>CM031234.1:645741744-646364922 GCA_018340775.1 Taxus wallichiana var. yunnanensis | reverse complement strand
CGGAAAATGAGATTAATACATATAATATGTCAAAAGCGTCTCCAATTCTAAAGGCGTCATCGGTGAATGTTCATGCACAAGAACTATCGAGCGTGGATATCACGTCCGCCATGACACATCTGGAAATTAAATATATGTGGCATGGCGTGGAAGCGGTTAGAGAGGATCGGATGCTGCCGATTCATACCTGCACAATGCAAATTCGATACAGCATTTGTATGATAATCTTTGCCAAAAATTCGAGATAATATCGATGCATATCGGAATTAAACCGATTATCTTTGGTGATTGCGAAATTTAATCCATAGGAAACTACCATGATTAAGACGGATATGGCTCGAGAAAAAAAGAAAATTGAATCCCATATCGCTCAAAGACATTGTGGAAGCGAGTGCGAGGTCGCGAGGACTCCTGAACCACAGAAGCCGTACATATGTCCTCGAGACTCTCATTATGTCGCTACGATGCAAATATTGAATTTGGTGCAGAATTGCCATGAGTAAAACCACAGAATAAGTATATTATTTCTCTATATCTTACCATTCAATACATTGATCACATATTAATAGGAGAGTCTACTCCTATTTTCACGGAGGTTGTTCAACAACACTCTCACAAACTCCTATATCGTGAGTTGGTTGTATAGCAAATATCACGTATAAACAATAATAGATATAGTTGTTTAAGTAACAACTATTAATCATATATTATTAATATGAGTTATATTAACTCATCATTAATAATATTACAATTCTCATATATTATATTTGATAATATAAAGTGCAGCACATTAATAATAATGTAGACACTATTCATTCCTAACATTAAGTTGTAAGTATATCCTTCTAAAAGCTAGGAATATGATCCCTAGAACAAGGTATTTATAACAAGAGCAGTGATATTGTTTGTCTATGCAGAAGAGATGAATGCATGACTTAAGTTTTGATAACATGTTGAATGGATGAGAAGAATGATGGAGATCTACATCACTTTTTGTTCCTCTTACACTTTCGTTGAGGCACGAAAGTGTTATATGCGAGCAAGAGAAAGAAAACTAAAGTATATATTTTGTGCACCAAGAGTTAGGGATGACTAAGAGCGAAGAAATGATGTAGGTGAGAGTGATTTTATAGATTTTTTGAGTTCATAGGGAATGGGACACGTGGGTTCGATGATAGGGTCCATAGTGCATTGGGCATGTATGGGTAGTGGGATGGATATAATTAAATACTGAGTGGTTGAGGTTAGTAAATGAGTGGTGAGTGTCTTTTATCCCATTTTGTGGGGTTTTATATTTTATATTTGTTTTTGAGGGATTTATTGATTTTTAATATTTTATGATGATTTTTTATGTTTTTTATTTTTGAATAAGATACCTTATACATAAGGTGCATTTTATAGTGTCTAATTTTATCCCTTTTTGGGTTACGTGTTTGCAACAGCAAGAGATACAACACAAAACTTGAAGAATGAGATGGGGTTGTCTAACTCCTATGACAATGGTTTCCACGGTTGCGGGTTTAGATGGTGACTTGATAGACAAGAACTAGAAATGTGATCGATAACTTTCATTGAAAGTCTGAAGGATTGATAGGTTGATTTCATGAAGGCCGAGACTATTGAGTTAATTGACTAATGTTTGGATGATCATATCATAATATCATATGAGAATGGTTGTATGATCCCCCCCTCAAGTGACAATTTTAAAGTTACAGGTTGCCCTAACGTAACACGGGATGAAAGTGAGGTTGAAGATGAGAGAAGAATGAACCTTAAGTGAAAAGGCATAATGAGTGGAAGTGAGGAAATTTTTCCCATATATGTGTAGTAGTGAAAACAAGATGATGGGTATGGACAAAAGTGGAGGCAAGTCATAGGACGTGAAAAGGTGATGAGAGATTAAAGATGAAAACGTGGTGAGCTAGGAAGAGGCTAAAAGGTGATTGGGTAAAGTATACATGAAAGCGTAGTGAGCTAGTGGCTGCATGACAAGGTGGGAAAGAGTGAGTAGTGAGCTAGATGAGCTGGTTATGTGGTTAAGCTGAGCAGCGAGTTGGCTGGGCGGGCTGACTGAACTATCAAAGGGTGAGTTGTTTGGGTGAGCTTGGTAGAAGGTGACTAGGTGGGGCAAGGTTATTGGGAAGGAAAGTGAGTTGAAGCAGGTGGGCTAGCGGTGAGTTAGGTGAAGCTGAGGGATGAGTTAGGCGGTGGTGGCTCGGTGGGTGGGTGAGTTGGTGACACGAGAAGTTGAGGAGTGCGTTCAAGTCAAATAAGGTGACTCGATAGGGAAGGGGGTAAGTGACGAAGTTGGGAGATGGGGAGAAAGTGAGTGAGTGAGTCCATAAGCAACTCGCGGGGAAGTGAATGAGGTTGGAAGGATAGTGATGTCGGTGAGTTGAAAGAGTTGGCGAGTCGAGAAACTCGTGAGGGGAGAGAAAAGGGTGCGTTGGCGAGTTCTATAGTGACTTCAGCCAAGTGAATGTGAGTAGGGAAGTGGGGAGTTATGTCGGGAAGTGAGGTCGGGGCGAGCCATGGTGAGTGGGGAAGAAAATACTTGCCAAGGTGGGGTGGAAGTGAATGACATTGGGAGCGTGGCGTGTCACAGCCAAATGTGACTCACCTAGGAGACCTGATTCAAAATGGGTGTGTGGGGCGAGGGTAGAGTTATGCGCTTGGTTGGTTGGGTGAAGCGAGGAGAAAGTTAGCAACAATGATATTGTGGTGAAAGTGGGTAGGGATAGCTTGGGGAAAGAGGAAAGAGTTCACGAGGGAAAAGGGTGTTATGGCTTAGTAAGTCGCTATAAGGTGAAATCGTAGTGAGGTAAGAGGGATGAGTTGGGCTCAAGGTTGGGGATGTGCGGAGTTGTTAGAGAAATGGTGATGTGGGAGGCTAGCATGTTAGGGAGGCAAGTATAGCGGGCATGGGTGCGGTTGGGGAGATGAGTTGTGGATGGCTTGTCGGGTGGGGGAGTTGGGTTGTGTAGGCGAGGTTGTAATGGTTAGTCATTAGTGTGAGTGAACGGGAGGGGTTGGGTGTGAATACAAGGTTATGGTTGAGGAGAGTGTTGAAGGATCAGCAAGGGTTTGGCGAGTCACATGTGTAAACTCACTATGAGGGTGAAGGAGGCTCGATATGTGGGTAGGTAAGATTATGGGGAGGACTGAATCGGGTTGGTAGAGAAAGGATCTCGAGGTGAGGTGAAGGAAGTGAGGAAGAGTGGTGGGGAAAAGAGATTGTGGTGGCATTCGGTAGGAATGAAGGTTCAGTGATGGGGTCATAAGGAGGATGGGTAGGGGTGAGTGGTGATGTAGGATGAGAGGTGATGATATGACAAATAAAGGATGTGACAATGGGATGAAAGTGTGTGGAAATGCAATATGAATGAAAGGTATGATCGATGATCATGCATGAGATGAAATAGAATAAAAAGTGATGATGATGAAAGGGTGCATAGAAGGAAACGGATGCACATGGTATGTTCATTCCCAATGAAGTAGAGCATAAGTATGAAAATGACATGGTTGCAAAATTGAGTGCAAGAGGTGTGTATATGAGATGAAAATGGTTTGAAACAAGAGTGTTGGTGAACACAAGATGAGATGTATGACACAATTCACATAAGACATGTGAGGTGAGCTAAAGCATGGAGCTTGAACAAGGTCTAAACCACACAAGGTGACATACTATCCATGTGACTCATCGATATCCTATGTGTGCACATGAAAATGAATTATTATTTGAAGTAAAGACCCATGATATAATGAGTGAAAACACAAGCCAATGTGTAGGTGTGAAGACATGTGATGGATGATAATGGAATGGAAGGCAATTATAAATTGTGCATTTCTCTCGCCATCCAGACATACATAGCCCCGAATGAGATGCATTTGATTCTAGTCACAACATTTCTCTACTTCAAACCAAGAATTCATAGCCTCGGTAGAGATTTTGGAAATACCCCGAGAGAGAGTGTATTTGATATTTCTCTTTTTCTTTGCTTTTTCTTTTGAATTTTAGATTTTCTTTTAATTTTTTAATTTTTTGACATGATATGCATCTCTCTTGGTTTTCAAGGGGTTTAGAACCACTAATGGCTTGATGGAGGGAGTGTAAGTGATTATGGAGACAACATGGAAAGCATAAAAAAATAATGCTTGAGGGCCTTCACAACCCAATTTTTAAGTGTGTAAGTGTGCGTGGATATCTAGGAGGAAAGTCATTCTTAATTTAAGTAAGGAGAGACCAAGTTCAAGCAAAACTGTAGTAAATAATTTTAACTCACAAAACATGACCAAATTATAATCAAGAATTCACCAAGAGATGTGAAACAAACCAAGATATGGATGTGAATGAACTATAAATAAAATATGTAGTAGAGAACAAGAATTTGAATGAAATGTGAAGGAATGGAGCAAATGCAAAAGAAAATACATGAGAAAGAACTTATTTATTGCAATTTTTTGGAATATATAGATTTTTATTTTTGAAAGATGTTTAGTTGTTTTTGGATTTGTGTGTTTGTGCTTTTGTCAATAGTGATAGGATAAAATGTGTGAAGAATCAGGTCGTGTTTTAAATCCATGTCGGATGAAGAGAAGTGGAATGTAAGGAGAATGTAGAATGTGGTAGTGAAGACAAATGAAAGTCCCCAGTCCATATAGGGACTAGGTGAGTGAGAGACATGATGTATAAAATCAAGTGATAGATGAGATAAATAATTGGAGTGGAGGGGATGATGTGGATGATAAGTGAAGCAAGAATTCCAAATAGAAGCCATAGAATGGTGGTATGTGGAGGACATGAGTATGGGGATGAAATGCAAATAAGAAAGGTGTTGAGTGTGGTGGATGTGCGAGAATGTCGAGGTGGACAAGGACATGAAAACAAATCAATATTAGAAGATAAGATGATATGAGGTATGGTAGTAATGATGATGTCATGTGGACGAGAATGGAGAACATAGTGATGTTTGAAGGAGCGTGAGAGCCAAGGTGTGGTCTTGTGATGAATGGTGTGATGGGAGATGATGTTGCATGGAATGGAAGAGGTATGTAAGAAGGAATGTCAAACAAATGAGAATGTGGGAGAAAATTAAAATGATGTGAAGGTAATTGGATGTGGAGGAGGCTTGTGAGGATATGTGTAAGAAAAATGGTTGTATGACCATGATAGATGATATGAACAAAGAAGGAGGAATAATAATAAAAGCGATGCATGAAAAGTGGGTTTGGATGCAAGAAGGTGGATGTGGAAGAAATGATCTAAAAAGAGGTGAAGGAATGAGAGTGAGTTAGTGTGACTTGAGAGAAGGAGATGAAATAAAACAATATATATGCATGATGGGAATAGATGCACGAGGGAGTGTGAATGCAAACTTAATAGATGGTATAAGATGTAATGGATATGCTAGTAGAAGAAAGAATGTTGCTTGAATGAGTGACGATGAAGAAATTGAGATGCATGTGGAAAAATTATGCATAGGTGAAGTGATAAGTGGAACCATATGTGATGAATAACACCTAATATAGGTGCAAAAATGGGTTGCGTGAGTAGTGAAGGTGTATATAACCAATGCGAGTGATGAATTAGATGACATGATGGGTTGAGAAGTGATATATAATCACATGATGTAGAAACTTGATGTAAATATGGTGATAATGTGAAGGAAAGAAGGATGATGAGGATAAGGATGAGACAAAAGTGGGAGCACATGAAAATGGAGATTGAGAAGGGTATGTTGTAGACAATGAGACACGTAGGAAAACATGATGGGTTTGAGTTCCAAGGTGGAAGCATGTGATGATGTGAGTTGTGAAGTAGGTGAAGAGGCACAAGGTGCACATGAGGTTTTGAAGGTAGTGGGAAATGAGGATTTAGATGATGAAGGAAGACATGACACATGGAGAAGAAGTGAGAATAGTATTGTGTGTGAAATGAGTGATTGGTATTATAGATGTTATTAGCGGAAATGGAGGATCTATAAGCTCAACAACAATTTCCCCGAGGAGGTCTGAATGATATTGTACAAAGTTGGGGACATGAGTCGGTGGAATGATTGGAAGTATGATGATATGCACATGTTTCATGGGATACATTCCACAATGGTGGGGTGGGTGGGACAAAGAATAATGAGATTGACGTGTCAAGTAACATGTGGAGAATAGAAGCAATTAGCTTGTTCAAGGAGTGAATTTTTGAGGGGTTGGATGAAGTAATGAGCCCTCTGGTAGGAGAACATAATGAATGTGAAGATGTGGGTGTAGAAGGTGATGAAGTGTGAGGAAGATCGGCTGGATGACATTGTGAACATGGTAGGATGATGATGTGGTAAGTGGAGGAGAAACATAAAACATGTGGCAAGGAAGGAGGATGACCAAAATGAACATCCTCGAGGCATTGTGCCATGTGCATGAACCTCATCAAATTTGTGTAGTGGATGAATTTGTAAGTGGTGTGAGATGTGAGGACACAACTTTTGGAAAAGAGGTCAATTATCTATAGGATTGTGGTATAGGGAAATGAAATATGGTGAATGACAAGTGCACCAAGCACAAAAAATCAATGAATGGTGGACTCATTATGGGATTTCCAAAGCATGTGAAGGTCAACTAGTGTTGCTTTGGGTGTGATATGGATGGAGAAGTGAGATAAAAATGTGTCAACAAGTTGTGTGAATGTGTAAATGTTATGTTGTGGAAGGCGTGAATACCAATCAAGTGCACTTGGCCAATAAGGTAAAGTGGGAAGGCGTGAGGAGGAGTGCATCATCATATTGAATGAGGTGGCATGTGTAGCAGAAGATATGCAAGTGATGTTGGGGTTCTTAGTGCCATCAAATTTGTCAAAAGTGGGAAATTTGAAATGTGGTGGATAGGTATGACGTGGTACCATGGGTGGATAGGATCATTACAAATGGTGTGATAATTCAATGTGGGTGGAAGTCCCCCAAGTGTTGGGACTCAAGATTAACAATGTGGTCGAAGAGGTGTTGGTGAAAGCAAGTTAGGTGAGCATGAGAATGAGGAACTAGAAGCCATGGTGAATGATATCCACCTACAATTAGGAATTTGAAACATAGTTGGGAGAGAAATAAGATGAAGAGGTGGGGATACCATCCAAGATGAAGAATAAAGCTAAAATGGTGTTTTGAATGTGGAGGTTACTGGTACCAATTGTGTGATTTGGATTTGGGAAAAATATCGAGATGGTCACGCAATCACAACATTGGGAAGTTAGGAATATGGTTTTAAATTAGAACACAAAATTAGGATAAAAATAGCAAGTTTCACTGTGAGAAGAGGATGCAAAGAAATAGAAAAAATTGACAAGTGTGATTGTGACCAGAGGATGAAAAAGTGTATGTGGTGATGTTTTGTTTTTCTTAATTTGAACATGGACCCAATTGTTTAGGGGCTATTTAAGGGGTTGATGATCTCTCTAGGTGTTAATGAAGATATTGGGTAACGAAGTGCAAGAATGACTTTATGAGAGTTGGTAATAGGGGACTTTACTTTACCCCATTGATCAATCAAGATTGGGGTAGACAACATTAGGTGATCTTCTTCATAGGTGCAAAACTAGTATGATCAAAGTTGCGGGGAGGGTGAAATTCGCGAGTGAGGCATCTCAATCGTAGGGTGAGCGACTAGAGGTAGGGTAGGCGGGAAGGGATGAGTTTCAGTCTTATGGTGGACTTCCCACGATTAGCAAAGGTGTTATCGATCAGAATAAGGGTGTGGTAGGGGAAGGGTGAATAAACAAGTTTTGATGGGGAGAAGAGGAAGGGTTACCAATGCGGTTGGTCGTAGGTGAAATCTACGGGTAAGGATAAGGGTAGGGGAGGCATAAAATCATAACCATCTAAATAATTCTACATATCGGGTTAGAAGTCTTCATACGTATATGAAGGATTAATACGAGAGTAACCCATTATATCCCCTCCATATAAAAATCTTCCTATAATGGAGGGTGGGAGGCTCTATATCTATATAAACTTAGATGCCCTATTAAAAATTTGGTTAGGGGTTAGTATATAGATAAAGGATTTCCCTTTCCCCTCTCATATTTAGAAAGTGAGTTTATGAGATATGTTTTTCTAAGGGGAAGGGTTAGTTGGTGTGTTTTTGGTGGTGCGGATCAGGAGTTAAGGTGAGTTAGGTAGATGGGGTTTAGAAGGAAATATGGAAGATTAAGGTAGAGAAGATGGTTTGGAGAGGTGATGAATCCCGGTTTCTGACTTAATCCTAGAAGAGGAAAGGACTTCTAAGAAGGAGAGGACTATCTACTCCTAATCTAACAATTGAGGACCACGAAAGAGAGAGAGAGAGTGGCATAAAAATAAAGAAATCCGACACTATAGGAGGTAGTTGCACCAAGAAAAAGGAACCGATCACAAATACGGCCAAGGGTAGTGTTGAAATGGGAGAGGTGAGTGAATAGGAAGAGATTGAAAGATGCATCACAAAAAGGATAAAGTTGGGGGTTTGGATCGATTTTGAGCCCTTAAACACAGGTCCTAAAGTGGTGCAATGGACATGAGAGATATGCAGGTATACCTTACCGAAAGGTGTGAGGCTAAAAGAGACAACAAAATGAGAAAAGGATGGACAAAACACATGGATGAAACATATTTTATTACTGAGAGGAAAGGTCATAGACCATTAACGGGAAAGAGGTAGGAAAATGCCATTACTGAAGCCAAGGGAGGATGCTTAAACTCCACATTGAGGAGATGGAGAAAATAATGGATTATAATCCTGAAGAAGAATGAACAACCCTTTACAATGAATCATGGTAAATGTATTTGTGAGATTTAGGATTGTGAAATAGAAGAAAGGGAGAGGGAATGAGTAGGATGACTAGAATGGAAAGAAACCAAATGATCTAAATGAACAAAATATGAAATTCACATGTGGTAGATCTTTGCATGATAAATCTTGAGAATGTAAAAAAATATAGAATGAATGAGGAAATGGTGAAATAGATGAACTCCGAGCCGGTATGTAGAGCAGATGGAAAAACTATGGGGTGAAAAATTACAACACGTTTCCTCCATTTCCTTCACCTAACCTCCTAAAAAATAAGATTCGAGAATGACCTCCATGAGAAATAGATATGGTAGTGTGAAAATGGTGTCGAAGAACATAAATATTTCGAGTGTAGTTCAAAAATATGAAATTTGAATTTTGTTTTTATCTTGAGGTTGAATATGATATTGCTTTATTTAGCTTCTATTAAAATGGGCCCTCTAAATTCCAAGGGCTATCCAAACAAACTGGATTACACTAGAAAATTTCTAGTCATGGCATTTAATTTATCTTTTTCCCTTTAACGAAAGATGAGTTTTCACCTTTCCCTCAATCAAACATGGGTTGTCACTTTGAGGATAACTTGGCTCTCGACCTCATGGGTGGATTAGTCAATTAGGTTGCCAGTCGTTGACACAACTTTTTGAAGATTCCTGTGATAACAATGGGGCAAAGAATCAAGTTCTTGGTACTCCTCAAAATTAATTTTAGGGCTTATGTCAAATTACTTTCCACATTCTAGCGCTCGGGTCTTACCCTTATCTAGACTTGGTTTAGTGTGTGTTCATTCCCAATTCATTATTTTAGGAAAAACAAGTGTTTTTAGGTTTTACCCTTTAAAAGATTTAAGACATTGAACGCGTCTCAAAAGAACTAGTTTCTAAATTATTTTGGTAGGAGAATCACAACACAATTGTAGTCGAATTTGACCTATGACCATTCTTTTTTTGCTTGCTTTTAGCAAACTCAAGCACCAATGTTAGATCTTCAATCAGAAAAGTTAGGGAAAAATTAAAACAAAACTGAAAATGAGATAAAAAAACCTAAAGAAAAAATTATTAGATTCAAAAAATGAAAAGATAAACATACAACCAAAATGGTCCCATCATGGTTTCTAAAATGTGCACCTAGATTTGGATCACCTGCAAGATATATTAGTTAATATGAAAACTCCAAATCAATGCTACTAAAACAAAATGGGCTTATGCTGCCATTGTGAAGAGAGGGACAATTATAAATTCCATTATTGAATAAAGTGGGTAAAATTCTTCATATCTGAATCTAAACCTGTACACAAACACACTTGGAAAATGTTAGTTGTTTTTTTGGTGGTTAGGGGACCCACCTCGGTCAGATCCTAACCATTTTAAGGAGATAAAAGCATTTTATTGATTAAAATGAAAAAATAATAAATGAAAATGAAAAATATACCTAACTCAATCGCAAGACAATTACAGTCCGATTCACCAAAATCACAAGAGTGCAATCAATCATAATTGTGATTCACTTGTTTTAAATTTCTAAAACAATGTTGCAACAAGTTGTATCTATCCTTTATGCTTCACTTTTAATTGCACTCTTCAAAAGAGTTGTAAAACCAAGATATGTGAGAAAGAGAAAGAAAACTCAAGTATATCATTTGTGCATGAAAAGAGTCGGGGATTAAGAAGGAATGAGGGGGTGAGTGGTGATTATATACTTTTGAGTGCATATGGGAATGAGACACATATGGGTGTAATGATAGGGTCCATAGTGCATTGGGCATGCACATGGGTAGGTGGGATGGAAAAATTAAATGTGAGTGGGTGAGGGTTAGTAAATGAGTGGTGAGGTGTCTTTTATCCCCATTTTTGTGGGGTTTTATATTTTTATTTGCTTTTGTGGGATTATTTGATTTTTTTGGGATTTTTTTATGTTTTATGATGTTTTGGTATTTTTGAATAGGATACCTTATATGCTATGGGGACTCCATAATACAATTAGGTCAACTCCTCCCACCAATATGTAATTCCAAAATTATTAAATGATTAAATCAAAGATCGTGTGTACCATAAGTCAACCACATATATTTTGAGACACATTGATAGGCTAAGCGTGTAACAAAGTAGATGTTTGAGGGTGAGTCATTTGCATTATCCATTGATCCAATGTTTTACAAGTAAAGATTGTTCGTGATGCACTAAATAAGTTATTTATGGAAGATACCTACAATAAATTTTGTAATGCACTTAAAAAGAGCAACACTAATGTGTAGACACAAAATCACGCACTTACTACTATTTACTATACCTGCAAAGTATGTTGTTTTATATATGGATCTTGTGTAAGAAAAGTATTCACTGGTGACCCATTCCCTAGTCCATTATTGCTTTTATCTTTCACACTTGTCACTCATACACCCAGTTTTGGTCATATCACAGGGATCCTTGTTAGTCAGTCTCCACTCATTTGTCATCATTTTCCTATGGACACTGGCGCCCAAGACCAGACACACTTCACAAGCACCTAGGCGCCCTTGTCCATCACGGTGTCTACGTGTCCTCTTTATGTTTAATCTTATTTTTGACACTTGAGGTTGGTATTTTGGTTTTCCCACTCATATCCCGAGGTACTAGTCAACATGTCGGGTCATTAGTGTTAAAATTCAAGCAAGAGATCCCTATATAAACAAAACATACATACCATAATAAGGGCTAGATAAATTATTATCAAGGGCTATCTATCTACATATCTCAAGGGACTGCATTTGGGCACATTACTTCTGCATACACACTAATTGCATAGGAAGGGGAGTTCATTCTATTCCATCCACACATTTGCATTTTATCTAGCTATCGCCCACTATCTTGGCGTCATTGGTGTGAGGGCGACCTAGGAGCACTATTGCACACACAAGCACATAGAACTACATTGGGTCTAAGATGTAGTGCAGTGCTCAATCGTAAGTTCACTAGTTGATACAACTAAGGACAGTATGACCCCTCATTTTGCATCTTTCTTTTTAGGATTTGATGTCTTTTTGAGGGTTTTGCAGGAGGATATTTGTGTGTAGGTTTACAGGTACCTCGATGATCTAAGTGTGACATACATGCGACAAAAAGGAGAACAAGTGTGAAACCCTAACGATAGTATTGGAACCGAGGTTGACCTTTTTAATAGACTTTAGTGCCCCACAGAGGTCTTAGTGTCTATTCCCATGTCAGGCATTTCCACCTCCTCTCGCATTTTTAAAGGTTTGTTACGACAGGTTTGTATTTATGTTTCATCACATTCTTCAACCATGCACACTTTAGGAAAAGTGAAATAAAGGTAAGTGCCTTATCTTTCTCATTTCCTTTCATAATTAAAATCAAATAAATTGTCTAGCATTTATATTTCATTGTATGTTATTTATAGTAGTCATTTTAATTTATTCAGATTTTATTAAATCATTTTGGTGAACCCGTAGCTTAGAACTCATTGCCCTAGGATCCACTAAAACCCTAATGGATAAGAGTAGCTCTTCTCCTCCTACCCAAGTTATGCCTCATGAGAGTATAAACCCTATATATGATGAAGTATTTATAGTTGATATTCACACTCTCTATCATAATCTTACTCTTCCGGATGAGATTCAAAGACAAATTTTGGCCAATGAATGCAATATTCCTACTAGCTTTGATCATTCTATCATTAGTATTGTTTCGGATCCAACAAGATTTTCGGTTGTCAGTCTTAGCTATCCTATAAGCAATATGCCTCCTCCACCTTTTATATTTTTCCGCAACTCTAGATGAGGCTATTATTGATTATCTTCTTAACCTTGATAGTGGTAGTACAAATACAACACATAATGATAATGTACATGTGCATGATCTTGCTTCTGATACTAGTCAATATAATTGTATACTACATCTCATACTTCTTGCATTTATGAAAATGTTTCAAGTGATTCTAAGGTTACATCTCATACTAGTTCTTCTTCATTATACATTGATGATACACTTGATGAAATCCTTGCCTCCGAATCTTTGTCTGATATTGATGAGGCACATGATAGTAACGATTCCACCTCTTTGCATACTATTGAATGTGAATCCCCGCTCCGCTTTCATCTCCTTATGAGATTGTGTCTAATAACATGCATGTTGAATCATCTTTGTCCATTAATTCATCTCCTAACAATTCTTCCAATGATATTCCTAATGATGCTATCAATATTCCATGCTCTTCACCACCCATTCATAGACACAATGAAGATCACGCACTTTGGGTAATTATCTAGTCTTGATTACATACTACTATTAATATGATTCCTAAGTAAGAAAAGTACAAATTAGCCCATGTCTTTGGTCACGTTTCTTTGCTTTTTTTGTTACTTACCAGTTGCACTCTTACTTGCTCGAGTCGCCTTTTTACTCTTCAACATTTGTCATCCGGACACCAACCCTTCTATAGGATGCCATAACACTTTTGCACTGCTTGTCCCTTTGGTGTGCCAATTGAAAGGTTCCTATTTTATACTTGGTGTTCACATTTTTTTGCGTCCTTTCTATCCATTTGAGCATCGGTTTTTTTTGGTTTTTGACCTTTTCGGGATTAATTATAAAATTCTATGAATGAATCATATAAATATAAAGATATGTGATCATAATAAAGGACCGAGGCACTAAGATCACTATCTATCACCACCTAAGGTTACATCCATCAAGGCATCTAAAGATCCATTGCATCCATATAACTCCATGACAAGGACACAATGGCTGATTTTTGCATCACACTTTCATAGGAGGGAAGTTCATTTATTCCATGCACACATTTATTACATTCTACATCTAACAACTTGCACTGCTATCCAATTGTTGCACAAGAACAACTTAGGAAAACAATTCCCATATGCACACACACACAAAACTACATTAGGTCTCGAATGTTTTAAAAATTTCGGTTGTAAGTTCACAATGTGAACGCCGAGGATAGTTTGGCCCCTCATTTTGCATTTTTATTTTTGGGATTTGATGTCTATTTGAGGGTTTCAGAGGTCTATATTTCATTGTAGGTTTCAAAAGCGGCCCCAACAATCTTGGTGCAACCTCGGAAGCGACCAAAGGAGACATACTTGGAGAATGTCTTACGACAGCGAGGAGGTTTTCTAAGCATTTCCACAGATCCAGTTGCCCAAAAGCAGTCTAGAGGCACCCACGGTGCCATGTCCTCTCACAGGCGCCTTCATCTAGCCTCTCTCCTTAGATCTACATTTTTATGTGCTCCATTTCGGGTCATGGGTAGATTCACATTTTGCTGCTTTTCCAACTTTGTGCATTATACAGTCACAAACTCTGCAATCATCACCAGGATTCTTACCTTCTCCTTGTAATTAGGGTTTCATTATTTATTGTTTAGTTTCTTGGGTATAATTTTTTTATTTCATTTTTAGTCATTTCTTTAAAATTATGGCATTCAAATTAGGCTCTCATTTACACTTTAGCTTAATCACCCATTACCTCTTCCACACCTGCACTCTTGCAGCCTATAACGTCGACGCTTCACTTATTCTTCTTATATTCCTATGATCACTCATAATGGAGCCGGTCCAAAGTGGTACAACCAATACACCATCTACATCTCCTACTATTCCATCACATGATATCTTATCACTCATGCATGTTGTTGGTCAATTACAATCTCAGGTCCAATCTCTCACTCTTGAAAGTAAGGCCTATTATGCTTCCATTGATAACAATTCTTTACATGGAAATCCTATTCCAAAGAAGATTCATAATTCAACATTCCCCAAGGATTTCATTATGCCTACATTTTCATGCTTTGATGGTAATGGCAACCCATATTTACATCTCAAACATTATATTGTCTGGATTATGGCTTCTTATTCAATGATCGATTATTGCTTAAAGCCTTTCATCATAGTCTTATTGTTGATGCTATCCAATGGTACACACATTTACCTTTTGGATCTATTAGTACCTATTGTGAGATGGAAGAGGTCTTTTTTCACGCTTCATACTTAACAATGGCCCTAGAGTCACCCATGATATGCTACACCGGCTTATATCAAGGAAAGACAAAACCTATTATTGATTACATTTTGTGCTTATTTTTGCATACACATAAGCTAGTCTTTCATCCATTGACTTAGAAAATAAATTCATCTTTTGTCATGGCTTGATTCTGCTTTAAAAGAGCACTTACAATATGACACATGTGAATCATTCACACTCTTATGCTATAAAGTCATCAATCTAGAAAAAGATCTCATTATTGCACATGTTATAGATCCTCCTCCTATTTTTGTTACTATTGCATCATCTAGTTATTCTCCACTTCCATCTATTGAGTGTCCTCCAAAGTCTCCATCTCCTCCACCTTGTAAGCAAGTTTAATATTCTCCATTACATAGTGCATCTTCATCTCCTCCACCGCATCGGGTCTCCACCTCAGACTTCTACATCTCCTTCATGGGAGCCATTACACTTTTCTCATGATGCTAGACCTCATGATGTATTTATGTGCCTTACTTGCAAAAAGCTTTTGATTCGCTTACCTTTAATCAACATCATCCACCTCATCACTTGTAACGCCATCATGATCGACCTTATTGCAACTATCATTATATCAATTTCCATCGAACAATGACCATTTGTGCCTTCATGATAGATTACAATAATTAGAAGATAAGGGTTTCATTTCCTTTGGCTCTCGCTCTCAGTGAGTGGTCTATGTCTCCAATTCCACACAAGCGTGTTGTTACTCTAGTTGAATTATCTCCTTCGTCTAGTTCTAAGGTCATAATTTTTCCATCACCATAGGCCGTTGTTCATGCATGCTCTCCATCTCTCATTCATCCATCCATTTGCATGCACCATCTCATCCACTATGCAATGTTATTACCACACATTAGCTTCTAACACAAGACATCTCTATGCACTTTCCACCACCTCATGCATCTCCATCATTGGCACCATTTCATGTATTTATTTTATTTCATATGCTCATGTTCCTCTCCATTCCACATGATCCACAACATCCACTGTAGTCCCAAACATGTGCTAGGTTTTGGTAGATGATTTTCCTCACCCTACCCCCCTGATGATGCACTCATGTTCTCATGGTTCTTACATGATTTTGAGGACCACAATAAAACCCACCATCTTTTCCGTTACCACTTCATCGATATATCCATCTAGCTTACATCATCAAATCACTTCTCGATGATGCACTCTTGCTTTATGGTTCATTCTTGACTATTTGAGGGGTCTTATATAAATGAACCTCATCATTCACACACCTGGGGAATCATTATTCTTCCCCCCTCTTCATCATACTAACACACGCTCAAGTACACTTTTACGATCATCTCATTCACATACTCTCTTACATCATTCATTTTATACATACTTTACCATTCATCACATCTCTATTCATACATACAATACACTTTTTCATCATTTATCTATCACATGGAACAATCACACTATATATATTTCATACACTATCTATTATCACATACACATGCCTCATCTCATCACTTATCTATCTATGATCAAATTAATCATCATTATTCATTAGTCAACATCAACAACTCCGCATCATCAAATCAAATCAACAAAACAATGATCAAGCACATCACACATCAAATATATATCTAAATCAATCAACACATCATACATCAAGATATGACATTAAAATCATCACATCACACATCAATAAACATCAAGTAAAATCATACCAAACACGCATAATAGTCCATATATCATTTACAATCATAAACTTCAAATGTCAATTCGGGGCACCATCCCCATATATCGCTACATCACTATATATCATATCTCATCATCAATATCACTATCTACAATGCGGGAGCCCTAGAGCTAGATGCTTCATCGTCACTATACCCCAATCACGCCTCTATGCTCTCTACCTACTGTTTGTAATAATGTAGCCTCTAAACTCCACAAATGAACCTCTTAAATACATCCTTGTTAGGGGACCTCCACCCAAACCTCTATTAGCTTACATACATGTCTCCTTCATAAAATCCCTCACACTACTATGATCAAACACGTGCATGATGCCACATCATCACCACCATCTCAAATTGACTCAATCATGATGCTCTCACTTGAGGCATCTTCACACACCCAGAGCTCAAAATCACACTTGTGCAATAATCAAATGAGTTTTGCCTATTCACTTTTTCATATTACTATTTATAGTAACTTTCCCGATACTACCACGTTATCATCATTATTTACACCTATCCTCTCGAACTAATCAACATCACATGGTTTCAATCATATCTTGAGCATCCCTACTCCGATTCTGTCTCGTTTGTGTCGTTCTCTTCAGAATTCCACCTACTATCATATCATACACATTCCACAAACATTATATTCCTCCTTGACATTATTTCAACTCGATATACACACACTTTTGATATCTATCATATATTCACTATTACATCATTACACACACTTACTTTCAGCTCAACGTTCATTCTCATCATCACTCCCCCTTTTGCCAAAAGGGGGCATACAATCGGGGCATCCTATAATCCCCCTCACACCTATTACATGATCATTTTACATTTCTAATTCTCTCATTATCAAAAATTTTTCTCATACATCATGTGACATTTCACACCACTTTCTAGCGATTCCCCCTAATGACCTAATATGGGGCAACAAGCATAAAAATATCTCCATGAGTAATCAATCAAATCAATCACATACATTCAAAATCTGACAACAAAATATTTTACTATTCAAAATCACATCAATCAATGACACAACACAACATATTTATCCTCCCAGATGACCTAACTTGGGAGTTATATCACCACTTTCCTCAGATGACCTAACATGGGAAGTTATTCTACATTTTCTACGCTTCCAGATGACCTAACATGGAAGCCATCTCATACATTGGTACGAACCCTTGGAGTGGGGGAAATGAGACATCATTTCCTTTCCTATACTACTCCTATATGGGTTATTCACATTTGATCGAAATAAATCAAAATGGATCCAAATGAACAAAATTGGTCTTTTTCCATCTGTAGTGGCTAGACCTTTTGAGGATGTAGTTAAAGTTGGAGAGTAAAACTAGACCTCTCTCCCTACACTCTTCCTCTAGCGGCAGGATGCCCAAATCCTCATTTTTTCACACACATGAAATCGGGTTGGGAACTGATCACTCCCTACCCCAACACATCTCCATCAATGAAAAAAATCAAAATCTCCAATCACTCAACATCAAAATCATCAATCTCGCTTAAGTGCTCCTCATAATGGTCCAATCTCTCATTTATGCCACATGGATTGACACGTTGATCCATGGTTCACCATGCTATATGTTCTTATTATGCGCATACTTCTACAACATGGGCTTCTCAGACTTCTTTCAGGTATGTTCCTTACTTCCTTTACACTACTTGAATTTCATTCAAATAGCATAAAGGGGGGAAATGTAGACACAAAATCATGCACTTACTACTATTTACTATACCACCAAGTATGTTGTTTTATATATGGATCTTGCGTAAGAAAAGTATTCACTAGTGACACCATTCCCTAGTCCATCCACTTGTCTTATTAGTTTCTATTGTTTTTATCTTTCACACTTGTCACTCATACACCTAGTTCTTTGGTCAAGTCACAGGGATCCATGTCATTCAGTCTCCACTCATTTTCGTCATTTGTCTCTGGACACTATATGCCGAGGACCGGACACTTATGCCCGAGCACTCTTGTCCATCTTAGGCGCCTGTGTCCTCTTTATGTTTGATCTTATTTTTGACACTTGAGGTCAATCTTTTCGGTTTTCCCACTCATATCCCGAGGTACTAGTCGACATGTCGGGTCATTAGTGTCGAAATTCAAGCAAGAGATCCTATATAAACACAACATACATACCATTATAAGGGCAAACAATTTTATCAAGGGCTATCTATCTACATATCTCAAAGGACTGCATTTGGGTGCATTATTCTGCATACACACTGCATAGGAAGGGGATTTCATTTTATTCCATCCACACATTTACATTTTATCTAGCTATCGCCCACTATCTTGGCGTCATTGGCATGAGGATGACCTAGGAGCACTATTACACACACAAGCACATATAACTACATTGGGTTTGAGATGTAGTGCAACGCTCAATCGTAAGTTCACTAGTTTGATAAATTTTGAGGACAATCTAACCCCTCATTTTGCATCTTTATTTTTTAGGATTTGATGTCTTTTTTTTAGGGTTTACGCAGGAGGATATTTGTGTGCTAGATTATAGGTACCTCGGCAATCTAAGTGCGACATACAGGAGACTAAAGGCGAACAAGTGTGAAACCTAATGACAGATATCGAAACTAGGTTCCGATTTTTGTAGACTCAACACCCCACGAGAGGTCTTGGGCGCCCGCAGCCCTTGTTCTTTCCTGCACTCGTGTCAGGCATTTCCACCTCCTCTGCATTTTTCTGAGGTTTATTGCGATGGTCTATATTTCTATTTCATCACATTCTTCATCGCAGACACACTTCAGGACAAGCGAAATCAAGGTAATTTCCTTATCTTTCTCATTTCCTTTCATAATTAAAATCAAATAAATTGCCTAGCATTTATATTTCATTGTATGTTATTTATAGTAGTCATTGCTTTTAGATTTTAATTAAATTATTCATATTTTATTAAATCATAATTTTTACTGGAAATATTAGAAATGCAAATTACACTAGATGACATTGTGCAATACTTCTACGTGATCAAGGCATTAATGTAATCCAATTTCAATTTAACAAAACTCTAATTACAATCAAGCTAAGTGTTGAATATAATGACACAATCCATGTCAACTCTAATCCAAACATAAGAAGTGGGCCTATTCCATATCAAGTTTACAACAAAACATAAGTAAACAATTAGGAATGCTAAGAATTGAGGACAAATTCTTATATCTTTTTATCGAATCATATCGTAGATGAAAGCTCCTGAAGTAGGTCTCCTTAATTATAACGAGTTTAAAGATTATCCAAATCACCTTGGAATGACATACACTATTTGGTAGATAAGCCTTAAATAAAACCCCACAAATAACAAAAAAATCCACTTCTCACATCCAAAAGTGTCTTTAAGACAAAAAGCCTACATCATATAAGAATTTAGGAAATACAACAATATTGATAACTAGCAATTGCACCCCAAATGTGCAATGGAAATGCCGATAGGACAATGAGATTTAGAATGTTTGCATATATATGAAATAAACAAACATCATCGGTTAACAAATCTAAGAAATATATACATTGGTATATATATCATAAATTACAAAGATTTTGGTAAATTTCTCAAGAACTCAAGAAAATTATATATCTTTCAAAGAATTAAGTTGGTCAAAGGTTTTAGGAAGTTTTGCTAGTTGTGAAGTTTCGCTAGTTATGGGGTGGCTATAAATGACCATTCTGCAACAAAATAAGGTACCAACGCTTTAAGGAAAAACAAATATCTCAATTAAAAATATCGGGCTACATAATGAATTAGGTAATTGCAAACATGATTAACTTCTCTTGTCATTCCATGTTAAGATAAAAAACAAAGGCTAGAGGAATCAAGAGAGGCCTAACAAAGAATTAAGGAGATATGCAATGTAGGTCTAGATAGCACTTGATGAAGACCATGAAAAATCAACACGAATAAATATCATTGACAAAAACATACTTCTTAATTGGTATAACAAGATCATATGGTATATTTCTTGCAACATACACCAAGCCAAATCTAATTTGTTTACTTCGGATGTTATTATATAAGTTAACAAAAAGGGAAATATTTTGAACACTCTATTTTATCCTACCATTATTATAAAGTTCCTGTATAAGAAGAAGTATTATTTGAAATCAACACATAATGTATAATGCAAGGCATCTCAAGTCTTCCTTATCACTTTAAATGACCTAATCATTACAAAAATAAATATTAAATGCCCTTCAAATTTCTTTAAATTCTTAATATACAAATGTACCTAAATCTCGTCTTACGTCATTTTTTATTATTATTATTATTATTATTATTATGGTTAATTGGACAAAATAATAGAAAATCAAATTCCATGAAAGAAGTATATTATTTTACGTGGAAGTTAGAAAATAAAGTGGATTTCATTTTGGTTTTATTCAGCGACTTCATTTTATATACCTCCTCTTATGCTATCTCACACAAAAATTTTGAAACTATCAATTGCACATGAGTTGTAAACTATGTCAAAGAGGATAGCAATGTAAAGTTTGTAAAGAAGTGGTGTCGATGAATTTAATTGGTAAGAGTAAAGGATGAATTGTGGACACTAGTTAGAGACATGGAAAAGTTCACAACATTTCCAATCATGGGTTTTTTAATTTTTAATTTTTCACATGCATATCGCTTTTTAGTTATATGTTTGGGTAGTTGTTTTTGTTCTTGTAAATGTAAACCTATCATATAAGTGTAAAGTAACATGCATATTGGTACACAGTTTCAACATAACCATTCTCTACATATCCGCAATCATTGTAGTCAATGAGACCACATTTCTTCTAGTTATTTAGTCAAACCATTCACATGCCTTGTGCATGCTTCCACATTTTGCAACATTTCCTAGAAGTCCCTTTTCCATAATGCTTTGACAAATGTCCACACCTTGTTTCAAAGCTCCTATTTTTCACATAGACTAGTACTCAAGGTATCATGCTCATGCAAAGGTGACCCAATCACATTAGACACCTATTTGAGTGTTTTCGGTGAAACAATGTCAATGTCACGTAAAAGTGTTGCCTATTGCCCTATTTTTTTAATCTCCCATGGAATAATATGTTTCATTTTCTGTCATTATATTGGAAGTCAATGTTTAATCATCTCCTATATTATGTATTTCCAAAGAACGAGTCCAATCCACTAGACAACATCTTACCTAGGTATCTCTTTAAAAATATTTAATGCCTCATCCAAAAACCACTTTGTGCATATCCTACAATGATTACATTTCATGAGTGTGTTTATATGAGGCATTTTGTATGCTCTCACATTGTGCATGTACATGTATATAAGGGAAGTTAACTATGATAACTATCAAAAATCCATTTCCGATTACTATTTGATTGATCTCCATACCCTATTCAATATTAATAATTGTCATGCTTTGAGATTTGATGGGTATTTGAGGCTTTGAATTGTATTTAATGGGATTGAGAGTACCTACAAACTTAGAGGAGGAAATAACCCAAAAATCATATTTGTATATGGAAATTTGATTGTTGACTTTGTACATGATGTTAGTCCATCCATTGACATGAATGGCCACGGTGTTGTCTTTGAGGAATCCACTAGATTGAAACCAAGCTCCTATTTGAGAGGGTCGAAGTTTCCAAACCCTTCCCAAGGAAATAAAATATTTTTTTGTTTAATCAAGGAATTACATTTGGGTTTTTATTTCATTAGGTCGCAGGAATTATAATCGTCATTTGGACCTATAAAAATTAGAGGTCATATGCTAGTAGAGATGAACCTAGTACATATGAGTCGTTTAGTGCGCACTGGAGTTCTTTACGTATACAAGTTATATGGTAGTAACATCCAATAAAAACCTCCTTCTAAGAGGTGCTCAATCATAAGTGGTGGAAGGGCACCTACAACTACATCTAACAAAAATCAACTTTCCATTATGCTTTGATGGATGCCCATGTCCTATTCTAAAGCCCTTGTTTTGAAAATGACTCGGGAGGATGCTAAAAATTTTGATGAAGGTTGAATTTTCCTAAAAGTTTGCTAAGCCTTGTCAATAAATCCCATTTTGTGCATATCCTACATTCATTACAATCCATGAGATCACATCTCATATACGCATTTTGTATATTAGTCCACATGCCTTGTGTATAATTCCACTTTGTCATACATGTCTACCAGCGCACCTACAACTATACATCTAACAATAATTAGATTTTCATTGTGATTTGATCATATCCTACAATCATTGCAGTCCATGAGACTAAATTTGTTCTAGGCTTTCTTTCAAACAATTCACGTGCCTTTTGTATGCTTCCACATTTTGCATACATTTGAACAAGGGCACTTGCAATTACAACAAACAAAAATCAGCTTCCCATTATGCTATGATGAATGTCCATGCCCTATTCTAAAGCACCGAATGCACCAACAACTACAATATCGATGCTAGCAAAGGTGAACCCATTAGGTTGGACACATGTTGGTTGCATTCACCAAAACAATGTCAATGCTTTGTGAGGTTGCTAGTGCCCTCTATCATTTTTGCATATCATGCAATCAAAGCTCCTATTTTGACGCATTGTTTTAACACAAATACTCGGCACTTGCAATTACATCTAACAAAATTCAGCTTTTCATTATGCTTTGATAGATGTCCATGTCCTATTCTCAAGCTCCATTTTGACATAGACTAGAAGGATGCTAGCAAAACATGTCCATTGCATTTAGTTTCTAAGGCATTTTCAATAAATTCAATTTTGTGCAAATCCTCATATTAAGGAGTCTTCAAGTTAATGCCATTTAATGAATGTGATAGAGGAGCTGGCTTTCAATGATGATTAATAGGCTTGTGGACTAAACCTACTTTGAGCTAACTTCAAAACAAATGCACATTTTCCACTCTTGTAGTACTTCGTTATATCCTCAAAATATCATAAACTTGAAACCAAATTTCAGAATTTCAGGGGTTGTGATATAAAGGCAATGAAGGGCACTTGTATGAGAGCCTAACCCAGTAGCAAAGTCCCTTTCCGTAAGGTGGCCCATAACTCAAGTGAAAAGTGTTTAGGTCATGGTCTAATAATCCAAGTTTTCAAATCTTAAGTATGCAATTCAAAATTATCCCACCATAACCTAACCCAAGATTTACCAAGCAGAAAATTAATACAATTAAAATTCAAAATCAATTCAAATCGTAGAGACTGATGAAGCTATCTCTCAAATGCTCAGGTTGTAGCCCATCGAATAGTTCACATGGCTTGTGCATGCTTCAACATTTTGCATACATTTATACAAGGCACTTGCAACACATCTCACTGCAATATATAACTTCACCATCCATTATGTTTTGATAGTTGTCCATAACCTGTCCTAAAGAACGCCATTTTATACATATCTTGCAATCGTAACAGCATGAGTCCAAATTATTTTGACAAATTTTGTCAGACAGTTCCAATACCTGTATATGCTTGCACTTTTTATATGCATATCTATCTAGGTATTTGTAACTACGACATCTAGCAAAATTCCCCTTCAATTATAATTTGCTGCGTGTCCATACCCTACTTTGAAGCTTCCATTTTCGCACATGTTTGGAATATGCTGACGAAGGCTGTAGAGTTTGGCTTTACGCCTTCCGATTGCATTTGCTTCAAAGTTCGGAGATAAGAGGCACTCATTCCATTGAAGTATTTACAACCTCATCTGCTAAAATGAGATGGTTACATTCTAATAAAACAAAATGAATCTTACATAATCAGGATATGCTCCATAGATCACATTTCTTTTAGGCATTTTGTTGAACAATTCACGTTTCCCCATGTTTTACATATAAATCTATCAGGGCACTTGCAATTAAAACATATGACAAAAGTCCCTTTTCCATAATTTTTCGGTAGATGTCCACACTCAGTGTCAAAGCTCCTTTTTTGGCACAAGCTGGTAGTATGCTAGCAAAGGTGAATTGATTGGATTAGAGATCTGTTGGCTTCAGTTGGTGAAACAACGTCAATACCTTGTGAGGATGCCTGTGTCATCTGTTAGTTGTTCCCTCCCCACTGCCCTCTTACTCATTCTTCCTTTGTAATTTGACAGATTGGGCAACGCTGGAAAAATGCCCTGTTCTAAATCTCCCATTTTGACAGAGGCCAAGAGGATGCTGACAAAAGTTGTGGACTCTGGCTTTATCCTATCAATTGCATTCGCTTGAAAGTTTCTATTGTCTTTTCAACAAAATCAAATTTTTGCATATCCTGCAATCATTGCAGTGCATTAGACCACATATCTTTCAGGAATTTTGTCAAACAGTTGACATGCTTACACATTTATGACAAAGAGGCTTTAAATCATGGCAAAATGGAACAAGCATTGGATGTAAGGGTTTCACTATTGTACAGCCACAATATACAGAGCTTTCTATTTCCATTATATAAACTTATCTCCTCTTCCTTTCGAATCTCTTTTTTTTGCACAGGCTAGTATCTCTATGGTGTTTATACCCTGTTTCAACACTCCTATTTTGGTAGACATTGAAAGTGTCGTTCAGGAAAAAAACCTCGTGAATCATTCCCTGAAACCCTTTGTCCGTCCTTCCACTCTCAGTTGCATTCATCAAACGCCTTCCTTTGAGACCGGGCAAGATAATACTCTTTGGCTTATTAAAAAAATTATATTTGTAATATATGAACTATTCAAATAAATAAATGAAATCTTTCGTGTAAGTGTTTCTTATATGTAAATCGTTTTATTAAAAATTTAGTACCCCTTACTCATTCCATGAGGATTAGGTGTTTTGGTTTGAGATACACGTGCCCTGTACATTGTTCTAGCTGTCATGTGGAAGAAATGTCGCCATCTCTCTCTATCTTAAAAGTTGGATCTGTATGGGATGGGAAATTCATATTCATAGTGACAAAGGCAATAGAAGAATCAGTTCGTGTGACATTGTAAGATAATGTAGTAAAGATGATAGCCTCCCTCTTTTCAATTTCAGGGTTACCCAAAGCAACTCCCCTTCACAAGCAATGGTGATATTTCAACGCTTCCAGTCTGATTCTAATAACAGTTTCATATTCCCTTCACAAATACAATCCATGGGTATGTGTTTTGGCAGCCAAATAAAAATGAAGCGTGGTGTTAGATACGGTAGCCCACAGGTGGATCCGTCTGCCCCCTCTCACCCAAGGGGACTCGGTAATTATGGAAGCCAACGAATTTCTCTTCTATCCTCGGCGGCTGCTTGAAGCTGAGGGATATTTTTGACGTCGCGCATAAAAATAGCATCAGACAGAAACCGTTATGCTCGTGAGGAGACAGTATCCCCTGGTTTCTAAATCTTACTATGGCGGCAACCACAATATACAGACCTTCCTATTTCCATTATATAGACTGATCTCCTCTTCCTTTCAAATCTCCCTTTTGCAAAGGCTGGTATCTCCATGGTGTCTATACCCTGTTTCAACGTTCCTATTTTGGCAGACATTGAATGTACCACCGAGGGAAAAAACCTCATGAATCATTCCTGAAACCCTCTGTTGTTCAGCTCCTCCGAGTATTTTCTCGCATACGCCATCCTGCAGTTCAAAAACACAGACGTGGAATGACGTCGAGGACTTCCCTAACGAATGTCAGAAAAGGGGCAAAAATGAAAACATAGAATCGGAAACATGGGTTCCGTGAATGATGAACAGTGCGAGACAAATGAACAGTGGCATAAGTAATAGGTGTCCATGCTGGCAAATGGAAAAGGTTGCTGGAAAAAACACGGCAGAAATGTCCCCGGGAAACACGAACACTCCCGGGAAAAAGGCCCTCACAATTGGACGCCTTCCGGCGTGATGACAGTTACCCATAGAAAATTTCCCTTTGAATGTTAACAGAGTTAATATTAAATGAGAAAACACCAAATACAGTTTTTAGCACCGATTCTTGCTTATGTGGGACGATGATTATTACTATTCATAGAATTTTGACCGCAAATTAATAGCAATCTTACAAGTTGCAACCATTGACGATAATCACAAGAACATGCATGACACAAATTTTAAAAATTACTAGTAAGCATCAAGATAAAACTGTTGTAACGACATGCTAGAACACGGGACAGAAAAGATTTGAAAAACCAGAGTCTAGCCAAATCTTACAACATACAGCCATTTTTGGTGCCCACTCCCCAAAATAGGGCCCTCTTTGCGGAAAAGATACTAATTATTATAAGCATGGAAATCCAGGATCTGTTGCCTATTTTTGGAAATAATTACACCAGGAAATTGACAATTTCCTTTTTTTGGAAACAAGTCTGAAATTGAAGCTGTGTCGCCTGTTTCTGTTTTGGGTACTGGAAATTTTCAGCAACCACCAGAAAAGGCATTGCAAATTTCATTTCCGAGCTCATAAACATTTTGCATAGACAACCATTTGCTCAAACCAAAAAGATACAGGGAAAGATAAAGAGGAAATAATAATGTTACTTTCTAGAGTTTATGGGCAAATTTATTTTATTGAAAAGAAAAGATATTGCTAATCAACACGCTAGGAATCACTATTTCAACAGACGTTCAAAACATAACGATCTGAAGCGTAAGCTAAATCCAACTCCTAGGTACTGGTCCCTCTCATCATCCATGTGACCCTCGGCAGACACAACCACAACCTCCTCATAAACCCTCTCAAATGCAACCAGATACTCGCCAGAAAACTACCCCTCCATAGCCAGCCCCACCCACATACTGATGAACAAATGCGCGTTTAGTATACATGAGATCACACGTATGATCAATCCTTTAATACACTTCAGCCACACTGGTAGAATTCGAAATCATGCATACACCCCTTTGAACCTGTGCAAGACCACCGTGCGGAACAACCACAAGAGACAAGCAACTCCTTAATGCAGCAAGGCACCAGTCTACAAACAGGATTGTCCTCTTGGTCTTAATGGTGGAAAATGGGAATGACAGCATTCACATCCTCTGTATGTCACCACCATGAAATTCAGCCTGCAGGGTTTGATTTCAAAATGCCTTGTCCACGCCAACAACGGACATGGCATGTACAGTAGACTCTATGGCACAATGGTAAATGGAAGCAGTAGGTAACCATTGCAGTATTTGTCATTTCATTAATTGCCCACATGCCCTCACTGACAGGCAATGTATGTAACTAAATCGACGGATGAGAATCATACGATAGTCTTGCAAGTAAAGCTGAATTATCTGCCGTTGATTGAGGCATTCCCATTGTAATTTGTAAACAATGCCTATCGGCATAACAAAATAGTTGGGGGTTATTTGGTTGGAGAACACCTATAGTCAATTTGAATATACATTATCTCAAAATCATATTGTCTGAGTTCTATCCAATTTTATAGAAATAAAAATATTGCTCCCTGAGCCTTACAAAATGGTTCTAGAGTGCAATGAAAGAAACTTGTGCAATATTACATAATTTATCGCTTCAATGTATGACAGCGTATAAAACGATCTTTTGTATGCTTATATCTACATCATGAGGGAATGCAAAGTGTCAAGTCTCTCTTTACTATTCCCAAAGTTTAATCTACAAAAACATTAATTAGTATGTGCATATAAACCAAAATATTTGATTCTTATCTCAGTTATCATGTAGTGTTGTGAGTGCCAAAAATTTGTCACGGACATGTTTTTCTGCATATCCAATTTCCAATAGTGCAGTTCAGATTTAAGTTTCAGATCTATCCGTTAGAACAAAAATTCTGGGTTTTTCAGAGCTACATTATTTTCTATTTTTCAGACCTTAGGTTTTGCTCACGTTTTGCTATACTTTTAAGACTAAGGTTTCTGCCTAGGGTTTACATCACTTGCTACTAACTACAGCTGGGTGCATTTCAGTGGTATCAGAGGTGTAGATTTTAGATTTTCAGCTCGAATTTCGACATTTTAGATTCTTAAGAGTAAAAATTTTCAAGCTATAATTGCAGTTTCCTATTGGAAACATAACAAAGTAACAATGCAATTTGCTAAATATAAATAAGAAACTTTTTATTGTTAATATATGTTATAAGATATTAAAAGATGATTACATGGAGTGGTTAATATTTTTGGGGGAATTGATCTCAATATTCTTGGCAAAATAAGGTGGAATATAAGATTTTAATATTTTATGGAATGGGAGTGTTTCCGGGTGAAAGTTATGAAAATGGAGAAGATTTTTGGTAAATGATATAAGGACGGGTGTCAATTAATCAAAATCTTTCAGTTAGTTTTCAATTCACTGATTTTATTTTCCGAATGTTGAGATTGGAAACAGATTGTATTTGTAAATTTAGATGGGTTATGCTACCATATATGACTTCGGTCTATTGTTTATTTGTTAAGTTTTTGGTTTGGTTCGACGTTATGTGTTATGGTTATAAATTAAGTTTTGTTCTGTATTTTATTGATGTATCATATAGTTGAGTGATTAAGATGTGGTGACAAATATAATTCATTTGTGAGTCAAAGATGTCAATGTATTGTGTTTATATACATGGATAGTTGTTGAACGAAGATTTTTTTTTTTGGTACTATGTAGCAACAAAGGAGGAGAGGAGAAGGCCAAGAGAGGAAACATACTGATTCCGCAACCAATCAATCATTATGTTAGTAGGAGGGCCACTTCCATTGTGGCGTCACCCTTATTGGCATAAAGATAATGATATATTAGGGTTTATATGTTACCACAGACCAAGCCAACCAACCAATGTGGGATTAATTTTTTGATTGAATGAGGATGTTGATATTTAGAATTGAAAAGTTGTGAGTTATTCAAAATGAATAGAGAGCGTCCTAGTGTATATAGAAGGGCATTGTGGTTTCTAAAAATTCATGAATTCTACTAAGCAAAGTGGGAAGGATATTTTGATGAAACACTACTACTTTGCAAGAGTCTGATCTCATTAATAAAATTCAGATATATTCCTCGTACGTCGATATTTTCATTTTGTATTTTGTCAATTGATGCTATAGTGTTTAAATCATGTTTTGCTTGTATATGCTGGCATGCCTACAATAATTCTAACAACATACAATTACATGTTTCTGGTTAAAGACCAGAAACACATAAATGTATATTGAAGGTTTCAATACTTACTTTCACACGGGATGTAATTTGTGGTTGTCATTATTTTTGTTGTATTCCATTGATAGACTGGCAAGCAGCATAATGCATTGCATCGTAGTCTCAAGATGGACCCCAG
Source organism: Taxus wallichiana var. yunnanensis (assembly GCA_018340775.1). Lineage (NCBI taxonomy): Eukaryota > Viridiplantae > Streptophyta > Pinopsida > Cupressales > Taxaceae > Taxus > Taxus wallichiana. The sequence continues at coordinate 646,335,152 of CM031234.1, read as the reverse complement.
TAGCAAATAACACGGTTTTGCTTTAGCAATTTTGTGTAGCATGGGATAAGTGACTGAGGCAACAAATATTATTTTTGTCAAATGGAAAGCATTTGAGGCGAAGTTGGTTAGTGTCATTGTTCCTCGAATAAAGAACTTCACTGGATAATGTGGGAAAATACAAGACTGGCAACAGAATACAATAAATATATATATAAAAGTGACCATTTTGAGACAAAGGATGGAAAACTGAGATTGGATTCATGCAACTTGGTATGCCTTTGTTATATATATATATATATATATATATAACAAAGGCATACCAAGTTGCATGAATCCAATCTCAGTTTTCCATCCTTTGTCTCAAAATGGTCACTTTTTTCTGAACTGAAAATGACTCTTGCCAAGCTACACCTCTTGTTCTCCACAGGTAAGGAAGTGTGTCAAATGCTTTGACTGCTCTGAATGTTATTACTCGTATAAATACACTGCTTTATAGTGATGCATAAGCATCCATCATTCATCTGAATAAGTTTGACATTCACAAAATGTTGTAGCATGCTAGCATAGAATGAGAAGCATCATATGTTTAGACAAATTTTAGTTTAGCTTTCAAGGTTTAATTTGCATGTATCAATTAATGTGCCTTGTTAAACCTGTCTACAAATGCTTTTAATTCTATATCAGAATGTTATACTATCTTCCCAAGTCATTCATTTCACACTCCACCTATTTATCACATTTTATTGCACTGAACAAGACACTCAAATTAAAAGGGTAGTCAAGCTCATTGGATGTTGAGGACACAATGTCGTAGTAAAACAAAGGATGGTGTCACATGAATTTCTATAAGCAGTCGCAACTTTAGAAGTTTCGCATTCACAGGTTCAAAACACTTTATCTCAAATAGAAGAGTTTCACTATTATCAACATAATTAGACATAATTTCCTTTTTGTATTATTTTACTCCATTTTTAGGCAGTGTAGTATTGATAACCTCCGAACAGCCGGGAAGACCAAGTATAGCTTCACTAAACAAATAGAAGTTCAAATACCACCAACACTGTAAGCTCAAACCCTTTGAACTAAAAAAAATTATGCATTTTCAGTTGCCTTCCATTTTGAGTTGAGTCATCTTGCTCACACTATATACACTGATCCTCTGGAAGATGACGTGCAAACTGCAAATTATACACCAATAGGACGTCACCTCAAATTTTCAACCTTCCCTTCTAAAAGATGATTTTCTAGACACCAAAACTCGCAACACCCAATAAGAGCAAATCACACCTGCTAGTAAAAAAGGCTGTTTACTGTTTGCAAGCCGAGTGGATTCTCCAATCTGCTTCGAGAAACAATTTCCTCGTATAGGAGAAAACTTGTGGACAATCATTTAAAGAAAATCTTGGAGACAATTTCCTTCAACACAAGGAAGAAATGATCACTATTTCGAATCTAGGACACTGTAGGTGGGATTATTATTGTGCTTGGTAAGCATTGTGAACACTGGTGTTTATACTTCACATAATCATCATCTATGTAAATACTAATGAATCGGCATATTCTCCTTTTTAAGAAAGTGCAAATACATAATGTGCAATTGCAGATATTGGACTTTTCGAGTACTTTAAAACTATCACTGTTCGTGCATTTAACATGCTAAGTTTTCCTTGAGAATAGAATTACATATTTCTCTCTTGAGCGAGTTTTGCTTACTTTAATTTCGGTGGGAAAATTCCATCTTATCCTGCCTGCTCTTATCAATGTATTTAGTTCTATTATTCAATCAAGCAATCAAATATGATTAATATATAAATACCAAAACGTACCAAATGTGCCTTATCCTGGTGATCTCCCAAGTAGTTGTCTAGAAAGATACTATATCCCACCCATATCTCCATTCATCATAACTTTTGAAATCAGTCTTATCGGATACAACGATTCTACCAATCTTTCCAAAAATATATTATATTTCCAAAGGATGCACTAAAGAAAATACAATAACTTTCCCCTTGTTCTCGGAGCAAGGCTGTCCATCTCACGAGTACAGAAATTGATTCACCACAAGAACACTGTCCATTCTTGAAATGGTGGTAACAGTGCGCATCCCTCGCAATAATATCTAGTGTAACAATCTAGGATACAAACCTAGTAGCAGAGTGGCAGTAGCCACACACTTGAACATTCTTGATATCCCAAATAATTGTTCCAGTGTATGTGTTGATAAGCCCAAATGCAATGGCTAACTTTTGGCTATGGTGCCAAAGAAACTATTCCACTTGTGTTGGGAACAACCCCTGCCAGTTTCATCTCAGTAGACGATTCTGCTAGCTTTTCATACATTTCTTGTGTCTCTGGATTTGTTGTCAATGCATCTCCTACTAAAAATGCATGCATTTGTGTTTTGACTTCAATCCAACTGCATGCAGGTGTCTTCTTAACTCCCCTCTCTTTCATCCTCCTCCGCACTTTTTCCATGTCATCCCACCTTCCAGCTGCAGCATATATGTTTGATAGCAGCACATAAGGCGAGGCATTTTCAGGTTCTAATTCAAAAAGGTGCTCTGCTACTTGTTCCCCTAGTATAACATTCTTATGTACATAGTAGGCGCCAAGCAAACACCTCCACACTGTAGCATCAGGTTTTATTGGCATTTTCTCGATAAATTCATACGCCTTGTCAATGTGCCCTGAAGCGACAAAAAGATCGACCATACAGACATAATTTTCCATTTGAGGCATGATATGGTACTCTTGAGTCATGCCCTCATCGACCAGGCCCACGTGGCAGCACGCAGTCAAAACACAAACAAATGTGACATGGTTTGCTTTCACACCAGACTTCTGCATTTCTCCAAAGAGTTCAAGGGCCTCCTGCCTTGTCCATGCATTGCATAACCGGCAATCATGGATGTCCATGAAACAGTGTTCTGGTATGGCATTCTATCAAACAAATCGCGAGCTTTCTCTAAGCTCCCACATTTTGCATACATGTCCATAAGGGCGCTCTGCAAAATGAATTCAGACTCAAACCCACTCTGAACAATATCTTGATGGATCTCAGTGCCATGCCCCAGGGCAGCCAACTCACCGCATGCCGGTAGAACACTGGCAAAAGTTTTTGGGCTCGGTTTCATACCTGCCAGCAAGGGAGTGTTTAGAGATGACAAAATAATTACAGGCACAAAAAGTTGACAGACCTCTATAGAATATATGTATTATGGGCTAATATTTGAGGAAAAATGTATATTTACTATTCATATAAATAGATGTGGGTTCTGGGATCCATAATGAGAGCGCAAATACCAAGTGGCATCATCAAAGATGCAATGGACATAGAATTCAACATGTTTTGAAAATTTGTTAATTGGTCAATCTAATTATGCACAAATATCAAGGGGTACCATCGAAGCTGTGATGAACCATTGACTGCAACATTTTATATAATAACAGGTTTTTTTAAAGAAAATTGCTAATTGGTGAATCATAGAGTGCAAAATTCCACATAAGAACGTAACTAGTATGTTTTTAAAAATTGCGAATTGTTCAATCTAATGTTTGCAGAATATTATGGACAGGAGCATGTTGCAATGGACAATAGAATGTAACAAAGCAAAGTCAAATTTATTTTGGATAAACTGTGTTGAAGCTATTAAGCTTTCAAATTACATACCTCACTCATGTAGCTCACTCATTGCTGAGCAATCATAGAACTAATTGAATGGAACAATTTATATTAAAATGTTACTAGCAATAAGTATTTTTGAAAAACAGAATATTAATTGGTAAATCTATTGAATGCAACATTTTCCATAAAAACAAAACTATTTTTTTCTGAAAATTTGCTAATTGGTTAATCTAATCTGTGCACTGATACCACGTGTTCTCATCGAATCTGCAACGGACTAAGGGTTGCAACATTTTAAGGGTTAGTAGTTTGAAGATTTACTAATTTGTCTCTTTAAAGAATGCTGCATTTTACACAAAAACATGGCAAATAACATGAAACATGTTTCTGGAAAACATTGTTTAAAGATTTTTATAATCAACAGTACTGATCCATCGTTGAGATGAAAAAGATCACGGAATGTGATTGGAAATGCTGATAAAAAAATATTTTATACAGTTTTAAACTTTCATCCATAAGCATGTTTCATAATTTTATGGACTGTGACAATCTTATGTCTTTAATGGCTAATATTTTAGAAAATTTCCTAATTGGCGACAAAAATGGCATCATCAAAACAACACTCGACAATACAATGCAACATTCTATATAACAACATATCCACATTTTTTTAATATTTTGGGTTTAAATTGCTAATTGGCAAATCTAATGTTTGAAATATTATGAAGAAGACTCAATTGGGAACAAAATATACAGCCCATAAATAAATGCCTTGCCTGAAAGTTGCATCTGCTGGAAAAACCTCAAGGCCTCTTCACACTTGCCAATCTGCACACACATTCCAATCACCGTATTCCAAGACGCGATATCTCTGAGTGGCATTCTCTGGAAGAGCTCCATTGCCTTCTCAGCATCTCCATTCTGTGCGTACCCAGCAATAACTGCATTCCAACTAATCACATCCGGCTCGGGCATGTTCTCAAACATACAAACAGCCTCATCCAGGCGACCATTCTGCGCATACCCTGCAATCATAGCATTCCAGGACACCACATCTCGTTGAGTCATTTTGTCAAATACTTGGCGTGCATCCTCCATGCTGTCACATTTTGCATATAAATCCACAAGGGCACTCTGCACGAACTCATCGGAATAAAAGCCACTTCTAATTATCTCACCATGAATCCCTGCACCCTGTTTTAGGGCTCCCAATTTGGCAGAGGCGGGCAGAACGCTGGCGAAGGTAAAATGGCTAGGTTTGACGCCTGATTTTTTCATTTGGTTTAGTAAAACCAAAGCTTCCTCTCGGGGTCCATGTTTGCAATAAGCTGCAATCATGGAGGTCCAGGAGAAGGGGTCTGGCTCGTACATCTGATCGAAAATACTGCGGGCCTCCTCCACGTGGCCGCATTTGGCATACAGGGTGACCAGTGCACTCTGTACCATTATGTTTGGAAGAAAACCCTGGTCGTTCATGTGACCGTGGAGCTGTTTTCCCTCTGCGAAGGCTTTTCTTTTAACACAGGCGTGGAAGAAAGAGGGGAATGTGAAGGGGTCTATGTGGCGATGATCTGTGTGGTGTAAGAGTTGCAGGGCTTCTGTTACGCGGCCTTCCTTGCACATTCTTCTGATGTCTTGGTCTGAGCTATTATAATTTGTAGAATTGGTTAGAGCTGCAGTCATGGTGGCGCCATTTCTCACCAGGTGAAACCGAAAATATAATGGATTTCGCAATGGTGTCATGCAATTATTCCCCGATTTAAATCGTATGTCTTCGTATCATAATGAGTTCAGCTGTCATGGCATCGATATTGGTCCATACTGTAATTAGCGTCGAGTTTTCGCCTCGTATAAATTTGAAATTTTAAAAGAAATATTTCTGAGTTACTAATTCAAAATAAAATCGCATCATAAAAGAATAATAAAACCTCAAATGAATAGAAATTAAAACTAGCAAAAACATCCATAGGTGTTTGTGAAGTTAGGTACATAAATATTGATCTAATATGATTAATACATTAAAAAACTAGCAAAAGCATCCAAAGGTGCTTGTGAGAGGCCGATAGGCATATAGGAGGAGTATTTGAAAGTAGTATATTAGTAAGAAAGTGGAAAGTTTATGGAAGTATGATGTAAACCATGCAAGTTTTGACATCCTTGCAAGATTAAGCTATCCATGGGACGTTTTGAAGCTCACAAAGAAAGATTATGCCATAAAAGTGGATTTAAAGGTAGCATGGTACTTGCAACTTGACAATGTTAAAGAAATATAGTGTGATGCATGATTATCCGTTTGTGAAGAGTTTCCAATTTGTCATATATCGGTAAACTTTTAAGAGACAACAATCCATGAGAGATTTATAGACGAGCTGCCATGGTACAACCAAAATAAAGGGGCTTGCCACCAAGATATAACAACAAGAACAATATAGTAAAAAATGTGCGGTATATGGAACAACGATGTAAATCATGCAAGATTTGGTAGCCATCGAAGATTTAGCGCAATCAAAGGTGTTGAAGGTCGAGCGATTGAGAGAACCTAGAATGATTAATGGCATTATTAGAATGATAGTTTGGAGGCACAATAATGTCGGTCTTGGGAATCGGCGCTAATAGCAACACGCGTCGCCGTATCATGATAACTCTCTAAACTTTTTCTCGCTTTTGTAACATACCTTGCAATGTAATTCAAAATTGCTCGATGGGAAAGGATGGGTCGACAATCTATGTTTGCCCTCCAAAGTGTTCAAGCATATTAGGATTGTGTACATTGATTCTATCATCATTGCGTGCTTTGGAAGATATTTTTTTGGCCTTCCTCATCTATGAACAATTTTGATTCTTTGCAACTCCCACGGAGCTTTATATTGACAAACATTTATGGACCCTTTTTTCGCAAGCATGTGTCCAAGGTGCATTTCGTATGTCGTTCAACACGATTAACAATTTCTTCATAATCATGTCTTATATCAAACTGCAATATTTGTGATGTGTCCATCAAACAAGGGTCATCATTAATAGATCTTGAAAATTGGTTATTCCTTTGATGTTCTTCTCTTGGATTCCATGCATTAATAAAATTATCATAATATGCTTTTGCTTTCACAACCTGTAAGGGATCATTCAAATCCATATTTTCGACATCTGGAGCATCCTTGAGCCAAACAACCATATGTCTATGAACTGATGATCGATACTGCCATTCATTCCTACAGAAAATGGATAGAGATAGTAACCACATATAAGTGGTGCACATGATGAATATATATGAACTCTATATCAATTACATTGTAATAAAATTTATTGAACGTATTATATTTTACACGAATGAAGAAAAGAAAGAACATACCTTGACCAAATGTCTCTTGTACCAAAGTGGTTGATGAGGACCTCATCAATGAAAATATTGAAGCGGTGGTGCATATACATAGCAACAATATGTGGATTGGTAACAATATTTGTATTCCTCCATTGGTAATAATTTGCAACATTAGTCGGGGCTAGCTAAGCATGGCTCGATGTGAATCGCCATTTGGTATCTTTAGCGCTTAATGTAATGAACAATGTCAGAACCCTAATTGTGTAATCATGTCCATTAATTCATTTTTACATGTTCTCCAATATGCCTCGTCCCTCCAATAAATATTGATCTAATATGATTAATACACTAAAAATTATATATGCAAAATTTAATTAATCATAAAATACATAAAGTAATGCAAAATTATTTGGTATAATTCAATTATTTTATTATTTATAATTTAATAATTAATATAACAATACAAAAAGTTTCCATTTTACACTTATTGAGAGGATAAGACTCACTTTATCCCTCCCAATTATATTTTCTTAAAAGTTTTCAATGTATCATAAATAACCCCATTTTGTTTAAATCATAAAAAACTATTTATCAAAATTTAATTTTTAAGATTTCTTTATGTGTAATTCTAAAATATATGTATACAAACTCATTTTTGCAAACATAAATAATGAACCTATATATTAAAATAATATTTATTAGTGTTAATAAATATTTTATGAATATTTTTTGTTTATAAATTCATTACTTTCTACTTTGATATTAAAAAAACTTTACAACTTTCCATTGATATGTTAAAAACGAATGCGTGTATCTTCTTAGATTCTCCAAAATCTCAAATCGTATAAACAAACATTACTCTATGGTAATAAATTGTGATAGAACATATCTTTCTTTTATTGTTTAAGGCCATCTCTGATACCTTTGAAAAAAGTATTTTTTCCTTTTGTTTAAGAGTATTTTCTAAGCAAACAACCTTATATGACTAAAAAAGTTTCTCTTGCTTTTGTCTTCTGGAAATTTAGCGGGACTCAGGAAAAAGATTTTCTCTTTACCCTTCAACCTTTCGCAAGTTGTAGCTTGCATTAGCATGCCACTCCTAAACAACATGATGCACTACATAGAGATCATATTAATGCATCTCGGGCGCACGTTACGGGGGTGAAGCTTCTACTCACTCAACGCATGCCATTTAATGTCACCCAATCCTCTCGCTTCCAAATCCAATGCGAGAATATTGTCGATCGATATCAATGCAACACAATATATTGAGACACGCTTTGATGTCCATGTCCAAGCTTTCCTCCTTCAATGCCTTTACTTACATATTTTCGTGAAGCACCCCACAAACTTCAATGTTCCAATCTTCTATCGAAAGAACAGAAGAAACTATTCCAATTCCAATCCTCCAACCCTCCTTGGATTTACTCCTGTGCAGACCCACCCACCAACAATGAACTTCCACATACCTCGCATTTGCAATCTCTTACAAATGCCTTCCCTTTGCACAAACATCGCCAGACTGTTTGTGAATCCAACTCTTATCCCTCCAACGTCATCTTCAAAGACATGCTCCAACTTGGTTTCTTATTTAGAAGCTCAACGCACATTTCGAAAAAAGAATAGAGTTGTTTTCGAAGACCCAAACTTGCTCGGCTTTGCTTGGAAAACTACCCTAGTATGAAAACAACATTATCTGGAGGATTGTATACTTGCAATAGATGCAAATCAAGAAAAAAACGGACATCGTTTCTCTTTGTGGAATAATATGGATCCGGGAAATCAACCTTCGTTTCTTAAGTGCTTGACCAGGAGCTGCAGAACCGCTCGTGTTAATCTTATCGTGCAAGTCGGTCAGGTGAGAGGAGGGGGCAACGCAAATATACATGTCACACTATAAGATTCCCTCAAAACATTTCCTCTATAGTGAAATACTTGTCACCGACTTGGAAATTTCGACCTTGTACTCGCATCAAAAAATTGGAGCCAATTTTACAAAATATAACTTTTATGTTAGCAAATCTCATGTGTGGGAAGCTTTGTAATTTAAAATTGCACATAATCATGTACTATATAGATGTATTGATCAATGAGAATGCTCGTGCATCCTTGCCTTCTTCCTCCATAGATGTGACACTCTTTTTGAACAGGATTGCACTCAATTGTCATGAGATTCATGAACATCCCAACAGATATGATTGAACATGAGTCTGTAGACATGCACGACACGGTCCTTCGGTCTTCTTCTTTTGTTCCCTCCATCCTCAATTCAGGTACATAAGAAGAGGTAATTTGATAGTTTATTCTTGAGCGTGGGAGAGCGAGTCTTTTCACTCTGTAATGGCCTAAAATTGGGATTTCACCTATAAACGAATACAACACATAAGGGTTATTCTCTATGGCATTTCCAACTTTGTTTCCAATAGGGAAATCCATGTTCAAATAGCCCCGAATGAAGGAGGAGTTCTTGCATGAATATGCTCTACATTTTTGCGGTTCCACGACAATCGTTTTGGCTCCCACCTCGATTTGGATAATATATTCTCAATCTTATTATGCGCCATTGAAGCCAGTGCACCTACAAAGTAGTTTTTATGAAACAAAATAATGATTTTGTTGTTCCAATAACTATCCAAACTCTCCGCAAAAAGACTACAGGACTTCCCAATGACACCTCCCCAACAACTTGATGCGGTTTGGTACAAACCTTCGAGGGACACAATCCTTTTGGGCAAAGAGTAGAGGTGAACATTTCAGACATGATCAAATTATTGGGTCCACCTACTTTATTCTTCACTCTAAGTTCCACGGAGAATGGTTGGACCTTCACGGTGTCATGCTCGGTGCTCCCTCATCTAAACCTCATGATGCTCAATGATGGAGGACCCTTAACATTTTTAATCATCCCCACTGGGTGTCCACATACTTACACAACAAATTCACAATTTTTCATGAAGAAGTTTTAGAAAAAGACCATGGGAAAAAACTATTGGCACATGCGATTAAATAACTATGTTCACTATTTATTTTGTTTAACAAAGTGTAAACATTATTAACACTCTGTATTTGCTACATGTATGAATGGGAGGAAAGAGGCTCCACACATTTCCATAATTTCCTTTGGCTTGAAAATGCACCAAACATTGATAACAAGGAAATACTTTGATAGTTACGCGTCTTCTTGGAATCCAAGACCCCTTTGCAGAAGATCGAATTTGTACACCAATTCATTCAATATGACCCCTACCTAATGGATAGATCTCAAATTATTTCATCTTCCCTAGTCACCGAACTTGAAGAGCTATTGAATCGAGTGCAATGCCACATAAAGTACTCTCAACAAACCTAACTAAGGAAAAAAACAAAACCAACTCAAATGTCATTACAATGCCCCGTGGGAGACTCGAGCTATATCAACCTTGTTCGTTGAGGGATGTCGGCATAGTTAAATACTTTCTTACAAGAAATGACAATAGGCTAAACATAAATAACCAAACAATGTTGTCAATTTGGAGAGCAAATGTTAACTGTCAAACTTGTATTATCTCAAAGATGTACTTTTAAAATACATTACAAAATATGCATCGAAGGCAAGAGCAATGATATGAAACCTACCATCAAATGCTTTCTATAATTTCAAGAGATGCCAATCTTAATTTCCCAACACAAATCGTCATCCATAAGATGCTCTTAGACAACATTGTTGAACATGACATAAGTGCACAAGAAACCTTCCACATGTTTGACATTATCACTTGTTTTGTACATTTGTTTCTTTGTTTGTTTACATGTAGGGAAATAATCTCAAGATGAATAGCTGAATTAGAGTTGCAATTAGAGGGGACAACTCTTTTCATCAATTCCTTTAAGGCTCGACCATCAAATATGGAAACACTCTCTCTCATTAAATCAACTCGAGATTGAACTTAAAACAAGCATAAATTGCGAAATAAATGGAAGTTGCGAACATTGCTAGTTATTTTTCGTGTCTACCCTAGATTTCCCAAGAACCAAGAACATATTCTATGTCCTTGGAACTCTTTTGTTGGGAAAAATCCTTTTATACAAACCCTTCCATATTATTTCAACATACACACCACCGTTGAAGAGATTGTTTCAAAGTGGAACTTGTTCAAGAATAATTGCATGAGACCTTGGCATGTTCAACACTCTAGTGCTACCTACGAAGAGTTCTCGAGCTCGAGTCTAATTTTGAGGACATTTGTGACCAACGTCAACATCATTATGATGAATGGTAGCTTCTTTCACAACGACACCTTGCACAAACCATGAAACTTCATAGTGTGCATTTGTTGGGCCGTTGAGACTTTAATATTCATCATAATTGGAATGTGTATGGTGTTCCATGTTCTTTACAGGAAAGTGGTCCATCTTTTATAGAGATGCAAAGGAACACTATAAATATGGCTCATCATTGTATATCCTCTACATCAGTGTGTGAACAACTTCTCACTTGGCCAACAAATGGCATTTGATATCTTTTTCTTTCACTTCTCAAACAAGGGAAAGTTTCCACCTTTGAGATTAATAATTCAAGGCACTGTTGGAACAAGAAAGTCATATCTCATTAACGCTATCAGGTTAGCATTCAACAAAGTAACATATGTGGATAAATCACATTTGCTTTTGCTTTGCGCCTCTTTGGTGTTGTTGCATTCAACATCTTCGCATCAACCATACATGCCTCCCTTCACATACCTATCAAGGAACTCAAACCATTAGAAGGGAAATCTCTATCCTCTTTTCAAGACTCCCTCAAGCATGTTGAGTATATTCTTATCGATGAAATGAGTTTCACTAGACCTAAGTTGCTTACCAAAATCGACTTCTATCTATGAGAGGTAGTCCCACATTTCAAGACGTTGTCATTCGATGGCAATTTGATCATTCTTGTCGATGACTTGGGGAAACTTCCACTAGTAATGGACGTTCCTTTGTATGCAAGCCATTTCTATGGTGTAACCCTTTGGAAGGGTTTCAATACTTCCATCTCTTTGCAAACAATTTTCCGCCAACAAGGCTCCTCCCAAGAACAAACTTCCTTTCGAGATTTTCTCCTCAACATCCACAATGGAATGCCAACCTTACATGCATGGGAGCTCCTTATGTCAAGGACAAATTCTTTTCTTACACAACACGAAATACAATCATTCCACGATTTCCCTCACTTGTTTTCAAAAATGATTTGGTTGACCACCACAATCTAAATATGTTGAAATCTTTGAATGTTCCAATTGCTCATTTAGTTGCACAAATCACCAAAGGAGGGATTTCAACATCCCCTAATGATGATCAACTGTAGTTCACGGTTCTTCTTTGCAAAAACCAAAACGTTATGCTTACAACTAACTTGTGGGTGGAGGTTAGCCTTGTAAATGGTTCAACAAGGAAAATTGTTGACATTGTCTATGACAATTCCTCTAAGCCTCACGAGTTGCCTTTATTTGTTGTCATAAAATTTGACAGATACATTGGCCCATGTTGGGATCCACAAAATCCCTCCCATGTTCCTGTTCCACCAATTTCCAAAATAAATCACACTAATTTCTAGAGTAAATCGTAGGCAACTACCAATCAAAATGGTTTGGGATTTGACTATCCACAAGGCTCAAGGTCTAACTCTGCTAAAAGAAACTGTTGACATTGGTGAAACAAAAAGACAAGGGCTTACCTTCATTGTCATCTCTAGAGTCCCCTCCCTATAAAATCTGCGCATTTCCCCCTCTTTATCCTTTGAACGTTATTCTAAAATTACATGATGCCCCCTTCTTCATGTTCGCAATAAAGAGGAAGCTCGTCTCTAAGCTCTCTCCCCTTTTCCTACCAATGCATAATGTAACATTGTTTTCGTCTCTCGAGCATTCCTTGTGATGTGTTGTGGTTGGTTGTAGTCTATCGTAGATTACCGTTTATTTCTAAAATTGAAAACATAACATTTGTTTTTTTGCTCTTATCTTGCCTTTCCCAACCGTAGTTTGTTAAAAAAATCTTCAAAAAACATTCCCCATTCCTCTATTTCTCGTAACATAAATAAGTCATTCCATATCCAATATTAACACGTCCCCCGATATACACTCCTCCCCGCATTCCCTTTCGGCATACACATTGCACTACTCACATGCGATTGCTAGTTGTAGTAACAATTGTTATCACAAATAAATAGCACCCTAGGATTTGCTCATTACAGATCCCTACTTTTTGCTAACATGGGACTATCTCTTAAGTTGTGGGACTTGCTATTTGAGATAGACCTCCAGAGAAGGTTGGTTCCTCTACCTAAATCTAATGTTAAACTACTTCTAAAGAAGGAAATGCATTTAACTAATCCTAATCTAACAATTCCAAGGGACCATGGAGAGAGAAAGAGGGTTAGAAAGATGCATGAAAGGGAAATCATAAGTGAAAAGGAGGTGATAGCACCAGAAAAGGGTGAGAGAGATTCTAGTGAGAGAGAAGGGTGAAATAAATGGAGAAGGGAGAGGTCAGACATAAGTGACAAGACTCCAAATTGCATTTACCATCTATTCTCACATGAAACATGACAAAATGAACTTACAAAGGAGAAATACATGCACAACACACTACATCAAGTAAAATAGAGGCAAGGTTGCGAGATAAACATGAGTCGTGGTGAGAAAACACCACAAAACAAGTTTTAATGCAATAAAAATATGCACATGACCATTACTGAGCAGAGGAAGGCACAAGAACACATTGCCAAGCCATAATGAAGGTTTTACGGCCCACATCTTCTCGTGAACCATTTTGACATAGTTCCTCTACAGATTTGAATGTCCACTTTTTCAAAATGAAATATTTTCACAATATATAGTAGAATAAGAAAGAAAAAGAAGATGGAAAATGAAGGGCATGACTTTTTCAACTTTCAATCACCAACAATCTGCATTGAATTATCCTACAAAGCACATGAGCACCCTGCAAGGACATTACTATGTCCATTTCGTCTTGCAGAAGGAAATGAAATCCATACTTCATTAATTTTGGTGGTTGAGAGTGAGATTTGATTGTTTCCGTGCTCAAGATTGTTCTCTCTCCCTCTGAAGCCGTGTTTCCATTTTGACCCACTATCCCTCATCAATTTTTGGTTTTCTTGGTGCCAAATTGAAGGGGTCGAAGAGACCTTTCCAACGATATAAATTTTGGGAGATTTGGAGCTTTGGATCGAAAGATATGGCCATTTGAAAATTTGATGTCGGGATGACCAGGAGAATGACACGTGATGGCCTTTGATTAGCTCGGGGGTCGCCTCTGCCTACATGTGCATTGCTTTGTCTTTGCAGCGTGTTGGTCCTTCATTGGTTATAAGATCGGGCATTATGAATCCTTTATTATCAATCACGAAACACATACCAATAAAAAGCGTGTTGATATCTCTCGCTGCGTGCTTTTGATTTGTTGTGTTGCACCTTTGCATCGCAACTTCAAACTGGGAAGACTTAAAATGTTTGGCTCCATAGGAATGTTGCCACATATAATGCCTTGACCACCCTTGACTTTCGGATCAAGGCTTATTGAACTCAATTCATTCTGCAAACTTATGGTCTCGCAAAATGCATATGCTTTCAAGAGTGTTGGAATGCCGACACGTGTCCGCTTCTTGATTCCTTGAGATTTTGTCGTGTATCCACCTTTTGAACTGTGCTAACCCATCCACTTGTTGACTTTCCTCCGTCGCAGACCGAAAGTCTATCCTCCACAATTAATTCTATGGACTTGAGGTCCGCGGAGCCCAAATGCTTTGAGGAGAGCCGAAATCCGCCACGTGGCCCCGTTGTTGTTTGACATTGAAATTGATGGTCAAATGGACGCCACACGACCTTGTAAATATAACCCGCTAAGTTTTTGAACCTTAGTCTCCCGTGGGTTTTTAAATGCCAACGGTCCAAGTGCTTTGGGGTGGTGGAATTTGACGGTCGTTTAAACATATTTTGCCCTTAAAAATAGTTAAGTCCATTTTTAACCTTGTTAAAGCCAAAATAACCTTGGGGGTATTTTTGGATAACAATTTGGCGACCTCACGAGGTCATCTACTTGCTAGATTAGATTGGTGGCCTTTATGCATCCATTGGGCATGGAGTCAAGCCTAAAACTTTAAAAATTGATTTGAACTTGAATTTTTCTTACCCTTGAGCCGTATGAAACATGAACCGAACTTAACACAATCTGTGGAGCTCTGGATGATCTATGGAACTCGCTCCAACTATCTCGATTCCACCAAGGAAGAGGCACTAAGAGCTCTAAACTGCACTTCTGATCTTTGGGGTCTGAATGATTAAGCATTTAAAAACTGTCCCATATCTGATTTGGCCATGGACATTGCTCAATCAATTGTGTAACAATAAAAAGGTAAAAACTATGTACAAAACATGAAAATCATACATGCTCCAATTGGAAACATGCAGTGTGCACAAAGAACTTCTTTTGCAAAAAACAAACCTACCTACTCCACTATAACCGGATGAAAAGAAACTCAAACAAATATTGTAACGTGAAGGGAGAAGTAGTTGTCTTTCCTCACAAATTGAGACCATGTAAATGATTTGGCCATGAAAATGGTTTTAATTAAGAGTTGAAAAATTATTTGAAGTTGGTTTTTCATCCTTCTTCCCAAAGTATCAACTAGAAACAAAAGAAATACCTCTTTTAGTTGCTCTGCATTTGGATTTGAGAGGTATTGCAGCTGACCTTTGGTGCATTGTAGTTCATCCTCATGCTCTGAAGTGAGCATGACAGGTTACAACTCCTTGGGTGGCTCTAAACTAGCTAGATATCTGATTGGGCATGGGCTGATCCTTGTGATTTGCCCATTTCTTTGAAGCTCATTCCCACATATGGGATCATCATGCAGACTTTCCTCATGAAGGAGAGTGTTTGCGGGTTGGATTGAACTCTGCTTTGCCTCTACAAACAACTCTTCCTCTTGAAGACCCGCCTTCTCCTTAACAATCAAGAATTTTGATAAATCAAACCTCTCCTCCTCGACATGAAGTTCCCTTTGATTAATTGCAACATCTGAAGATGTTCTTTGTGGATCACTATCAATCAAAGCCTCTTGCTGACCTTGAAGCTTCTCTTCCTCTACTTGAAGATCAAATTAACCTTCATCTCGATTCCCTCCTCTATTTTCTCCTTAGGGACTCTCCTTAGCAAATTGCTCCATGAAAATTGCAGAAGGTCATC
Organism: Taxus wallichiana var. yunnanensis; assembly: GCA_018340775.1. Taxonomy (NCBI): domain Eukaryota; kingdom Viridiplantae; phylum Streptophyta; class Pinopsida; order Cupressales; family Taxaceae; genus Taxus; species Taxus wallichiana. The sequence continues at coordinate 646,319,004 of CM031234.1, read as the reverse complement.
AACTACACCATCGTAATTAGTCCATTCCTTAGCAAATATGGCATGGTTGTCTACAATGGAATGCACTTCAACTGATTTTGGAAAATGAGGGAGAGATTGAGATAGCAAGGGTTAAAAAATGGAAGAGGGGTAAGATTTTCTTATGGAGGAGATGGGGATTTAGAAGAAAATAGGGTGGAAAATTGAAGATGAGAGGGAAGGGAAGGAGATGGAGAAGGGGAATCCTCAATGGGAGCAATCAAAAAGCTAGGAACATGAAACTCAGGTTGAGATGGTGTAGGTTAGGGAGGAGGAATGGGAGGGTTGTAAGATGGTAGTGTAAGGTTGCCCCATTGACAAGGTTGCCTAACACTAGATTCATGAGCCTCCATTAACTCAGCCCATTTTGCAATTTTGGGCATCATTTCAACCATGAAATCCAACTTCTGATGAGGGTTGAACTAGTTTGGCATAGGGCCAATCCATGGACAAGGGACCCTGAAACCAATTTTACATGTCTTCATTGCACATGTAGCCTTGATTTGCACCATGTTCACCTTCATTTCTTGAATCTTCCTCTGAAATCAACATCTACCATGAAGTGGCCGCCATCATCTGCATCTACAAGGATAACCATATGGATCATTTGGGGTTGGGTTGTATGCATATTCATCATGATAGGGCTCATAGAACTGATTTGGAAGAGGATTTTGATAATATGGGGATGGAGGGAACTGGTATTACTCTTGAAATGGGGATTCCAATAAAGGAAAGAAGTCATGATTACACAACTTCATGAATGAAATGAAAGAATAGAAGGAAAATAATGAATGGAAATGAATGGAAGAAAAGGAAAGGTCTGCAACTCAGAAAATGGGTTACTTGAATCAGTGGAGTCACCGGATATGCTTGAAAATGCCTTCGAAGGTTGAAATCTCACCAAGAACACATCAAACTTGGTAAAATTAAGATATAGACTAGGATGTTGTAATGGAAGACCTACGAAATATAAAGCTTTTAATGTGTCCCACCAGACGTGCCAAAATTGTTAGGCAGTGAAGGCACCAAGGTGGCTAGGATACACACATGTGAAATATATAGATTTCAATACTTGTCCCACCGAACGTGCCAAAACCTGTTATCACAAAAAGTAACACCCTAGGATTTTCTCATTCAGATTCCTACTTTTGCTAACATGAGATTGTCTCTCAAGTTGTGGGACTTGCTACTTGAGATAGACCTCCAGAGAAGGTTGGTTCCTCTACCTAAATCTAATGTTAAACTACTTATGAAGAAAGAAATACAGATAACTAATCCTAAACTAACAATTCCAAAGGACCGGGGGAGAGAAAGAGGGCTAGAAAGATGCATGAAAGGGATATCCTAAGCTAAAAGGTGGCGATAACACCAAAAAAGGGTGAGAGACACTCTAGTGAGGGAGAAGAAGAAAGAAATGGAGTAGGGAGAGTCCGGGACATAAGTGACACATGAGACCCTAAATGCATTTGCCATCTATTCTCACATGAAACACGACAAAATGAACTTGCAAAGGAGAAATACATGCACATAACACTACTTCAAGTGAAAGAGAGGCAAGGTTGTTGATAAACACAAGTCAGGGTTGAGAAAACACCACAAAACAAGTTTTATTACAATAAAAATATGCACAGACCATTACAGTTGCAGAGGAAGGCACAAGAACACATTGCCAAGCCAAAATGAATGTTTTACGGCTCACAGTTGCTCTGGAACCATTTTGACATAGTTCCTCTACATATTTGAATGTCCATATTTTCCAAAATGAAATATTTTTACAATATATAGTAGAATGGGAAATAAAGAGAAGAGGGAAAAAGAAGGGCACAACTTTTTCAACTTTCAACCACCAACAATCTACATTGAATTCTCTTGCAAAGCACATGGGCACCCTACAAGGCCATTACTATATGTCCATTTCATCTTGCAGAAGGAAATGGAATCCATACTTCATTAATTTTTGTGGTTGAGAGTGAGATTTGACTGTTTTCGTGCTCAGGATTGTTTTCTCTCCCTCTAAAGCCATGTTTGCCATTTTGACCCACTAAACCTCATCAATTTTTGATTTTCTTGGTGCCAAATTGAAGGGCTCAAGGAGACCTTTCCAACGATATAAATTTTGTGAGATTTGGAGCTCTAGATTGAAAGATATGGCCATTTGAAAATTTACATGTCGGGATGAACATGAGAGTGACACGTGGCAGCCTTTGATTAGCTTAGGGATCGCCCGCCTACGTGTGCATTGCTTTATCTTTTTCACGCATTGGTCCTTCATTGGTTCGAGATCGAGCCTTATGAATCCTTTATTATCCATCGTGAAACACACACCAATAAAAAAATCTCCATGCATGTCCTATGTCGGTCTTTTCTTTTAATAACATGCATTGGCAACCGCAAAACGTGAGCCAATAAGAAAGCTCCATGCTTCTCATAATGTCGATCTGTTTCTTTTATCTTGACTAACAACCGCAAAATGTGAGCCAATGAGAAAGCTCCATGCTTCTCGCAATGTCACACTATTCTTTTATCCTATCTCGACAACCGCGAAACGTGAGCCAATGAGAAAGTTCCACGCTCTTCGTGTAGACACCAAATTTGTGTCTTACGGCCCCCTATGACCCGCATCTCATTTCGCAACCTAACCTCATCACCTAAACCTTACACAATTATTTATTAATTACCTTATAATTAATAAATCCACATCGCCGTACCTGCCACCTCATTTTGCCACCTCATCATGACCTAGTCCTAACCCTAAACTAACCTAATTAAGACCTATAACTTGGTCTACATCCACACCCATGACTAATGACTCCTTACTCGCACCCAAAACCGACCTTGTAGTTACTTGACCAAGCCCGCAACTAATCCCTCGGGAGAAAAGGAGGAAATTTAGATATTTTACTAAAAATAGCCCACTTTGACTGACCGATACGGTTCCTACTCGACCGCCGTCGGTTACGTAACCGCCATCGGTTCCCTGTAAATGACCTCCCCTAACCAGAAACAAAGGTCGGAGGATTTTTGATTAATCGGGATCATCAGAAGTGATCGAAAGAATCCAGATTTTACTTGGCCGAGCAGAGACAAGTGAAGAAACAAGAAGAGTTTGCAGAGAAGGACATCAAGCCCAAGACTGCAACTGAGTAACCAGAGCCTTGTGACACTCATCTGTCATCGGGAGGGAAGATAGCTCATCTCCTGAGTGTCAGGTCATCCTACCTGAGTTCTGCCTTTGTCATCACAGTTCTTGGACCTGCATCCTCGTCAATAACCAGTAAGTAGTATCTTGTATGTCCTCTTTAATAACATTTCTTAGACTTTTGAATCACAGCCGTCATAAGTCTATTCCTAGATCTACTACCCAGCAACACACTACATCTAACTATCATTCCTCTACCCTCTCATCACCCATTACTTAATCCCACTCATTTACTAGCCTTATAAACAACACAACCACCCTACAACCAACCCTCACCAAAGTCCCTAAAACATAGCCCCTACCGATATCTGTTAACGGCAACCGGTATCGGTTATTGTGACTCAAAACCAAAAACCAGCCTTTCCCCCTACTTGTTTCAATGAGGCAATTAAATTGTTATTTTACAATCATTTGTGTTAATTCATATTAGCAGGGATTGACCACCTTCGAAAGGAAGTTTTATATTTCTGGGCCCAAGGCAGTTCCCTCATTTATAGTCTAATCAAAATTTGGTGGTCTTGTATTCTCATTTGCAGTAGTCCTTCCAAGACAAAAAGGAGTTCTTCACAATCAACTTTGATCTCTCTCTACGGTACGCGCACACCCTCTCGACATTTAATAGGTATTCCTCCTAACCCTAACCCTTATCTGTTTCTCAAAGGAATAAAAGGATAGAAGCAACTCTATTCCCAAAACCTGAAACATTCAGTGCGAAACATTTTTTGCACGCAGTAGGTGGGACCCATTTAGGTTTTTTTTTTTTTGCTTTCTTTCATATAGGGAGCATACTTGCTATTTTCTTCTTCTAAAGATATTCACAAGGTATTTTGTTATTTTGGTAAAAGAACTTGCTTTGCTTTTACATCTTTGCATTAGTGAAAGTCATCTCTTTTGCTTCATCGAATATCATTTTCGATTTGGGTTTAAAACACGTGCATCACATTCTTGCTTGTTGTTTTCAATTCTAGTGAACATAGATTAAGTAACAGGTCGTACACGTGGGGGTGATATCCACGGTATTGACAAGAAATTAATCTTACTTTCACTGCACAACACATACCAAATCACTTCACAATTAACACAATAGCTCAAAACATCCCCCCTTTTTCCGCGGTATTCCTCCGCCCGATTGAGGTAACCTTATAAGCCAAAACAAACTTGACATTTCCCCTAAGTATTTTGTTTAGGATTCTGACATCATTCTACGTCTAAAGGCATAAGCCCACAATAATTAAAATTAATCCTAGGGTTAGTTTCTGGATTTGCGTGTGCATCTTGCTTGTTTTCAGTTCTGTTTTCTCTGTCATACACTGTCTTCTGTGATCACCTCAGAACAATTTGATAAATGTACTAAGCGTTGTTAAATTTAAATCAGCATCTTTTACAGTTTCTTATACCAGTCCTATTATACCGACATCGGTTAATTGACCGCGAGCGGCTATAGTTTAACCGACATCGGTTATTAGACCGATATCGGTTACTGTCTTTTACAGTCCCTGACAAACCAGCAACCTACCAATTTCACCATTCTGAGGCTGTTTCTGTTCCTGATAGATTGAAGCCCTACTGTGTACTCTTGTCCATGGTTGTTATCACTCGGAAGCAAGCCGCCGCCATGGTTTCACATGCCTGCTCTGTGCCTTTGCCTGAATCACCCCCTTCACATTCTATAGGGAACCCTACGGACACCAGTGAGATCCCCAAAATTCCTGTAGGAGATAAGGAATTTGCCAAATTTTGGATGCTAATCCTAGCATTGTACAATACTATTTGTCTCATGCCCCTGACCATACGCCCGATGGTCAACTCCTTGTTGGCATGCCTATTAGTATAGCTGCTCATTTAGCTCCTACTCCGCCTGATAACTCCGCTTTTTGCCTTCTGCATCTTTAGCCCCGTCTCCCAATCCGGCGGCTTCGGGGTTCTTCCGCCACGATTGGCTTTCCTTTGGTTAATCTTGGGCCCCACATATCATTACCACCGACTGCTCCTACCTCGTCTCTCTTGCAGACTGCTCCGTTCATGACTTGCTCTCTGCCACCTATCCACATGAGCTTTCCTTCTCAAGCTCCGCCCACCTTTTCATTCCCACACACGTATCCAGTGACCTCAACATCTTATATAGGACATCCCTATTTGGTCACCTCAACATATTCGTCCTCCATACCTTATCAACACTTAACCCCACCATTGTCTAGTGGAGGCCCTTGGCCCAATTTGCCTCCGTTTACCACAACCGCACCATCATCTCATCCAACCACGGATTTCATCAAACAAATGATGGACAAAATGCAAAATCTGGAGGCTTCTGTTTCGGGAAGTCGTAGCGCCTTGACATACGAGAAAGTTTGTCGGGAGCCTATTCACCCTTCTGTCCCCCTTCATTCATATCCTCCTCAATGGGAATTGCCGAAATTTACTCGTTTTAATAGTAAAGAGGATCCTCAACAACACTTGCGATCATTTAGACATGCTTGTTATTTGATTGCTCATGATGATGCCTTGCTACTCCGCACCTTTCCCATGTCCTTATCAGGACCCGCCTTGGAGTGGTACAGTGCTTTAACCCAGACTCAATCTTCTCTTTTAACCAACTAGCCCAATCTTTCTTGGATCATTTCTCCATTAACATTGCCAAGAAAGTATCTATCACCGACCTCTATGCCATCCGACAATTTGAAGACGAATCTATCGCAGATTTCATTGGACGATGGCGGGGCCTTATCAACCAACTTACATATGCCTTGCCTCAGGCTGAACTTATCGAACTTTTTACGTGGGCTGCTGCTAAGCTAACACATCTCTCCTACCCTTCAATTCAAACTTTCCGCACATTTGATGAGGCCTTTACTATGGCTGGAAACTAGAAATTGAGCCTTAGAAGAAGAGAAATTGCGGTTGTGCAACAAAAACCCCAATTTCGAACTCCAGATTCCACCAATAAACCAAACACCACCACTCCTCACACATCCACTTCTTGAAATCAAAAGGAGCTGTCCCGCGGTGATGGTCAAATATCAAGCACCGTCTAATACCCCACCAAAACCACCTATAAATATAAAGCCGAGCCCATCAATTACACTCCTTGGGAGAAACTTATGGTGTCATCTTGGAAAAATTACTCAAATCCGGAGCTATTACCTTGCCTCTGTTAAACCTCACTCCGGGTTTGACTCCACCCGCGCTATACCTTCTGAGTACAAAGAAAATGACTTCACGTAACTTTCACGCGTAAAGGGACATAGTCACGAGAAGCTGCAAGATGTTGAAAAACATAGTGCGGGAAATGGTTGATGCGGGGGATATAACCCTCGATAATCCTAATGCCCGCTAACCGAAATTTGAAAATCTTCAACAAACCATTCCCGAATCACTCTTCTATGATAACATAAACCAAGATATCTTAGCGAGGAGAGTTTCATGAGATCCATGCAGTCTTCGACTCCCACCAAAAGCTTCTATCAAGAAAATTTTGAATCAAGCCTCTTCACGACGCAGGGGCCGAACCTCCTTCACCACCATCAAGACAAGGCGAAATCATTCCTTTACCCATAAAGGAGTTAACCGCCTGAGTTCTCTTCTCATAGATGAGCCTTCTTACACCACATCCCTACAAGAGCGTGAGCGGATGTTATCTAACTTATCTATTTCCCAAACGTCTCCTTCTACCACTCTTGCTGCACAAGAGGAGGGCTCACCACTCCTTTTGTCATCCTTAGACGAGGAACCTCTTGCACCGACATCACCAAATTCTTTAATCATGACGGATCCTCTCAAACATGCCTCCTACCTATTAGTTCTTCATCGCCTAAATCTTTTCAGCGACCGGTTGACCTCTTAACACCTATTGATACAGTGCCTCATCTACCCCCTGTATCACACCCACAGTGAACGGAATCACAACCCACCTTTCTTCCATACAAAAGTTCCAATTCACACCTGAAGATTGTCATTCTCCAGAAGATAGACGAGTCCTATGGGAACGTTTGAGTACCCCCTATTCTACTCAAATGCAGATGACCGATCCAGACGCCTCTACCATATACCCGAAGTGTTTACAGAAACTCAAAATGCCTATGTCCTCATCTTCACCCCCCTCATCTCTACCAAGTATCTCATCCACCTCTATTAGCCCAACCAAATCTTCCCCTACACTTGGGACCTCACCAATACCCAGTCTAACACACCCACCTAAGCGGCTAGATTTATCCAAAAATAAAGCCGTCCATCCACTTAGGAGACAAACTCAATCTGTGCCTCTATCACAACTAAAACCATCATCGTCACACCTACCTTCCATATTGGGACCTCATCCCTCCACCTTGCATCAATATATCATACCTCCTGCGTTTTCTCTAAAGCGACCTACGCTTTCGCACCCATACGAGAGATCAAGGGTATATCAACACTTTGTCATCCCATGTATCTTGTCCACCCATCAACCCTAAACAAATTTCATCATCAAAGGATTTGTTTCTTTGTCACTCCTCTTTTTCCGCCGTTGTTTCCGGATACCACGTTATCTGGAGCCTCATCATCTAACCAGCTAAACGTAGCTCCTGCACCAAAGAAGCCACGTTTAGTTAAAACCACGTATCAATACCCCTTGGCTAAACCACCACCCGTATGAACCAACCATACCCAAACATTACCAAAACCCACCCAATCAATACCCTCATCTTCCTCCGATTTTGACCCACTCAAAGGATCTTACGCCAAAATCCTTGCTATGTTGGTGGAGAATGCGACCATTTCCCTACCCCCACTTAGACCTTATGACCCGTCTAAACCTCGACCAATAGGTTATGATGAGTCTAAAATCTACGCTTACCACCGCACACCGGGACATGATGTGGAGGGATGCAAAGCTTTGAAAGCCATCCTTTGTCAGTCACCTCTCTCAGATAGAAAGGTTAAGAAAGACAACTTACGAAGGGAGAGACCTTTAGCTTCAATCTCCTCTCCTATACCACCTGTCCCCGCCTCACCAATATCTATCATTATTACAACCCCACCTCTCGAAGACCATGATTTATCCCGACCATCTTCCTCATCTCATGTCCACGAGATCAACATGATTAGTGTTGCTACTCGAGGGCAGAAAAATAATGAGAAAGCGAAAGAAAGCACACCTGCGTCCTCTCTTTCTCCGTCCACCATCCCGATCGCACCACCACCTAAAGTGGTTATTCGTGGACCCGCTTACCCCGTCTCTAATGGAGTTGCCCACCGAACCATGATCAAACAGCTTCACCAATCACCTGTAAAAATGACCTTTGTATGATCTCATTGGACTTCGAATCTCATCGACAAGCTCTCGTTGAAATCCTTCAAGGGATCGAGGTCTTACCTAATGAAACCCTTCCTGTTACCTCCATTCTAACACCCAATCACGTTGCTTCCCTCACCAAACAACCTACCGCCCCAACCACTTCTATCTCTGTACAACAAGCTGCTGCTGTCAGTTTCTCCGAAGACGAAATTGTTGACTTTGGTGCAGAAGATCCTGACCCTGCTCTTTTCATCTTAGCTTACGTCCGAGACATTTGGGTACGTCGTGTTATGATTGATGGGGGCGCTAGCCTAAACATCATCTCTTCAAAATCCTTCCAACAAATGAATATCCCTTCTAGCTGCATGTGTGCCAACCCCATCATGTTGCGGTCATTCAATGATGCTATTACCTCTACCTTAGGCACCGTGATCCTTAACATTCATGTAGGACCACGTACTTTACCCGAACTCTTCTATGTCCTTGAGGGAGAGTTCCAATACAATATGTTGTTAGGCCGCCCTTGGATCCGGGCTATGGGATGCATTCCCTCCACCTTACATAGATGCATAAAATTTGAGTACGAGGGGAAGTCCTACACCGTAAAAGCTGATCCTCCCCCCTTCAAAACCTGCAATATGTTATATCACCCTAATGATGTGCTTGTACCAGTCAAGACACCCATTCATCCAACCCAACCATCCACTTCAACCACACCTCTACCATTCACTTCAACAAGCACCTACCCCTTGACCAATGAAAACCGTCGTAAAAACCACTTCCCTTCCCGCAGCTAACATCCCAACCTCAGACCCCTTAGTAGATGTTTTTCAATGCCTTACGCTGGGGGAGTATCGCCTATATAACGTTAGTTCTTTCCATACCCCACAGGAGTATGGACAGTTACATGCACATCCTACCTATGACCGTCGTGTGGGGGAAGTAATCCCCTACGGACCACCTCATTGCCGCACCAACCTAACATATGGGGGTGTCGACGCATCTTCCGTTACCCCTGAACCTCCTCTTGGTGTGGTTCCTTTCCAATCTGATTTTCAATACCTGAAAAATCATCGTTTCGCCCTCACCTTCTTGACTCGCTGTGCTTGGAAAGGCTTTGGTTTTGGTCTTTATGAACAAGGCCGACATACAATCATTCCCGTAACTACACGCAAGCACAATGATCGTAGTGGTCTCGGATTTCTAGAACACTTACACCGAAGGAACCTCGTGTCAGTTGTCTCCTGGAAGATGACGACGTCACCCCTACCGAACCATCATCACCCATTTTGCCATCATCACCCACAGAGTTGATAGATCCTGAATCTATCCCTCCTAACTTTTTTTTTTCATAAATGCTATCTTCCTAGGTCCTCTCACTTATCAACGCGATAATGAGGACCCCTCTTCTATCCCCCTTCTATATCCAGACATGATTGAAGAGGACTCGCCTTCAATTAATGTTGTTGAGTGCCAGGATGATGACTCCATCCTCACTTATCTTGGCGCGGATGACTCTTATATTCAACGCGCCTTACCATCTGAAACTCAAACCATGTTGAACGAATCAACTATAGAAATCAACATCCACACATAGGAGGATCCTCACATTGTGAAGATTGGACAATCCCTTAACGCATCGAACAAGTCGCCTTTACTACCTTTCTCGTACTTTCATGACCAAGCTTTCGCTTGGTCTCTACTTGACATGCCAGAATTGATCGACATTGCTTTATCCATAACATTACCACGAAACCCGATTCAAGCCAATTAAAGCGAAACTAAGAAAAATGCATCCACGCATTGCCCTCTTGGTCAAAGAAGAGCTTCAACGACTCCTTTTGTTTCCTTCATCCTACCTATTGACTATCCTCAATGGATTTCTAACATTGTACTGCTCACTAAAGTGACGGGGGACTTCGGATATGCACGGATTTCCGAGATCTTAAGCTCGCTTTCCCTAAGGATGACTTCCCCTACCTAGTATTGACCAACTTGTTGATCTCACTGCGCAGCCATGAGATGCTCTCTCATGGATGGCTTTTTGAAGTCTGACCAAATTTTGGTTGCCCCCGCCAATCAACATAAAACTGCCTTCATAACTCCTTGGGAACCTTTACATTATCGTGTTATGCCATTTGGCCTTAAGAATCTTTGGTGCGGCCTATCGGCGGGCTATGACCTACATTTTTCATGACATTATGCACACTATCCTTGAGGATTACGTCGATGATCTTCTTGGAAAATCTAAACATCGCAGTGAACATCTCGATGTTTTAACCATTATTTTTGATGCACTATTACAATATTATGTCCGTCTTCAACCAAAGAAATGTGTCTTTGGTGTCCTTTCGAGAAAACTTCTTGGTTTTATTGTCTCTTTGCGTGGCATTGAGGTCGATCCATCTAAAGTCAAAGCTATCCTAGAAATGCCCCCACCTACTAACCTCAAACAATTGCGTAGTTTACAAGGTAAGCTCAATCTATTCGGCGTTTCATCTCCCAACTCTCGGATCGATGTCAACCTTTCCATCACCTCCTTAAAAAGGATATTGCCTTTCAATGGAGCGAAGAATGCCACCAAGCCTTTGAGGCTCTCAAAGCTTATCTCTTGCACCACCCGTGCTTATCCCACCTCGGGACGATCGCCCTTTCTACCTTTACCTTTCGCCACCGACCACATTTGTAGGGGCCATGCTTGCACATCGTGACTCGAGTATCGAGAATAAGCCGTTTATTATATAAGTCGTACTTTGGTGGATGAGACTAGGTATACACATGTAGAAAAGTTGTGCCTAGCCCTATCATTCATGGCCACCAAACTCCGACACTACCTCCTGAATCACAAAACTTTCGTCATCACCAACACGGATCCCATCCATTATATGTATGCCAAACCTCATCTAAACCAACGCATCACCCGATGGCTTATGCTCCTTGCTGACCTCGACCTTGAATTTATACACCAGAAGTCAATCAAAGGACAAACCATTGCGACCAACTCGCGGAAGCCCCTGTACCTGGGGCGTAATTTACTAATTTTAATTTCCCCGACGAACTCATCGCCACTCTTTCCCTCAGGGAGGAGTCGTATCCAATGACCCTCTTCTTCGATGGATCCAAATGCCAGCATGGCGGAGGAGCCGGCGTTGTTCTCATTCCTCTCGACGCTGAGCCTATGCCTCTTTCATTCCGACTCGATTTCCCCTGCACTAATAATACAGTGGAATACGAGGCCCTTGTTTTGGGTCTCCAGGTTGCATTACACTTAGGTGTCAAATCTATCAATATTTTCGGCGACTCTCAATTGGTAGTCAATCAAGTTATGGGCATCTACCAATGTAAAAATGAGGAACTTCAAAAATACAAACACTACGTGGATTCACTTCTAACCTTATTTACTCACTATTCTATCCAAACCATTCCCCGCTCCACTAACAAATTTGCGGATACTATGGCTTGCTTAGCCTCGCAAATTCCAGCTTCATCAACTGACTCTGACATTTTCGTCTTGGTCCAACAACTCTTTGCCCCATCTTACTCAGCCCCGGTTGTTTGTATGATAAATAATGTGTCTGCTAATTCGCAGGATACCTGGTATCACCAATTTCACGACTACCTTACAACCTCCGTTCTCCCACCTGACCTTACTAGTACTGGAAAATGTGCTTTTCTTAAACGTGTTTCTCGTTATGTCGTCATGGGGGGACTCCTTTATAAACGTGGCTTTGATGGCATCCTCCTTCGATGTCTAACCGGCGCGGAGGTCACCTATACCATCCAACAGGTTCATGACGGTATTTGTGGTGGACATTTTAGCGGCCTTGCCATGGCCAAACGAATCCTTCGCCTAGGTTATTATTGGCCTACTCTTAATAACGACTGCTACGAATATGTTAAGCATTGTGTTATGTGTCAACAACATGCCAACCTTCAACATACTCCTAGCCATCCGCTACAGGTCGCACGAGATCTTTGGCCTTTCTCACAATGGGGTTTAGACCTTATTGGTGAGATTCATCCGCCCTCTTCACAACGTCACCGATGGATAATCACAGCAACCGAATATTACACAAAATGGGTGGAGGCTATTCCACTCATTTCAACTAAAAAAGAAAAAATTGTAGAGTTCATTAATCATCACATTATCTATCGTTTTGGTGTTCCTCATCGCCTGATAACAGATAATGGAAAATCTTTCAAAAATAAGTTGTTGCAAGACCTTTGTGACAACTTTGGTATCAAACTTAGCTTCTCATCACCCTACTATCCACAAGCGAATGGACAAGCCAAATCTTCTAATAAAACCCTAACCAAAATCCTCATGAAAGTTGTCAATGAGTCGGAAGAAATTGGCATGATCACATCCCCTTTGCCCTTTGGGCTTATCGTACTAGCATTCGTACCTCCACTAATGCCACACCTTTTTCTTTGGTATATGGTACCGAGGCTATCTTGCCTCTCGAAATACAAATACCCTCCCTCAGAATATCTCTTCAGGATATTCTCACCAATGATGATTTCCACCAAGAGCGGTTAGCCCAATTGGAGCTTCTTGACGAGCGTCATCTTACAGCTCTTGATCACCTTCAAATCTATCAAAAACGCATCAAGCGTGCTTATGATAAGCGACTTCATGAGCGTACCTTTAAGGTTGGTGATCTTGTCCTCAAAGAGAATCAACATGTAACCAAACTAGAAAAGAGCAAACGTGGAAAATTTGCTCCCAATTGGATTGGGCCTTACATAATCACTCACACTTATGGATCAGGCACTTATCGTTTAGCTTCGCTTAATGGTAAACCTGAGCCTGAACCCCTTAATGCCTTGCATCTTCGACCATTCTACTATTGAATTTAGTGTTATATCACTTCTTATCTACCTAACGCTCGTCCCTTGAGCTCATTTACCACCACATACACGTTGTTTCCTACATCTCAAAATAAAATCAAGCTCACATAGTTTGATTCTCACCTCCCCTTAAAGATGCCTTCCCCTTTTTAGTCTAGTCCATGACTTCAAAGTATTAAAATGACACATTCTTAATTCAACACCTATGGGATTTTCTTGAGTCAAACTTCCTACAAAACTAGATGCTTTACGCAAACAGGACATCTAGCTCTCTAAATTATATATAGATTGCTCCTCGAAGGACAACTATATTCCAAACTATTGCTACTATTATATATAGAATGCTCCCTGAAGGACAGCTATACGCCAAACTATTTCTCCTATTATATAATAGATTTGCTCCTTGAAGGACAACTATACACAGTCAGCCTTTATCAGGAGCTTCTCGCATTGATCAGCTTCGTGAAGACCTCAAGAATAATAAAATACATATCCCTTGTAGACTTCCGCATCGATCAGTCTATATTCAGCAAAATAAAAGCCACATTCAAAAGAACTTTTGAGTCATGGACTTGTCTATTTAGGTTAGGTTCTCTTTCGTCAGAATACTCACTTTATAACAAGTTCTCTGTGCCTCAGCTACACCATCCACCTCACCTCACCATTTGTTAAAACAACAAAACTCAAGGGACGTGACGTACACCCGATATATTGTGATTATACAACTCTTTTCACCTATTGACTTCTCGTCTATGCACGGTACCTAGGGGTTCAAGCTCATTCTACGTTATTATGTGGTTTGTTTAGCTCTTTTCACCTACGGAGCACTTTTTCCTCTTTGACTCGAATCTAGGATTATGTGTTGATCTTAATCAGGACATGGTTCCCTACCACTTGGGTAGGCTAACTTTCGCTTCACTTATACCTATTCCAACATCACCAATTCATTACCAACACCAACAACATTACCCTACCAATATCAATATTTTTACCAACCAATGAATTGCCTAACCATACCTAAATTTCCTGAATTCACCTCTCCCCGGTCCTAAGGAGAACTACATCGGTCTGAGGCCCCTCCTTGCTTTGTGCAATGGGCTATGTAGGCAGCACTTAGGAGATATGGTGTCTCCCAAGGTTAGCTCGACCATCCCCTACCATAACCTATCATGTGTTGTAAATATACATAGTTTTGGGTATTTCTATTTGATAACACTCATCTTTATCCTTTTTCAAAACAAAAAAATTCAAAACACAAACATTCTTATTATTATCATAACTCAAATCAACATACATATTCAGTTTTATTTAGATGTTAAACAAATACATCTTCTCTATCATCGGCTTGCAGTCGGAATCCTTATTTATTCTTATACCTCTATAACATTCACTTAGACCCTCATGCCTCATCCCAAACTAGGTGATGATCGTGATCGTCGACGCCTCTCGCCGGGCCTCTCCGTCCTCAAAGGTACCACGGCTATTGGTACCACCCACTGATCTGCCAATCTCTCCTGTAACATGTGAATACGCTCTCTCGCATGGAGGTATCTCACCTCTAGTCCCTCCGCTCGTGACTCCGCAACCGCTAACAATCCTCTTGTCTCATTCACCTGCGTTTGGAGCTGATGAACTAAACTCTGCAGACGATCTCTCTCCATCTGTAATCATAGCTATGTCAGGACGATCACGTTCACCTCGTAGCTCTGTTACCCACCATAATCTATAGGCCTCTATCGTTCCTGCATCCATCACCCTGCGATCGGCTGCTATCTCCTCTGGCCCTTCCGGAGGTGTTGGGGGTCGGGGAGGTGAGAATGCCTCCACGTCGATCCTCATAAATGGTCTATAAGCGGGGTATATCTGCACAAATCCAAATTGTCACCGCACGCGATCTAGAGGAATCCTCTCATACTCCCGGCTGTGCCCCACGATCCACCTCAATCGCTCTACACCCTCAACTCCTCAGCCATGTTCTCTGTTACCATGTAGTTCCCGTAAGGCCTCAACAGAGATATCACAATCGTCACCATCTCCCATACACGCCTATAATACTCGGTGTCACCCGTCACGGCTGGAATCTTGCCTCTTGTTGCCTCTCGGACCCATCACTCGAATCCCAACCTCTGCACTCCGGTCTCTCTGGACTGGATGGGTCGGCCTATTGGTCGCACACAAACAATGTGCTCATAGGCCCAACAATGTAATAAAAATGAACAATCCAGTGTTGTCCTGTGATTTCGTCTACAAGCCCATAAACCCCTGTATAGCTCCGCCAAATATGCAGGTGCCCATGCAAAAGTCACGTTCCTTTCTATCATCTCCCAAATAACACACATCAATGCTTTTGGAAATCTTCCCCCATCCACCCTCGACAACGCATAATATCCTACCGCTATCATTAATACCACTGCTAACCTTGTCTCCTCAGGGTGTGCTGCATACATTATACCATACGTGAATGTCAAACCTCGCTGTGTCAAATCTTGTGCGTATGGACCAAATACTGTTGTTATCACTCCCTGTGCCACGCTAGGTAATTCGATATCTTGGTCTTCCTGTAATTGGGAGTCTCAAAATGTGGAACACATCTTCCAATGTCACTGTCATCTCCCCTGTTGGCAGATAGAAGGTATTCCTTTCTGGATTCCATCTCTCAATCAACGCCTGCAACATAGCATGGTTACGTGTGATTCGTGAATAATAGCGGATTCCACTTAACCCCAAACAATTTATCAATGCCCATTCAGCTGGTGTTACATCCGCTCGGATTCGTGACAATAGCGATGACACATGATATTGTTCATCCTTAACCCTGCCTCCACCTGCACACATCAAAACGACACACAACCATTCAATAAATCAAATCCCCAAGGGTTTTTCTCACATTCTAGAAATTCCTACAGTAACCGGCATCGGTTATAGATAACCGGTAGCGGTTCAATAACCGATACCGGTTATCTTAAGCCGATATCGGTCAATATCAACTTTATACACCCTGCCTAAAAACACCACCTATGACAATAATTTGATCGTTTATCCCTCTCTGTACATACAAACATACCCGAAACCCCTGACTACCTACCCCATCACATTCACCCTATCCCGAATCGTTGCTATCACGTTTTCTTTCTCATATCTACCCACTTACACTTCTCTCATCCTATTCATAAAACAAGCAAGAATCAAATTACAACCAAAACGTTTACCTCTTGGGCTGCAGCAGCTTGAGGTGGAACTTGTCTTCCCTCTTGTCCCTGCCTGCTAGATGCTTCTCCTCGTTCAGCCATGTTCACCACCCTTTTCAAATTTGCCTTTCTGCTTTCTGAATCTCCGGCCACATTCACTTTCCCTATCTCTTTCCTCCTTATCACTCAATTCTCTCATGCAATTCCCTGTCCTAGTCGTCAAACAGCGTCGCATTCACGTATTTAACTTCTTGCATGGCTCTCAAAATAAGAACTTCAGTTACCACCCAAGCTTTTCTATTTTTAGAAAAGCTCATATTTGAATAATCGGTATCGATTAGCTAACCGATATCAGTTTATTGCCTACCGACATTGGTTATCTAACCGATATCGGTCACATACATACCTTTTTTACACATAGTTCTTTTCTTTATTTTCTAGCTCATTTTTGTAGCGCCGTCCCTTTTTCTGCATAACCAACACCATTATCTATAATTTTTCATCAAATCCATATCTCATCACAATTTCATCAACATCATCTATCTATATTACAAAAACAAACAAGCCATCAACAAACGATGTCAAAACCATCAATCTATACACCATTTGGATCCAACTCATGACTACATACATTCAATTTCACAAACTAGTGACAAAACACATACAACATTTCCTTACACAACATGTCAATTAAACTCATCATCTATATATACATACATCCCATCAACAAAAGACATCAACACCATCAATATATAAACCATGTGGATCAAACTCATCGTATATTAAATATCACAAACCATCGACAAAACACTTAAAATATTTTAAACTCAGCATGTGGGTCAAATCATCATATCTATATATCAAAAGTTTCAAATATACAATGTGCCTGCATAGGGGCCTCTGTGATCTCATAATAATACAAAGCCGCACGCGTGAGGCAGCGGTATATAATCAATAATCTCGACTCGGATCGCATGGCAGCCGATCTCTCATATCAAAAATATACTCGGCTCGCAGGCGGTATCAATCATGCAACCCATTACTCGGCTCGCTTGCAGCAGTATATACAGGATGAATAAATAAATGAAAGAATCATATGTGGGCACGTAGGCCTCTCTATACATAACCGGTTCGCAGACCGGTGCCTCTATCTAATATCCAATCTACACATAAAACATCTATCTCCTCTGCAAGGATCCCTCAGCTCTCTCCACCGCCCTCCGCCTATCTCCCTATTGGTCCTGTATGCGGCCTCTCGCCTCCTCCCTGTCACGGACCCACCGGTGGTGCGCCCCCCTGGGATCTCGGCACGCGAGGTCTCGGCTCTGTGTGCCACATATGGTGATAGTCGGCCCGGTACCATCAAGAACATCCACGATATCTAGGGCCTCCGCTCTCGCCTCCATATAACGGGCCCGTGCCACCATCATTCTGTTGGGCTGGTCCCGACTCCTAATAACAATGGCCTCTGTCCTACCCGGTACACCCGTGCTCGTGCTTTTGCTTTGGTGCGTTGGTGGTGCGTGGTGCATGTGGCGGTACTGTGCACTCGTGTGGTTGTGTGGTGCATTTGGTGGTGGCTGAGCTCGTGTGCTCAGCACTGTGCTGGGCTAGCTGCCTTGTAAGACACCTATTCGTGCTCGTGCAGCATGCAAGCTGCCCTCGTAATAATCGTATGTGCACGGCCCCCGAGTTGGTCCCTCTCTACTATCACAGCCACTAAGTCTGGCTGCGTGGGCTGTGCTCTCCTCGCGGCTCTCTCTCCTGCCCACCATACCAAAAATGATCCCGTGTAGCCGGCGTCGTCCACGGTATCATCTGCAGGCCTCTCGGCTACCCAATCGGGGTCCACGGGCTGTGGTGCAGGTAGTGGGGCCTCTACATCATCCCTCTAGTACTAAGGGAAGGGAGGTGGCTCATCTTGTCGTAGTCCCATCTATCGTCGTACCCTCTCCAGGGGTATCCGCTCATGCTCTCCGGCCTCCGTCCCGCTATCTAGAATGTATACTGGATCCACCGCAACTGTGATCGGGCTCCTCTGCGAGGGTGATGACCTCTGTAAGGTCTCCATACAATATCCAAAGCCATCAAGCCCTCTAATAAATGCCGGTAATATGCTACATCCCATCCGGCGAGAACTGCTCGTGGCTGGCCCACGACCCCCAACCACCTCTGAAAGCCATATCTGTAAATCACCTGTGGCCCTGGCTGCTGGGGCAGCCCTACTGGTCGAATGCATATGATATGCTCATATGCCCAATAGTGTAACAAAAACGTAGAACAAATCCCGAATCGCCTCATCCGGCGGTAGCCCTTCACACTCTCGGTATAAGCGCACGGGTATCTTTGGTGCCCAAGCATAACATGTATGCTCCTCAACCATCTCATGTAATACCCCCATCAGCGCTCGTGGAAAGCGGCCTCCCTCTGAGTCCGAGAGGGTGAAGCATGTAATGCCAATCATCATCAACACGGCAAGCCGTGTCTCATGTCGGTGGGCACGATACATATCCCCATAGGCGATGCTCGCGCTGTGATAAGTCAATAGTGCGGCTGCATCCCGAATACCTGTAAGATACTGTCCATGGCTGTCTCTGCATCCACCTGGAAGACTGCCTCTCCATCGATCGGTAATCTAAGGATGCGATACACATCCTCCAATGTAATGGTCATCTCTCCAGTCGGGAGATGGAACACATTGGTCACCGGATCCCATCTCTCGATGAGGGCAACCATCAGACTGTGATCCCTATCGATCGCCCTATACCATTGGACTCCGCCGAGTCCCACCTCGCGCATAATGCCCCACTGCGCTGCGGACACATGTGGCGCATCCATCTCAATAGTGGGGGCATCCTATCCCACATCGTCAGCTGCTGACGTGCCTGCAAAACCAACTCACTGCATTAGCCCTACTCTTTATCACAACAACTACTTTAACCCTCTTACTTTTTTTCTATCCCCAGACCACACCCTCGCCTCTATAACACACACCTCCACCCACCTATCTTCTACAATATCCCCCTCCCTCTTCACACCCAAAACACACAACCCAATCATAAACAACAACAAACAACACAACCCGACAACCCCAACAAGAACTTAACACCCAAAACCACAACGATAACCAAACCAAACCAACCCTAAACAATCCTAAGGACTGGTACCGGTCAACCATTACCGCCACCGGTCCTCCCTAGCGTGCTTCTCTCTCCACCGCGCGCCGGTCACCATACGACCGACGCGGTCAATTTACAACTCAAAACTAAAAATTGGGACCGATGCCGGTTTCGATTCGCAGGGACCGACATCGGTCACTGTTAAAACCTGGAGCCGAACCCGACGCGGCCCCCCAAATTGAATTTTGCCTATTTTTTCCCTATCTACCCACCCAAACACCCTAAAAACCTACCCACCCTGCCGCCTTGGCCTATTTAACCCATCTACCCTCTCCTTTTTTCAAATAATTTCCATTTATTAATTATTTTCTCAAAAACCTTGAATTCCTACCCAAACCCCAAATACAGCCTAACAACATCAAATTCACACAATGAAGGGTTTCGAACCTACCGGTACGATGACACGTCATCGTGGTGGGATGGGTGGTGGTGGTCCAGCTGGTCCAGCACCTCCTGCTCCTCCTGGCTGTGCCATGGCTCTACTCTCTCTCTCTTTGGGTCCTCCACCAATCAAGCTGCTTTGCCTCCTACTCACTAGGGCCCACCAACCACTCACTTCTCCACTCAAATAGCGCCACCTCAACCGAAAAATGCTCCAATCTCAACAATACACCTCAAACAACTCAAATTGTGTTTCAAATTGACAATGTGACAATGACAGGCCGTATTTTTCTTTTTATAGGTTTTTCACCTATAACCGATATCGGTTTTATTGTGCCCTAAGGAACCGGTATTGGCTACCTAACCGATATCGGTCATAGACAATCGACATCGGTTTTATCCCACCTCTTCCCCAATTTACGCCCTTATTTACTAATCGCCCTTTCTCACAACATTGCCTATATCCACCTTTGCTGAAAACCCTTTGTTAACTTCATTTGGCCCGACCCAAGGCCACAACCATCCATTTGGCGACCCAAGGCCGCAACCAACTGGCCGGACCCAAGGCGCAACCCAACCACTTGGCCCGACCCAAGGCCTCACCCGACCCATCTGGCCGGACCAAGGCGCAACCCAACCACTTGGCCCGACCCAAGGCCCCAACCAACCAATCCGTGGCGACCCAAGGCCGCAACCCAACCATCTTGGCCCGACCAAGGCCCCAACCAACCAATTTTTCCCGACCAAGGGCGCAACCCAACCATTTGGCCCGACCCAAAGCCGCAACCGACCATTTGGGCCCGACCCAAGGCTGCACTCAACCCATCAGGCCCGATTCACGGCCCTCACTAATCAATCGGCCCGACCCAAGGCTGTACCACTTAAATACCTCACCCAAAACCAACAAATTACAATTTTACCCACCCATCCTGTGGCTTTTTGTTCAATCGAGCTCACCTGTTCGTGTTTTAGCATGATTAGGGTACTTGACTTGATCAGTCGACCAACTTTGCCTAGACCTAGACCGTGACATTTATCTCAACCAAACCAACCATTTGGTACTGCCGAACATGCCTAAACGTTCATGTACCTTACCCGTTATATCCCCTGGAGCTACTTCCTATGCCTTGGATACCAGGATTATATCACCCTTGTTTGGATAAACTATCGACCTTTGCCTATGAATTGCTGGTTTGCTCTTCAAATCATGTACCCTGGTCGCACTACTGCATTTCAACGTGCGTCTGCTTCTTTGGACCTACCCCACCATCTCACCATCATCTCCACACCATTTACCCTTTATCAACCCTATCCCTGATTTCACGCTATCTCAATCTGTGATAGATTTGAGGGGGATTACCTATACCCTTAACAGGGGAAACCACTTCATATTATTGTCGTGTGCAACTTTATAAAACAAACTACACGATAATAAGGGGCTAATGTAGACACCAAATTTGTGTCTTACGACCCCCTGTGACCCGCATCTCATTTCGTAACCTAACCTCATCACCTAAACCTTACACAATTATTTATTAATTACCTTATAATTAATAAATCCACATCGCCGTACCTGCCACCTCATTTTGCCACCTCATCATGACCTAGTCCTAACCCTAAACTAACCTAATTAAGACCTATAACTTGGTCTACATCCACACCCATGACTAATGACTCCTTACTCGCACCCAAAACCGACCTTGTAGTTACTTGACCAAGCCCGCAACTAATCCCTCTGGGAGAAAAGGAGGGAAAGTTGGCTATTTTACTAAAAATAGCCCACTTTTTCCTAACCGATACCGGTTCCTACTCGACCGCCGTCGGTTACGTAACCGCCATCGGTTCCCTGTAAATGACCTCCCCTAACCAGAAACAAAGGTCGAAGGATTTTTGATTAATCGGGATCATCAGAAGTGATCGAGAGAATCCGGATTTTACTTGGCCGAGCAGAGACAAGTGAAGAAACAAGAAGAGTTTGCAGAGAAGGACATCAAGCCCAAAGGCGCAATCGGGTAACAGAGCCAGTGACACTCATCTGTCATCGGGAGGGAAGATAGCTCATCTCCTGAGTGTCAGGTCATCCTACCTGAGTTCTGCCTTTGTCATCACAGTTCTTGGACCTGCATCCTCGTCAATAACCAGTAAGTAGTATCTTGTATGTCCTCTTTAATAACATTTCTTAGACTTTTGAATCACAGCCGTCATAAGTCTATTCCTAGATCTACTACCCAGCAACACACTACATCTAACTATCATTCCTCTACCCTCTCATCACCCCGTTACCTAATCCCACTCATTTACCAGCCTTATAAACAACACAACCACCCTACAACCGACCCTCACCAAAAGTCCCTAAAACATAGCCCCTACCGATATCGGTTAACAGCAACCGGTATCGGTTATTGTGACTCAAAACCAAAAACCAGCCTTTCCCCCTACTTGTTTCAACGAGGCAATTAAATTGTTATTTTACAATCATTTGTGTTAATTCATATTAGCAGGGGAACTGACCACCTTCGAAAGGAAGTTTTATATTTCCTGGGCCCAAGGCAGTTCCCTCATTTATTGTCTAATCAAAATCTGGTGGTCTTGTATTCTCATTTGCAGGTAGTCCTTCCAAGACAAAAAGGAGTTCTTCGCAATCAACCTGATCTCTCTCTACGGTACGCGCACACCCTCTCGACATTTAACAGGTATTCCTCCTAACCCTAACCCTTATCTGTTTCTCAAAGGAATAAAAGGATAGAAGCAACTCTATTCCCAAAAGTTGAAACATTCCGTGTGAAACACTTCACAATGTCGAACTTTGATAGCCCCTTCGACCATTGTGAAACATGAGCTTGAGAAAGCTCTGTGTATGGCATGTGTTAATCTCTCTCGTTCGTGCTTACTTTTGATTGGTTGCGTCTTCGCATCACAAATTCGAATCGAGCGGACTTAAAACTTTTGGCTCCATAGGAATGCATCCACATATAATGCCATGATCGCCCTTGACTTTTGAGCAGACACGAAGCTTTATTGAACTTGGTTCATTCCCGAGACTTGTGGTCCGCGAAATGCATCTACTTTGAAGAGGGTCGAAATGTCGATACGTGATTGATTCTTGAGTCCTTGACATTGTGTTGCATGTCCACCTTTTGACTTGTGTTGACTGGTCCACTTGTTGACTTGCCTCTGCCGTAGACCCGAGAGTCTATCCTCCACAATTAATTCTGCGGAGCCCAAATGCTTTGAGGAGAGCCGAAATCCTACCATGTATTTTGTTGTTGCTTGTTGTTGAAATTGATAGCCAAATGGACGTCACGTGACCTTTTAAATATAACCCACTAAGTCTTTAAACCTTGTTTCCTACGGGTTTTTAAATGCCAACGGTTAGTGCTCTAGGCGGTGTGGAATTTGACTATTTGTTTAAATGTATGTTTTCCTTAAAAATAGCCAAGTCCATTTTTAACCTTGTTACAACCAAAATAACCTGGGAATATTTTTGGATAACAACAATCATTTAATAAAAATAACTTTGATAAGTCCTACCAACCATTTTGTCTGAAGGCCTTAAAAGGTCCACGGTCAACTTTTAAGATACATCCGGAGTTGATTGTTGGTTATCTAAGATTATGAAAGTGAAGTAAATGAATTTTTAAAATATAAAGTCAAGTAAACAAAAGAATGCCAATCACACGAGAATGTCACTAATAATATCTGTTTACATTTAAGACTGGTTCTTATATTTTCATTACACCATCAAACATTGGTGTATGTAAGATGACAATAACATTAATGGATGGTGCTCATCTCCAAATAGCATGAATACTAGATAAATGAAATGCATTTTTAAGACAATATGTAATATCGATAACTACAGGATCTTGAGCATAAATTCAATTAAGAACAAGTTTTTAGAAATCATATTTTTTTCTTTGGATATGGGCCCATAACCAACATCCCTAACCATGGCCTTCAACAAGGTACCTACTTTCCTTGGTATTTATTCACACATCTAATGACTTGTGATCATGTGAGGCACCTTGAGAATTACCAAGAACGAAACTTGTTACTCTGTACTTACATATATGGGCCCATAACCTCAAAATATGGTGGCGCTAGTTCTGAGAAAAGCATCAAAAAGATTTTAAGCAATCATTGAGAAGGTCTTAATCTCAAAAGTAGTGGACAACCTAATCAAGAAGAGACATTAAAAATAGATCATGTTTTCTTTAAACACGAGATCCTCACCACAAAATAGAGGACTAACAAAATAATACAATATATATAACTTGCCTTACAAGATGATGTCTCCCATAAAAGACAACCATCCATGGTCAACGAAAGGAATTCTGGGTTTAATCCTCAAATCAAATTCGATACACCCCAACATCATAGTTTTCTTCCTCTATCTCAAAAGCCCCTAGTTATTGTGCAACCACAAGAAGAAAAAAATAACATCACGCGACTATTAAGCTTGAGTAAAATCTACTTGATAAAACCTTAATGTGCTAATTTAAGAGGATGTGTGGCATGTCAAGCACAAGCCATTTATAGAAAATCTAAGACAAATAAATGTATAAGATTTCAACAAAAATTATTGGTTTCAACTAAATAATTTTACATACAATAGAAACTGTCAAGAACTAATAGACCTTTGACAAATTTTGTTTATACAAGTTGAGCGTTATTATGAACATGATCACTTATGTGGTCGTATAGATTTTCTATTGGCCCTTTTCCAGTGAGAGCAACTTGGGCATAGAAACCTAACCAAGCTACCATTACTAGACGCCCATTTTTATTTCTTTCACCTTCAATTCCTCGAAAGCAACGGGATCCTTTGATAGTCCTAAGGGGTCAAACAATATTCCCCAGGGTAATTTTCATCTCCTGGTAAATAGATGCCTAGTGGTTCTAAGGCTGCAATACCACAGATACCTTGCATACTCGGGGCCAACTGTGGACAGATTTTAAATGTCAATTTACTTGAAATGAAATAAAGTACGACTTATCATAGATAATATGTAAGTTAAAAACACTTTACCCTGTTTCTCAAACAAGATTTTTAAAAATATTATTTATAAATATCAAGGCCTTTGCTTCAAACATCAATCGTATATTAGTCGGATAAAGTGAGCATCCATCATTGGCTAGATATGAAATCCAAACTCCAAAAACACGATGAATGATAAGGCCCGGGGCAAGTTTAACAAAATCGGCACTATGGTATAAGCTAAATACTTTGACAATTGCAAAGTTTATAGAACTTGGAAACATATGCAAATGATTATTTGAAAATGGTATAAAGACATCAGTCAGGACTAACATTAATCATTGAAAAGGTATTAATCGACTCAAATGAACATAAATATGGCAAAGACATTACTCAAACTAAAGGAAACATAAAACCTTACAAATTTGTATAGAGTTAATGGTAGTGAATCGGATGAAAAACACAACCAACCATAGTCTTAGAATATCAAAACTGAAAATGTTTGATTGCATATGTGCTATTCATGCTAATTCTACATCTCTAACAAATATAAGAGTACAGATTACAAAATATACAAAATTTGACATTCCCAGGTTGTGGGTGAGTGTCCACATTTTGAACTTCTAGTTTTATTTCCCTGTTTTCTCACATCACAAAGACACCATGTTTTCACCACTCCTTGCCTCGTATGTGTGTGAGTGTGTGCGAGATGGCAATTAATTATTTGAAACACCTTCTACTTGGTGTAAATAAAACACTCTTGCCCTCTTCGCAAAAAGGAAAATTTTTTTGTGCCTGCACGCTAAATTAGTCTTCTCAAAACTCTTGTTTACATTGCTTTCACA
The DNA here is from genome assembly GCA_018340775.1 of Taxus wallichiana var. yunnanensis. Taxonomy (NCBI): domain Eukaryota; kingdom Viridiplantae; phylum Streptophyta; class Pinopsida; order Cupressales; family Taxaceae; genus Taxus; species Taxus wallichiana. Next base: position 646,293,093 of record CM031234.1, on the reverse strand, counting down.
TTTTCGAGTTTCTGTAAGGTTTGTTTCAATCGTTAGAATCTGATTTTACATGTTGGAAATCTCAAATCCTGTCAAGGGTTTCCTATTCCACAAAGATTTCCATGGAATGGGAAACATATTCGAATGCCGGGAAAATCTGGGTCATAATAGCAACCGTAGACACCAAATTTGTGTCTTACAACACCCCGTGCCCCGCATCACATTTCGCAACCTAACTTCACCACCTAAACCTTACACAATTATTTATTAATTAACTTATAATTAATAAATCCACATCTCCAAACCTGCCACCTCATTTTGCCACCTCATCATGACCTAGCCCTAACCCTAAACTAACCTAATTAAGACCTATAACTTGGTCTACATCCACACCCATGACTAATTACTCCTCACCCACACCAAAATCAACCTAATAATGACTTGACCAAGCCCACAACTAATTCCTCGGGAGAAAAGGAGGGAAAGTTGGCTATTTTACTAAAAATAGCCCACTTTGACTTAACTAACATCGGTTCCTACTCGACCGCCGTCGGTTACGTAACCGCCATTAGTTCCCTGTAAATGACCTCCCCCAACCAAAAACAAGGGATCGGGAATTCATTGGAAAGATCCGGAATTCACTTGGCTTAGCAGAGACAAGTGAAGGAAAGAGAAGAGTTGGCAGAGAAGGACATCAAGCCCAAGACTGCAACTGAGTAACCAGAGCCTAGTGACACTCATCCAAGCATTGGGAGAGATTATATCTCATCTTTGTTGTAAGATCATCCCACCCGAGCCCTCGCCTTCGTCATCACAGTCTACGGACTGTATCTTCATCGGGGAACTAGTAAGTAGTGTCTTGTACGTTACTGGTAATAACATTTCTTGAACTTCGAATCACAAGTAATTATAAGTCTACTCCTAGATCTACTACCCGGTAACACCTTACACCTAAGCTGTCATTCCTCTACCCTTACATTGCCCCAAGAACAACCCCCGTACTCTCTGAGTCTTTTCCATCACCCAATTGCCTACCCCTAATCATTTACCAGCCTTATAAACACCATAGCCACCTTATAGCCAACCTTCATTAAAAGCTCCTAAATCACTGCCCCTACCGATATCGGTTATTAGAAACCGGTACCGGTTATACATTGACCGGCATCGGTCACTGTGACTCAAACCAAAACCAGCCTTTCCTCTATTGCTTTTAACGAGGTAATTAAATTGTAATTTTGCAATAACTTCTTTGTTAGAATTTGTGTTAATTCGTATTAAGAGGGGAACTGACCACCTTCGAAAGGAAGTCTAATATTTCTGGGCCCAAGGCGGTTTCCTCATTTATTTTCTAACTAGAATATGGTGGTCTTGTATTCTTACTTGCAGTAGTCCTTCCTAGACAAAAAGGAGTTCTTCGCAATTGATCGATCTCTCTCTACGGTATGCGCACACCCTCCCGGCATTCAATGTATTCCTCTTAGCCCTAACCCTTATCTGTTTCTCAAGAGAATGAAAGGATATAAGCAACTCTATTCTAGGGTGAAACATTCTGTGCGAAACATTTTGGCACGCTCGGTGGGACCCATTTCGGGTTTCTTTCTTTCTTGCTTGCTTTCATATAGGAGCATACTTAGTTTGTTTTTGCTAAATATTCACAAAATATTTTGTCATTTTGGTAAAAGAATTTGTCTTGCTTTCACATCTTTGCATTAGTGAAAGTCATCTCCTTTGCTTCATCGAATATCATTTTCGATTTGGGTTTAAAACACGTGCATCACATTCTTGCTTGTTGTTTTCAATTCTAGTGAACATAGATTAAGTAACAGGTCATACACGTGCGGGTGATATCCACGGTATTGATAAGAAATTAATCTTACTTTCATTGCACAACACATACCAAATCATGTCATAATCAACACAACACTCAAACATCCCCCTTTGCGCGGTATTCCTCCGCCCGATTGAGGTAACCTTATAAGCCAAAACAAACTTGACATTTCCTTTAGGTCTTCTCTTTAGGATTGGTATCATCTTGCATCTAAGGCATAAGCCCACAATAATTAAAACTAATCCTAGGGTTAGTCTCTTGATTTGCTTGTGCATCTTGCTTATTTTTAGTTCTGTTTCTCTGTCCTACACTGTTTCAGTGATCACTTCAGAACAATTTGGTAGGTATACTAAGCATCGTTAACCCCAGATCAACAACTTCTTACAGCTTCTTACACCAGTCTTATTTTACCGACATCGGTTATCTTACCGACGCCAACGCTGCATCTGACCGATACGCCATCGGTTATTTGACCGATATCGGTTACTTTCTTTCACAGTTCCCTCGAACCAGCAACCTACCAATTCTAACCTTTTGTGTGCAAGCTTTCGGATTAATTAAATCCTGCTATGTACTCTTCTCCATGGTTGTTATCACTCGGAAACAAGCCGCAGCCATGGTTTCACATGCCTGTTTCGTGCCTTTGCTGAATCACCCCCTTCACATTCTGTGGGGAATCCTACGGACACCGGTGATGTTCCCAAGATCCCTGTAGGAGATAAGGACTTTGCCAAATTTACGGATGCTAATCCTAGCATTTTGTCTGATACTATTTGTCTCATACCCCGACCGTACACCCGACGGTCGGCTCCTTGTTGGTATGCTTATTAGTATAGCTGCTCATTTATCTCCTTCTCCACCTAATAACTCTGCCTTACTTTCTTCATCCTTAGCCCCGTCTCCCACCTCGGTAGCTTCGAGAGGTTCATACGGCATAGATTGGCTTTCCTTTGGTTAACTGGGGCCCCACATATCATTACATTATTGTTTCCTACCTCGTCTCTCTCATGTTGCCTTTCATAACTTGCTCTCTTCCACCTATCCACACGAGCTTTCCTTCTCAAGCTCCGCCCACCTTTTCATTTCCCCACACGTATCCAAAGTGGCTTCAACACCTTATATAGGACATCCCTATTCTGGTCGCCTCAACATATTCATCCTCAATACCTTATCAACATTTAACCCCACCATTGTCTAGTGGTGGCTCTTGGCCCAATCCTCCTCTGTTTACAAAACCACACCATCATCTCATCCAACCACGGATTTCATCAAACGGATGATGGACAAGATGCAAAATCGGAGGCTTCTGTTTGAGGAAGCCGTAGCACCCTGACTTACGAGAAAGTTTTTCAGAGCCTATTCATCCTTTCGTCCCCCTTCATTCATATCCTCCTCAATGGGAATTACCAAAATTTACTTGTTTTAATATGAAGGAGGATCATCAACAACACTTGCGGTCATTTAGACATGCTACTCGCTAATCGATTTGATTGCTCATGACGATGCCTTATTACTCCGCACCTTTCCCATGTCCTTATCGGGACTCGCCCTAGAGTGGTAACCTTTGCTTTAACCAACACTCAATCTTCTCTTTTAACCAATTAGCCCAATATTTCTTGGATCATTTCTCCATTAATATTGCTAAGAAAGTGTCTATCACCGACCTCTATGCCGTCCGACAATTTGAAGATGAATCTATCGCAGATTTCGTTGGACGATGGCGGGGCCTCATCAACGAACTTACCTATGCCTTGCCTCGGCCGAAATCATCGAACTCTTTACGCGAGCTGCGCTAAACACATTTCTCCTACCCTTCAAATTCAAACTTTCCACACCTTTGATGAGGCCTTTAGTATGGCTCGAAAACTAGATATTCGAGCCTTGGAAGAAGAGAAATTGAGGTTTCGCAACAAAAACCCTAATTTGAACCCAAGACTCCACTAACAAACCCAACACCACCAATTCTCACGCATCGATCGCTTCGAAATCAAAAGGAGCTGTACACGTAGTGATGGTCAAATCCCAAGCACCGCCTAATACCTCGCCAAAACCACCTATAAGTATAAAGACGAGCCCATCAATTACACTCCTTGGGAGAAACCTATGGTGTGATTTTGGACAAATTGCTCAAAGCAGAGCTATCACCTTGCCTCTGTTAAACCTCACTCCGGGTTTGATTCCACCTGTGCAATACCTTCTTGGTACAAAGAAAATGACTTCAGTAACTTCCACGCGTGAAGGGACACGATCACAGCTGCAAGATGTTGAAAAACATAGTACAGAAATGGTTGATGCGGGGATATAACCCTCGATAATCCTAATGCCCCCTGCTAACCGAAATTTGAAAATCTTCAACAAACCATTCTCGAACCACTCATCTAATAGCAACATAAACCAAGATATCTTAGCCGAAGAAAGTGTTCATGAAATCCATGTTGTTTTCGATTCCCAACCAAAAGCTTCTATCGAGGGAATTTTGAATCAAGCCTTGTCATTAACGCAAGGATCCACACCGCTTCACCACCATCCGAGATAAGATGATAACCTTACCATTCCTTTACCCATAAAGGAATTAACCGCCCAAAGTTCTCTTCCCACAAATGAGTCTTCTTACACCACATCCCTGCAAGATTGTGAGCAGATGTTATCTAACTTATCTATTTCCCAAACATCTCCTTCCGTCACTCTTCTTTGTAAAGAAGAATTCTCGCCACTTTTTTTGTCATCTTTAGAAGAGAAACCCCTCGAACCAACATCACCACATTCTTTAATCATGACGGATCCCCTCAAACATGCCCTTCTACCTATTAGTTCTTCATCGCCTAAATCTTTTCAGTCGACCGGTTGACCTCTTAACACCCATTGATACAGAGACTCATTTACCCCTTGTATCACACCCACAAAGTGGACGAGAATTACAACCGACTTCTCTTCCATAAAAATTCATATTCACACGTGAAGATTGTCATCCCTCGGAAGATGAGACGAGTCCTATGGGAGCGTTTGAGTACACCATGCTCTACTTAGATGCAGATGACCGATCTAGACACCTTTACCATATACCCGCGGTGTTTACAAAAACTCAAAATGCCTATGTCCTCATCTTCACCCCCTCATCTCTACCGAATACCTCATCCACCTCTATTAACCTAACCAAACCTTCCCCTATGCTTGGGACTTCACCAATACCCAGCTTAACACACCCACCTAAACGGTTAGATTTATCCAAAAATAAAGCCATCCATCCACCTAGGAGACAAACCCAATCTCCTCAAATCCAATCCCTGCCTCTGTCACAACTAAAACCCTCGCCGTCACACCTACCTTCTATATTGGGACCTCACCCCTCCACCTTGCCTCAATACATCACACCTCCTGCGTTTTCTCTAAAACGACCTGCACCTTCTACACCCATACAGAGATCCTGTCCACCTATCAACCCTAAACAAACTCCATCATCAAAGGATTTGTTTGTTGTCACTCCTCTTTCTCGTGGTTGTTTCCTGCTACCACATCATCTGTGGCCTCATCATCTAACCAGCTAAACATAACTTCTGCACCAAAGAAGCCACGTTTAGTTAAATCCAATTATCAAAACCCCTTGTCTAAACCACCACCCGTACGAACCAACCATACCCAAACATTACCAAAACCCACCCAATTAATAGCCTCATCTTCCTCTGACTTTGACCCACTCAAAGGATCTTATGCCAAGATCCTTGATATGTTGGTGGAGAATGCGACCATTTCCCTACCCCCACTTAGACCTTATGATCCATCTAAACCTCGACCTATAGGTTATGATGAGTCTAAAATCTGCGCTTACCACTACACACCAGGACATGATGTAGAGGGATGCAAAGCTTTGAAAGCCATACTTCGTCAGTCACCTCTCTCGGATAGAAAGGTTAAGAAAGATAACTTACGAAGGGAGAAACCTTTAGCTTCAATCCCCTCTCCTATACCACCTGTCCCCGCCTCACCAAGATCTATCATTATTACAACCCCACCTCTCAAAGACCATGATTTATCCCTACTTTGTCTTCCTCCCTCGTGTTCACGAGATCAACATGATTAGTGTTGCTACTCGAGACGAGAAAAACAATGGGAAAGCTAAAGAAAGCACACTGCTGAGCCTCTCTTTCGTCCACCATCTCGATCGCACCACCACCTAAAGTGGTCATTCGTGGACACGCCTACTGCCACTCTCTCGATGGAGTTGCCCACCAGAACCATGATCAAACAGACTTCACCAATCACTGTAAAAATGACGTTTGTATGATCTCGTTCAAACCTCTGAATCTCATCGACAAGCTCTTATTGAGATCCTTGAGGATAGAGGTCTTACCTAATGAAACCTTGCCGTTGCCTCCATTTCAACACCCAATCATGTGGCTTCTCTCACCAAACAACCTATCTCCCCAACCATACGTCTCTATACACAAGTAATTGCATTGTCGGTTTCTCGAAGACGAAATTGTTGACTTTGGTGCAAAAGATACCGACCCGCTCTTTTCATCTCGACTTACGTCCGGGACATCAAGGTACGTCATGTTATGATTGATGGGGCTAGCCTAAATATCATCTCTTCCAAAGCCTTCCAACAAATGAATATCCCTTCTATTTGCATGTGTGCCAACCCCACCATGCTGCGTTCATTCAACGATGCTATTACTTCTACCTTAGATCTTGTGATCCTTAACATTCGTGTAGGGCCACGTGCCTTACTCGAACTCTTCTATGTCCTTGAGGAGAATTCTAATACAACATGTTGTTAGGCCGCCCTTGGATCCGGGCTATGGGATGCGTTCCTCCACCTTACATAGATGTATAAAATTCGAGTATGAGGGAAGTCCTACACCGTAAAAGCGACGCTCCCCCTTCAAAACCTGCAATATGTTATATCGCCCTAATGATGTGCTTGTACCAGTCAAGACACCCATTCATCCAACCCAACCATCTACTTCAACTACACCTCAACCATCCATCTCAACCACACCTACACCTTCAACCAATGAAACCACCGCCGCCAATTCCACTTCCTTTCCGCGAACAACATCCCAACCTCAGATCCCTTAGTTGATGTTTTTCAATGCCTTACGTTGGGGAGTATCACCTATATAATGTTAGCACTTTCCATACTCCACAGGAGTATGGACAGTTACATGCGCATCCTACCTATGACCATCGTGTGGGGGAAGTAATCTCCTACGGACCACCTAATTGCCACACCAACCTAACATATGGGGGTGTCGATACAACCTCTGTCACCCCTGAACCTCCCCTTCGTGTGGTTCCCTTCCAAACTGATTTTCAATATCTAACTAATCATCATTTTTCCCTCACCTTCTTGGCCATTGTGTCTTGGAAGGGCTTCGATTTCGGTCTTTATGAACAAGTCGACATACGATCATTCCCATAACTACACGCAAACACAAAGATCGTAGTGGTCTTGGATTCTCTGAACCACCTACACCGAAAACACCGCATATCCGTTGTATCTAGGAAGACGACGAAGTCACCCCTTCCGGAACCATCATCATCCATTTTGTCATCATCACCCACGAGTCGATAGACCCTGAATCTATCCCTCCTAACTTTTTTTTCATAAACGCTATCTTCCTAGGTCCTCTCACTTATCAACGTGATAATGAAGACCCATCTTCTCTTCCCCTTTTGTATCCAGACATGATCGAAGAGGAATCACCTTGATTAATGTTGTTGAGTGCCGGGATGACGACTCCATCCTCACTTACCTTCAGTGCGAACGACTCTTATATTCAATGTGCCTTGCCATCTGACACTCAAACCATGTTGAATGAGTCGACTATAGAAATCAACATCCACACCGAGGATGATCCTCACATTGTGAAGATCGGACAATCTCTTACCGCATCGTCAAACACACTACCTTCACTACCTTCCCGAGTGCCCACAACCAAGCTTTTTCTTGGTCCTACGCCGACATGCCAAGAATCGATCCTCGACATTTCTATCCATAACATTACCACGAAACCCAATTCTAAACCAGTTAAAGAAATTGAGAAAATGCATCCACGCATTGCCCTCTTGGTCAAAGAAGAGCTTCAACGACTCCTTTCTGTTTCCTTCATCTTACCTATTTATTATTCTCAATGGATTTCTAACATCGTACTATTACTAAAGCAACGGGGGACTTCGGATATGTATAGATTTAGGGACCTTAATCTCGTTTGCCCAAAGGATGACTTCCCCCTACCAAGTATTGATCAACTTGTTGATCTCACTTCTGGGTCATGAGATGCTTTCTCTCATGGATGGCTTTTTGGGATACAATCAAATTTTGGTAGCCCGGTCGATCAACATAAAACTACCTTCATAACTCCTTGGGAACATTCTGCTATCGTGTCATGCCGTTTGGCCTTAAGAATGCTGGTGCGACCTATCAGTGGGCTATGACTTACATTTTTCATGACATTATGCACACTATCCTTGAGGATTATGTCGATGATCTTCTTGACAAATCTAAACATTGCAGTGAACATCTCGATGTTTTAACCATTATTTTCGATCGCCTGTTACAATATTGTGTTTGTCTTCAACCAAAGAAATGTGTCTTTGGTTTCCTTTCAGGAAAACTCCTTGGTTTTATTGTCTCTTTGCGTGGCATCGAGGTCGATCCAGCTAAAGTAAAAGCTATCCTAGAAATGCCCCCACCTACTAACCTCAAACAATTGCGTAGTTTGCAAGGTAAACTCCAATCTATCCAGTGTTTCATCTCACAACTCTCGGATCGATGTCAACCTTTCCATCATCTCCTTAAAAGGAAATTATCTTTCAATGGAGCGAAGAGTGCCACCAAGCCTTTGAAGCTCTTAAAGCCTATCTCTTGCAGACCCACCGGTGCTTATCCCACCTCGGGACGATCGCCCTTTCTACCTTTACCTTTCCTTGCCACCGACCATGCTTATAGGAGCCATGCTCACACATCGTGACTCGAGCATCGAGAAAAATCCATTTATTACATAAGTCATACTCTCGTGGATTACGAGACTAGGTATACATATGTAGAAAAGTTGTGCCTAGCCCTATCATTCGTGGCCACGAAACTCGACACTACCTCACGAATCACAAAACTTTTGTCATCACCAACACGGACCCCATCCATTATATGTACGCCAAGTTTCATCTAAACCAACGCATCGCTTTGATGGCTTATGTTCCTCACCGACCTCAACCTTGAGTTTATACACAGAAATCAATCAAAGGACAAACTATCGCGGACCAACTCGCGGAAGCCCCTTTACGGGAGAAATTTACCAATTTTAATTTCCCGACGAACTCATCGCCACTCTTTCACTCGGTGAGGAGTCATATCCAATGACCCTCTTCTTGATGGATCCAAATGCAGCCGCGACGGAGGGGCCGACGTTGTTCTCATTCCTCTTGACGCTGAGCCTATGCCTCTTTCATTCCGGCTCGATTTCCCTAATAATAATAATACAACGAAATACGAGGCCCTTGTTTTGGGTCTCGGGTGGCGTTACACTTAGGTGTAAAATCTATTAATATTTTCGGCGACTCTCAATTGGTAGTCAATCAAGTTATGGGTATCTACCAATGTAAAAATGAGGAACTTCAAAAGTACAAACATTACGTGGATTCACTTTTGACCTTATTTACTCATTATTCTATCCAAACCATTCCCTGCTCAACTAACAAATTTGCGGATACTATGGCTTGTTTAGCCTCGCAAATTCCTGCCTCACCAACTGACTCTGACATATTTGTCTTGGTCCAACAACTCTTTGCCCCATCTTACTCATCCCCGGATGTTTGTATGATAAATAATGTGTCTGCTAATTCGCAGGATACCTGGTATCACCAATTTTATGACTACCTTACAACCTCTGTTCTCCCACCTGACCTTACTAGTAACGGCAAACATGATTTTCTTAAAAGTGTTTCTCGTTATGTCGTCATGGGGGGACTCCTCTATAAATGTGGCTTTGATGGCATCCTCCTTCGATGTCTAACAAATAAGCAGAGGTCACCTATACCATCCGACAAGTCCATGACGGTATTTGTGGTGGACATTTTAGTGGCCTTGCCGTGGCTAAACGGATCCTTCGCCTAGGCTATTATTGGCCTACTCTTAATAACGACTGCTACTGAATATGTTAAGCATTGTGTTATGTGTCAACAACATGCCAACCTTCAACATACTCCTAGCCATCCGCTACAGGTCACACGAGATCTTTGGCCTTTCTCACAATGGGGTTTAGACCTTATTGGTGAGATTCACCCGCCCTCTTCACAACGTCACCATTGGATAATCACAGCAACCGAATATTACACTAAATGGGTGGAGGCCATTCCACTCATTTCAACCAAAAAAGAAAAAATTGTAGAATTCATTAACCATCACATTATCTGTCGTTTTGGTGTTCCTCATCGCCTGATAACAGATAATGGAAAATCTTTCAAAAATAAGTTGTTACAAGACCTTTGTGACAACTTTGGTATCAAACTTAGCTTCTCATCACCTTACTATCCACAAGCAAATGGTCAAGCCGAATCTTCTAATAAAACCCTAACCAAAATCCTCATGAAAGTTGTTAACGATTCTGGAAGCAATTGGCCTGATCACATCCCCTTTGCCCTTTGGGCTTATCGGACTAGCATTCGTACCTCCACTAATGCCACCCCATTTTCTTTGGTATATGGTACCGAGGCTGTCTTGCCTCTCAAAATACAAATACCCTCCCTAAGAATATCTCTTCAGGATATTCTCACCAATGATGATTTCCGCCAAGAGCGGTTAGCCCAATTGGAGCTTCTTGACGAGCGTCATCTTACGGCTCTTGACCACCTTCGGATCCATCAAAAGCGCATCAAGCGTGCTTATGATAATTGACTTCATGAGCGTACCTTTAAGGTTGGTGATCTTGTCCTCAAAGAGAATCAACATGTAACCAAACTAGAAAAAAAGCAAACGTGGAAAATTTGCTCCAAATTAGATTGGGCCTTACATTATCACTCACACTTATGGATCGGACACTTATCGTTTAGCTTCACTTAATGGTAAACTGGACTGAACCCCTTAATGCCTTGCATCTCGACCATTCTCTTTGTTGAATTTAGTGTTATATCACTTCTTATCTACCTTGCACTCGTCCCTTGAGTTCATTTACCACATCATACACTTTGTTTCATGCATCTCAAAATCGAATCAAGCTCACATGGTTTGGTCATCACCTCCCTTAAACATTCCTTCCCCTTTTTAGTCTAGTTCATGACTTAAAAGTATCAAAATAACACGTTATCAATTATATGCTTATGGGATATTCTTGAGTCAAACTTCCTACAAAACTAGATGGTTCATGCCAAACAGACATCTAGACCTCTAAGTTATACATAGACTATTCCCTTGAAGGACAGCTATGTGCAAAGCCACTTCTACTATTATAAATAGACTGCTCCCCCGAAGGACAGCTATACACATAAAAACCGCATCTCAACTATTATAAATAGATTGCTCCCTTAAAGGACAGCTATACAAAGTCATCCTTTATCAGAAGCTTCTCACATTGATCAGCTTCGTGAAGACCTCAAGAACAAAAAAATACATATCCCATGTAGACTTCCCACATCGATCGAGTCTATATCCGAGAAAAATCAAAAAAGTATTCAAAAGCACTTTTGAGCCATGGACTTGTCTATTTAGGTTTGGTTCTCTTTCGTCAGAATAATCATCTTATAACAAGTTCTTTGCACACCGGCTATACCAACCACCTCACCTCACCATTTTTCAAAGCCACACCATTCAAGGGACGTGACATATATCCGATATATTGTGATTATACGACTCTTTTCACCTATCGACTTCTACTTTGTCATGCAAGGTACCTAGGGATTCAAGCTCATTCTACATTAATATGTGGTTTGTTTAGCTCTTCTCAACTACGGGACACTTTTGCCTCTTTTACTCGAATCTAGGATTATGTGTTGACCTTAATTAGGACACGGTTCCTACTACTTGGGTAAGCTAACTTTCGTTTCACCTATAGCTACACCAACATCGCCAAGGTCCTTACAATACCAACAACGTTACCCTACCAATATCAATATTTTTACCAACCAACAAATTGCTTAACCATAACCAAATTGCCGAATTCACCTCTCCCCTGGTCCTAAGGGAGAACTACATCGGTTTGAGGCCCTCCTTGCTTTGTGCAATGGGCTATGTAGGCAAAGACACTTAGGAGACATGGGGTCTCCCAAGGTTAGCTTGACCATCTCCTACCATAACCTATCATGTGTGGTAAATATAAATCTTTTTGTGTATTTCTATTTGATCACATTCATCTTTATCCTTTTTTTTTTCAATACAAAACCTTCCAAACACAACCATTCTTATTATTATCATAACTCAAATCAACATACATATTTAGTTTTATTTAGATGTTAAACAAATACATCTTCTCTATCATCGACGCGCAGGTCGGCATCCTTATTTATTCTTATACCTCTATGAAATTCACTTAGACCCTTGTGCCTCATCCTGAACCAGGTGATGATCGTGATCGTCGACGCCGCTCACCTGGCCTCTCCATCCTCAAAGGTGCCACTGCTATTGGTTCCTCCCACTGATCTGCCAATCTCTCCTGTAACATATGAATACGCCCTCTCGCATGGAGGAATCTCACCTCTAGTCTCTCCGCTCGTGACTCCGCAACCGCTAACAATCTCGTTGTCTCATTCACCCGCATTTGAAGCTGGTGCACTAAACCCTGCAAGCGATCTCTCTCCGTTGTAATCACAACTATGTCAGGATGATAGGCCCTCTCACGTGAACCTCACAGCTCTGCTAACCACCATAATCTATAAGCCTCTGTCGCTCTTGCATCCATTACCCTGTGATCGGCTGCTATCTCTTCTGGTCCTTTCGGAGGTGTCGGCCGGGAGTGAGAATGATGCCTCGGCATCGATCCTCATGTATGGTCTATAAGACATGGGTATATCTGAACAAATCCAAATTGTTGCCGCACGTGATCTATAGGAATCCTCTCGTACTCACTCCGGCCTCGTGCCCCGCGATCCACCTCAATCGCTCTACACCCCTCAACTCCTCGGCTATGTTCTCCGTCACCATATAGTTCCCTAAAAGGCCTCCAATCATCACCATCTCCCACACACCGCCTATAATACTCGATATCCTCTCCACGCCCGGGATCTTGCCTCTTGTTTTTCGGACCCGTCGCCCAATCCCAACCTTTGCACTCCTGTCTCTCCCATTGGATGGGTTGGCCTATTGTCGCACACAAAGCAGTGTGCTCATAGGCCCAACAATGTAATAAGTATGAACAATCGAGGTGTAGTCTGTGATTTCACTGTAGGCCCATAAACCCCTGTATAGCTCCGCCAGATATGTGGGTGCCCATGCGAAAGTCACACTCCTTTCTATCATTTCCCAAATAATACACATCAATGCTTTTGGAAATCTTCCCCCATCCGCCCTCGGTAATGCATAATACCCCACCACTATCATTAATACTACTGCCAACCTTGTTGCCTCAGGGTGTGTTGCATACATTATACCATAAGTGAATGTCAAACCTCACTGTGTCAAATCTCATGCAAGCTGGACCAAATCTCTGCTGTTATTGCTCCTCGCGCCGCACGCGGCCCGCACGATACACTAGTATTCTAGTAATTGGGAGCCTCAAGATCCTAAACACATCTTCCAACGTCCTTGTCATCTCCCTGTTGGCGGATAGAAGGTATTCTTTTCTAGATTCCATCTCTCAATCAAAGCTCTGCAACATAGCGTGATTGCGTGCGATTCATGAATAATAGCGGATCCCACTTAGCCCCCCACACGGTTTATCAATGCCCATTCAATCGGTGTTACATCCGCTCGGATTCATGACAACAAAGCTGCGGCACACTATCATTCATCCTCAACCACCGCCTCGCTGCATACATCAAAACAACACACAACCATTCACTAAATCAAATCCCAAGTGTTTTTTTCTCACATACGGAATTTCATACGAATCGAGGTATCGGTTATAGATAACCAATACCGGTTTCCTAACCGATAATCGGTTATCTCTAAATGATATCGGTCATCATCAATCCTATACACTCGCTTAAAACCACCACTTACGATAATTATTTGCTCGTTTACTCCTCTCTCACACATACAAACATACGCGAAACCCCTACTTACCTACCCCATAACACTCACCCCATCCCAAACCCTTGCCTATCACCTTTTCTTTCTCATCTCTATACACTTACCTTCTCTCATCCTATTCATAAAACATGCAAGAATTAAATTACAACCAAACAGTTTACCTCTTGGGATGCAGCAGCTTGAGGTGGAACCTGTCTTCCCTCTCGCGTCTCGCCTCTCTTGGATGCTTCTCCTCGTTCAGCCATGTTCACCACCCTCTTCAAAATATAACTTACCGTTTTGCCTTCTTAATCTCAGCCCACACTCACTTTACTGTCTCTTTCCTCCTTATCACTCAATTCTCTCATGCAATTACTGATCGATCGTCACAAATAGCGTCGCATTTACGTATTTTAACTTGTTGCATGACTCTAAAAATAAGAACTTAAGTTGCCGCCCAAGATTTTCTATTTTTAGAAAAGCTCGTTTTGGCATAACCGGTATCGGTTACCTAACCGATATCGGTCCTTGATCTACCAACGTCGGTTAGCTAACCGATATCGGTCACATGTCTCCTTTTGCTTAAACCTGGGCCTTTTCTTTATTTTTTACAAATTTTTGTGGCGCCCACCTCTTTTTCCTACATAACGACACCATTATCACTATTTGTCATCACAATCACATCAACACATATATATATCATCACAATTTCATCAACATCATCTATCTACATTAAAACAACCATCGACAAAATACATACGACATTTTAATATCTACATCAAACCCATCAGCATACACACCATGTGGATCCAACTCATCATCTATATACATTAAATTTCAAAAACCATCGACAAAACACATAAAACATTTTGTACACACCATGTGGATCAAAATCATCATCTATATATATATCAATGTTTAAATATACAACTTCCCCTGCATGGGGGCCTCTGTCAGCTCAAAATAATGCAAAGCGAGACACACAGGCCTCTATCCCTGTCAAAATCTCGACTCGGCTCGCAGGCCGGTCTCTCATGTCAAAAATATACTCGGCTCGCAGGCTGGTATCAACTATACAACCTGTACTCGGCTCGCAGGCCGGTATATACAACAAGAATGAATAAATAAATCATATATGGGCTCGCAGGCCGGTATATACAACAAGAATGAATAAATAAATCATATGTGGGCACGCAGGCCTCTATATACATAACCGGTTCACAGACCGGTGTCTATATCCAATATCCAAAAACCCATCTCTGCTCCAGGGATGTCTCAGCTCTCCCCACCACCCTCAGCCCCTCTCCCTGCTTTCCCTTGCGCTGGCTCTCGGCTCCTCCTCCTGTCCACCGACCACCAGGATGTGGCTGCGCCCAGGATCTCGACTCAGAGGTCTCGGCTCTGTGCGCCGCATATGGCTGATAGTCAGCCCCGGTACCATCAAGGACATCCTGATAATAGGGCCTCCGCTCTCGCCTCCATATAGCGGGCCCGTGCCACCATGGCTGCTGGGGCTGGTCCCCTACTCCTAATAGCAGTGCCCCCTCGCCCTCGGTGCACCCAGTGCTCGTGGAGGTACTGCTTGTACTGTTCCTCGTACTGTCTGCATAGGTGCTGTGGGTGTCTGGTGCACTGTGGTTGTGCTTCTGTCGTGGTGCACTATCTATACTCGCACTGTGCTGGGCTAAGCTCGCCCTTGTAATACCCCAATGCAGCT
Organism: Taxus wallichiana var. yunnanensis; assembly: GCA_018340775.1. Classification (NCBI taxonomy): domain Eukaryota; kingdom Viridiplantae; phylum Streptophyta; class Pinopsida; order Cupressales; family Taxaceae; genus Taxus; species Taxus wallichiana. Next base: position 646,277,409 of record CM031234.1, on the reverse strand, counting down.
CGTGCGTGCAGCAAGCGCCTGCATGTAATAACCGCACTGCCCTAAGAGCCGGTCCTCTCGCTTTATAACATCCGCTAAATTTGGTGCATGCGGGTTGTGCTCTCTGCTCTCTCCCCTGCCCACCACACCAAAAATGAACCTGTGCAACTAGCGTCGTCCACTGTATCGTCCACCGGTCTCTCTGCTACCCAATCTAGGTCAACGGGCTACGGTGTAGGCAGTGGGGCCTCTACATCATCCCTCCGGTACTGTGGGAAGGGAGGTGGCTCATCCTGTCGCAGCCCCAACTGCCATCGTACCCTCTCTAGGGGTATCCGCTCATACTCTCTGGGCCTCCGTCCAGCTATCTAGAAACTATACTAGATCCAGCGCATCTGTGCTCAGGCTCCTCCTCGGGGTTGATGGCCTCTGTAGGGCCTCCATACAATGTCTAGTGCGGTCAAACCCTCTAGCATATGACGGTAGTAGGCCACATCCCGTCCTGCGAGCACCACTCGTGGCTGGCCCACGACCCCTAACCACCTCTGAAAGCCATATCTATATACAATCTGTGGCCCTGCTTGGGACAGACCCTCTACCGGTCGTATAAAAATAATGTGCTCGTATGCCCAACAATGTAATAAAACGCGTCGAGCAAATACCAAATCACCTCATACGGCGATAACCCCCATGACTCTGTAGCCATTTGCACTCGGGTACACTGTGGTGCCGGGTATAACATGTATGCTCCTCTACCATCTTGTGCAAAACTCCCATCAAAGCCCGTGGGAAGCGGCCTCCCTCTGAGTCGGGAGGGCGAAGCATGTGATACCTATCATCATCAACACGGCAAGCCGTGTCTCATGTCAGTGTGCGCGATACATGTATGTCGCCATAGGCAATGCTCATTGTTGTGATAGGTCAATAATGCGCTGCATTCCCAAATACATGCGGGATGTTGTCCATTGCCGTCTCCACATCTACCTGGAACACTGCCTCCCCTACGATCGGCAGTCTCAGGATGCGATACACATCCTCTAGGGTAATCGTCATCTCTCCAGTAGGGATATGGAAGATGTTGGTTGCCAGATCCCATCTCTCGATGAGGGCAACCATCAGGTTGTGGTCCCTATCCATAGCCCTATACCGTTGGACTCCGCCGAGTCCCACCTCTCGCATAATGGCCCAATGCGCTGCAGACACATGTGGCCGCATCCGTCTCAATAGCGGGGGCATCCGATCCTGCATCGTAAGCTGCTGGCGTGCCTGCAAAAACAACCCACTTCATCAGGCCTACCCTTTACAATAACAACTACTTTAACTCTCTCTACCCACTCAACCTACCAACCACCCCGATCTACTCTAGTCATCTAACTATACCCCCGCCAATTTAACACCTCCTACTTCATACCCAACACCTACTCTATCCTACCAAGAACCAACCACACAACCACACCATTTCCCCCACCCCGATCACCTTTCCTATCAACTCTACCCCTCCCCTTCACCCCCAAACACAAAAACCAACCAACAACAACAAAAAAACAACAAACAAAAAAAAAAAAAAAAAAAAAACACAAAACCCAACCAACAACAACAACAAAACAAAAAAAAAAAAAAAACAACAAACAAAAACACACAACATACAACAACAAACAAAACACAAAACACAAACAACAACAAAACAAAACAAAACAAACCTAACTAATGACCGGTACCGGTCACCCTTGACCGCCACCAGGTCCCCTCCCCAGCACATCCTATGCACCGGCGCCGGTCGACATACGACCGACGCCGGTCTACCAAAAATCCAATTTGTGCCAAATATTTGGTGACCGATGCCGGTCGCCTAGTGACCGACATCGGTCATTGTCAGTCCGAGCCAGACCAGCGTGGCCCCCAAAAACATCTTTTTGCCTATTTCTACCCTTTTACCCACTGGAAAACCCTACAAACCTACCCACCCTACCGTTTTAGCCTAACTAACCTACCTACCCACTCCATTTTACAAATTACTTCAATTTATTCATTATTTTATTAAAAATTTGGATTCCTACCCAAAACCCACATCTAGCTTAAAATCATTAAATTCACATAATTAGAGGTTTTAGAGCCTACCGGTACGACTACACGTCGTTGTGGTGGGATAGGTGGTGGTGGTCCAGCTGGTCCAGCACCTCCTGCTCCTCCTGGCTGTGCCATGGCTCCAAATCTCCTCAGCTGGGTCCTCCACCAATCAAATTCTGCCTCCTACTCGCTGGGGTCTACCAATCACTCACTCCTCCACTCAACTACTGCCAACTCAGCGTACAAACTCAACAAAATCAATTTTAAACCCAGACAAGCCATATTGGTTATCAAATTGACAATGTGACAATGACAGGCCGTATTTTTCTTTTTATAGGTTTTTTACCTATAACCGATATCGGTTATATTGTGCCCTAAAACACCGATATCGGTTTCTGCCTATTTCACCACAATTTCTGCCCTTATTCACCAATCTCCCTTTCTCACCACATCGCCTATACCCTCCTTTGCTAAATAGCCTTTTTTGACTTCATTGGCCCAATTCAAGGCCGCAACCAACCAATCAGGCCCGACCCAAGGCCGCACCCAACCAATCAGGCCCGACCGAGGCGCAACCAACCAATCAAGCCGACCAAGGCAGCGACTAACTATTCGGCCGACCCAAGGCGCAACCAACCAATCAGGCCCGCCAAGGCCGCACCCAACCAATTGGCTCGACCCGAGGCCACACGCAACCACTTGGCCCAACCCAAGGCCACAACAAACCAATCTCGCCCGACCCAAGGCGAGTAACCAACCAATCGGCCCGACCCAAGGTCAGTAACCACCCAATCGGGCCCGACCAAGGCCACACCAATTAAGTACCTTGACCAAGACCCACAAATTACGATTTTATCCACCCATCATGTAGCTTTTTGTTCAATCGAGCTCACCTGTTTGTGTTTTAGCATGATTAGGATACTTGAATTGATCACCAAGCAACTTTTCCTAGGACCGAGACCGTGACGTTTATCTCAACCAAACCAACCATTTAGTGCGCAAACATGCCTAAACGTTCTGTACCTTACCCGTTATATCCCCTGGAGCTACTTCCTATGCCTTGGATACCAAGATTATATCACCCTTGTTGGGATAAACTATCGACCTTTTCCTATGAATTGCTTGTTTGCTCTTCAAATCATGTACCACAGTCGCACTCATCGCATTTCAACGTGCGTCTGCTTCCTTGAACTTACCCCACCATCTTACCATCATCTCAACACCATTCACCCTTTATCAACCCTATCCCTGATTTCACGTCGCCTCAATTTGTGATAGATTTGAGGGGGATTACCTATACCCTTAACGGGAGTAACCACTTCTTATTATTGTCAGTGCAGCTTTACAAGACAAGCTACACGACAACAAGGGCTAATATAGACACCAAATTTGTGTCTTACGACACCTGTGCCCCGCATCGCATTTCGCAACCTAACTTCACCACCTAAACCTTACAAAATTATTTATTAATTAACTTATAATTAATAAATCCACATCTCAAGCCTGCCACCTCATTTTGCCACCTCATCATGACCTAGCCCTAACCCTAAACTAACCTAATTAAGACCTATAACTTGGTCTACATCCACACCCATGACTAATTACTCCTCACCCGCACCAAAATCAACCTAATAATGACTTGACCAAGCCCACAACTAATTCCTCGGGAGAAAAGGAGGAAAGTTGGCTATTTTACTAAAAATAGCCCACTTTGACTTAACCGAAACATTAGGTCTACTCGACCGCCGTCGGTTACGTAACGCCATCGGTTCCTGTAAATGATCTCCCAACCAAAACAAGGGATCGGGAATTCATTGGAAAGGTCCGGAATTCACTTGGCCGAGCAGAGACAAGTGAAGGAAAGAGAAGAGTTGGCAGAGAAGGACATCAAGCCCAAGATCGGCCGAGTAACTAGAGCCCGGTGACACTCATCCAAGCATTGGGAGAGAAGATAGCTCATCTTTGGATGTCAGATCATCCCACCTGAGCCTTGCCTTCGTCATCACAGTCCCTGGACCTGTATCTTCATCAGGAACTAGTAAGTAGTGTCTTATGCGTTACGGTAATAACATTTCTTGAACTTCTGAATCACAGTAATTATAAGTCTACTCCTAGATCTACTACCCGGTAGCACCTTACACCTAACTGTCATTCCTCTACCCTTACATTGCCCCAAGAACAACCCCGTACTCTTTGAGTCTTTTCCATCACCCAATTACCTACCCCTAATCATTTACCAACCTTATAAAACACCATAGCCACCTTATAGCCAACATTCGTTAAAAGCTCCTAAATCACCCCTACCGATATCGGTTATTAAACCGGGTACCGGTTATACATTTAAGCATCGGCCATCTGTGACCAAACCAAAACCAGCCTTTCCTCTATTGCTTTTAACGAGGTAATTAAATTGTAACTGCTGATAACTTCTTTGTTAGAATTTGTGTTAATTCGTATTAAGAGGGGAACCGACCACCTTCGAAAGGAAGTCTAATATTTCTGGGCCCAAGGCAGTTCTCTCATTTATTTTCTAACTAGAATCTGGTGGTCTTGTATTCTTACTTGCAGGTAGTCCTTCCTAGACAAAAGGATTTCTTCGCAATCGATCTGATCTCTCTCTACGGTACGCACACACCCTCCCGCATTCAACAAGGTATTCCTCTTAGCCCTAACCCTTATCTGTTTTTCAAGAGAATGAAAGGATATAAGAAACTCTATTCTAGGGATCAAACATTTTGTGAGCAACACAAACTAATGAAAGCTTATAATTATAAGAAGGAAATAATATGCTCAAATTTGAAATTAGTCTTCTCACAACTCTTGATTATGTTGCTTTTGCATTTTTCTGCATTTCCACGCACGGTTTGTTTTACGAGTCGGTTAGTATCTTTTTAGATGTTGGAAATGTGTTTCAAAGGTTTTCTATTCCACAAATCTTTCCATGAAATGAAGAACATATCCAAATACCGGAAAATATGCATCACAATAACAAACTTAAAAAGCTTATAGTTATGAGAAAGAAATAATACTTGTAGACGTAAGAAAAGAGAATATGTACAACGATTAACAACTAAACCCAAAACTGAAATCCATTAAACATGAGCTCTGTATACAACAAGGTCATTCACGAAATTGTAATACTAATCGTAACCTTGAAGCTAAAGCTGTCATAAGCGAGGTGCTAATATTTGTAATACGTTAAGAGTAAATATGCACAATATAACACATACATAAAAATAAATAGGATCTCTGTACATAAAAATAAATATTTGTGTACATAAAAATAAATAGGATCTCTCGTACATAGAAACATTTCGAGACAGAATGCACCAATCGAGAATATGTGGAGCTAAACTAAGGCATGAAGGCTCATATTTTTTGAGTCATTTGATGACCAAGGCATGTGTACACTATAATGGAGGTGACATGTTCAAATATGGAGGGGCAGGGTTGTACACCACATCGAATAATATAAAAAGTAAATAAAAACACAGTCCCCTCATGGCCTCCCACAAGGAGGGTCCCATACACCAAATTTGTGTTTTACTTGCACCGACCTAAAAAGCTACCTTTACCTTCACATTTATTTATGTACATATCCTTACAAATCAAGAAGATGAGCAAGTGAATGGTTCAATTTCCTTGCGATTCTAAGAAGTTCAAAGGATGCCACTTGGTGGGAGCCAAGTTGCGCTTATAATCGCTTTTTGCACCTCAGAAGGCAATGAATCATGCTAATTTGTTTTCCGGTGAAATTCTTCTTGAATTGCCAATGTTTCCTCTAATTAGAATACCACGCAACTTTATTCAATTGGGCTTCTCATATCATCTTGTGACACTCTTTATATAACAAGACACAAAAATTCCCAAGGTAGATTGTCTTGCAAATACAAATCAAAATCTTACCGACCAGCTTTCAATATCGAGTTTGAGAGAAGTGGATGTAATTTATACATCTTTGATCATATCTGTTTCATACTCACACAAATCAAGGACAATAAGTAATGATTTGATTGGCGGAAAACTCAAACAATCAGCTATGAAATTGATGCTATCCTTCTTGTGTTTCATATTCAAGTGAAGCTTGCAATTGTTTTGAACTCGCAAGAACTACGTGGACTTATGGTTGCCATGTATTATTATCTCCATTCCAAGAATGTAATGCTTTCATTGCTTGCAAGCTTGAATAGTGGCATATAATTCTCATTTGTGTTCAAGTCTTTTCGACGGCATCCGTGAAAGTCTCACTTGATAGGCGACAAGATACGCATGTTGAGAGGACTGCACTTAACCGCAAATTTAGATTCATCGATGGTTGTTAAAAGTTTCTATCTCAAATGGTTGTTGAAGTTTGGGGTAAGCAGAGTGCATTTTAATTCTTCAAGTGCTTTTTGTCATAAATCCGACCAAGTGAGCGTTGCACATGAACCAAGTATATTTGTGAAGTCATCAATACGAATGGCTACAAAACCAAGAGATAGCAAGAGCCTTCTAAAATATAAAAAGGATCCATTCTTGCCAAGTTATTTATAACATATAGTGAAGGGATTAATGGTAAGTGGAAAAATGTTTGGAAGAAACAACATCAAGCCAATCTTCCCTCAACATGAAAATGGCAACATCCAAAAGCCTACGAAGGACCCTATTAATTATGATAGTGCCGAGTTAACATGGTACTTAATTGATAGGCCACCAAAAAGTGATTGTATTCAATATTTTGCTAGATTTTGGTGTTTATTAAAATAACTACTTTTCCGAGGGGACAACCCTTTTCCCCCACTAGGACATCCCCCAATAGTGGGGAGCATCCTAGATAAACACTAAGACAATGGATATATGCCCATATCCATGTACACGATATCACAATGTCTCTACTTCAAGGTTTATGGGGTGCCAACCATGCGTACTCATATAGCATACAATCATTAAACTTACCAAAACACGGGAAATATGAAAGTATAATATTCTTTTGTTCACATTAACTAAACATACCCATTTCATTAGACAACAAAGCGGTGTAAAATAAACAAGTGAAAAATATATTTTTCATATATGTGTGACTTACAATTGTGTAATTTTTCACAAACAAATTCTCAAAAGAATAGTTTCATTGGACAAGAATATTAATGACAATGAGAATAGCCTATCATTCCCAAACTAGCAATCAAATGGAAATCGCTAACAAATGCTTAAAACGTTATTTGCAAAGTTCCACATAAGGAAAACAAATCAATGGCCTCCTTTAACAAAATGTTTCTATAATACAACTTATGATGCATCTACCAAAATGAACCCATTCACAACCTTATATGGATGGGTGACATGACATTTGGGTTGAAAATTAGTGCCATTAAAGATCATTTGGAGCAGCCTCGAGATGATTATCCAAATCTTCTTTCAAAGAACACACAAATCCAAATGAATCAAAACTACTCCGAAAGGAGAATTCCAAGAAGACAATTGAGCTCATCCGTTATGACTTCTCACTCATACAAACAACTTACACCAAAGGTGGATGAACTGAAAACTTGTCCCAATGTTTTGTGAACCATATAAAAGGTAAATGCAATATGTATTTTAGGCAATGTTTTAATAGTCAAAATTGGACTCGAGAACCACCAAGGGTCCAACAAGACTCTAACGAAATCGACCAGGTTTAAAATTTATGAATTGGTTTACTAACGATACAAAGCATTAAAATTTTAATGAAAACAATATGTTTTTAGATTCCAAATGATTAGAGAAAAATGTGCAAAAGTTTTCTCATGTATATACCATGTAAGGGTAAATATAGCAAAATGGCACCAAGTGCAATACATATCCGAAACAAAATACATAAACAATGAGGCTCTAAATGGCGTGGTCCAAAAACAACATGCCACAAGCTACTACATGTCCGAATCCGATCAAGAAATCCTCCAAGCTTTTAGATGGGATATAGCCTCCTAATGTAGATGCCAAATCCACCACAAATTGCCCACAAGGAATACTAAACTAGCTCCTGTGCTCACTCCAAATCATAACTCTTCAATGCGGCTCCACAAACTCCAAATGGCAAATGCTCACAAATGCTCAATGAGAGGTGTGAGGCAAATAGGAGGGCACTGGGTCTCTATATAACATCATTTTAGGGTTTAGGGTTGAATAAAACCATTTGGAAAGTTGGATTTTTATTTTTAAGTTTTTTCATGTCTACTGCCACTTTTATCAGTACATGACCGGTTCAAAGTGGAACTACTGGTTTGGACCGGTTCCATACCGAACCGGGTTTAGACCGGTTCAAAGTGGAACCAGCTGGTTTAGACTAGATTCAATACGAAACCGGTCCCTCGAGCCGGTTTCCCTACAGGTTTGTTGTGTTTTGTTTCAAACCATTTGTTCTGGTTTTAATTGACCGCTTTTCAAAACACCGATTTTAAGTCACCACTTAGAAACATCAATTTGGCATTGGAGAGCCTTTTTGTGGAAGTTCATGGGGGATTTCTTTCTGTTTAGTTTGTATATTGTTCAAATTTTGTAACCCTCGTTTTGACACGAAATATACTTTCCCGAGAAGTATGAAGAGTTTACGCAAAATTGCATTTTGATAGATGGATTTATTCAACAAAATTTACATACAAAGTAATGCTTGAGCAATAAACAACTTTCATAAAATAAAAAGCACGTATTCGAAGAGCTTTTCAGAATTTTCCATGTAACTCAATTGTCTAATAATTCACCCGAAAAATTTAGTCGATTTACGAGAATTTAACAATGGATGATAAGCAACAAGAACACGGAAAATTACGCGATCTTAGTATAGAAGCTGCTTTGTTGCGCCCGAAATAATAATAGGGGCCACGACTTGACATCGAATCTGCATACACAGTAAATTCGTCTCCATGCTCCACGTCATACTCTGGTGCTAATCCATGATGAAGGTCATGTGTTAGTCGCAGCGATTCAACTTCAAGCTTAACCCGTCCTCCCAGATTAATTGCGCAGATTGCTCCTACTCGCCACAATTGCCTCCACCAAACTTCCCACCTTATACTAGCACATGAATCTCATACGCCTCGGATATTAGTATTCACCGATATGGGGTTTTTGTCCCAATCAACATAGAGCGGGGTTTCGTCCCGGATCAACATTCTTTTCATTTCGATAGAGAATAAGATCAAAGTTGTTTTCTTCCTCCAGCTTTCCTCCAAATCGATCCTTAAATCATTTCTAAGTTGCAAGCTTGTCTTCCAAAAGCAGTTGATCCCCCAATGAAGATCTTATTTCCATTTTCAAAAAATCAACGGTCTTATCCCTTTTCCGAAATCACCCTTATTTGAGAATAAAGACTTAGGCATATTTTGATTTATTAATCACCATGCGAGAATCACCTAGTGAAAGAAGTCGTCACTTAAAGTGGCCCCGCCTATTCAATATGAATAATTAAATAAACTTAACAGAATATAGTTTTTTTAAGCCTCAATTTAATTATTCTCTTATTCCCTTATATTTTGAATTATTTCTAATCTACGGGAATGAAAAGATTAGAAAATTCTTCATAAATGAACCTCAAGTGAAGAGGGACATTACATGACCTCATGATCAATATCAAGAGTAATCCAAACCTCGAATTTCAGCTCCATCCAGGGGTATTCTATATCAAACATGTAAAGGAACTGGTTAAGAAAGATAGGCTTTGGATTTTCCTAACAAACACCTATTTCATGTTTTCTACTTGAAAAAGAAAATAAATACACAACTCCACATAAAATGAACTACCAAATCTAATTAAAGATTCTGAAAGGATTCATAGATACCCAAACAACATACTTTTAATCAACACAATACTAAATATCTAATGGAAAGAAAAAACATAATTACTGAAAATCATGGAGAAAACAAATTCTTCAAACCACAAGACTCTTCAAAAGTTGCATGTGCTTTGGGGCAAATAGGGGTGTAGTTATGAACCTATATTATGTAAAAACATAATGACTGGATGTTAGTGATCACAAGCTTTAAGGTGTAATCTTGCACCTTGCTAAGCACAAGCTATTGGGATTATTTTCCATTAGGGCAATGTTTGTTAACATCCCTGTTAAAAATATATATCTTGCTTCTATTGAACATAAAGCTTTGTTAAGTGCAAGCTCAATATTGAAGTTATTGCTAACATAAATGACAAGCATCCATTCATTTACTCAAGTACAAAACAGAGTTAGATTGTTTTATGTGAACTTCATTGTCGAACGCACCAAACATAGTACATACCATGAGGAGAAACCGACAAACCGCAATGACTAAAAATCCTTGCGCTCCAGCAATATGCAATCCGGTATTCCAAGGTAATCTAGAGTGTCACCTACAGAAAAATATAAAGACCGCTTGAAAGAATTAACATAATTCATTTCCACTATATCAATATTTTACGTGTTGCGTAAACAATCACAATATTTTCAAACAAAGAGATGCAATAACATACGAGACATACATAAAATCCACTAATACATCATCTCCTGAAGAAATTTATGCATTAACACTGGAATTAAAATGATCACCTCACCTTATCCATTCATACTTCTTTTATCCACAAACACAATACCAAGTCTTGAGGAACAAGAATACCAAACTGGATAATGCAAGTATAGGATTCAAGGCCTCCGGTTTATTAGTTTCGTGGTATCTGCAGATGGTAATTCTTTGTGGCGGACCTAGGTAGGGTTTATGAATCCTCTTTTCTTCCAAAGTCATTGATACACGCACAATCTTTGTAATTGCTTTGTTTTATTTGTGTTATTTTAATATGAAGGAACTATCACCTTTAGTATCATCATCTGCGTTGAAAATAGTTTAAGAGGACTATTTTTCTTTGCTAAATCATATACCGTTGTGAAATTTTTCATGTCAATCCAGTTGGTTCCCCCTCCAAATATTTCATCATGTCATCCCAACAATGTTTTACACATTGTATGTGATTTCATTAAGGCCATTCATGCACCCCTTCTAAAAAGATCATTCCTAGTCCCATGTCTCTACTTAAACCAACTAATTTCCTTTACCACAAGCATGGAATCATATTAAAATATTTATATGCACCAACTATTTTCTACTTCATTCCAAAGTCAAAAGAGTAAATTGAATGCTAGAGATATTGCCTAGTTCAATGCATAGTGTAAATTGATCAGAACATTTTGTGACGATTCTTTGAAACATCCTCAATCCAGGATTTGGTTAATAGGGGTTCTTCTCGAGGCAACATATAACAGGATGCACAAAAACATATATTTTAGTTTCTTATATCAAATCACTACATGATTAAATTACACATAAGTAACATAGCGAGAAAAGCTAGGTGTTGTGTTCTTATTTTAGATGTCATTTCTTATGCCAATGAAGCATAAGATCATTGAAAAAATGAATTGTTACCTAGCCCAACACGAAAAAACCATATATCGAGTACATCCTAAATGCTTCGCAAAACCTTGCAATCTTCACCATCCAAAAACATGTTTTAATGCTCGTCCACAATCTCACTCCCGGAATAGAGGTTTTGCACTCATCTTTTAATTGTTTTCCCTTTTCATATGCGCTGCCCTTTTCTATTAACATATTGCTTCAATATCACAAATTTTCATGCAAGATACATGCATAACTCCAAATGCAGTGTTTGTGATAAGCAATTTTGAAAGGTTAAAGAGTCAAGGGAAGTATAAGCTCTTGTTTTTAATAATAATAAAAAAATTATCATAAGGGCCGTAATGAGTTTTGAGAGGGTTTCAAGTAAAAAATGTCTGTAGTATTTTACCGTGTTGCACTCTCATATACAATAGGGGCTCTTAATAGTTTCCACCTTGATAGTCTACCTCGTAAAGTAAGCTGTCATATCGATAGTAAGTCTTGGATGGAGGAATGTTGAGTACATATGTCGGCTTGAAACATGTGAGTAGACAAATTTGCAGCCATGCCTTTAGATGCTTGCCTTGAGCTTTGCATAACCAACACGCCACCAGATTTTGTTGGTCAATGAAATCCACCACTCCGAAACGATCCAACAATTCAGAATGACAACACCCTGAGCTGCGAGCATTGCCCACCGAGCATGAAGCACTTCAAAGCTGCAACAAATCCAACAATGCAACCTCGAATTCTGGAACATCAAAGGCTTTATTACTAATCAAAAGTAACATGAGTAGTTTTTCTACAATACATTATAGGTGAAACATAGCTGAAGAACAATAGTCTCGAAATTAGCCATGGTGAAACAATGACTACATGGAATGTTTACAGGATCAATTGAAGCAAAGAACTTTAAAGCACGCCATAATCATGAAAGTTCAATTTATCAAGTGACCCAATGTCCTCGGACCATTCAAAAGCAAAAATGAATTTCTTTGCCGAGCTAAATGATAACTATTCTCCAACCTTAAATAGCACAAACATCATTTCATCCCTTGAGAATCGCTTACAACTTCTCAAATTGTGTCAATTTATTTACATTTTAAACACCTGTAAAATGCTCCTCTTATCTCTTTCAACATAAAATCTACATATTGGAGCTTTGACCTTTTATGTTCACATCAACATCGATTCATCAGTTGGGTCTCAACTTCATGCTACCAACTCAATAGAAGTGCTTTTGGCATGTAAAAGGTTTATACATAAGCATGATATGAAATAACTAAATTTTGGATTCGTAAATTAAATGAGAAGCTAATTAACACTAAGTTAATTATTCCGTAAGAGCTCATGTGTTTGCATGCTTATATGCTTTATCATAATATAGGAATTTATATCACCCAAATATTAAGTAATTTTCACATAAATTGTTCTATTTTTTTTTCTCTAAAAGAAACTATAATATCTATTATTGTAAGTAATTTATATATCGACAACAAATTTCAATAACTACCGTAGAGAACTCGAGTTTTCACTCTGGAAAGATAATAATGCTTATAATTTAAGTTTCACTAACATGGATAAAAACATATGCACTAACCTTTTAGTATTATAACTAGCAATCGCACGTGAAATGTGTGATGCAAACGCCAAAGGGGAAGCATTGAGGAAGTTAAATTGGAGGGTGAAACAACAAGAGAGGAAGATGTGTGAGGAAGGAGGGGTTTATGGGAAGAAGAGTGCAAGAGCTTTGAAAGAATTATGGGTATCCCATGTGAAACTCAACTCTCCAATGACACATTCAATTTTTTTGAAGCATTAGAAGTAGAAAGGGTGTTCGGTATGTGTTATCCTATAAAATTGACAAGGGAAATTTTGCAGGTAACCATACCAAAATTTCCGTTTTGGTCCCCCGTTGAGGTCTCTTAGCATTCGGAATGGCATAAAATCCCTTTCCGGAAAATCTAGTTTTTAGAACTTGGTCATTTTTATCCTTTTTGGGTTGGGCGTAGTTTTTATTCGCGTTACATCAACCAAAACTGCGCCCCTCCTTTCCTTTGGTGCATCCTTTAGAGTGTCGACACTCCAAATGTTGCGCCTTCCAAGGATGCGCCAAGGTGCATGCGCCAACTTGTCAACATTCAAAATGTTGCGCCCCTTAATAGTGCGCCAAAGCGCTGAAAAGGTAGTGTTGACAGTCCCAAAGCCGTGCCTAGGGCGCAAATATTTTCGTGTTGACGTCTATCTGGGTGCGCCTTAGAAAAAGTTGGTGGCACATTTATTGCACCTTTTTCTATATATAGGCGCATCCGACCTGTCATTTTCACGATTGAAAAAATGAGAAAAGTTATTCTTCTGCACTTGTCAGCATTCCTGTCAACCCCGCGTGTTGCTATTTGTTGCATTTGTGGACCCCACATCATTTCCTCTATCTTATATATTCCTGGTAAGTGGTCCTTGCTTTTCTTGTGGTTTCTTTGTTGGTTTTAGTGGTTAGTGTTATTAAAAACAAAAAATGAACCTAAGAAGATAATGCAAATCGCCCGTTTTGCAAAATCAAACCCACTTTCAAACCGTTTTTCTCTCTCCTCCGGATTGCTAACTGGGAAGGCCCCGCCTCGAACGGATCCCTGTCCCTTGTTCCTTCGCTCCCTCACTAGTAAAATCTGAGTTCTGAAGAAAAAAAACCACAAAGCCTGCCAAAAGAGTGAAAATTCTAAAGTTGTTGCAATCAAACCCACTGTTTTCATTTGGCGCAAGTTTCATTGATGTTACACCAAGCACAGTCACACCATAGGCGCACTATCCCTACACGCAACATTAGCTTTTCCCGTGCCTTATAAATTCCTAAAAGCACTAACTTGTGCAGCGCAAGTGCACCTACAAGTGACAATAACAATGATGTTGTGCGAGCCCTTCTGCGCGCGCGCCAAAGCTAAATTCTTGGCGCACCTTACCTTAATGATGCACCCTTTAAATCTGCACCCCTTGGCACATCATAATGCTTTGCAACATGTACCACATCTGTGCTAAAGGTGCACCTTGAGACCTTGTTACACCAAATGAATATGCGCCCAGTTAAAACCCTTCATATGGCGCAGCACATCCATTGACACCAACATCTGAATGTTGTGTGTAGTCTTTCCGCGCCCTGCACCCCTTTTGGTATTGTTTTCTCCCATGCAACACTTTCCAAAAGTGCGCCTTGCTATTTTGAGACCCTACAGCCTGTAGTAGAGCTGTGCCTTGTGCCCGAGACTCATAAATTGATAACTTTTCATTATGTAAGCTTTGATGGACGACTTAATAGCTAACATGGCTCTTCTGCGGTGGACTTCCCTGATTCTTCTTGCAGATCAATAGCTGAACTCAGATCCACACATGTCTTCATCAAGTAAGAAGCCAACCAAGTCTAAGGGTAAAGCCAAGCTAACAGAGGAAGAAATGAAGTATAAATACCAAAGGGTCAGGATGCCTGAATCCCTTGCAGAGTGTGACCTGGATATCAGAGATTCAGAACTCGGTCACATTGACATGGAGGACTTTCGGGCCTAGAACTAAGAAGGTCACAAGGCAGTCCATGGATGGACAAATTGGTTGGTAGTGGTCTGCATTTTGCCACAGGGATTCCCGTGAGCGCAATCAACAATGAGTTCATGATGTTGGTGGGCCGTTGTTATAATAAGGACACAAGATGTGTCGAAAATGAGAAGGGTGAGGTAATAATCAACCTCACTACCCGACATTTCAAAGTTATGTTGGGTATCCCCCACCACCGGCATTTTGTAGCCATAAGCCAAGATGACTGCATGAAGGCATGGAATGAAAATGAAGACAAATGCATGCGCTGATGAATGAGGTATACCTCAAAAACAAGAAGGTGGTGAGTAGGTGGCCACAAGTCATTCATCGTAGTGACTTTTCGGAAGAGCCGAGTGACACCATCACCTTCTGAGCAGGGTGTTTGGGCTTCTTGATGCCCATTATTTCCACAAGTGGATGCTCAGATATTTAGAAACAATGAGCAAAAATGTCCCGGATCAACGTTTTGAATGGGCGGAGATTATCAGCAATCTCGAGCAATTTCAACAACTCTCAACAACTAGGAGGTTCTACATGAACTCCTATGTAGTGTGATGTCTTTGCCTGCGAAAGAGACTACCCAAAGATTGAATCGATGGGGGTATGGCCCAGTCGAATATATGAGTATTATCTAGAGTTAAGGCTGGAAAACAGTATAGCCCAATTTAACAAAATCAATGACGCCTTCTTTTACGGCGTCATCTGCCTCTTGAGGCCCAATATGACTCATGGTCGACAAATAAGAGCGTGGTCACTACCACAGAGAAGTGGGGAGCGTTATTTACATAATTCCCCACTTTCACCTATCTTAGAGCCACCAACTTCTTGGGGAGCCCACCAAGTTACCGAGGTATGTGGGACCTAAGCTGATCCTATTGAGGGTTGTCAGAAAACTTATCACATACCATGAAAAGTGTTTGAAAAGAAAGAAGGGTGGAACTCCATTCCCCCTCACGGTGGGTAGGTACACCTACTGATTCACGAGCAAAGCTCGGAAATGTTTGCAGAGCTCGAATTACTCAACTTAAAGCATAATTTCTAAGCGAGGCCAACCTTTGATCCTCGCGATTGCCTTCTAAGGGCAAAGCTCGATCCAATTCACATCCCCCGGATCAAAGATATTTCCATTGATCCGTATCATGAGTTGAGCTCAAATGAAAGGATCACTCCCGATTGGCCTGCGAAATCATTCAATATGGTGTGGCCATCGTCCCGAAAGGTTTCCAAGAAATTGATCAAGAAGTTGATCAGGTTTATTTAGACACGGGCGGGGACAATTGGCCGTTCATTGAGATTGATAGAACTAAGGCACCTCATACTATTGAGGAAATGGTTAAGGGCACTTTGCAGCACAACGAGCATTGGTGCAAGAAAAATAGTCTCATCTACCTTGGAGTAGACTTCACCACGTCTCCCTTGGGTAATGCACCCACCAAGCCGAAGCACTTGCCAAAGGGAAAAGGGAAAGATAAAGAGGGAGAGACAAGCACTACTCAAGAGGAAGCTCCTGAGAGTCCTCCTTCGCCGCCAAGAATAGGTAGTAAGCCTGGTATCCCCTGAAGAAGAAGAAGCGGTAAGTGCTCCAACGGGCACATCCACTCAGGATGTTACCACTATAACTGTTGAGGTTCCCACTGTCCCCTCTCCCACTCCTCCTTCCCCTCCTCATGTCGCTTAACCAACCAATCCTTTGGTTGTGTCTTCTCCCCGTCTCTACCGTTCTCCCTTCCTCTTCCTCCATCTTTTCTTCCCTCGCGATCATGTCCCCAACATTTCTTCCCTCATCTCACATATCCCTTCCACCCCCACAATTTCCTCTCTATAGTGACTCCTACCCCGTAGGAGTTTGGAGGCTGACTTCTTTCTCAATGCTGCCACTTTGAGCGTCTCGACACATTTCCCCGTGTCCACTGTAGTTGCTCCTTCTTCCACCCCGTTTCCCCTTCTTCCTCTGGTCCCACTCCCTTAAGTCCAGAATGGATCTCCAAACACCTAAGCCAACACAAGAGGAAAGTCCCCATTGCACCTATGGACTTCTCTGTGATTCCGGCTAAAGGAGCTAAGAAGCAAAAGGCTATAACCCGCTTCTCTCAAAGCGCTTCAGGTGAAAGAGTTATGGAGATCGCATACCCTGATCCCATAAAGGAGAAAAAGGATCTGTCTCCTACAGATTTTACAGTGACTCAGGATTATGATGGGAACATCCTTAGAAAGCCTACAAGGAGAGGCCCTATCCGCAGTGGATACCCTTTGTAAAAATCTTTAAGAGGCAAAGGAAGAGAAGAGGATATTGAAAGAGCAGAACAAACATCTTCTTCAAGCCCTATAAAAGATGGGCAATGCACCTCGTGTAGCTGCCACCTTTGAAACTCCTAAATCCCTTAGTCAGGAGAAGATAAATGAGTACGCCAAGATTGGTGAGCAAGGTGTAGCGGTGTTAAGCTTGGAGAGAGAAAATCCTCAAAGATAGTGAGGAAGTGATCATAAAATTCACAAGAGTTTGTATTAGAATATAGATAAAGCTAAAAGGAACTCCAAGTAATTACAGGACCTATCTCTAAAGAGTTGGACCATGCCAGGAGTTGCAACACGAGACATTCCGAGGAAGATGCTCGACTACCCGGATCAATGACTTAATGAAATTTGGCGTCTTGATCATCCAAGAGCACCCAAAAAAGTTCTTGCTTTGCTTTGGACTATCGAGTTGACCAAATGGAATTTGTCTTGAGAAAATAGATAAAATCAAGGAGGAAGCCTTGGATGCTGATGCACCAAATGGAGCGAGATCATTTTAAGGAGATCTCGGGTTTGCTCACCCCATCATATGCCTTGAGGAAGGAAGATGAAACTATTTGGATCTTGAGGAATCGTGTCGCGGGGTTTAGAGTCGGGAAGTCACTTTTGACGAGAATCTATCAACAACCTTACGGCTGTCGTGACTTTGTTGGATACGATGGAGGCGGGTAATGAAAATTCAAACTCTCGGAAAGACTCGGGGATGAGCGAGAGACTTACGAAAGTCATCGGAGATCACACCAAGGGTCCCGCTCGGGATCGACTTCAAACGATGGTCAAAGCAAGTTCATGGAGTACCGAGCTCAATTTCACATTTCCTCCCCTGAGCAGAAACATGATACTCCTTTCCAGCCAAGGGATGATGACAAATAGGCTCCTTCCTCCTGGGATTTATCCCATTTTTGTCATAATATTTAAAAGAATGTTGGCACAAATGATGACATCATCCATGTTGCACCATGGGATGTTGTCATCCACCAAATTTCCCCAAAGTCAATAGTTGACTTTTAGATATTTTGTAAATATTTTGTAAATAGTTGTTGGCTCCTTTTTGCCTTCTTTCTCCTTCTCCTTCTATAAATACTTGGATACTTGTTGTATTTAGAGGGTGGACATTTTTTAGATGAAAAATAGAAGTGAGAAGAAAAAGGCTTTGTACTTTTTGTAACAGAAAATATTAATACAAAAATTAAGACTTTGTGCTCAATGGATGTGTTATGTGCATTAGATCTTTCTTAAGTTAGATCTGTGTTGCTTTTCTGTTAGATCTATCTCTACTTTTTTGTCATTTGCTCATCAGTATTGCTTTGTTCGTTTATGCAAGTAGGTTTGGCTCTGTTTACTACCAGCCCAAAACATAAACCCTCACGACCTTTACGCTTTGGAATTCATTTCTTTTCTCCATTCATACCTATCCTATCTCCGTTCTTCCCTTCATTCCTTTTTGTTCACGATCGAAATAGCCCTCTTTGGGGACGAGATCCCAAACTCCTGAAGGTAAAATACTATAGGACTTGCAGATGATTCTCTTTGGTAGAATGACAATAAACTAGTTTCACTTTCTTTGTCTCAAAGAGGGCTATGCCTGCCCTTTGTTGGATCATCTATCCATAGATCTCGCCCCACCCGGCAGATTTTCGGACCAATAGTTTTGGCGACTCCGTTGGGATCGAACTAGATCTATGTGAGTGTTATGACACTACTTGATTTTTAAAGCTCTTTGTGGTGACTAAGCAAATAGATAAAGCTATAAAAATCACTACTGTTTGTAAATCTTAACTCTTTGTTTAAAATCCAAAATTTTCACAAAAGTGATCCAAACTAAAAATTTTCTTGAGAGATCCATAGATCTAGACCAGTTAGAAACCTTTAGTTCTATGAGTTTTTATAAAAACCCGTGTATTTATGTAGATCTTAGATCTTGATATTTTTACAAACATTTTCAAACCCTTGTAAAAAGTCAAATCTAAGATCCGAAAATCAGCTTACTAAGTTAAACATCATTTTATCCTCGTTAATCTTTGTCATTAAACCGCAATCGGTTTTCAAAAGAGGGATAAAATTAAATATTTGGAAAAGTACATGTTGCTGATTTTTGCCAGAAAAATTAGAAAATCAGCAAGTACAAACAAAAAGAGTTCTTAAATCTGCTCTAAAGACATTGCAGATCTGAAAAGACACCTGTTTGGCGGGTGAGCCATTTACCGTAGCAGGGAGAGCTCATGGAGAAGTTGATCCTACTTTTGATCTACTTCAAAGGCACAACTTCGAGTATTACACCAACACACTTCTCATGCTGAGTCCGGCTAATCGGTCAACCAAAAGTGCCTCACCTCCATGAAAGAACTAGTTTTCGCAAGGCGCCTCCACATCCCTTTGCGGTGCTCTGTTACTCAGCGGAACCGCACTTCCGGCTCGCATCCTCTTTCCAGCCTTTTAAATGGCGGTACCATGGGAAACACTATGGGCCCTCTTACATTCTTGCATCTAATTCATGCACTCCCTCATGGAAACCACAAGAATTTCCCAAGATTTGATGGGAGTGGAAATCAAAGCACGGATTCACATATATCTACATTCATCATGTCATGCAAAGCATCTGGATGTAACTCATGAAGACGTGTCAATACGCCTCTTTCTAGAGACCTTGCGAGGACCAACAACGAGTGGTTCCAACATTTACCGACCGGATCTATCACCAGTTGGGCCACATTACGAACTGCATTTGAAGATAGGTATAAGCCTTCAGAAGACGCATTTGCGTTACTATAAAAGATCACTCACTTAAAGAAGGAGGCCAATGAAACCATGTGCAATTTTATCACCCGTTTCAATTTGTTGATTAACCATGTGCCGTCTGCCATGTTACTAACACCAGAAAATCAAAAGTGTTTCTTTATGAATGCCATGAACTCGAGAGTAAGTTTCTTACTCTTACAAGAACAAATCACCACCTTGGTCCTCGCTCAAGCTACGGCCATTCGGATAGAAGATAACCTGCTTATATCTGGCGAGTTAAAACGAGAGCCATCCAAGCCTAAGGCTTTAACTCCTTCTCAAGCCACTTCATCAGATCTGGCATTCCAGAAGATGGCAAATGACTTGCTCACATTAAAGAAGCAATTAGCTCAAGATTCTCCTAACACTCCATACGGGATATCCCGTGGAAAAACTTCACTCCCAACAATGCCCCATAAAGGCCGTGTTTGCCTACGGCCTACTCGAGGTTAGCACTTGAGGCCCCTCCGGTCAATGCCCTAGTTGAGATCGAAGAAGAGGAGAAAATTTATGAAGAACCTTCATCGCAAGGTGAAGATAATCAAGATGTCGGTGAACCGACTGGTGACTCTATAATTGGGTTTATGGAATTTGAAGATGAGGAATCTGATGAAGAAGAGGGTACTCAAGGGTATGCAAGTGGATAGTCATATGTTGTTTTTACCCGCTCCCATGGAAAAGAAGTAGAAGTTGTTGCCAGGATACAAAAAGAGAAGGCTGTGTCGAACACGCCTCCAACCATTGCTAAAAGAGGTAATCCTCTTCCTGCTTAACCTCCTATTAAGCCTTTTACAAAGAAATATTTTCCTCCCATCTCCCCTCCAAATCAGACTTCTCCTATTTCCATAAAGACCAATAACCCTACCCTACCGTTGCGAAGTGAGGGACTCACCCCTTCATCAACACAACCCTTGGTTGCATTCGACATAATCGATCATGCTAAAAAGACCAAGATTCAAATGTCTGAAGCCGAATATCTTCAGTCTAACCCTGAGCAACTTGTAAGATTGACCGAATATATCTAAAGCCAAGCTATTGTACCCTCTCCTGTCTCCCCAAAAGGAATCCTTTCCACCCTCTTGTATCTCGCATAAATGTTGCCTTGACTTCCGTATCGGGGAAAAATTGAACCTTTTTATCTCTCCCTCCTAATCAATGGTCACAAACTAAGCAACTGCATAATTGATTCTGGAGCTTCCGATAATGTCATGCCAGTGAAGGTCACTCATGCTTTGGGCCTTACTCTTACCAAGTCTTTTAGTAGATGTTATTTCATGGAAACCAAACAGGTTTCATTGATTGGTCAGATCAAAGATGCACAGTTTGCATTTGCAGAGTTCCTAGAGAAAAGGGTGAAAATGACCATCCTCGTTGCTGATATCCCAGTAGAATATGGAATTCTACTAGGAAGAAGATTTTGTAGAGAAGTTGGTGGAGAAATTCATATGGACTGGTCCAAAGCCAAAATCCTCGTCAAGGGTGTAATGCAGGAGACTGGAGCATGAATCACAAAAGAAGTACTTGGTCACTAATTCTGCGACCCCAAAGCCCAAATTCTCTTCGAATCATCAGGGATGGGTAACTACTTCTTATCCACTAAGTTTGATAAAATGGATGTTTTCGTCTAGGAGGAAAACCTTAACAAGGTATGGACACTGCAGTTTGATGGCAGTTGTGCAACTAATGGATGCGGTGTTGGGAGCATGCTAATATATCTGAAGAGGAGATTTTCCTCTCTCTTTCAAGTTGCAGTTTTCAATACAAATAATCTTCTTGCTGATTATGAATCTTTGCTACTTGGCATGCAAGCTTTAAAAGAAAGGAGAATCAAGAACCTAAAGTACGGGCGATCTTGAGTGATTGTTAATCAAGTGAAAAGAATATACCAAGTAAAGAACGAAAGGCTCAGACATTACCGCAACACGGTATGGGACAACATTGAGGAATTTGACGCTTTCTCAATAAAATCCGTTCCAAGAGCTCAGAATGACATGGCCGATTCATTGGCCATCTCAGCATCTCTTATGCTCCCTCACCTAGGGTTGAAAACAGAACACATATACCATTGAGATAGTCTTCCGCTCAAGCGTACTTAGAAAATTCTCAAGACTGGAAGGTATTTAACAATGACAATCAGATTATTGCCTTTTAGAAAGCATAAAATTTTAGTGAGCTTCATTTTGAAGGATCTACTTCTACATGCCGTGAATCACTGGTCAAGCAAACGAATCAAAAGAAGGTGATGGCATATGTCAGCTCAAGGGAAATAAAATTCCAAAAGGTTTAGTCTCTCTGGAATGGTTGTTTGACAAACATGATCGTTTTGTCAAGAAGAAGCAACAAGATGACCCTAACTCCTCTCCAGAAACCGATTTGTTCAACCTGGGTTATGTGGAACATCCATGATTTGTGAACATCGGGAAATGTTGTACACCCGAAGAAAAGTGGAAGTTTGTCAAATTGCTGAAGAAATATATGGACATATTGGCATGGTCTTATGTCGATCTAAAGTCTTTCAAGCCGAAGGATGTTCAACATGACATCCCGTTAAAAGATGATGTCAAACCCTTTCGCCAGAAATAGAGGCACTATAATCCCAAGATCTCAGGTACCATCCAGGTGGAAATATAGAAAATGCTTGGATACAATGATTATCTTTCCTATCCATCACAGACTGTGTTGCAAACATCATCGTACTAGTATGAAAGAATAATGGCGAGATATGCATATGCATAGATTTTCACAATCTGAATCAGGCATCCTTGAAGGACAACTACCCGCTGCCCATAATGGATTGAGTTTTGCAGTAGTAACTTGTTCGGAGATGCTTTGTCCATGCTTGATGGCTTTTGGGCTATAATCAGATCGAAGTCTCACGAAGACCGATTCAAAACAACATTCACTACTCCTTGGGGCACATTTGCCTACAGCAGGATGCCTTTTGGCTTGACCAATGCTGGTGCCACCTTTCAACGAGCAATGGACTTCGCATTCAAAGGTATGATGGGAAAGGTCATCATAGTTTATTTAGATGACTTAACTGTGTTCTCTAAAAGCGAAGCGATCATTGTGATCATTTGGAGCAAGTATTGATTAGATTCTGAGAACACGGGATTTCTCTAAATCCAAAGAAGTCTGTTTTCGGGGTCACTGAAGGAAAGTTGCTGGGACACATTTTCAGCAAGGAAGGAATAAAGATAGATGTCGAAAGGGTTAAGGCTATTCAGAACCTTACCTTACCCACAAGCAAGACCGGTGTTCACTCCTTCGGAAAAGTGAATTTTCTCAGATGCTTTGTTCCCAACTTCGCTGAAAAGACTCGCCACATATCGAATATGATGAAAGGGTCACAAAATTTCTAGTGGAGCAAAGAAGGAAAGGCGTCATTCAAGGATATAAAAGCCTCTGTTGCTCATGCACCCGTCCTGGTATGTCCCAACTTCTCCAAGGATTTTATCATGTATAGTTATGCATATGCGCATACTGTATCAGCCATCTTAATGCAAAATAACTCTGAGGATGTTGAATCTCCAATCACGTTCATGAGCTCTCCTCTCAAACTCCATGAATTGAAGATGTCTCAGTTAGAAAAACATGCCTTCGCCATTGTCAAAGTAGTCAAGAACTTCTGGTACTACATCCTAAACTCTCATACGGTAGGTCTTTGGTTCCTAACACAACAAGTTAAGTCTATCCTAACTCAACATGAGTTAGGAAGCTTATGAGGGAATTGGATCGCAAAGGTCCAAGAGTATGATCTAGACATAAAACCAACCAAGCTGGTAAGAGGCAAGGGCCTATGTTAGCTTATGGCTGAAAAAAATATTCGGGGTCGAAAAAGGAAGATGATTGAGCATTAAACATTAAAATATGGGTATGGGTAGGAGTGAACTGCCTAAGCATATGAGCTAGATCCACCGGAAAGTATGGTAGTGACACTTCCTAGATGGTATGACACTTCCTCGATCCATTGTTTTAAACAAATTAATGCTGAAAACAAAGTAAATCCTATTGTTATTTTAAAATGATTTAGGTATCTCACTTAAAACACAATAAGAAATAGATCTAATCTAACAGGCTAGGCTAGAATAGAATCCACAGGTCAAAGGGTTGGTTATGAGTTCTGCAGGTCTGATGAAGGTGTTGGGTAGGTCACAGGTGAGTGAGGGTGAGGTAAAATGGGGTGGATAGGTCTCTACTTAAGGCTATGTGGGCAAACACAGAGACCGGCATCGGTCAGGGGTGACCGACCGTGGTTAGGTACAACCGGCGCTGGTTACTGTGAGATCTGGGAATGTCACAGAACGGGGTTTTGGTCCCCTTTGTGATTGCACAAAGGATTTAGTTGGTTGGGAGGAGGTATTAGGTGACAAGGGTAGGTTTTTATGAGGTTTTGATGGGTCTATGAAGGTACAACATGTTGGAGATGGTCAATAAGGAGCAAGATGGACAATAGGTGGTAAAACAATGATGAAATGAATTAACCAGGAAGTATGATATTATACTTACTTGGATGTCATTTCTGGAAGTCTGTGTGTGAAGGATGGAGGTGTTGATGATGAGTTTTGGAGGCTGCAAGTGATCACCAACTGGAGAAAATCTTTCTACATGGGCTGCATGCACACTCCTCTTTTGCTTGGGTAGATCCGAATGTGGCTGGGATGGCTATGCAGGAGAAGATGTTCAATCTCCTTCTTTGGATGTGAGTTCTTGCTGGAATTGGCTCTCTGAAGATGCGTTATCTTTTGAGATCTCGCATTCTTGCTCATCAACTTTCTTGCTCCCAATGTTTTCCAACCTTGAGAATAAGGTAGTTTAGGAGTTAAAAGGGGGAACCGATGGCGGTCGGCTTAACCTAATAGGTTAGGGAAACCGACGTTGGTCAAGGTGGGATTTTCTAGGTTTACCAAACTTAGGGAGATCCTCCTGATTTCCTTGGATCTCATGTTGTTATCCCACATGATTAGACTGGGAGCTTCTGTGAGCATGTGGGAATGTGGTTAGAGGGAGTGTAGGCATTGATTTTTAGGGTTTGGGTAAGTCTTAGTTAGTTATGGTAACTTGCTAAGAATAGGTCTTAAGGTGAGTTAGCTTGATGAGGTGTCTAAGTGAACTATATGTGTAGATATTATTTAAATAAGATATTTAAATAATAAATATAGTGAGGGTAAAGCATTAATTTAATTAAATTAATACTAGTGTGGTGAAGGGGGCCATGGCTAGGTGAAAGTGATGAAGGGTACTTATTGTCGAGGTATGAAGGGGAGTGTGACCTAATTTTAGTGTCTACATTTTCCCCTTTTTGTTGTGTAGCTTGTATTGGTAAGTGATGCTAACAAAAATAAGGTGTGGTTGCCCCATGTGAGGGTGAAGGTGATCCCCCTCAAACTAGGAACTGATGAAGCAGCCGGTTGAAGCGGTGAGTGGTTTGATAAAAGGTAAATGTGAAGGAAAAGGTAAACAAGTGTAGGGGAAGAGGGTGAAAGGTCTACTCGGTGAAATCTAGGTAATGGGTCAGGGTCAAAGGTAGTAACAGTCAAATGCACACGCACATGTATAAACTGCAGCACGCTACCAAGCTGAAGAGCAAGAAAACTCTACATCATCTAAGGTCGATAGGTTTATCCAAACAAGGGTGAAGTGAATCCGGTATCCAAGGTATAGGATAAGGTTAGGAAACACAATGTAGGTTAGGTGTAGGAATGTTTAGGTATGTTCTAGTACACCAAAGGTAGGGTCAGGATAAATGGTCACGATAATAGGCTAGGTAAGGTCATTAGGTCAACAACATAGGTAATAGTGCCACAAGGTATAGTGAACACATGAGGTCAAAGGTCACTAGTGATGGTCCAGGTCCAAATATCGAGATCACGACATGGGTAAGGCCGAGGTAGGGGTAAAATAATAAGGTGTCAACAGCGGATGCGAGGAGGTTGAAGAGGGTGGAGGGCCAGAGGTGAAGGTAAAGTGGTCCAAGTAGGTGTATGGGGGAAAAAGAAAAGGGAGGTAAGGAAAATGAGGTAAATGAGGGGGTAAAGAGTACGTAGGGTAACCGACATCGGTCGGAATGAACCGATGACGGTGTAGGGTAACCGACGGTGGTAGTCTAGGAAAGAAAACCGGAAAAAGTTCAAGGGTTAACGACATTGGTAGGTCGGGTAGGGTATAAAAAGTGGAAAACCTGTGTTTGAAAATTCATTTGTGCATGTGGAAAAGTAGAAAAGGACAAGAAGAGAGAAAGAGGAAAAGGACAAGAGAGTACAACAGAGAGAGCTTGGTTGGTGAGCCACATAGGTGAGAGTGGGTGATTGGGAGGTGGGGCCGTGAGATCAGGTGGCATGATTCATGTGGCTGAGGATTGTTTGTGCATTGGAGGATGATAGAGGCTGGAGAGAGCTCGAGTGAGTCCACACGTGGAGGCCAGAGGTTCCACCACGATGGCGGCAACGAGATCAGGTAGGATGTGAACTTTGATTTTGATTGTGTGAATGAATTTGATGTAAGATGAAGAAAAATATATAAGAAAATAATGGGGGTTTTGTGAGGGGGAGAATTTCAAAAAAAAAAGGAAAAAGAGGGGGAAAAGGGAATAGTGGATGGTAAGGGGTAGAGTAAAAGGGGAAGATAGGAACAATGAAGGGTGTAGAGAGGGATCTGGGTGGGTAGAATGTCAAACTTTCCAAAAAAGAGGGTTGGAAAGTCGGGTGGGGGGGGCGGGCGAATGATCGACGTCTGGTCGACCGGTGGTGTCATGGACGGTGGGTAGTGACCGGTGCGGTCACAAGAACAGTGACCGGTGTCGGTTAAAGGGAGACCGTGGTCATTCAGGGGAAACCGGGTTGGTTATTCGTAAGTGGAGATTGGGATAAAAAAGGGTAGAGAGTAAGGGTATGGTGGGAAAATAGGGTAGGTGGGTAAAGGGTGAGGGTGGGAAAATAGGGTAGGTGGGTAAAGGGGAGGGTAGGCAGAGGTAGGAAAGGAGGTTTAAGAGAGTGGAATGGGTTTGGGTAGGTAGTGTCGGGTGAATGGGTTTGGGTAGGGTAGGTTGAGGGAGGTAGATAGGTTTGGGTAGATGGGTTAAAAACAAGGTAGGATGGGAAGGTGGACTAAATACATTGTTTTTGTGGGATGCAGGTGAGAGATGAGCTACGGATGAGGGCTCGGGTGCCACCCTTGTTATTGAGAGTATGGGCAAGCGTGACGTAGGTGGAGTGGCAGCATGTGGTAGAGGTGGGATTGATAGGGGTGAGGCACTATCGGCATGTAGTGGAGAGGTGAGTCTTATGGTTTCCCTCATCGATAGATGGGACTCGGTGACCAATACCTTCCATTTTCTGATGAGTGAGATGACAATCACCCTGGAGGACGATATATAGAGATCTGCTGGTTGCCCATATTGGGGGCCCAGGTTTATTCTATCTCTTCAGAGGCATCTGAGGAGTTACTGGCACCCATTTTTGGTGAGGGTGTAGTAGACCTGACATTCCATAGTGCTAGCATGAGCTATGGAGCGATGTATAGAGCTCATCGAGAGGAGATGAGGTTAGTGGTACTTGTGATGGAGGTCAGTGTGTTGCTTCGCACTACCGGATGCAGAGGGGGAGATTCCCGAGGTCACTGATGGGGGTCCTCCATGACATGATGGTACATCAGACATGATTCGCATGGGCACCTGCATTGCTGACATAGGTGTATAGAGAGCTATGGGCCTATGAGTGACTATGGAGGTTTAACATCTGCTATGTTGTACTATTACATTGTTGGGCATATGAGCACATTGTTTGTGTTCGACCAACTAGTGGGGATGCCCCAGTAGATGCATTCCCATGAGAGAGTTTTGAGAGAGGGGGTACAGTAAGGATGGGTACCAGCCATGGGGAGGCCCGAGGTGCCGAGCTACGCATGATGTAGCTTATTATGAGAGGTTATTGGAGGGCTATCCAGGTGGATGTCATTTGGAGGCCATATGTGGGCTTCCCTTCATACAAACAGATGGCCATGGAGCTAGAGGGGCTATAAGATACATCTAGGTGGATAGAGGGAGGAGAGTAGGAGAGCATGAGCGAGATACCCATAGAGCAAGTTAGACATTAGTTTGGATTGGTCCAGGTGTACCACCGCCATTCCCTGGTATAGAGAGAGATGATGTGGAGAGACCTATGTCTCCACCATCCCCATAAGTGCTGATTTGGAGGAGGAGGAGCTGTAGATATGCAAAGATGATGATGTTGGGGCACAGAGATGGGTATAGGTAGTGGTGGGCGGCACAACTGAGAGCCATACCACCGAGGATAGGGCAGCAGACTTATCCACCATCATAGTTTAGAGAGATTCCCTACAGGGGCAGGTGGCTACATTGGTGCGTGGCTGGGATCATGAGGAGAGGCTGAATGATAGGTACAAAGGCATAGTGCCACATTACTGAGCCCAGATAGTGATGTGCTATAGGCTCAAAGTAGGGTATAGGGAGGACAGTACACTACATATGAGAGGCAGGAGGGGAGATGGAGATGGAGAGAGAGGTAGGCAGGAGATGGAGGGAGATAGCCACCCTACGAGGCATAGGTTCAAGTGCTACATAGGCCAATTGGCTACGCAGGGATAGGTTACTGGTCTATAGGTTAGTTGACAAAAAGCAAAGCACAAATTACTACCCTGCAGCCCATATTACAGCACAAGCACAAATTCTAGGGCCGACTCAGGCTCTAAAGCACAAAGACAGGTTCAAATGCAGGTTCGAGGATAGGGTCCCATTGTTTACGAGTACCTACGGTGTAGTGAGACCCATGGCACCTCCACAGATAGTGCCCATGGCTAGGTTTAGGATTCCCTAGGAGAGGCATGGTATTACCATGATCATTTGTTAGTTGTCGGGCTAGATGTGCCCTCCTATGCCAAGTACAGAGCACAACAGGCCTCCAGTGAGAGGACTAGATCCCACACTCATAGTGTGGAGAGTACAGGGGCTGACGAGCCCAGGGACAGGGTCATGGTGAGGTCACTAGTGTACAGAGGCCAGCCCAGGTGAGGGGCCATCAGCAGGAGGTGAGGTAGGTGCCGAGGCCCCCATTAAAGGTAGTAGAGAGGGGGAGAGACAAGTTAGGCACAGGAGCATTCCCGACATCGATGGGGAGATGATTGACTATATGTTATGGACGCCTATGTATATGATAAGAATGTCATTTTTTTTATGTATGATATATGAGACCGGCCTATGTAAAGCCGAAGACATTATTGTATGGATGGATCGATTTTGATTTTGATATAGCATTTTATGTGATATAGAAGACATTTTGTATTGATTATAGTGTGTATATATGAGGAAATAAATGATGATGATGATTTATGATATGTATGAATTTAACATTTTGAGATATATGGTGAGTTAGGTCATAGGCATGGATTGAGTACACAGTTGGTTATGTGGCATGGATTGAGACACACATGTCGGTTTAGGCATGGATGTCATGTTAGTTGAGTATGAGGTTGACTTAGGTTGGTTTAGGCATGGATCGAGGAGGCATGGATAGGCATGGATAATTCAAAGTTGGTTTAGGCATGGATCGAGTGGTTGTTAGGCATGGATAAGTCGGAGTAGGTGGTTTAGGCATGGATGAGTCGGAGTCGGTTTTACTTTCCTTAGGATATGGATAGAAAGTAGATTGGTTTAGGCATGGATCGAGAGTCGGTTTAGGCATGGATCGAGTCGAGTTGTTTAGGCATGGATTGAGTGGTTTAAAGGTTTTAGGCATGGATGAGTCAGGTTGGTTAGGCATGGATTGAGGATTTTAGTTTAGGCATGGATCGAGTAGGTTGGTTTAGGCATGGATCAAAAGTCGGGTTGTTAGGCATGGATGTTTATTTTGGTATTTTGGTAACAAATGGTAATGTAAATGCATGAGATAGTGTAAAATGTGAAAAATTTAGTTATTTATGAAAATGTGAAATAATATAAGTGGTAAAAGGTATGTGGGATATGGTTCAAATGTTGAGGTTTTTGAGATGAACAGAAATCAAGTAAAGGTGGGGAAAATGGTTAGGGTAAAGAGTGGTCGAGCTAACCTTCCAGGGCCCCATGCCCTAAAAGTGTTACCTACATAGTCCCGGTGAAAAGGGACCTCAGACCGATGTAGTTCTCCCATAAGCTAGGGAAGAAAGATGAAAATGAGTTAGTAGGTTTTTAGGCATGTAGTGGGTTTTAGGTTTAATGAGTGTGGGTAGATTATAGGTAAAATGATGCAGGTGAAGGTGATTATGGTGAAAGGGGAGTGCTACCCCCAAAGGTAAGTGTAGGATAAGTATGTATAAGGTAATCAGAAAGGTAAACAAAGGGATTTGGGATAAGAGGGGGCCATAGAGCCACCTGATTGGGTAGGAACCTACCGAGTAGATCATACCTTGGAGGAGGTGATAAACACAAGACCCAAAAGACACCACATGATTAATGGTTCTATGATGAAGGTAGTCATAGGATCACCAAATGTCTAAATTCCAAGATGTCCCTTGAGGCAACTGAGGAAATGAGGGTAGAAATGGTAATGAGGGAAAAGGTCATAAAATGGGATAGTTTAGAATGACGAGGCTTTTGGGCAAAGAGGTCCTAGATCACAATGGGCAAGTCCATGACAAAAAAAATTTTTTTTTGATAGATAGATTGATCGATGCGGGAAGTCTATATGGGATAAATATATGGCTCCTTGAGGTCTTGTGAAGCTGATCGATGCGGGAAGCTTCATTTTTTTGAGAAACATAGTCTTCTTTTTTTTTGAGAAGTTGTGAGATTTTTATAGCTTCCTTCGAGGGAGTAGTCTATTTATAGTAGCAATTTGGTGAGAGGAAGATGTCCTTTTGAGGGATTCATCTTTTATATTAGAAGTTTGACTCAAGGAGTTTGGATCCTTATTTTGGAAGATGTCTTTTAAGGGATTCATCATGGACTTTTAAGACCAAGGTGAGAGGATACAAAGATTTGGTTCTTTCAAAAGGAAAAGGTGGAATGACCATGGGATCTCATCTAAAGATAGATGAAAAGTATCCATGAGAATCATGCTATGTGTAGTGCCATGGTGCACGTATTCAAGAGTAGATAACAAGTGATGGGTACTCACATGATTCTTGTTTAATCATTAGGGAGGTGTATGAAGTGGAAATGGCACTCAAGGGATGAGCATAAAGAGATAAAGGTGAGGTAGGACAACGAGTCAACAATAGAATGGTCGAAGATGTAATGTGTTAAGGGGCTCAGGTTCAAGGTTTACCCTCAAGTGAGGACAAACGATAGGCACCTGATCCATAGGTATGAGTTACGATGTAGGGTCCAAGCCAATTAGGAGAAAATTTTCCCCGTTTTCTTTTCTCCACTTTGGTTACGTGTTGATTTTCTTTCAAAACAAGGTCACCCACTTGAAAGGTTCATTCATGAACATTTTTCATAGGCACACTTGATGCACGTTTTTGATAGACTTGGAGGTGATCTAGAGCATTAAGATGATGTTCATCTAATAACTCTAGTTGTGCCAAGCGGTCCTGACAAAATTCATCATCAATAAGCATGTCATGGAGAGAAATGGAGTGAGGGGATCTGGACTTTGAGAGGCAAAACAGCCTCTATACCATAGACTAGTGAAAAGGGTGTAGCCACAGTGGAAGTGTGAATACTAGTGTGGTATGCCCATAGAGCAAAAGGAATGTGTGTATGCCAATCCTTCCCAGTATCGTCAACCACTTTCATGAGAATTTTATTGAGGGTTTTGTTAGTGGATTCAGCTTGGCCATTGGTTTATGGGTAATAAGGTGAGGAGAAACTAAGCTGAATGCCGAAGGCATCACAAAGTTTTTTGCAATGTTTTGTTTTTGAATTGTTTTCCATTGTCAGTGATGAGGCGATGAGGGACACGAAGTGACAAATGATGTGATGGTTAATAAACTCACATATTTTCTCGGCTTTGTGGAGATAAGTGGTATGGCTTCTACCCATTTGGTGTAGTATTCGGTAGTAGTTATAATCCATTGATGGCATTGGGAAGAATGAGGATTGATTTCTCCAACAAGATCCAAACCCCATTGAGAGAAGGCCAAAGGTCATGAGTGACCTATAAGGCATGACTGGGTGTATGATGAAGGTTGGAATGTTGTTGACATTTCACACAGCATTTGACATAGTTGCAACAATCATGGTTAAGGGTCAGCCAATAATAGCCAAGGTGAAGAATACGCTTAGCAACAAGCAAGACCACTAAAGTGGCCTCCACATATGCCATCATGAACTTCTTTAATGGTGTAAGGGATTTCAGAGCTAGTGAGGCATCGTAAGAGAATACCATCAAAGCCACATTTATAGAGAAGGCCACCCATGATGACATAATGAGAGGCCTTTTTGAGAAAGGCACGTTGTCCATTACATGTGAGATCAGGAGGCAAAATAGAAAGGGAAAGGTAGTCTGCAAGCCGTTATACCAAAGATCGTGTGTGTTCAGTGAGGTAGTGTGGATGAGGTTAATACAACAAGATTTATAAGAAGGTCTTGGTATGTGTTTTATGGTAACAAAGATGTCTGAATTCATGTAAGTGAAAAGCGGTATTTGAGAAGTGAGGCAGGCCATGGTATCCACAAATTTATTGGTGGATCGTGAATGATTTGAATTTTATAGCGGTCAAAGGTAGTCAACATGATGCCGATGTAGCATTTTTATTCTTGAAGTATTTCATTATGACATTGATAAACACCATTGACTTGGTTTACTACCAGTTGAG
The DNA here is from genome assembly GCA_018340775.1 of Taxus wallichiana var. yunnanensis. Lineage (NCBI taxonomy): Eukaryota > Viridiplantae > Streptophyta > Pinopsida > Cupressales > Taxaceae > Taxus > Taxus wallichiana. The sequence continues at coordinate 646,244,580 of CM031234.1, read as the reverse complement.
AATCACCAAAGATATTAATGGACTTAACGTCTAAGGCATAGTAGAAATCATGAGACCTAATACGAGCGCTTCATATTCATGACATTGTTAGTGCATTCGAAGTCGAGTTTAAATGATAAGGGCATGGGTTCACCATCAAGAGGAATGAGGATAATGCTTGACCACCCCCACATGCTAACATTTGGAACCATCAAAGAATAAGGTCATTTGGTAAGGGTTATCATCCAAAGAGAGGTTAGCAATGGATTCATTGGGGAAGTCAAAATTAGAGGGTTGGTCCTATGACAATAGGTGCATCAACCAGTTGGTCAGTGATATCTAGCCTTTAATGGACTTTTGGTGGATGAATTCGAGGTCAAGATCAGCTAAAAGCATAAGCCATCACACAGTGCGCTGATTTTGATAAGGTTTAGCATACATGATGTGTAAAGGGTCGATGTTGGTCATGACATAGGTTTTGTGGTTGAGTAGGTAATGATAGAGTTTGGTGGCAACAAAACTAAGGCTAAGCAAAGTTTTTAGGGTGAGTGTATTGGGTTTTGTAGTCCAGAAGGGTATGGCTTATATAATAAACCACCTTCTCCCTATGTTGTTCATCATGATGAGTGAGAATAGTCAAAGGATGATCGGTAAGCTAATATGTATAGGTAAAAATGTTTATCATTTTTTGTGGGATAAACACCATTGGTTGAAAAGGTATTGTTTTAAGGCCTCAAAATATTAATGGACTTAATCACCTAAAGACACTATGATATTCTTCAGTGAGACCTGAAATGGTATGATTATTTCGATAATGTGAATTGTTTGGTGGATGTAATGGAAACAGTTTACTTTACAAGAATAAGGGCATGGGTTCATGATAAGAGGAATGAGGATAATGGCCTACAATACCGAGTAAATTATACATTTAACCATGAAAGAATCACCCAAGGTCTTTGTTAAGACTTCACTTCATCCAAAGAGACACTTGATTTTAGAAAAGCGAGGATAAGAAAATGGATTCATCTCTTAAGCTTCTTCAAAACCTTTAAAGATGGCTTTTGGGACACCTTCATGCAATAGGTTCTCACTACTTATTTAGCTAAATAGGGTGGCCCTTTATTTAATGGAACTTTTGGTGGATCCATCTGAGGTCAAGATAGGATAAGCAAAGCCATCGATATGTATGCATGATTTTGATAAGGTTTAAAAGGCATGATATATACATGTGAAGGTTATCTTTAAGATAAGATAAAGGTTTTGTTTCAGTAGGTTCTACATGGTGGACAAAATTTTTTACAAATGAAAAATACATGGCAAAATTTTATGACCTCAAAAGTTGTTTTATTACCAGTGTAATATTTCTCATATTCTAATCAAGGTAGGTTTATACTTTGACATAAATTGACCACTTACGCCTATATTTACGATGACCAGAACATTCCTAGGATATGACTATGGTACTATATGTATAGGCAAAAAGGTTGGTCATCTTTAGGTGGGATAAGTGACAAGTGGTTGGAGAAATACATTTTTGAAATAGAAGGCGGAGGAAAATTTTAGTGATAGTCATCATCCCATTTAAAGGAACATCCTTCCTAAGAAGATGATGAAATGGTTGACACCGATCCGATAATTGGGAAATAAATCGGTGAATGGACTGCAATTTACCTTGTAGGCTATGGAGTTGTTTAAGGTTAGTGGGTGGAGGCATTTCTAGAATGGCCTTGACATTTGTAAACTTCTATACCACATAAGGAAATGATAAATCCCAAGAGCTTTCCTGAGAGAACCACGAAGACACACTTTTTAGGCTCAAGGTGCGTAATATTTAATAAGGTGATCAAAGATGGTTTTGAGGATAAGTGAGGTGCTCCAAGCATTTAGATTTAGCCAAGAGATCATCCACGTAATCTTCCAATATGTGATGCATGATATCATGGAAGATGTAAGTCATAGCATGCTGATATGTAGCACCAAGCATTTTTAAGGCCAAAAGGCATGACTCTATAGTAGAAGGTCCCCAAGGGGTAATGAATGTGGTCTTGTGCTGATCTTCTGGGGCAAGAAAAATTTGGTTATAACCCGAAAAACCATCCATGAGCGAGAGCATTTCATGACCCACGGTAAGGTCTACCAGTTGATCAATACTAGGCAAGGGAAAGTCATCTTTTGGGTAGGTGAGGTTGAGGTCACGGAAGTCCGTGCAAATGAAGTCCCCCTGTCAGCCTTAGTGACAAGGGATGATGTTAGAAATCCATTGGGGATAATCAATGGGTAAGATGAAAGAAATGGAAAGAAGATGTTGAAGTTCTTCTTTGATGAGAAGGGCAATGCGAGGGTGCATCTTCCTTAGCTTTTGTTTGATAGGTTTGGCATCGGGAACGGTTATGATATTGTGGACCACTATGGTGGGGTCAATATAGGAGGGCATGTGTGTAAGACCAAGTGAAAGCGTGTTTATGCTCTAGAGAAAAGAAGTGATGGCTTCTTGTTCAACAACATCTAAAGATTGTCTGATCTTTAGGATGTGTGGGTCGTCCAGAGTATGAATGTTGATTTCAATAGTCAATTCATTCAACATGGTTTGCATCTCATATAGTAATGACTGATGAATATATGAGTCTTCTACACCAAGGTAGGTGAGTATGGATTCATCATCCTAACATTGAATGATGTTAATGGTTGGTGTGTCATCATCGATCATCTCAGAGATACAGGAATGGGAGAGTGGAAGGGGCCTCACCTTGCATTGATAAGTTAGAGGCCCCAAGGAAATGGTGTTTATGAAAAAAAAAAGTTAGGAGGGATAGATTCAGGATCTATCGACTCCATTGGTGAGAGTGGTGATGAAGGTGGAGAAGGGCTAGGGTCTGCAATGAGTTGATGTGGGCTGTTTGGTAGGAGGTTCGGGGAAGCCGATACCACTACGGTCATTGTGTTTATAGGTGGTACATGGAATAATGGTATGGCGGCCTTGCTCATAGAAGCCAAAACCAAAACCCTTCCATGCACAATGGTGTAGGAAGGTGTGGGTGAAATGGTGATTGGTAAGTGATTGGAAGTCAATGGAAAATGGGTGGGGTTGTGATGGTGGTTCAGGTGTGTAGGTAGTAGTATCAAGTCCCCCATAGGTGAGACTAGTACGAAGATGAGGAGGACCATAAAGGAGGATTTCTCCGATATGGTGATCATAACGAGGGTGTTGGTGAAGGCTTCCATACTCATGCGGAGTAAGGAATGTGTTGACACTATATAGGCGGTACTCCCCCAGAGTGAGGCATTGAAAAACACCTTCCAAGGGATCAGTGGTTGGTATGTGGGTAGCTGGTATGGATGATGTGTTGGAGGTCATATGATAGAGGTGGTGTTAATGGATTGGGGAGCTAATGGGGCTGTAGGAATAGAGGAGGTAGGTGTGGTTGAGGTAGTGACTGTACTGGTAGGTGGAGGTGTAGGTGAAGCGGTAGTAGGTGTAGAGGTAGATGGCTTGATAGGTATGAGTACATCATTGGGTCGGTAAAGCATGTTGCATGTTTTGAAAGGTGATGGGTCAGCTGGAATGGTATAAGTGTGTCCTTCATGTTCAAACTTTACACAACGATGCAAAGTGGAAGGAACGTAACCCATGACATGGATCCAGGGTCTACCAAGCAACAAGTTATATTGGAATTCCCCCTCCAAAACATAAAACAATTCTGGAATAGTGTGAGGGCCCACACGAATGTGAAGGATGACAATGCCTAGTGTGGAGGTGATAGTGTCATTGAATGAACGCAACATGACCGGATGTTTGTGCATGTAATTGTTAGGTATGCACATTTGAGAAAATGCATGGGATGAAATGATGTTAATGCTAGTGCCACCATCAATCATCACACGATGTACCCGTATGTCATCAATGTGAACAGAGATGAAGAGGGTTGGGTCCGGGTCCTCATTTTGGTATGGTGCAATCTCCTCCTCTGAGAAGCTAAGGGAGGCCACTTGGTTAACAAGGTGAGGTGAAGATGAAGGTGGTAATTTGGTGAGGGATGCTACATGATGGGGTGTGATAATGGAGGCTACGGGTGTAGGGTCATTGGGTAAAACCTCGATAGATTGAAGAATCTCCATGAGGGCTTGCCGATGGGATTCCGAGGTTTGGATGAGGTCATATAGGGACATTTTGAGTGGAGATTGGTGTAATTGTTTGAGCATGGTGTGATGTGTGACACCATTAGAAATGGGGTATGTGGGGTCATGGATAGTTATCTTAGGTATGGGTAGATGGTATGTTGGGTATAGGATTGGATGGTGGGTCAGCTACTTTTTCTTTACCCTTCTGCGCACATGTGTAGTGACATGTACCATGTTGATTTGAGGGAATTTTTCAAATGGAGAGGGTGTAGGGTAAGTGGTATAACGACATGAAGGGAAAAAACCTACGGGAGGAGAAAATGCCCTGTGAGGTCAGTTGGGCACAGCGACATTTGGGTGGTGGTGTGGCAAGCTCTCTGATGTGAACCATGTTAATTTCAAATTTTGTGTGTGGTTCTAGGAGCTGTGAGGGTGGAGGTTGTGGTTGTTGAGTGGGTAATGTGAGAGGGGGTGTAGGTGGAGCAGGGTCCTCATCAAGAAGGTCATCATCATCAAAGTTGGTTTCAGGTGGACACAATTGGATAAGGATAGTTTTCAAGGCCTTATAGTTCTCCACATCATGCCCTGGACACATGATGGTATGCAAAATTTTGGTATCATCAAACCCTTTTGGCTTGGGTTTGAGGGGGTCGTAAGGTCAGAGTGGTGGTAATGTGATAACAGAAGTCTCGAGGAGGTTGTTTAAAATTTTGGCATAGACCCTGCTAGTGGATCACAATGGGAAGTGAATGTGGGTTTGGGTGTAGGTGTGGTTGGTTGTCAGGGAATTGTTTTTGGATTTGTAGGAAGGGGTCGAGCTATGGATTTAGGTGCCAGTGTGGTTTGAGGTATCTGTCGGGTTTGTTTGGGTAGGGGTATAGTAGATGGATGGGTAGGAGGGTGTGGTTTTGTTTTGATTACCTTGTTGTGCGGCAATGGGGTTTTGTTTTTGGGGTGCACCTTCTTGGGTAAAGGTGATGTGGGTGTATGAGGTCTATGAGGGAAAGTAGATGGAGGAAGAGGGTGAGTTACCCATGGGGATAACGGGGGTGCTATGAAGGTAGATGATGCAGGTCGTGCTTGGGGTGTGAGGGAAAATGACTGAAGTGTAGTAGGTAGTGAAGCAATGGCTGAAGGTATCGGAGGTATTGGTGGTAAAGAGACTATAGGTGTGGGTATGAGTCATGTTGTGTGTCTTGGGTAGGTTAGAAATTTGTGAGGCCAGAATGGGTGGTTGGGTTATTGGGTTATGACTGGGTGAGGGGTGCTTAACCCTGTTGGGCAAGCAGCTGAGGTCTGAAGGTAGATGGGACATGTGTGGGTGTGATTGATGCGGTAGGGGTATGAGGTTGATGAGTTTGTTTCTTTAGTTTGGGTGTCAGAGTAGGTGTGGTTTTAACATTGGAGGATGTAGCTAAATCCAGTTTAATAGGTGGATGGGTAAGGCTGGTGGTTGGGGTGACCCCTAAAGTGGTAATAGGTTTAGTGGAGGTAAATGTTGTAGGTATGGGTTTAGGTTTAGGCATAGGTCGGGTTATGGGTAAGGATGTGGTGTGAGTGCTAATGGGTATCGTGGAAGGGGTTGCAACAGTAGTGGTTGTATGTGGTTTGATGGGTGGAAGTGTGCTTGGGTAGATGGTGGAGGTGTCATCGAGGGATTTCTGCATTTGTGTTGAGACAGGGAGTAAGAGGCACCCCCATAACAAGGCTCTATCCACATACTCTAAGTGATCAGCCAAACATGAGAATGGCACATTTGTGGGTGGAGTTGGTGAGGACCTCATGGGAATTCCTATAAAATGAATCTTGGAGATGGGGAATCGGTTGGCTTCAGCTTCCGTGGGTAAGAGAGCTGAAAGTAGGTCTATTGGATGTCGGGTAGTGGATGGAGAATGTTTGCCATGAGGTAAAGGTATCTCTACTGGGTCTATGATGGGTGGAGGAGATGATGGGATCTCTCTATGGGTGGAGGAACTGATAGGTGCTCCTCTGTGGGTGGAGGAGGTAATGGGTGCTCCTCTATGGGTGGAGGAATTACGGTAGGTAAAGGTTCACTGAGTGGAGAAGCTAGGGGAGAGATGGTCTCAATGTCAGTAGAAGACTCCTCTGTAGGAGATGAAGGGTGTTCCTCTATTGGTGAAGGAACAATGATGGTTAGGTTAGACGTGGAAGGAGGGTTTCGGGCTAGGATTTCCTCTATGGAAGGGATGTGAGGTAATTGAGATGTGACAGGTACCTTGTTAAAGATCGCATGAACCTCACGAGTATGGGTATCATGAGTGGATGTCTCACCTATTTGATTGGATGAAGGGGCATGATTGGGAAATGGTTTTTTAAAGATTTGTAGATTTTGATTAGGGGTGGCGTTGGGATTATCCACAGTCAACTCACCTTTCTCGAGCATTTCTTGGACAATATTCTTAAAAGTGATGCTAGTTGCCATCACTATGACCCTTTACACGGTGATAGTTACAAAAATCTTGTTCCTTATACCACGCGGGCATGGGGTGAGCAGGGTCAAAACCAGTGTGTGGTTTTATGGGTGGAAGGGTGATGGTGCCAGCTTTGATCAACTTTTCTAAAATAGAAGAGTAAGGTTCCCAATTGGGGTATATTTTCATTGCTCTTGTCTGAAATGAAAAGCCTGTATACAGGTGATAGATTAGATGAGGGTGTGGCTTGATTGGATGGATGAGCTAGGCGGCCTTGAGTACCACTGTGTTAGTGGTACCTTTAGCCTTTGAATAATTGGTTGGTGGTTTAGAAGAAGAAGAGGTTTCGGTTGACTTGAATGTCGAATTCTTATTTTGTAATTGGATTTTCTTCTCTTCAATAGCCCAAATTTCTAACTTTCGTGCCATAGTAAATGCCTCATCGAATGTTCTGAAAGTTTGGACCTGCAAGGTTGGGGAGATATGTCTAGTGCAAGCTCAAGTGAAGAGCTCGATGAGTTCAGTTTGTGGTAGTTGAAAGGTAAGTTGATTGATCAGGCTGCGCCAATGAGTGACAAAATCTGTGATAGATTCATCCTCGTATTGACGTGTGGAATATAGATCGGTCATGGTAACTTTCTTGGTGATGTTGATAGAAAAATGATCCAAGAAAGCTTGGGCTACCTGATTGAATGAAAATATGGAGTGTTTGGGTAACCCACTATACCAATCTAATGTTGGTCCAGTGAGGGACATGGGAAAAGTTCTCAAAAGTAAGGCATCATCATGAGCAATCAAATAACATCCATGTTTAAATGAGCGCAAATGTTGTTGTGGGTCTTCCTTACTATTGAAGCGGTTGAATTTAGGCATTTCCCAATGCACATGGTATGAACGGATGGGAATGGATGGGTGAATAGGCTCATTGTAAATCTCATCATAAGTGAGAGTGTTATGGGAGCCGAAACCGATGCCTCAGTGTTTGCATCTTATCCATCATCAATCTAATTAGGTCATTGGTGGGTTGTGATGATTGGATGCCTCCTATAGCGTGAGGAGGTTGATTTTGGGTGTATAATGGGTGTGACATTCTAGTGTATGGGGCTGCCATGTAAGGTGGTGAAGAAGAAGGCAATGAAATAGAGGGGGTACATGTACCTGGAATGAACAATAGATGAAACAAGTGGTTGTTGGTAGTATGTATATGGGGGAGGAAGGGTTGTGGTAACCCTAGTGGCAATAGGGGCTAGTGATTGTGGAATGGAAAGAACTACATTCTGAAATGGGGTAGGGGTCACCGACACTAGAGGTGGGAACATAGCTACGGGTATGTATGAGACATGAGGGGCAGATGAAGTTGTATTTGGGGTAGTCACCGAGGGTATGGTAGATGTAATGGATGCTATGGGGTAATAGATGTGGCAGTCATAGTGGGTATAGGACCTAACTATGAAACGACTGGGGGTAAAGTGGAAGCGGGAAAAGAGAGCTAGATGGGGCTGAGGAAGAAGTGGGTGTGAGTGTCGGGGGGATAGATATGGGCATGTCGTATATCAACTGACCCGAGGAATCTCGAGTGGATGAATGGGAGAGGTAAAACTGCAAGGCAACAGGGTTTTGGTCAAGGAGTCGTGTGAACTCCTCATCTCTGGTAGTGATATTGGTAGGCTGGATGGGATCCATGGCTGGTGATAGAATAGAGGGTGGTGAAGGACTAGGTGGGAGTGGTTGGCGACTAGCGTGGAACATGAGGGCATTCACTTGTCTTTGGGTCAGTACCATGTGAACCAGTACTGATCAGGTGGGGTTACTTCTCTATAAATAATACAGAAAATAGTAGGAGTAGGTAAATCTAGTGATAAAAAAATGGATGAAGTAACAAATGGTGAGTGGAATGTGAAATAGGGTAACCGATGCTGGTTAGGGAAAACCTGACGTCGGTCAGGGGTAACCGCTGCCGGTTACTATGGGAAATAGGTAGTGAGTAATTAGTGAGGTAGAAGGCAAAAAAATCGACAAGTATGTCAAATCTGGGGATGTGTAAAACGTCAATGGAAAAGGTGATAGTAACAAGAGACTATGGGAAATGGAGAAAAGTGAAGTGAGAACTATCCTTTTGAATAGGTTAGCAAAAGGACTAGAACCGACGTCGGTTGAGCGTAACCGATGGTGGTAGTCGAGGTAACCGATGATGGTCACTGTGAAACTAAAATAGTGATAAGAAAAAGTGGTTGTGAATTAGAATTTGAAGTGGAATCAGACCTAGAATTCTGGGAATGATGGTGATATGGCCCAGGCACACTCAGGTGGAGCCGGAATACACCAGCTATGATGGGGAGTGTGTAAGGAAATACAAAAATAATGATCGAAAGCTCTCACCTCAAAATGCAAATAAGACAGAAACACTAAGAAAGAACATTCCTAGAGTGCCTATTCTATTACGTTTGTTCAACTTATGCTATTTAGGGACTGACACATGAATTGTGAAGTAGAGTTTTTGGTGAGGATGGCTTCCTACAAAGAAAGAGATCTAAAGGGTGAGGTTTCAGGTTTGTTATGGTGGGGGCGGGCTACGCTCTGAAGTATGACTCGACAGAGCAAAGTGAGTGGGTGCCCACTGTGCCGTGATCGTGTGATCACCTACAACTTCTTCTAGGTAAGATGTTGTTTAAGAATGTATGTATTTGAATTTTTGTGTGGTTTGGTAAGACTCAGAGAAAGAGAAAAAGATAGAAGTGCTTTTCTACGATTCATTTGTCAACCATCAGCTGGTAATGACATCCAACGTATAGGTTGCCCTCAATTAATGTGAGCTAATGTAGAAAATCAGAATGAAATGCACTTATTTTAAACCCAAATCGAAAGTATGATATTCGATGACAAAAATAGATGAATAGGAAGAGGGATGCTCTTTCACTAAAATGTAGAAAACATGAAGAGATGATTCCTTTTAAATACACCAAAAGAAAAGTTTCCTTTAAAACCTAAAAGAAGGAGTGGATTACCAGGGAAGAAAATTAGTGTGTATGCTTTTAGAAGGGAAAAAACACACAATTTTTTCCTAGGAATGAATGAAATGCAAGGAACCCGGATGGGTCCCACTGGCGTGCCAAAATGTTTCACCTTTTTCTTAGATTGTTCCTTTGAATGGTTGATGAAACAGATAGGGTAACGGGCGTAGGAGGAATACCTGTTCAAATGTTGGTTGATGGGGTTGTTACGTGCGTATGACTTTCTGAATCCACATAGCTGACCATGAGAGCTTCCTTTTGGCTAGGAGGAACTACCTGTAATGAAAGCAAGACCACCAAAAAGCATTAAACAATATGGGCAGTGAACTACCTAGCATGAGCTAGATCCGGGAAGTATGGCACTTCCTAGATGGCTGTCAGTCCACTATTTTAAACAAATTAATGTTGAAAAAAAGTAAATCCTATTGTTATTTTAAAATGATTTAGGTATCTCACTTAAAACACAATAAGAAATAGATCTAATCTAACAGGCTAGGCTAGAATAGAATCCACAGGTCAAAGGGTTGGTTATGAGTTCTGCAGTCGATGAAGGTGTTGGGTAGGTCACAGTGAGTGAGGGTAAGGTAAAATGGGGTGGATAGGTCTCTACTTAAGGTTGTGTGGGTAAACACAGAGACTAGCGTTGGTCAGGGGTGACCGACCGTGGTTAGGTACAACTGGCATCGGTTACTGTGAGATCTGGGAATGTCACAGAACGGGGTTTTGGTCCCCTTTGTGATTGCACAAAGGATTTAGTTGGTTGGGAGGAGGTATTAGGTGACAAGGGTAGGTTTTTACAAGGTTTTGATGGGTCTATGAAGGTACAACATGTTGGAGATGGTCAATAAGGAGCAAGATGGACAATAGGTGGTAAAACAATGATGAAATGAATTAACCAGGGAAGTATGATATTATACTTACTTGGATGTCATTTTTGGAAGTCTATGTGTGAAGGATGGAGGTGCTTGATGATGAGTTTTGGAGGCTGCAAGTGATCACCAACTAGAGAAAATCTTCTGCATGGGCTACATGCACACTCCTCTTTTGCTTGGGTAGATCCAAATGTGGCTGGGATGGCTGTGTAGGAGAAGATGTTCAATCTCCTTCTTTGGATGTGAGTTCTTGTTGGAATTGGCTCTCTGAAGATGCACTATCTTTTTGAGATCTCACTCTTGCTCGTCAACTTTCTTGCTCCCAATGTTTTCCAACCTTGAGAATAAGGTAGTTTAGGAGTTAAAAAGGGGGAACCGGTGTGGTCGGTTCGGCTTAACCGGTGGTGGTTAGGGGTAACCGACGTCGGTCAAGGTGGGATTTTCTAGGTTTTCCAAACTTAGGGGAGATCCTCCTGATTTCCTTGGATCTCATGTCATTATCCCATGGATTAGACTAGGAGCTTCTGTGAGCATGTGGGAATGTGGTTAGAGGGAGTGTAGGCATTGATTTTTAGGGTTTGGGTAAGTCTTAGTTAGTTATGGTAACTTGCTAAGAATAGGTCTTAAGGTGAGTTAGCTTGATGAGGTGTCTAAGTGAACTATATGTGTAGATATTATTTAAATAAGATATTTAAATAATAAATATAGTGAGGGTAAAGCATTAATTTAATTAAATTAATTAAATTAATACTAGTGTGGTGAACACTAGACAATTGTATATTATACCGTGTTGCATAATGCCTTTTAACAAAATTCCATATTCCGAGTTTCAACAAAAGAGAATTAGCACGTTTGAAGGATATTCAAAAAGGTATGGAAGAGAGTGTGTGGGAGTATGATGTGCACTTTAACACTCTCTTGTCACATTTTTCTTATGGTATACATCCTTCTCGGTATGCTTAATGGTATTTTGGAGGGTTGATAATTCCTTTCAGGAGAGCACTATACCATAAAACTTTCAAAGATCTATGCGAGGCCTTTGAGGCTGCCGACGTGCCGAGGCTATGGGAAGTGTGGATCTGGAGTTAGTCCATTTATGGAGGCCCAGATTGTTTCCATGGTGAACCAACTTGAGAAAATATTTGTGCTTAGATCAAGAGACTTACAACGGCCTTTGGTACATGGGACTGTGAGATAGAAGGGCATACGAAAGAAAATTTTCCTTGGAGGTAAGTGCATGCCATGTTGATAGATTATGATATTTTCCATGGATATAATGATGTAAGTAGATGTCTATTGTTACAACGCATAATCTATAAGAATGTATCTTGCTATTGCAATATTTTCACTTCTACTACTCATGACACCAAGGATTGTAGATTGATTGACAAATTACATGATGTCATTGATATTGGTGTGTGCGAACAATATTTCAAACATCTCCAAGGATGATTGTCTTCATTATAAAGGGCATGCAGATGGAGGGGATCATGAAAGATGATTTCGGGGAGGATTTAGAGGACGTGACATTCATGGAGGAGGAAGGAGTGAATTTCCTCGTGGAACCTATTATAACTATGGATCTACATAGCATTACAAGCGCGATTTTCTGGATTTTTGTAATGTTCATGGTGTGGTAAGAAGCACAAGTATGAAGTGTTCCCGAGTTATATGAGCACATGATCTAGGACTAGAATAAAGATAGTGGTGTAGGGATGGTGAGTGTGAAGCGTGTTGATCCACGATAAATTCCTAGGTTGGTGCAAAACCTTAAACTAGAACTTGTCCTAGTGACCACACTGGTGAGGCTACACATGCAAGGGATGTTCTAAAGCAAAGGTACCTCATTACAAGAGAGAAATTGTTGCATGGAAAGTATCCTCATCCAACTCATCATAAATATGTCTACCAAGAGATTATGGAAGTGATCAAAAGCATTCAAGTGGAAATTCAATGTCTAAAGGATCAATCACGAAAGTTAGAGCAGAAATTTTTTTGAGATCCCTCGGATGGATATAGATGATGTCGGGAAGTGCGTAAGATGTTGTGTCAAGAGAATAACATCCCTTTGTTAGGAGTATGGTTGAGAGAAAAAGTATCAAGAACTAAAGGAAAACGTAAGCGACATGTCTTACATGCTAATCTACCTCCTCACAATATTGACTATGACAAAGAAATCACATTGAATGCAGTTGTGGATGGATGGCTCTTAAGTAACATCCTGATTGACACAGGTGCAGAAGTCAATGTTCTCACTTTAGATGCATGGAATCATATGGGAAGACCCCATTGCATCCATCTTTGAATGTGTTGTATATGGAAAATAGGACAAAGGCTATGCCCATCGGAGTATTGAAGGATGCATCCATAACAATTCAAGGGGCAAAGTTTATTGGAGATTTTGAAGTCTTGATGCTTACAGAGGCAGATAATTTTCCAGCATTACTTGGGCACCCTTGGTGCTATAAGAATAATTTTGACTTACATTTCAATAAGGAGTACATAAATTTTTAGAACAAATAGGAGTTCGTCATCATTCCACCGATAGATTGGAAGGCAAAACCCTATCTTTGTGCCCTTAGGAGAAGAAGATCTAGATATGATCCATCTCTGTACTATCGAGACCCTAAGATTGTTCATCTATCAGGATAAGGTGTCATTCGGTGGAAATATGCTCAATATATAAGTGATACAACTAGTATGGCATGTGACAATTAGGTACATGAGACCTATGAACTAGTGGGGAGATAATTGAGAGGCACCGTAAATCGGGTTACTAGGGTGCACTCACTTAAGTGACTAGGAGGAAAATAGTTACTAAGTTATATGGGGAAGGAAACCTTGATATTTTTCTAATAACAATGGAATCCCAGTGGACCTGTCAAATTGAAAGGAGAAATATGTTGACTTATAGCTTGTGTGGGACAACAACACATTGGTGGGTGATGCACCGAGAAAATATTCTAGAGTTGTGTGAAGTGATGATTATGCTCTTTGGTAGGTTTCTCTATAGTAATGTGCCTACTAAAATTCACAACTATGATGGAAGCAGATCTACCTCAAGCCATGTTGAAAAGTGTGAGAAGACTTGGATGGGAGGCGTGAAATCTTTACTCCCTTCCCTATGGGTGCACAATTTTTATTCCACCTTACAAGGCTACACGTGTGCTTGGTATATTCATTTAGAATTGCGGTGTCAAACAACAAACTGGTAGGAGTTGATCATGCGGATTTTGTTCAAAAATTTAAGTATCAAAGTACTAATCCATTGGTGAATGAGGCATTTTAGGTAGTCAAGTACCTTAATTTAGGAGATAGTGTCATGGCGAAAGATAGGAATCTATAGTTGTTAGGTGAACCAGAGTTGGGGGTGCACTTTGTGGAGGAAGAATTAGAGGAAGTACAACTTGAGCACACCTTCCTAGAAAAAGAGAAAGGAAAGTTGGTCTACTTGATAGATGATGAAGAGGTGGAGACTCGGGTTTTAACCATACTAAGGGTACGTCACGAGGTTATGGATTGTTCAAATGAGTAAGCGTGTATACCACTAGTCATTAACGATAAAAAGGTTAACATTGGTACAAAAATGGAATCAAAATAAGCCATTATTGGGGACTACTAGATGGACCAGAGGTCTCAAATATTATTGAGCTTCTACATGATTTTTAGGATTTGTTTCCATGTAGGTACCATGAGCTTAAATGATTTCACCCCTCGCTAGGATAAATGAGGATCAAGTTGAAGGAGGGTGCATGCCTAATTCAAAAGCGGCCTTATATGGTGAATCCAAATTTGGGTGTCAAGGTAAAACAAGATATTGATAAGATGATATCATATGGGATAATAGAATTCATTGAATAATCTGAGTGGGTAAGCCCAATGGTCACCAAGTATTAAAAAGTATTGAAAGATAAGGATTTGTGTTGACTACAATGATTTGAATGCAGTATGTTTCACTTGATCCTTTCGACCCCGCCATCGAGGATATTTTGGAAGGTGTTGCAGAGCGTGATATCTATTCTTTCATTGATGGATTCTTGAAATATCAAGTTAGAATTGTCAAGGAAGATCATAAAAAGACCACTTTTACAACTGATTGGGGAAGATTTGCCTATACCATTATGCCTTTTGGGCTGAAGAATGCACTGTTGTGTTCTCACACATAGTAGTACATGATTTTCAATAATTCATTCACAAGTTTCTTCAAGTCTACCTGGATGACTGGATAGTTTATGGACTAGTAAAATACCATTATGACAATCTGAAGATGATGTTTGAAAGGTGTAGACAACTAAGCATATCCCTAAACATAAATGTGTATTTGCTACTCCATTTGGAACTTTATTAGGTCATATCATATGCAAAGAGGGCTTATTGGTAGATCTTGCCAAGATTGTTGTTATTTTGGGGTTGGAGGAGCCTACCAATCAAAGCACTTTGTGTGTGGAGTTCTAGGTGTAGACACCAAATTTTGGTCACACTCCCCTTAGTCCCCTTTTATTAATTAACATAACGTATTCACCTAACCATGACCCCTTACCCTACATTCACATTAATTTAATTAATTACATATGAATTAATGTTCATTCTCACACTATTAATTAATTTAATTACTTTAATTAAGTTAACTTATACCTCACCTAGCCACATCACCTAGACACCTCACCATGGAATTATTCTTAGCTTATTAAGCATGAGTCTCTACTTATCTTAACCAACGGGGCCTCTTTCAAACCCTAAAATTAAGTTCCTATTCCTTCTCGAACAACACTCCCACTTATCTAAGTTATAGCCCTCACTTGAGAACCTGGATTGACAATCGATCACGCAAAAATAACAAAGATCTGCTATTTTTGGTAAACCTAGGATTTCCCACCTTAACCAATGTTGGTTAACCCTCAACCGATGCCAATCACCCTAACCATCATCGGTTACCATATATATAGTTTTGTAACCTTTTACCGAGGTTTTTCATTCTAAGTTTCGAGAGATCTATTGCATTAAAGCACAAACTTAGGACTTCTCAAAGATCCAGATGACGGAATACACTCAACCATAGGCCCAAGAAATCACCCGATGCTAATCACAAGGCATTTAAATATTTACAGGAGTACTCCAGAACTATTTCGTGGTAACCGACCACAAAGCTCTTCACGGATCAAATATCGCCTCCTTTCCAACCAAACCTATAAATGCAAGTAAATTTATTTGGTTTTCATCGTTTTGTACTTGCTTAAATTATAGGATAATTATATTTTGTTATTGCATCTTATTCATCCCAACATTCCTCATTCCCTACCTTCTTACCAATCTACCCATCCAACCACCCATAACCTTCTAGCTCTCCATACCTAACCTCTATGCATTCTTGAGTCTTCCTAACATTATTACGAACCCAACCATCCTCCCTTCATTCTCTGTGCAATCACAGAGAAGTCAAAACCACCTTTTATTTAATTACCACAAAATTTCCCCTACTGACTCCAATCACCTTAACCATAGTTAGTCTCCCCTATGTACTCAAAGATTGGTCACTAGACCTGATGTCGGTCACTATGTCTCTTGTTAACTTTCACCGAACATACCTCGTATCTCACCAAGACCCTTCAAAACCTTACCCAAACCTTATACTCCACCTACAACCTCACCACAGACTTCCTAAATCTTTTTGGAAACACAGAGAGAGACTAGAAACCCACCTTTGAATTTCTGTCATGTCCCATAAGTAATCGATATTAGTCATCCTACGCCGCCATTGGTCATCCTAAACCATCATGGTCACCCTAACCGACATGAGTCTCTATGTTTGGTAAAACTATCGTAGACCAAGAAGCCTCCTAATCACCCAAAATCTACCCAAACTTCACAAAATCTTACCTAGACCCCGTCTGTGATCCTCGAGACCACCTACCCAACCTACAACCTATTAAGTACAAAATCACAGCACCCCTGGATGCAAATCAGGTTTCTAAGTTGATGTTCAGGCATCCAGTGTGATTGCACAACATTGAATCCTTTCTCCAAGTGTGGGACTTGCAAGAATGAGAAAGGAATCTCCAGAGAAGGCTGGTTCCTACTCCTAAACTACCTGCCACAAGCTATTCCAGTGCAAGCAAGCTAATATAATCCTAATCTAACCATGCCAAGGAGACAGAGAGAGAGAGAAAAGGGAAAAACAACAAAAGCCTACACTAAAATGGTGATACACCAGAGAAGGAAAATGTTGAACATCTATCAAAGCGCCATGGAGCAGAGAGAGGTGAGCAATGGGAAGGATGGACGAGATGCATCATAGGCCCAAGGATAGATTTCACATAGAAAATGTCCCAAAACTCCATGACACACGGCTCAGACACTGTAATGAACATTAGAACATGCACAAATACTGCAATGAAGAGAGGCTAGAAGAGAACAAGAAAATAATGAGCAAGAATGGACAGATGCATCAAAAACACATTTTTGTTGCTCAGAAGTTTACCGCAGAACATCATTTCAATAGTAAAAGGAAGAAACGCCATTACAGAGAGAGGGAAGGAGGTTCGAACTCCATTTTCAACCCCGGAGAAGAAAATAAGGGAGGAAGAGCCAAAAAGATGAACAACTTGTAATCATTTTTTTCCAAATGAGCCAAATCTAGCTTTTACATTGCATGGGTCGAGCCAGGAGAGAGAAACATAGGAAACGTGCAAAGAGCCCAACCATTGACCAAAACGCATTCTTCATTAAAATCGGTGGTTGAAACATCACTTCCGCCATACTAAAGAAGAATGCGACCCATGTGCATTAAATCAGCTTGTTGAAACGTCGATTGGGACATCTTTGAAGAATAATGCAACCCATGTGCATTAAATCGGTTGTTGAAAACGTCGATTCGGCCGTCTTGAAGAAGAATGTGACCCATGTGCATTAAAGCTGGTTGTTGAAATGTCATTTCTAGCCATGGACACGTTATGAGCCGTTTTTGAATTTTCTCTCTCCAAAATGAACCAAAATGCAAGATTGACCCTGGAATCATGCGAGAGAATTTCATAAGCTTTCCATTGATATAAAGAACGTTCAAATCCAAGCTCTGGATCAAAAGAAAGTCACGAATTTTAGGGAAAAGCGACCCAAAACGGATCTTTGAATTTTTTTCCGGCGCTCTGCCACTTGGATGACACGTGTCGGGTGCTGATTGGATGAGCAATTCTCTCTCCTCCACCTTCTGCGGTCTTTCCTTTGAAATTTTGACCTTTTTATACTTTGGGAAAATTTCTCATTTTCTCCCGCGCCCCGCCACTGGGACACGTGGCATCATTTGGTTCGTCGACGGGGGGGAAGAACCTTTACCTTTTAGTTTTTGGCCAACACTTTTGCTAAATTCTCTAAGTCCTTCCCCGGCTCTAAACTCCCCTTCTCCTTAGGACATGCGTCCTCTTTTTATTGGCTTAGGGCCAACGCTCCAACTCGCTCCCTTTAAAAAACTCGGCCAAAAACACTTAGTCGAAATTTTATTGCGCCTCCCCTTGTGTCACGTGTCACAACCTGATTCGTTATCGGCTCTTCGGGTCTTCGCGTCCCTCGCATATTTTTAGCCCGGATGTCCCAAACCGTCTGGGACAAATTTCTCCGATCCGCTTGATTCGGGCTTCCCTGTCTCTCTTTGAGGCGAAGACACGTGGCACATTTCCATTCGCTCTCGGCTCTTTCGGCTCTCGCGTCCCGCATGTACTTTTGGCCTAGATGTCCCAAACGAAAGTTCTCTGTTTCAGCCGAACCGGCCGGTTCACGTCCTCCACGTACTTTTGTCCCAACTGTCCTGGACTTCCTGGGACAAATTTCTCTCGCTTTGCTGAAATGGGTGACTTGTGCCAAACCGGGATCGATCCGTGCCCTCTGTGTACCTTTGTCTCGGATGTCCCAATTGCGCGAAACGAAGACTTAGTCATTTTTTCCCCTTTCGGCCAATTTGCCATTTTGCACCAAGCGTCCCGATGTCCCAATTGTCCCAACTTGCTGGACTAGGACTTAGCCGATTTTCATGATTTTGGCACCGAGCTTGGCTTTTGCAAATTTTCCACATTTTTAAAGCTTGCTGGGTTTTCTTTTTGGATAGGGGAGTTAGAAAGAACCTGAGGGGACCCCAGAAACATGATTTTTTGCCTTGAATCAATATACCTTGCTCGGGACCGAATAATCTGATGCATGTTATCGAAATTACCCCGGGGTGAATTTTGGATAACAGTTTAGCGACTCAGCCGGGGTCATCCTCTACTAGATGAATGATTAGTAGCTTGAAGCAATCCATTGGGCATGGAGTCATGAGTTGTATCCTCGCAAACCGATCCGGAATTTGAAAACCTCCCTCTGAGCCACTTGAATTCCTTTGAACCTTAGAGTTGTTCTCACCAAAATGCCACTAAAATGAACTGTGCAAGAGCAAAACCAGTAGCACCAAAAACTATGTACAAACTGAAAATCATACATGCTCCAAATGGAACATGTAGAGTGTGCACAAGCACTTCTTCTGCTGAAAGAAAATCTACCTACTCTACTCTAACTGGAAGCAAAGGCAAGCTAAACAAACCTTGCAATTGGTTGTGAGAAATAGCTTCCCTTTCTCAAAAGTGGCAGCCATGCAATTGATTTGGAGCTGATCATGGCTGTTAGGATGAGTGGAAAATCAATAAGAAGCTGGTCTTCCACCCAGATCATCAAGGTATCAGCTGAAGGCAAATTCAACACCTCTTTTAGTTGCTCTGCATTTGGATTGAAGAGGTATGACAGCTGATCCTTGGTACTTTGTAGCTCACCCTCATGCTCAGAAGCAAGCATGACTGGTTGTGGCTTCTCCTTTGGCTCCAATGAGGAAAAATACCTGATTGGGCAAGGTATGGTCCATTTGATATGCCCATAGCTCTGATTTTCAACTCCAAAAATGGAGTCTTCTTGTAGACCCTCCTGAGTGGATGGCGTGGAAGCAATGGTGAAATTCTTTTGTCCTTTCTCTTCCTCCAATGAAGAACATGAAAGATTAAAATCTTCCAATCTTGGTTCCAAAGAGCTGCTATAAGATGCAGGCTGCTGCAAATGAATGTTCTCCTTCATGACAATAGACTCAAGTGTTTGGAATGTGGATGATGAAAGAGAGAATGGTGGAAACTCAACCGGCTCTTCTCCATCAAAACAGTCCTCCAAATCGAGATAAACTGCCTCATGGATGTCCTGCTGCAAATGCTCCACTTCCTCCATGGTGTCTTCTTGATCTGTAACTTGACCACCATGGTTTCTTTCACCCTCCAACATTGAGTTTGAGAGATCAAACTCCTCTTCAGTACTAGAACTTGAGAGAGGTGAAGTAGAAAGAAGAACTGAAGGTTCTTCTGTAGCCTGCTTTGTGCTTAAAGCCCTTGGACCTGTAATTTTCTCCTCCACAACTAGAATGTGCTCCTCTTCTTTTGGATCTGGAGCAGCTTCTCCTTCCTCCAATGTTTGAAGACATTCTTGCTCTTGATTGAACTCTTCCTCCAGTATGAAGTTTTCCAAGTCAAACTCTTCAATCTGCTGCTCTAGAGGACAAGTTGGGACTGCAAGATCTTCTTCTAAGCTTTCTTCCTTTATGGCTGATTTTGCAACTTGAATTGAATCAACATTCCTTCAAATAGAGTGCCAACATGGACACTACTTCCCGAGCAAACCGACCGCTGATCTACTTCTTCTTTTTGTTCTTCTTCTGCTGCCACAAAATCAGCCTTAACCACCATTTGTTCAACCTTAGCCTCTTCTGTAGGTTTAACCATCAAGGGGATCTTTGTCATCCCAAATTTAAGTGCCCAACTCTTCAGACTTTGAATTTCTTTATCTTTGTTTGGCTCTTCTTTTTGCTGTTGTTTTCCTTGACTGGCATTCTGATTTTCATCCTCCCAACATGGATTTGGGAATGCAAGAGGAGAAGTGGATTGTAACTCAAATGGCTTGGCAATTTTTCGTGGTGGTGGAGGTAGAAACTCTTGTTTCTTTGGAGGAGGGGGTATTTATTTTAGCTCTTGTGGAGGGGATGACTATTTGGAAGGAAAAAGGAAAGAAGAATCGAGGTGAGGTGGAAGACTAGGGGTGGAGAAATGGATTCAACACTTGGGACAACAGGTGGAGAGTTTAAAGCTTGACAATCTGCTTTGGGATAAGACAGATTGGGAAAGAGGAAAAGGAAAGGCATGAGATGGTGTGCTTACCCGTTGACAAGGTTTTGAATACTCCTCTCATACACCTCAATTCCTTCAATCCATTGTGTAAGTTGGGGCAGCATCTTCATCATAAAGTCCAGCTTCTCCCGAGGGCTGAAATGTCTTGGAAAAGGGCCTCCCTATGGACAAGGAGTCTGCAACCAATTCGAAAGCTCTCATTTGAGCCTGTTGCTCTAGACCGCACCATCTCTACCTCCATCTTTTGGATTTTCTCCAATAGACCAGCATCTTGCATCTGATTGTCTTCATTACACGCATACCCTTTCTCTTGATGTGCTTCACAACCAAACTGACTTTGGTATTGCTGCTCATATGGGTATGCATGCTGATCTTGAATTTGCTCAAAATGTTGATCTGAAAGAGTTGTAAAACATGTTGGAGGTGGAATATACTGCTGCTGTTGTAAATGTGAGTTCCATGATGGAAATGAAGTCATGATTGCACAACTTCATGGAATGGAAAAGAATGAAAGAGATGGAAAGAAATATGGATGGAAAATGGGTCTGCAACTTCAGAAATGGGTTGTTGATCAGATGGAGTCACCAGATGTGTTTGCAAGTGCCTCCAAAGGCTGAAATCTTCATAGGAATACACCAACCTGCAAAGATGAAGTGGAAGACCTCTAAGGTCCCACCGGCATGCCAAAAGCTGTTAGTGCAAAATCACAAGCACCCACGGATGCAAATCAGGTTTCTAAGTTGATGTTCGGGCATCCAGCAGTGTGATTGCACAACATTGAATCCTTTCTCTAGGTGTGGGACCTACAAGAATGAGAAAGGAATCTCCAGAGAAGGCTGGTTCTCGCTCCTAAACTACCCGCCACAAGCTATTCCGGTGCACAGCAAGCTAATCTAATCCTAATCTAACCATGCCAAGGAGAGAGAGAGAGAGAGAAAAGGGAAAAACATCAAAAGCCTACACTAAAACGATGATACACCGAGAGAAGGAAAATGTTGAACATCTATCAAAGCGCCATGGAACAGTAGAGAGGTGAGCAATGGGAAGGATGGACAGATGCATCACAGCCCAAGGATATATTTCACACGAGTAAAATGTCCCAAAACTCCATGAACACAACTCCGGACCTATAATGAACATTTAACATGCACAAATACCGCAATGAAGAGAGGCGAGAAGAGAACAAGTAAATAACGAGCAAGGATGGATAGATGCATCACAAAACACGTGTTTTTGCTCCGTAAGTTTGCATAGAACATCATTTCAATAGAAAAGGCGAAAAACACCATTACAAAGAGGGGAAGGAGGTTCGAACTCCATTTTCAACCCCGGAGAAGAAAAAAAGGGAGGGCAGAGCCGAAAAGATGAACAACTTGTAATCATTTTTTTCCAAATGAGTCAAATCTAGCTTTTACATGCATGGGTCGAGCCTGTGAGAGAGAAACATAGAAAACGCGTGCAAAAGTACCCAACCATTGACCAAAACGCATTCTTCATTAAAATCGTTATTGAAACGTCGCTTCTAGCCATGTCAAGAAGAATGTGACCCATGTGCATTAAATCGGTTGTTGAAACATTAGTTCGTCGTCGGTCAAGAAGAATGTGACCCATGTGCATTAAACTCGGTTGTTGAAATGTCATTTCTAGCCATGGACACATGGTAGATCCGTTTTTGAATTTTCTCTCCAAACTGAACCAAAATGCAAGATTGACCCCGAATCGTGTAGATAATTTCATAAGCTTTCCATTGATATAAAGAACGTGCAAATCGAGCTCGGATCAAAAGATATGAAGGTTTGAAGTTTTAGGGCAAAACGCCCAAAATGGATCTTTGAATTTTTTTCCCGCACTCGCCACTTGGATGACATGTGTCAGTGCTGATTGGATGAGAAATTCTCTCTCCTCCACCTTTCCACAGGCTTTCCTTTGAAATTTTGACCTTTTTATACTTTGGGAAAATTTCCCATTTTCTCCCGCACCCCGCCATTCGGGGACACGTGGCATCATTTGAATCGCCGATGGGGCGGGAGAACCTTTACCTTTTAGTTTTTTGGCCAACACTTTTGCTAAATTCTCTAAGTCCTTCCCTAGCTCTGAACTCCCCTTCTCCTTAGGACACGTGTCCTCTTTTTATTGGCTCGGGCCAACGCTCCAACTCGCTCCCTTTAAAAACTCACCAAAAACACTTAGTCAAAATTTTATTGCGCCTCCCCTTGTGACACGTGTCACAACCTAATTCGTTGGCGGCTCTTCCGGTCTTCGCGTCCCTTGCGTATTTTTGGCCCGGATGTCCCAAACCGTCTGGGAAAATTTCTCGATCCGCCCGATTCGGGCTTCCTTGTCCCTCTTTGAGACGAAGACACGTGGCACATTTCCATTTACTCTTAGCTCTTTCGGCTCTTCGCGTCCCACGCGTACTTTTGGCCCAGATGTCCCAAACGAAAGTTCTCTGTTTTGGCCAAACCGGCTGGTTCAAGGCCCCTCCGCGTACTTTTGTCCCAACTCCCCGACTTCTCGGGACAAATTTCTCCGGCCCGCCCGAAATGGGCTGACTTGCGCCAAACCGGCCGATCCGCGTCCTCCGCGTACTTTTTTCCCGGATGTTCCAACTGCTTGAAACGAAGACTTAGTCATTTTTTCCCCTTTCGGCCGGTTCGCCTTTTCGCGCCCGTGTCGCCCCGATGTCCCAATTGTCCCAATTGCTTGGACTAGGACTTAGCCAATTTTCATGATTTTGGCACCGAGCTTGGCTTTTGCAAATTTTCCACATTTTTAAAGCTTCATTGGGTTTTCTTTTGGATAGGGGAGTTAGAAAGAACCCGAGGGGACCCTAAACATGATTTTTGCCTTGAATCAATATACCTTGCTCGGGACCGAATAATTTGATGCATGTTATCAAAATTACCCCTGGGGTGAATTTTGGATAACCCAACCTAACTCGGGACCTTCACCAGTGTAGTTATTAAGAATTTAATTGGATTAACATCGATAGTGTTCTAATACACCTAAATTAAAACACTAGCATTGGATTCTTTTATTTGCATGTTTACTTATTTCTTATTGAGTTATATATTAGTGGATCGACAACCATCAAGAAATTATCACACTTCTTGGATCTAGCTCACGCTAGAAGTATACTAAATTTTGCTATTAACTATATCTTGTGGTCTTGCTTTGTATTACGGTGTAGTTCCTCCTAAAGATAAAGGAAGATTACACAATCAACTTGGATCAGAAATAAAAATGCACTCACTCAACCTTTAACTAACATAATAATAGGTATTCCTCACCGCCACTTTACCGTATCTATTTCATTTTCTAAAATAATCTAGTGAAACATTTTGGCACGCCAAGTGGGACCCATCGAGGTTATTTTGCATTTTTCATTCCTAGGTAAAACATTGTGTGTTTATTTCCCTTTAAAATCATTCACATTAAATTTTCTTCTCTGGAATCTTCTCCTTATTTCTATTGTCTAAAATAAATTGTGCATTTGGTGCTTTAAAAGAAAATGTATTACTTCTCATCAGATTGCATTTATCGAAAGAGCATTCGTCTTCCCGTTTTCTATTTGCTACATCAAACTTAATTTTCAATTTGGGCTTAAAACATTTACATTTCATTTTGGTGTGTTGCATTGTAACTCACATTAAATTGAGGGAAAACTATACACTGGAAGTCATGCCCAACTCGATGGTTGACTAATTCAATCATATTTCACTTTGCACATTTCTATACCAAACCACTTAAATAATTTACACATCTTCTTAAACATTATCCTACCCGGAAGAAATTGTCAATGATCACACAATCGAGGATTGATAGTGGGCGCCAAGTCGGTTTCTCTCGTCTAGTCATTATATCGAGAAAGGACCCTCTTCGTAAAAATTTACCTAAAACCATCCATAGTTCTGGATTTTCATATGGTACCTTCTATCAAACCAAAATAAATTTTCTATTCACAAGTCAATCCTAAATAGCATAAGCTGGAACATAAAATTCATCAATAGGATTTCATGTTTGTTAGTTTGTGTTTGATTTGTGTTTTGAGTTATGAGGTTGTATTCTTCATTCTTTCTTCCTTTCATACTCCATAATCATGGTTGGTGTATTCCAATTTTTTTTGAGTGTGTTAGGGTCCATCATTGCCATACTCAAGTTTTTGGGTTGGTATTTTATTTGATCTAAGTCACTAAAGTCACCTTTCTCCATCTTTTCAAATTTCACAATAGAGTGACTAGCGTCGGTCCAATGACCATCATCGGTTTACTCATCCGATCGCCATTGGTTTACCTCAATGTTGTTGGTTACTTGTTCTTTTGGTCATTTTAACCAAAATACCAATCATCACATTTTCTCGTTATTTCGGGTTCCTGATACTTCACCATACCTATGGGTCTTTGAAATCATTGTCAAATCTAGATTTGCTTCATTTTAATCTTTCATTTCCTCATTTGCAAAACTTTTTATTTTCCATAGTAACCAATATTAGTCACCCTAACCATCATTGGTTACCCTCTGACACCGACATCGGTTACCCAACTTCCATCGATTCCTGTGTTTTAGTTTTTCAATTAAAACAACACCAAGTTTTACCTCCTGGAACATATTTTCTCCATTCCTTTTGTGTCTTTATGTCATCTACAGAGATCAAATTACTAGGTCTACAATAAGTCACATGGTTTTAACTTGTATCCAAGCTAACGCTCTTGTATTCCATGCTAGCCTTCATCCACTCCCACCTAGCCCATCACCGCCTTTCATTTTATCACCTATGGATCTCACCAACCTATCATCATCAAGCATCAGTGACGAGGAGTTTGCAAGACTCCTTGAGAAAAACCCCACTTCCTTACAATATTATTTATCCCATTCATCCACTTGGGATTCATTTGGATACTGGTATACGTCATGCCTATTTTCATTCCTCTTGCCCTCGTGTTGATCAAAGAATACTTGGAAAAGATCACATAAGGTGAAGTTAGAAGGCCAAGATCAAAGGCACAAAAGGAAAGGAAGGACCCGCGCATACAAGTTCAGATTTTGGGACTTAACCGATTTTTAGTATGAAGATCTATATTTATAAGATGGCATGTGGAACACACCAATGAAATAGAGACATGCGCACCATGTATTGTATATATTTGGAGAAGTAGTTCAAAGAGTCTATGCATGGAGACAAGCTAAGAATAGAGTTAACACTTCAGCTTAACTCGCAAGAGGACTATAGATAGTGCACATGCATGTGTGGACATAATTGTAAATGGTGTGGTTATCAATAGCATGCAACCTATTTCTAGAATAGTTAAGTGGTGAAGGAAAGTCCCCACCCTATATATTTTAGGTTAGGTACATAGTAGAGAAGATGGACATGTACACAAAGAGTGGTATATGCGTGTATCAGATCCATATGTGCCTTGATATAAATTGACAGTACTATAAGGAGCTTCTATATTTATTAATAGATGGAAGATATTGGCTGAATCTAAGTATCATTCTATGTAATTGAGTAGTACATGTTATTAATTCAATGATGATTACTATTTAAGCTTGTTATTTCATAGATTTGTGGGTAGCTTGCACTATAGAATGATGGATTATTTATGAATCTATATGTTTATGTCTTCATCATTCTAACATCCTACTACGAAACCCTAAAGAGGGACTTGGTACCTTTGCGTGCTTTGGGTGAGCGCCGCCTAGGCCGAGTGATGTGCCAAAGCATGACTAGGGTGTTATCTTACAAATTCTAGGCCGCATCATGGTTCATTCTTTGGGACCTATTTTTCAGCTTTTTTCAGGATGGTTCGCAATGAAGACGCATGGTTAACTCTAGAAAGTATTGAGGAATGGATACACGATTTGGAAGAATAATATGTATGACAGTTCAAGCAAAGTGGATCCGAGTTTAACGCACATACTTAGGTAGAACATAACTTGTATGACGGCTTTATATGAGATATTTTTGCTATCTTTCCAAAGAGAACTATATGAGTGGCTTACTACTTATGCATCTCAATGGAATTAGAGGTATCACGCACTTGTCTGGACACAAGAATAATTTTAGGCCCTTTATGATGTTGATCGATCCGGACTCACACAAAGTGGATATGTGGTTTCGTGGTATTCTAAATAGTTATTCGGAATATTAAATTTTGATGTACAAATGCCCAGAGGTAGCTGAATTCTAGTTTTTGTGATATCCAAGAGGGATATATTTACACGGTATTCCACTGGCAATCAAGATCTTAATGGTAACCTTGAACCTAGAGAGTAAAGCGATGGCTAGCTAAACTTCACCACACGCAAAGGTAGGAACAGGTTTGGTATAAAGATGGCAGACCTAACAATAGAAAATTAGATGGAGGAAAGGTGACTTAAGTATAATGAGGCACAAAAGAGGGAAATAGAGAAGCAGTGTTCCATTGCAGAAAGTATGGCATTGAGGAGAGAGCTGGCTCATGAAGGATTTACGGATCACGTAGAATATGTGGAGCTAGAGCATTAGGAACTTCCCCATATTGGAAAGCATGACAAATATCCCTTCTTGGCCTCACACAGAAGTGTGCTAGCAGAGACTATTTGGGCCGTAAGTGTGCATTTTAATCCACCTGGTGACCTAGCCTTTACACTTGGTTTTTCAATATCTATTACGACAAGTAACCAACTAACTAACTCAAGAAGTAGGAAAGTAGGAGTAAGTCAGGGATCAAGTACATCAAATGGAAGGACAAACAAATTGAATGTCACTTGGAGGAGCATTCTTGGGCACGTCATTTACACAGTAATGTAAGCATACAAAATATTGGACTCACCTTGGAAGTAGAACGCTTCACAGATCGTAGGTGTTCTCTATAGTACTACTTTCGAACACATGGGAGTAGATCTACAGCCCTATTCCAACCAAAGTGGCGGATCATGACGTATAGGTGGTTCTAGTTCCAAAGTGGATCTAGTGGTTCGGGAGGTAGAGGGAACACAAGAGGTTCCGGGGTCGGTGTGGTCAAGGTCCGCAGAACACTGAATATCTATATGGATATGTATCTTTGTCTCCCATAGTATAGAGGTATAGAGGATGATGCCGAACATGTGCATGTGTGAAATCTTGTGGTGCGCTAAAGGGATCATAGTTCCCTGAGTGAAAGGCAAGTCAATTCATTACATTACGGGGGCATGCACAACTGGTATAGGAAGTTTAAACCTAATCAAACTTGCCTAGATTGTGCAGACCGAGGGATGCTTTCTTGAAAGAGTTCCATATCCCCGAGTTTGAGCAAGAGTATAAGTGTGCTCAAGGATATCAAGCAAGGCACTACCGAGAGTGTAAGTGAGTATGATGCTCATTTTAAGATACTCCTATCTAAGTTGTCTTATGATATCCACGCTAGCCAAGATGAACAATGGTTTATTCGAGGATTGATTGACACCGAGTCATTCCATTCCTAGAGGCACAGATCGCAGCTATGGCTAAGTAGTTAGAAAAGTTGTCAGCAAATTCAGCCCATGAAACGTGCTCAGGAATTTGGTTTATAGATTGTGAAGTGGAAGGTCACACCAAGGATAAATGCCCTCACATATCTATATGCTCATTATTATTCAACCGTGAAATTTTCCATTTGAATCATGATGCTAGCCATTGTCCTTTGTTACAGCAAAGTGCGATAAGGAATAATATATCTTGCTTTTGTAAGATTTGTAGGTCCACGACCCATGATATTGAGGATTTTTAGTTGATTGGTCAGATCCAGGATGCCATAGACATTGGAGTACGACAAATAGGTATAACAGATAATTATTTGGGTAGGAATAAGCACCATGATTGGGATCATAATCAAATGCGCTATGACAGGATGAGGGGCACCTTCAAGGAGGTCATGGAAGGGGATGTGGATATCGTGGTGGATATGGAGGACAAGGAAAAAATTGGAGGAAGAGGAGAGTTTCCTCATGGAACATGTTATATGTTTGGATTTCCGACCACTAGAGGAACGAATTTCCTCGTAATAATGCATGTTCTTTTGTGGGAAGAACCATAGCTATGAAGCGTGCCCGGACCTATATGAGCATTTGATCAAGTAGCATAGGCAAGAAAATAAAGGCACTAGGATGGTTAGAATCTAGCATGCGGTACGAGATCAAGTGGATGCCCAAGATAATGGAAGGGCCTGATGCATTGAAAGTGAAGATTACTACACGTGTTGAAGTTGCATGCGTGCATGAGAGGCATTACACCAAAACCCATGATCACCAAGGAGGAGGTTTTTCACGTGAGGTACCTAGATCCCGCTCATCGAAGGAAGTTTACCAGATACCATGGAAGTCTAAGGAATCTTCTGTGGTGAGATACATTACCTAAAGGAGCGTAAGAAAGCCTTGGAGACAATTTAAACCGATATCGATGAATCGCAGGAGGTGTGCAAGATGTTGCACCAGGAGAACATTATTCCAATATTAGGAAGTTGGTTAAAAGGGAACTCTTTGTGCGTAAGCCTTGAGACTAGACAAAATATTCTACATGTAAATATTCCCCCTAATGGCATTGATTATGAAAAAGAAATTACTTTGAATGTTGTTGTGGATCGGTGGCTTTTGAGCAACATATTGATCGATATGGGTGCGGAAGTAAATGTGTTGACATTAGATGCATGGGTACAAATGGGGAGGCCTCTATTATAGTCATCATCTAATGTGTTATTCATGGCAAACTGCACTAAGGACACCCTTATAGGAGTCTTGAAAGATGCATCCATAACCATACAAGGGGCCAAGTTCATCGGGATTTTGAGGTATTAGCACTTGCGTAGTAGACAATTTTCAAAGATTGCTTGGACACCCTGGTGTTATGCAAATAATGTTGACTTGAGATTCAATAAGGGATATATTAGCTTTGAAAATAAGGAGGAAAGGGTTGTAATACCCTTGACAGATGGGAAGTCTATGCCATATGTTGAGCCTCTAAGTGAGAATGATTTGAACAGAGTCTATGTATGCGCTATTTAGGACCCAAAGGTCAATGAGCCATCAAAAGAAGGCATTCTACAGTGGGAGGATTCTCATTCTATTAGTGATACTATGAGTATTGCTTGTGACAATTGGGCTCATGGTACATATGAACTGGTAGGGCATGAGGTGAAAAGCGTGGTTGCGCACATGAATATGTTTTGCCAATTTGGACAGAGGAAGCACAATACCTTGGTATATAGGGACAAAATATCTTTCTGCCTTTTTGAAGGCCATGGAAACGTAGTGGGTAGATCTAGTTACAAGGAGATATATGTTAGTGTATACACTATGCGAGACAACAACACACTGGTGGATAGTCCACAGAGACAATCTTATAAAATGGGAAGAGATTGGCATAGCTTTGTCTACCAGGATTATAAGGAATAATGCACCTACACAAATTTGTACTTATCATGGTGATCGACCTATTCAAAGATCACATTCAAGTAGTGTGAGAGACTTTGGACAAAGAACATGAAGCATTACCACCTTAACTTTGGGTGCATAGATCAAGTATTCCATGCTCCAAGGATGCGTACATGCTTGGTATGCATATGTAGAACTACATTGAGAAACCGGAAACTCGGCAAGAGTTGGTTATAGGTATGATCTAGACATTTGACTACTTCTTGACTCAACCTCTTGTAGTAGAGGCATTAAAATTTATCAAGCGCTTAACTATGGGAGATAGTGCAAAAGTAGAAGAGCATATTCAGGAATTATTCGGTGAGACAAATTTCGGTGCATGTTTTGAAAAGGATGAAGAAATAGACTCCAAACTACTTGAGCGTGCTTGCCTTGAGAAAGAGAAAGGAAAGATGGTCTACATTGTGGATGATGAGGAAGTTGATAACTTGGATATTAAACATTCACATGGGTTGCGCGAGGTCTTGGATAATGTAGACAAGGATACGTGCACCTACCATGAACCCATGAAAACAAAGAAGGTGAATATAGGTTCGGAGGCTAAGCCTAAGGAGGCCATCATTGGAGACTACTGGTCAGACTCAAAGGTAGAAAAGATCATCGAGTTACTCAGGGATTTTTAGGAATTATTCCCTTAAGGATATCATGAACTTAAAGGCGTACATGAATCACTTGGGGAAATGAAGATAAAACTTAAGGATAGTGCATGACCAGTTAGGAAGAGGCCTTATAGGATGAATCGTAATTTTGCAAAAATGTGAAAGAGGAAATTGATAAAATGTTGAAATCAATAATTATCAAGCCCCTTGATGAGTCGAATGGGCTATGCCAATGGTGATTAGTATCAAGAAGGACAGATGACAAATTAGGATATGTGTGGACTATAGGGAGCTGAATTACGCATGTGTCACAAATCCTTTCCCTACTCCATTCACTAAGGAAATACGAGGAGTTTCTGTGGCATGAAATATATTATTTCATGATGCATTTTCCGAGTATCATCGGTGTTGAGATATCTAAAGAGGATCAAGAAAAGAAAACATTTACTACTGAATGGGGCAGCTTTGCCTATACTATGATGCCCTTTGGATTGAAAAATGTGCCTACTGTATTCTCACTCATAGTTGTTCAGGCGTTCAAATATTTTATTCATAACTTCTTACGGGTCTATCTAGATGATTAGACAGTATATGGGCTTGTGAAATATCATTGTGACAATCTACGCTTAATGTTTGAATGATGCAGATAATTGAGTATCTCCTTGAATATCAAGAAGTGTATATTTTCTATGCCATTTGGGATACTATTAGGACATATAATCTACAGGAAGGTTTGCTAGTTGATCTAGCCAAGGTTGCAGTCATTTTAGGCCTAGAAGCACCTACCAGTCAAAGTGAGGTGCGCGAATTTTTGGGTCATACAGGATATTATAGAAAATTTATAAAAGGGTATGCCAAAATTGCTACACCCTTAGAACAATTTCTAAAGGGGAAAGGTACATTTTATTAGGGAGAACCACAGCAGTTGCGTGTTTGAGGTATTAAAAGATAAATTGACTACCGCACCCATTCTATGCTTCCCCTCATGGGATAAGACATTTCATGTACATGTGGACGCTTCTAGTATGGCCATTGGTGTTGTGCTAGCTCAACCTAGCAAAGGTATGATAGATCATCTAATCTGTTTTGCTAGTAGGAAGCTGACTCCTGCTAAAAGGAATTATACAACTATAGAGCACGAAGCTTTGTCAATGATCTACGCATTGTACAAGTTTCGACAACAATTGTTAGCAAGACCATTTGTGTTTTATACAGATCATATGGCATTGAAGTACTTGGTAAAAAATCCCGTTTTATAGGGGCACATATGTAGATGGGTACTCTGTTTCAAGAGTTTGACTTCACAGTTGTGGTGAAGCCAGAGAAAAGTAATTCTAAACCAGACCATCCATCTAGAATCAATTCAGGAGAGGATGCATAGACAATTGAAGAAACAATTCTTGATGCACAGTTATATAGGTTACAACGTGTGCCCACAGAATTAGAAGACATTGTTGTCTTTCTACGAATAGGTATGACACTAGAAGGAATGAAAGCATTAGAAAAGAAGTAGCTTGTTATACACGTGGCACCATTTATGCTAATCAGTGGTGACTTGTACAAGCTAGGTAGAGATGAAGTATTACACCAGTTGTGTGTTAGAGCATGAGCGTAAGGATATCATGGAAGAGGCTCATGGTGGTATTGTAAGAGGCCATTATGTAGGTGATGTAACTTCTCGGAAGATCCTAATTGTTGGATTATGGTGGGAGACACTCGTATAAAGACTGCAGATTATTGTAAGGTGTATGATCATTGTCGCTGCCTAAGAAAACCAGGCAACGAGATGAGATGACTTTAAGAAAAATTACTAGTGCCGAAACATTTGAGAAATGGGACATTGATTTTTTAAGACCTATTTCACCAACCACGTGCAAGACTAGATCATGCTATATCATTACTTGCATAGATTATCTTACATGGTTGCGTAATCAGCCCCTACGAAAGATTGTACAAGAGCTATAGTAGCTAGATTTCTCTGGGAGAATGTTCTTACATGATATGGATGTCCTTTAAGATTGACAAGTGATAGAGGTACACACTTTTTGAATGAGACAATCATGATATTATTAGATGAGTTTATGATTGCACACCATAAAACTAAACATTATCATCCTCAGAAAATGGAACTACATCGAGGCTTTTAACAAAATTTTGGGCCAGACTTTGACAAAAATATGTGATGTTGGTAGAAAGGATTGGGATGACAAAGTGTCAGCTGTGCTTTGGGCATATAGAACAACTTACAAGTGATGGAACAAAGCCACACCATTTCAGTTGGTATTTGGTGTGGAATTTGTTCTTCCTATAGAATTTATGTTACCTTATTTGTGCATTACGCACACAAGAGGTCTAGCTGATGAACAAGATTTAGAAGAACGTATTGCATAGATGATTCAACTGGATGAGCGCCAAGCCATAGCACGATGGAGTCAGAAGTAGGAAAATGCCAAGCAAAAGGCATGGCATGATAGAAACATAAGGGATAAGAAGTTTTAGATTGGACAAATGGTACTTCTTTATGACTCAAAGTTCTTGTGCCATCTAGGAAAGCTCAAAGTACATTGGTTAGGGTCGTATGTTATCACTTCTATACTTGAATCAAGTGCATGCCAGTTAGAAGCACTTGATGGATCATGGATACCTAGTTACTTTAATAGGAGTAGGCTGAAGCCCTACTATAAATAAGTCTTCCTGGTGTTTGTAATAAGAAAGTGTTTCCATTTAGTTTAGGTTTTCAATTAATTATTTCCTTCATTGTCACTATGCTTTGTCAATCAAGTTGTTGTTTATATAATAATGTTGCTTGCATGCCTAAAGTTAATTATTGTATGAAGGATGTTTATGAGAAATGGACCGCACATACGCTTAGTGTGGGGTGGTTCTCATTATACAAGAAAGAGACTTTGGGAATTGAAAGATGAAAGGAATAAGTTGTTATGGGTGTACTTTAAGTCAAAAGAAGATTACTTCTCAAAAGTGACCAAGGATGGAGATGAATGAAAGAACAATATAACGCGAGGTAAGTGGAGGCCATGTTAGCTACCAGGAGAAGGTGTAGTGATGAGGTACTTGGGCACAGGAGCGTGCACTAAAGAGAATTCTATGACCAGAGGGTAGGAAGGCATGCTAGAAGGTTATAGTTGGGTGTGAAGATGTACCATGTGGAATGAATGGATTTGGTCAATAAATGAAGGGATATTTGGTAGGTGAGGAGAAATAAATGCATTAAATTTGAAAATTTTATATAAGGAAGCGATGCGGGTTTATTTTTACCATCAGAACTAAGAGAATTCGCGAGAAGAGCCAAGTTCAAGAGTCGAGTGATCGAGTTAAGGTGTGATAGGTGTGAAACTAAGAATGACAACTAGATCTACGTGATAATAAGCTTGAATCCCGGTGGTGAAGGGTTTGAGTGAAGTAGAAAGACAAGAAAGAGTTGGGTTAAAAGGTTTCTACCTAGGGCATAATTGAATTGATCTAGGTTTGATTCAGAGAGTTTCTGTGGTTGAAGAAGAGACATTTACAAGGTAGAAATGACACAAAAGAAGGCATCTGTAGTAGCAAAAGAAAATAAGAAGGTGGTCATCGAGGAAGAAGAGATGGCACCCAAAAGTCATTTTTCAGAGATGCAATACCCAGAAGGAGTCATTATTGGCCAAGAGTGGGAGTCACCCATTAGAGAAAAGTAAGTGAATATAATCACGGGGCCTGGAGAATAAAAAGGAGCTCGACTCCTTACTCACTTCTAGAACAAAAAAATGCACGATAGATGACATGCCAGTGTATGACAATGCGGGTGAGAAACTTTTGAAGAGAATTTGGGTATATCAGTTGTATGAGCTACCATATTTTCGGGAAGTATGAGCCCTTTACCCAGTGGCTCATGAGAAGGGTACACGAAGACTTCTTCTACTTTGTAGGATGCAGAGTTAGAATTTCATTTACACTTGTTTCATCAGTGATAGGTCTGAAGGCCATAGGAGAAGATATAAAAAGTTACCTTGTAGATAAAGCCACATTTTGAAGACCAAACAAGAGTTGGGATACTTGAAGGGTCCATGTGGAATGGACAGAGAAAATTTAAGAACCGTCCAATTGTACAAGCTACAACACACTTGGTTACCAAGTTTAATGATCGGGAGTGGTGGTCGCAGGTGAACACTATGTGGTTACATGTGGCGTGGAAGATATTGGAAGGGATGATCTACAACATTATGGGCTATATTGCAGAGAAAATAGTCGAAGAAGCATGCATAGGAGGGAAGATAAGCTTTGGGGCTGTTCTACTATCACTAGTGTTCATGGAGATTAGGTACCATACGGACCAAAGGAGAAAATATGGGAATACCCCATGGAGAACAAATCCCCAGCTAAAAGATTCAACAAATACCTATGCAAGGGGGCCATGATAGATGAAGTAAAGTAAAGGGTGGAGAAGTGGTATGACAGGCTCCGCTTGGAATTTGGGGAAGAATGGCGCATTCTAAAGGACCTACTAGTAGTGGTAGGAAAACAAGTTTAGTTTTTGTATACCAGCATTTCTGCATTGCACATTTTCCAATGAAGGATGGAGCTTGGATCCCTTGGTGCAAGTTACCTTATGCATTCACTACAAGGTATTTTTCAGGAGTCTATTCATAGGTTTACCGACACGCGCAGACTAAACTTCAATGCAAACAAGGTAGACTACGACTACCATACATTGTGGAAGAAGTATGTATATCCTGGCAGAAGCACCTACACAGAGAGAATTATTTCAGAGGTGCTGAATATCAAGCCAATAAGCTTAGCTGTAGCAGATTGGGGGCAGCATTGTTGTATCTCCAGTTGAAGCCAATGAGGAAGAACAAAAAATATGTGGAAGGTGAGATCGCACTTCAAAGATCGCCCAAAGGAAAGCATACAATGTTGAATGTTCCAACACCTAATCCCATAGAGCAAGTCAAAGTGTAGGATGAGGAGGAGGAGAGTAAAGATAGTGGTGGCTTGGAGCATAGGGGTAGGAGACATCCTACACGTCGGGAGTAAAGCCGAGCGCATTATTACACCACCTCATTCACAAGAAGGGGATGAAGAGGAATTGAATGTAGTCCAAGGATAACATAGATTTAAAATATTATTCATGAGAACAAGGTTCCAAGATGCTACCCCAACCACTGTGTGCAAATCACCCCGAATCTCCCCACAAAAGGAAGTGACTGCGTAGAGAAGGAGGAAGTTGAAGTTGAATGAGGAGGTGGAAGAGTCTGAGGAGAGCACACCTACATATCCTACACTCCCAAAGCACCCAGAAGAAAAATATGAGGCATCAAAGGAGAATGAAGAAGAAGAGGAAAGACTAGAAGAAACAATCGTAGAAGATACTCGGGTGAGAGAGACGCAAGCTCCAAATTTGGAGGCTAGAGTCCCTAAGTAGCAGAGGTCTAGAAGGGTGAGTGGAGAGCACATTCCACCAGCCATGGGGTATGAAGAGAATGTAGGAAACATTATTTTTTCCCGCTTCCAGAGAAAAATAGCACAAAAGGATCTATTTGGCTAGGAGTTGATGGATGAGGATATGGCGACCATGCGCACAAGAAAGTAATTATCGTGGTTGATGCACACCCACATGGATGAGCTTGACTTTGATGTGTGTGAAGAGTCATGCATTTCAAGGTGATTGAAGAAGGTGCCTCAGGCTAGACACATGATAGTAAAGCCTCACGTTATGTCGATGAGCAATCAGCAATGCGCTAGTGAAAGTTTCTACGAAGGTGGCTAGAAGGAACATGGATAAATCTGCCACAATCAAAGCACTTCACGAAGAGCTAAAGATGAAGGACGTGGAGAGAGCACACATAACTCAAAAAAGGGAATTCACACAGAAGAAGAATGAAGTGTTAATAAGAATCATAGATGAGATTGAGGACACTGTAATCAGAGCAAGGCCACACTTGGAACACAAGGTACCATAGACATTCCCTTCAGCAATACACTATGTGGGAAAGTTGGTGGAATTGGTGCTCAAAGATGAAACTATGTGTGTGCAAGCATTGGAAATATCAAAACAAGATGTCAAATGGGAGAAGGCCTCAGTGATGAGAAAAATTGCATCTTATGAAGGGATGTCAGGCATTACAAGAAGTCTCAAGAAGGCGGATTAAGCTTTAAATATATGCATAGCTCCGAGAGGCACTCATCAACATTAATGAGACATTGGGCCACATAGAAATATTGTCAATAGTTAAACAAAAGCGTGAGGCCCTGACAGCAACACAAGATCCACATAAGACTAGGCTGGAAGAGCTTGGAAAGCTGATTGCACAGAAGATGGACCTTTTGGAAGGGAGGATGACATCTATGTCCAAAGTGTTGTGTTGGTTTTGCAAAATGATAAGGGGGAAATTACACAGATGAGTTGGAATCCTTTTGTCGTGGACATCCTAGAGAAAGCAGGATAGGCACTCACTGAATGGCAGGTATTGGAGGCCGAAATAAAAGAGGAGTACCCAGAGCTGATGCTACCAACTGATACAGAGGAGGTTTCTTAAATAACCTCATATAAATTCTTTATTGGTCCACATTATTCATCCTTATTCTTTCATTAATATTCTTTACTTCAATTTTTGAGATATCCATCATTGGATGACAATGAGATTAGTGTGGGGTAATGTTGATCAAAGAATACTTGGAAAAGATCACATAAGGAGTCCGCGCGGGATAGAAGGCCAAGATCAAAGGCGCGGAAGGACAGGAAGGACCCGCATGTAGAAGGCAAGTTCAGATTTTGGGACTTAACCAATTTTGAGCATGAATATCTATATTTAGAAGATGGTGTGTGAAACAAACCAACAAAGCAGAGAGATGCGCATCATGCATTGTCTATATTTGGATAAGCGGTTCTAAGCATCTATGCATGGCAAAAAGCTAAGAATATAATTGAAACTTTAATTAACTATAAGAGGAATATAGATAGTGCACTTACATGTGTGGCTATAATTTTAAATAGCGTGTGGCTATCAATAGCATGCAACCTATTTCTGGAATAGTTAAGTGGTGAAGGGAAAGTCCCCACCATATATATATGAGGTTAGTTACATATTAGAGAAGATGGACATGTACACAGAGAGCGGTATATATGTGTATCAAATCCATATGCGCCTTGATATAAATTGACAGTATTATAAGGAGCTTCTATATTTATTAATAGATGGAAGATATTGGCTGAATCTAAGTATCATTCTGTGTAATTAAGTAGTGCATGTTATTAATTCAATGATGATTACTATTTAATCTTGTTCTTTCATAGATCTGTGGGTAGCTTGCACTATAGAATGATGGATTAGTTATGAATCTATATGTTTTTGTCTTCATCATGCTAAAATCCTACTATAACAACCCTAAAGAGGGACCTGGTACCTTTGCGCACTTTGGGTGAGCGCTTAGTTTAGGCTGAGTGATGTGCCAACACGACTAGGGTGTTATCTTGCAAATTCTAGGCTGCATCACCTCACACCCACTTTGCGTCAACTATTACTAGCTTGGCCTTACCCTCTTCCACCTTACCACCTCCGGTGTCCCAACTTTCCCCACATCATCTATATCTATTACATCTATGGCATATGTCACGCATTTGATGTCAGTTTCTCCCATGGTGTCAACCATTCCTTCATCAGCCATCTTGAGTGTAGCCCCATCTGCACATGCCACCTCTTATATACCTATTACATCTTAGCTACCCATGGTGCTCTGTGAGCCCATACTCCCTTCCAAAACATTTTCCTCTCTATCCCACAGTCCCTTCCTCTAATTACTACAAGATTTGTTACATCCACTCCACCTACCTACACTTATCACCAACAACCCCCTATCTCATTTATCGCTTATTTGAGATACTTGCCACCTACATCTATTCCCCCTCAAAATTTTCATACTCGACACCACCATATACTAGGATGCTTCCCACGTCATACCTTCATCATCTACCCCCTTATACCGTAGGGGGTGCCCATCATCACAAATTCTACCAATGATCTTATCAAAATTATGATGTAAAAGATACGTACATTGGAAGCATCGATCTCCACTCTCAAACTCTTTTGACATACAATGAAATTTGTAATGAGAATATTCATCCATATATTCCCATTCATCCATACCCTACGCATTGGGAAATGCCTAAATTCAACCAAGATTCAACAAAGAAAGAAGACCCGTAGTAAAAATTTTAGTCTTTTAAACATGTGCGTTATCCGATTGCTCATGATGATGTGTTACTCTTACAAACATTCCCAATGTCCTTGACAAGACTTACGTTGATTGGTATAGTGGTCTACCAAGGCATTCCACTTACTCATTCAACTAAATAGCTTAATCCTTATTAGACCATTTTTGATCAATATCGTCAAGAAGGTTACCATGACCGACTTGTACTCAACACAACAATATGAAGATGAATCTATATCATATTTTTTTGCTCGTTGGTACTGACCTCATCAACTAGATCACATTCCAACTACCTCAAACCAAGATAATAGATTTGTTCACCAGGGCTTGTTCCATGCACATCTCACCAACTCTCCAAGTTCAAACCTTCCTCATGTTCAACGAGGTGTTCACCATGGCTAGAAAACTTGAAAATTGTGTCATTTAAGAGAAAAATATATAGTTGCATAACAAAATGCTACATTTAAATCAAATGATACCTCTTCCTCTTCCAAACCCCACAACACTTATTCCAAGGAAAAGGGATCCACCCACACAATGGTTTTAAAAGCTATCCCATCTCACCCATCTAATCAATCAAATCCCTCTTCCAACCTTTCTCCTGTTCAAGCGGGAGTAACAAAAATACACTCCAATAGGAGAACCCTACTCTTCATTTTTAGAAAAACTTCTAAAATCCAAAGTAATCACTCTTCCACCCGTTAAACCACATACTATTTTTTACCCCCGTCCTATGCCCGTATGGTACAAAGAACATGATTACCGTAACTATCATCTAATTAAAGTTCATAGCAATGGTAATTTTATAACTTTCAAAAACATTGTCCAAGAAATGTTAGATAGTGGAGATCTAATATTTGATAATCCTAACACATTGGATAATCAAAACCTTCATATCTTCAAGAAGTTTTTCCCAAATCACACCCCGTTATCTAATCAAACCAGCAAACCTTCAAATAATGACAATAACATTCGTAAGGTTCATGTTGTTTTCAAAATCATACCAGCCCTTCCTTAGTTTCCTCCTAATCCCTCTATCAAGGAGATTCTTACATGATCTCTTTCATCCATGGAGGAATCTATTTCATCTACTCCTTTACCCACATAGGATTCTCCTTCATCTCCCCCTTCACCCACGGAGGATTCCGCCATATCTCACAATGCATTTTCCCCACATAGCTCTCAAAATGATGAGAAACCCTTAGTATTAACTCTCCTACCCATAGGAGAATCTTTCTTACCTTCTCTTCCCCGAAAGAGGAACCTACCTCATCATACTCATCATCTCCCCTACCCATAGGAGATCCATTAGAAGTGCCTCTTCCTATTGGTGATAACTCTCCATTAGCCTTCAAAGATCCTATTGATTTACTCTCGGTTCTTTTACCCAAAGATTTTGAAGCCAACCATTTCCCTGTCTCATAGACATTATTTACAGGGATTATTAAAAAATCAACATCATCTCCTCCTACAACAATGTCATTTTCATTCCTGGATGACTATTTGGATTATGTTGATAATTTGATGCTTTGGGGACGCCTTTGGCTACCTTTTTCAACTTAGATGCAAACGTTATTTGCTAACACCTCCATGATCTATCCAAAGGTATTTTAGACAACCAAACCAACCATGCCCATGTCAATTGGAGAGGCCTATTCTTCATCACCCTCTCCTACACCTAAACCTTCACAAATAACCAACTTTTTCCTATGCCTATAGCCTTACCTTCACCTATACCTTCATCCACGCCTGCACTCCATTACCACATTGGGAGTCATGCCGTATCAAGCTTAGTCCATCCCCTGTTAAACTAGATTCATCCACGTCATCACAAGCCCCACACAAAAATATTCCCCACCTACGAGGAAAAACCAACCTCTTAGGCCACACACACTAGTTTCACCTACTAGTACCTTTTTCACCTTCGCCACTTCCATCTATCCTAGACCCCACCCATCAACCTTGGACAAGAAACCTCCTACCCAAGGTAAACTAAAAATATAGTAGTCTACCACCTCATCACTAGCCTTTATTACACCTAATTACCTACACAAAGTGCATGCCTTCACCTGTCACTTACATCCTTTCTACCACCTATACCCACACCACTTCCAAGAGCCTCATCACTACCTATGATATTTCCTTGTCTTCAACTGATACCTTCAACCTTACCTCTTCCAGTAACCTTCACCGCACCTCCATTATCACTCATCCTCTTCCACCATCTACCTTCCCTTCTACATCATTCACTCCTTTACCTTTACCAAGGAAGGTGCAACCAAAATCCAAGAGCCCACTACCCTACAAAGAGGTAGTCAAACCTACAACACCTTCAACCACTAGTTCATATTCTACATCTTTTCCCAAGAAGGTACAACCCAAACCTAAAATAGTACTACCTACCAAACCAGTGGTCAAACCTATTCCACCTCCGATTCCACCTCCTGTAGCACCTCTCCCACCAAAATCACCCACACTTCCATCCGACTCCACACTTATTTCACATTATGATCCATCGGTGATCTTACGCCAACATCTTAGATAATCTTTTTAGAGACCTCTATTATCACATCGCCACAACTTAGACCTTATGACCCACTCAAACCACAACCAATGTGGTTTGAAAATACAAAAATTGTGCATAAATTGTGTGTTAGGCATGATGTGGAAAATCTGTAAGGCTCTTAAGACCATTCTTCTCCAACTATGTCCTCCTGTAGAAAAATTTGATGATGATAATATTTTGAATGAGGACGTTCTTCCACCTTCACCTATCACCACACATCCTCACCCCTTACCTATTCATAAACCTTCACCTACACCTCCATAACCATTTTATCATCCTCCAACATTCGAGATCAATAGGGTCCATATAATAGAGCTATCCAAACATCCGCCCAAATGTCAATGCGCTACCTTCTTTGCATAACACCAAGTATATGCACTCACCATACTTATTTTCATCTTTTCGCTACACCTATCATGAATCAACTACTCCGTTACCCCATATTAATATGGTTAACATTTCCACTCATGCCCATAAAGAAAAAGGAAAGGAGAAAACAACCAGCCCATCCACTAATCATGTGCCCAATATACCATATTCACCCGAACCAAAGATCACCATCCATGGACCCACATACACTATTTTTGATGGGGTCACCCATCATATAATGATTAAACAATTGCACTAATCTCCTCTCAAAATGTATTTATACGACCTTTTCCAAACCTTTGAGTCTCATCGACAAGCCCTTGTGGAGGTTTTGCAATCCTTTGAGTTTTTACCTAATGACTAATCCCGTGGCCACCATTATCACTCCTCACTATGTGGCCTCTCTCACCAATTCATCCCCTTCCTCTACACCTGATACCACTCATCAAGTAGTTTCTCTCAATTCTCTCGACAACAAGATTGCCTCTCTAATTAAATGATCATGATCTTGCCCTATTCATTTCCATATACATTGATAATATACACATTTGATACATTATGATCGATGGCGGTGCTAAGATCAACATTATCTCCCTCTCATGCGTACAACCAAATGTGCATCCCTGCCAATTGCATGTATAATAACCTAGTTATGTTGTGTTCATTCAATAATTCCATAACTTCCACTCTTAGCACCATTATTCTCCACATTCATGTGGGAACCCGTACCATTCAAAAATTAATCTATGTCTTAGAGGGGGAATTCAAGTACAACCTGTTATTTGGCCAACCTTGGATCCACGTCATGGGTCGTGTTCCTTTAACCTTACATCATTGTGTAAAATTTTAACATGAAGGACATAACTATACCATTCCAGTTGACCCTTCACCATTCAAAACCTATAACATGTCAGTATCGACCTAATGATGTCCTTATATGAGTTAAGGAATCTACCACCACCGCCACTTCCCCTTCTCCCATAGCCCCATCCACTAACATTGTTACTACCTCTTTCACACCTAATTCTTCTATTCCCACTACTACCGTAACCTCTCGCAGCCTGACCCAGCCACCAACCCATCTACTTCTCAACCAACCAATGCTTCTTTTTCCCAACATCCCAGCAATTCATCTATTCTCACTACCCACATATCAACTACCGATCCCTTAGAAGGTGTTTTTTCACATCTCACTCAAGGGGAGTAACGCCTATATAATATCAACACATTCCTTACTGCTCAAGAGTATGGTAAACTTCACCAACATCCCCACTATGATCACCACATATGCAAGTTTTTTTCTTATGTTCCTCCTCACCTTCACACCAACTTCACATATGGGGACTTGATACTTCTACCTACTTTCCCGAACCACCTTCCCAAACTTGACCATTTTCATTTGATATTTAATCTCTCACCAACCGCTTCTTCACCCATGCCTTCTTCCATAATTGTGCATGGAAGGTATTTGGATTTCATTTCTATGAATAAGGCCGCAATATTGTCATTCCATACACCACTTGTAAATATAAAGACCGTAGTGGTATTGGCTTTGTTAAACCATCTCTCAAGAAGACTCGAGTTGAACCCATTGAGGACAATAAACCTTCTCCACCCCATTCACCAACTTCACCACCTTCATCTACGTAATCCATGGATCCGTAATCCATTCATCCTAACTTTTATTTTCGTAAACACCATTTCCTGGGACCTATAACTTATCAATGCAATGGTGAGGATCCCTCTTCTCTTCCCTTCCGTATCCCGACATGATCGATGATGATGCACCTTTTATTAACATCGTTCAATGTCAGGTTGATGAGTCTATTCTCACCTACCTTAGTGTGGAAGATTATTATGTTCACTAGTCGTTACCTTATGAGACACGACCATATTGAATAAATCGACCATCAAAATAAACATTCATACTCAAGACAACCCGCACATTCTAAAGATATGCCAATATTTAGATGTCTGAACATGAATCTTTTACTTATTTCCTTCAAGATCATAGAAATTATTTTGCTTGGTCCTATGCTGATATGCTCGGTATTGACCCAAACATTGTGGTCCACAATATTGTCATTATTCCTGAAGCCAAACCCGTGAAACAGAAGTTGCAGAAAATGCATCCTCACATTGCCATTCTTGTCAAAGAAGAACTCTAATGCCTTCTTTTAGTTTC
The DNA here is from genome assembly GCA_018340775.1 of Taxus wallichiana var. yunnanensis. Lineage (NCBI taxonomy): Eukaryota > Viridiplantae > Streptophyta > Pinopsida > Cupressales > Taxaceae > Taxus > Taxus wallichiana. Next base: position 646,200,630 of record CM031234.1, on the reverse strand, counting down.
CTTCATCCTACCCATTGATTACCCTGAATGGATCTCTAACATTATTCCTATCACAAAAGTGATAGGGTGACTCCACATTTACACAGATTTCCACAAACTTTACTTAGCTTGCCCCAAAGACGATTTTCCTCTACCTAGTATTGACTAGCTAGTTGATCTCACCCTGGACATTAGATGCTATCATTCATGGACAGCTTTCTTGGGTTATAACCAAATATTACTTTCCATGGAAGATCAACACAAAACCACCTTCATCACTTCTTGGGACCTTCTCGCTATCATGTCATGCCATTTAGCCTTAAAAACATTGGTGCTACATATCGAGCTATGACTTATATCTTTCATGACATTATGCATCCCATATTGGAAGATTATGTTGAAAATATTCTTATCAAATCCAAACATCGGGCCAAACACCTTACAGTCCTTAAGGTCATCTTCCACCGTCTCATCAAGTATTGTGTTCACCTTCAACCTAAGAAGTGTGTCTTCACTATTCTCTCTAGCAAGATCCTTAGTTTTATCATTTCTTTGCATGGCATAGAAGTTTATCCCACTAAAATCAAGGTTATTCTTGAAATTCCTCCACCTGCTAACCTTCATCAGCCTTCCTAGATTGTAAGGAAAGTTACAATCTATTTGTTGTTTTATTTCATAGCTTTCGACCAATCCACCCATTTCATCATCTCCTCAAAAAGGATGTCTCCTTTAAATGGGATGATGAATGCCACAAATCTTTTAACACCTTAAAAATACCTCCTCCAACCACCTATGCTCATTCCCCTAAGGATGACCAACCATTTCACCTTTACATTTCTACAACTCGACCATTCCTCGGGTGCCATGCTCGCCATCGTGACAAGCAACATAGGGAACAAGCGGTTTATTATATAAGTCATACACTTTTGGACTATGAAACTAGATATACTCATGCCAAAAGTCTCTACTTAGCCTTACTTTTTGTTGCCACTAAACTTTTCCATTACCTAATCAACCACAAAACCTTTGTTGTCACCAATATTTACCCCTTACATTACATGTACGCTAAGACCTATCAACATCAACTTGCTGCACATTGGCTCATGCTTCTTGCAAACTTAGACCTTGAATTCACCCATCAATTTTTTTTCAAAGAACAAACCATCACTAACCAACTTATAGATGCACCCTCTCCAAAATAAATAATATAACTTCAATATATCCTCGATGAATCCATCCATCGCTACCATCTCTTTGGGTGATACCATTTACCAAATGACCTTATTCTTTGATGGTTCCAAATGTCAGCGTGGGGGTGGTGCTATAGTTATCCTCATTCCTCTTGATGGCGAGACTATGCCATTATCTTTCAAACTAGATTTTGATTGTACTAACAATATTGTTGAATATGAAGCACTCGTATTAGGTCTTCAAACTACCATTGCCTTAGATGTTAAAAAAATTAATATCTTTGGCGATTCCCAACCGGTTTTAAATTATGTTAATGGTATATACCAAGTTGTCTTAACGAGATAATTCAAAAGTATAATAATTATGGTGACATAGTTTTGACTACCTTTGACCTTTTTGAACTTCAAACCACATTGTGTTCCACTAATAAATTTTGGACACCATGGCCTATCTTGCTTCTCAAATCCCCGCTCGCCTCCTACTCAAAAAATATTTGTCACAAGTAAAAATTTGCGATCACCTTCTTATCTATTTTGAGATGGAAACCTTGTCAAGTCGATTACCATTGAAACCGACCCACATGACCTTTGGTATAAGCATTTTGCTAACTACCTTTCTTTCTATTATGCGCTCCCGATCTTACTTGCAATGGACAATGAGCCTTTCTTAAAAGTGCCTCTCGTTATGTCATCATGGGTGGTCTTCTTTATAAATGTGGCTTTGACGGTATCCTCTTACTATGCCTTACAAGTTATGAAACTCCCTACACTATCAAGGAAGTTCACAATGAAATTTATGGGGGTCACTTTAGTGGCTTAGCTATCGCTAAGTGTATCCTTCACTTGGGATATTATCTGCCAACCTTAAACCATGATTTTTGTGATTATGTCAAACATTTTGTGAAGTGTCAAAGCAACATGTTAATCTTCATCACACCCCTATTCACACCTTAAAGGTTGCATGAGACCTTTGGCCTTTCTCTCAATGGGGTTTGGATCTAGTCGAGAGATCAATCCTTATTCTTCCCAATGTCATCAATGGATTATTACCGCTATCAAATATTACACTAAATGGGTGGAATTCATACCTCACATTTCTATGAAATTGAGAAAATATGTGAATTCATCAACCATCACATCATTTTTCACTTTGGTGTTCCTCACCACCTCATCATTGATAACAGAAAAATAGTTCAAAAACAAAACCCTACAAAAACTCTATGATGCCCTCGGCAAAGATTAAACTTAGGTTTTCTTCACCTTACTACCCTCAAATAAATGGCCAAGCTGAATCAACCAACAAAACCTTAAACAAAATTCTTATGAAAGTGTTTGGTGATATTGGAAAGGATTGGCATACGCACATTTATTTTTCCTTATGGGATTATCGTACTAGTATTTATACCTCAAGTGTTTCCACGCATTTCTCTTTGGTCTACGGTACATAGGTTGTCTTGCCTCTAAAATTCCAAATTCCATCTCTTCGTATCTACTCAAATATATGCTCAATGATGATGATTTTCACTAGGATCATTTGAAAGAACTTGATTTATTAGACAAATGTCATCTCAATTCTCTCGATCAGCTCCAAATCTACCAAAAATGAATCAAATATGCCTACAATAAATGTGTCCATGAACGAACCTTCCGTGTCGGCCGACCTTGTCCCAAGGAAAATCAACATGTAATAAAAGAGGAGAAAATCAAACGGGAAAATTCACTCCTAATTGGATTAGACCCTATATCGTTACTCATACCTATGGATCGTGTGCTTATCACGTGTCTTCACTGAAGGTAAACCCAAACTTGATCCCCTCAATGCCTTGCGTCTTCAACCATTATATTGTTTAATCAATTCCTATATCACCTTCTATCTATTAAATTCTCATCCCTTGAGCATCATTCACCTTCCACTTACCTATTTTAAGAATCAACGAGTAAAAAGAATCTTGTGAGTACCCATCACTTTTCAGCCTTATCTTTAATATGAGTACCATAGCTCTACTCATGGCATGGTTCTCATGGATACATTTCATCTTTTTCAAGATGGAATCCCATGGTTATTCATTCCATAAAAATTCTCTCTTTCAAGCTGACCTATATGTACTATGGTTTTGTCTTCTTAACGGGAGCATATCCCTCTCTATAGTCCTATTCATGACCTAAAATTCTAAAAAATAATGCAAAAGTAATAAAAGGGATTTTCAAATTAAAAATTCTTGAGTCAAACTTCTAACAAAAAGATGACTCCCTCAAAAAGGACATCTAATGTTTCTATCTCACTACTATAAATAGATTGCTCCTCAAGGAAAACTATAAAAAGCCAGCCATATTATACATGTTCTATCACAAAAAGAAGACTATTTCTACAAAAAAATATTTTGAATCTTCCCACATTGATTAGCTTCATAAAGACCTCAAGGAGATATTATACACATCCCACATAGAATTCCCATATTGATCAGTCTATTAAAACAAAAGAAAAAATAAAAAGATAATTTTTTGTCATGGACTTGCCTATTTTGATCTTAGGTCTCTTGCCAAGTAGGCATGTTGTCTCACACTAGGTTACACTAACCCAACCTTATTTCACCTCGCCACATTTTCTCTCTTATCTTCTAAATCCTCAAGGTACTTTTTCAAAAGGAAAGATTTCATGGTCATGTGACTATCTCCACCCTTAGAAAAGTCAATTATGCAATTCCTTTAGGGCCTTACATTCATAAGCCAATATTTGGTAGGGTAGACTCACCCTTGCCTAAATAACCTAAAACCCAACCATGCCTATGACTAAAATTCAATCATGCCTATTCAACCTAAACTCAACCATGCCTAATCGACCTAGACTCAACCATTCCTAACTGACCTAAACTCAACCATGCCTACATGACCTAGAATCAATCATGCCTAAATCCTACCAACCCATTCCTCTACCTCATCATATTCTTCCCTAGCTTATGGGAGAACTACATCGTCTTGAGGCCCCTTTTCGCCATCAGGGGCTATGTAGGAAAACTCCAAGGGCATAGGGCCCTTCAAGGTTAGCTCGAACACTCTTTACCCTAAGAAATTTTCCCCATTTTTTCTATTAACATTCTACCTCAGTTAGTTTTCAACTTTACACAACACTAGGAAATTAAACAAACATACAAACACGCATACCTACCATTTCATCACATCATCAAATCATACATCAATTATTTCACATTTCCATGATATCAAATATTTGGGAAATTTACACCACAATATCATGCCTAATTCAACTAGTTTCTAACATACACAATAAAAATGGAAATTAAAACCAAGTACATCATCCATACAATAAACCCTAACCCGAACCACCTTTTGTGACATTGAAATTTGTGTATTCGTTATTCCTGCGATGTTGTTACCCGTGTTTTTAGCCGATGACCTTCCCTTGCCTAATGACGTGATATTTATCCCGATAATACCTTTAGTGCCATGGAACAAAGCCTATTACCCATTCCTACACCAGACCTTGTTGTGCTTCATGACAATATCCTATACCTTGGATACCTGAATCACTTCAACCTCGTTTGGATAAACCTATCGCCCTTTTGACAACTTAGAGTTTGTAAGATCTTCTACATAGTACCGTATTGTAATCTATACATGTGTGTGTTCTTTGATTTCCATTACCCATTACCCATTACCCAATTTGACCATTACCCATTACCCAAAATGACCATTACCCATTACCCAAAATGACAATACCCTTACCTACAACCCACCTAATCTCATTTTTAACACTTACCCATTTATCAAACCCTCACCCATTTATCAAACCACTCACCGACTCTGTCTAACACCTCATCAGCTCCAGTTTTGAGGGAGATCACCTCCACCCACACTTGGGGCAACCTCATCTTCAAACCTACTTGGGGCAACCCCACTCTCACCTATATTTGGGGTAACTACTTATTTTTGTCGGGCGTCACTTATGAATACAAGTTACGCGACAAAAAGGGGCAAATATAGACACCAAATTTGGGTCACACTCCCCTTAGTCCACTTTTATTAATTAACATAATGCATTCACCTAACCATGACCCTTACACCACATTCATATTAATTTAATTACTTACAATTAAATTAATGTTCATCCTCACACTATTAATTAATTTAATTATTTTAATTAAGTTAATTTACACCTCACCTAGCCACATCGCCTAGAAACCTCACCATGGAATTCTTATTAGCTTATTAATTAACTAGACTGAGTATCTACTTATCTTAACCAAATGGGACTCTTTCAAACCCTAAAATTAAAGTCATATTCCTTCTCCAACAATACTCCCGCTTATCTAAGTACTAACCCTCACTTAAGACCGAGATTGATAATCAGAGCATGCCAAAAATAGAAAAGATTTTTTATTTTTGATAAACCTAGGATTTCCCGCCTTAACCGCTTTGGTTAACCCTCAACCGACATCGGTCACCCTAATCGTCATCAATTACCATATATATAGTTTTTCAATCTCTTACCGAGGTTGGTCATTTTGATTTTTGAGAGATCTATTGCATTCAAGCATGAACCAGAGACTTCTAAGCATCCATACGATGGAATACACTCAACCAAAGGCCCACAAAATTACTTGATGCTCATCCCAAGGCATTAGAATATTCATGGGAGCACTTCAAGAAGTATTTCCATGACACTGACCAAAAATTTCTTCACAGATAAACTATTTCCTCCTTCACCAACCGGACCTATAAATTCAAGCAAGTATATTTGGTTTTCATCATTATGTACTTGCTTAAAGTGTAGGATCATTATCTTTTGTTATTGCATCTTATTCCTCCCTACATTCCTCCATCCCCACCTTCTTACCAATATACCCATCCAACCACCCACAGCCTTCTAGCTCTCCATACCTAACCTCCTCGTGCATTCCTGAGTCTTCTTGACATTAGTACAAACCCAACCATCCTCCATTCATTCTCTATGCAATCACAGAGAAGTACAAAACCACCTTTTATTTAATTACCACCAAATTTCCCCCCTACTGATGCTAGTCACCTTAACCATCATTGGTCTTCCCTCTATACCAACATCGGTCACCGGACTAATGTTGGTCACTATGTCTCTTGTCAAATTTCACTAAACTTATCCCGTATCTCACCAAAACCTCACAAAATCTTACCCAAACCTAATACCCCACCTACAACATCACCACAAACCTTCCCAACTATTTGTGTAGACATAGAGAGATCTTGACACCCACATTTGACATTCTTCCATGTCCCAAAGTAATCGACATTCGGGTCATCCTAAACCACCATCGGTCATCCTAAACCATCATCGATCACCCCCGATCGGTATCGATCTCCATGTCTCGATAAAATTGAATTATACCAGTAAGCCTCCTAATCACCCAAAATCCACCTAAACTTCACCAAATCTTACCTGCACCCCGCCTATGACCCTTAGACCACCTACCCAACTCCGTAACCCGAATCGAGACCTTCATCAGATGTAGTTATCAAGCATTTAATTAGATTGACACCGATAGTAGTCTCGAGACACCTAAATCAAAAAAATGGCATTAGATTATTTTATTTGCATGTTTAGTTATTTCATATTTAGTTATATGTAACATTCCCATTTTAAGACTTTAGAATCAAGGGAATTTTATTTTATGTAATGTTCTCTATTCTAAATAAATCATCATTTAGAACACACATTCCATGCCAATCAATCTCATAACAGATAACCATATGCGCTTGTAATGACTTGCATGTATGATACTGATCGATCTCTCTTGTTAACTTAAAGGATAGAATACTTTATGTATACTACGATACTTGATTCTCCTACCCTATTCGGGTACTTGGGTGATCTTTAAAGAACCTATCCGAATATTTTTTTACCAATATTCATTTGACATCACGTTGCTTTAAATTAGGTGACATAGGACAACACAACCAATAGCTTGCGATACTTTGGCCAAATATTTTCAACATGCTATTCATGTTACTATTCCTAGATGGCATACTCGTCATTCGGAATATGTCCTTCACCTCACTCTTCTGTTATCTAGAATGGTCTTTACTAACTACCGTTAGTCCACTTGCCCAAGGTTTAACCCTAATTGTGGTTAGAAACATAATTTATTATAAGGAGACACTCATAATGTCTTAGGGTATATGGGCATACTCACTTGACCTAAGCCAACCGAATGTGCCAAGGTACCCTGAGCCATCAAAGCTACCACCTATCCTAAACATGCCACTAACTTGACCTAGAGAGAAACTAAGTTCAAGTCCTTATTTGTGTGTAGATCTAGATGATCAATGTAGAAGGGTGTTGCCACATATCAACTGCAATGATGTATCCTCGAGAATATCCATGCCTTCTTGAAGGTATAGTCTTGTAGTTGGCGTGTGCCAACATCCTGCGAAACTACCTCATCAAGATGTACATACCCCAAGGACGTTATTAATACCTTATTAATTTGGATTATCATACCAATCAAAAGAAACCCTACTAAACCCTAATCCAAGACTCCACAAGTTCTTTTCTAAATTTGATTCATTTAGTAATTAAAGAACTTCCTTAACTTATGATTGCTTTTTAGGTTCATTTTACTAGGCTTAACAAATAGATATCCAAAGGATAGGACACCAACATCATAAGTCCCATTAAATGTACTTATTCATTCAAAGAAGGTGTAAGAACCAATTAGGTTCAACTTAGTAGTAGACTTTATAGGAAATGAAGTATAACATTAAACGATCATACCACCATTCTTTAGATTACATTTCTTTGAGCGAGGAAGAATCTTCCTCTACATGATTAAGTGTTAGGGTTTGTCAAACCCTTTTTATCTTTCAAACTTTTTATAGGTTTACTACATATTCATTACACATTCCATTACTATGTTAGAATTGTTTAGATAGAATTCGTTACCTTATGCAACTTAACAAGATGCATCTTAATAAGGGTAATTCAATTATTTCCTTTATCCAACTCGATCAAGTTTATCCACATTAAGCATATAACAGATATGAAAATATCATCAAGATAGGTTTTTCATCTTCTTCATAAATTCAAGATAATTTACACAACTAATACAAGTAAATTCAACTTTCAATTGAGCATTCTAAAACTATACATTACAAGACTATGCATTTCATGCATAGTGTACATCAAACAACCTCTTTCCCAAAAGAATACAATTTTTTTGTTTTTCAATTCAACTCAAGAATGAACCGAAACTCTTTACATAAGATCCATAATTAAATAAGCCCAATACAACATGAAATTTCTTGTTTTATTTTATCACTTACGATGTCCATCTACAAAATTTCTAGCACGAGTCGCCTTCAATGAATCGAGCATGATAAGCACTAAGCATTAAAGTAAAGTGTATTCCACAAATTGTTTCATTAAACAACTCGCTTTCATGAAACAATTAATATACAACATACAATAATCATACGTAATAACATCTATAAAAAGTACAATTAAGAAAATCTGAATTTACTTTCAAGAAAAAAGTGTATTATAATCTACAACATCAAAATTATATCACAAGACTTAATGGATCATATCAATTACTTTTAAATAGTCAACAAGTCGTGTCCTTCCATTATTTCGTAAATTCATAAGAGTAGAAAAAAACATTTAATTTTTCCAAGCAGCAAAGGAGTTAGTTATATCATAACTCATATTAGAATGGTTCATCTTTCCATATAAGCAAGGAGGAGAAATAATACATATCTATTTCTTAGTCACAATTTCTCCAAGGGAAGAATTAGGTTTAGAACAAACATCACGCGCTCCATCCAAAGATGAAAAATAAGGAGTCCATAAATAAAGAGGCTACAACAAAACAAGAATCCCAATTCAATTCCAAGAAGATTAAAAATAGTCCAAAAGAAAGCCGTAATAACTTCTCTCTGCTAGTAGATATAATGCAAAGGTCTGAAACTCAGACTGCCCACAATTCCAAGCTATACTTTGGAAATTAAATCCCTTAACCATTCCACTAGATAATTTCCATCTTAGAAGAGAATTATATAATGAGGAGTTCAATCAATGAACTTAAATAGTCAACATAAAAGGATCTTGAACCAAAATGGACCCAATCCATATTTCATTTCATTTATATTATGAAATGAAATCTGTTATTAAGTACAAACCTATAACTTCTTTAGCTAGTCCCCAAAAGAGAACTTAAACATAATGCACACCAAAGGATGCACATTACCAACATCCATTACACAACTTACAACTACCTACCTATTTCCATTCACCAAGCTCAAATCCAAATCTAATCTCAAAACTAAATTGAGTATCGTTTCTAAATAGTATTGTCCCCTAAGAGATCCTATTCACTTCTCTGTTAAAAACCTCGGAGGTCCATTCCGAGATCCCAACAAGGAATAGAAATATGCAACAGTGCAAGATAGACAAGGGTCGATGAAAATCATGGTCCCAGGGACTGATTTTCCCCAAGCATTCAGGATAGGGATACCGTATTCCCTTCAAATGACACACATTGAAAATAAGTTTAAATTCCATGTTCAATAAAACCTCATGCATCAGATGTAATATCTGGAGAGAGTTGTGATGCCTGGTTAAAACAACCCACTTGAGAACCATGAACAACCTAGGTTTAGCTATAAAATTATGGAATAATTTTTTTGATTAGGAGTTAACGACCAAAGTCTCGAATACAATTAAATTCAACCAATAACTCTTCCCATTATAATAATTACTAATTCCACACTAAAGAGAAACAAGAGCAATAATTCCACCTAGCTCAAATCTCTCTAGGATTAATTTAATTATTGATTTCATTGACATTTTAGCTAAATATTCCCTGATTAAATTTTAGGGTTAAGGGACCCAAAATAATTAAATACCCAAGGTAATTAATTTCCACCAGATCAAGACAAGAGCAGGGTTTAAATTACAGTGAGGGAAAGAACACATAAATAAAGTCAACAGAGCAAGGTCTCACTTACCCACTCCTAAGCACTTGATTGAGAGTGTCTACCCCCAGGTTGCTAGGTAGCAACTACCACTAACAGATTCTAGAACAACTCAAATCCACAAGAACAAACTTCTCTTTTATTAACAATTCCCAGAGGTCACAAGGTCCAAAACTTAGGGCTAGAAGTTTCAGTTAGGTTCAGGGAGCAATTTTCCCCCATACCCAACTCTCTAACAGATCAGAGTTTCAACTAGATTTTTCTCCTTTTAACACTTTCCAATTTTCCCTAAACCATTCCCAATGGATAGGAAATTTTCTCACCTTTTGGTGATATAAAGAAGTCCTCCTAACTCCTTACAAAACTCAAAATATGAGCGGGTGGAGTTCTTAGGTCAAATTTTCCCCAAGGGGACACGTGTCAAGAGGAGGGGAAAGCACCTCCAATGGGTTGGCGGGTCGTGGGGTGGCTTGGGTAATTTCTCCCATAATGAGGGCACAAATGAAAAGTTTCTTCCATGTCTCTGTGAGTCCCTGGTGGACACATGGCGGCCTCAGAGACAATGCCAGGGAAAAAGGAAGGGTGGAACGATGAAAGGATTTGGGGTGCTTTGCCTAAGGAAGAGGAAAAAAAAACCAATGCTCCCATGCCTGCGGGTCCACTTGGGGATGTATGGGACTCCAAAGTTGGCCATGCGGGGAGAGAGAGAAAGAGGGGTGTGGAAGCAGGGGAGATTTAGCGCGTTGTTCCCGACGGAGGGAAAAAGGGAAAAAGGGACGCGTAGGTCGCGTGCCCACGTAAGAAGAAAAGCTTGAGGTGGGGCGGTGATGCGGGGCCGTGGGGAATATTGTTGAAATTTTCCCAAGGCCAAAAATCAAATAAATTAAAGGGGTTCTCCCTCCCCCTTTGCCACCCCAGGTGACATGTGGCACCTTCTCATTAGCTGCGGGCAGTAGGCAAAAGTGAAATTTTTTTCCCAAAATTTTCAAAATGCTAAGGGTTAAAAAGAAATCTGAGTGTCCTCTATAGCCCCAAGAGGACATGTGGCACCCTCTCGATTGGGTGTGGGCGGTGGAGGAAAATGGACAAATTTTCCCGAACCAAAATTTTTCCAAAAACTTTTATAAGGAACAAAAATGACTAGGAAAATCTTCCCTACCAAGGCACAAAAACTTCAAAGTGTCATAACTTTTGCAAGGAAGCTCAGTTTTGGGAAAATGAGGATTTTTTTGGAAATCTCTCAATGCCCTCTTTGCAAAGGAAACATAAATTTTATATTTTGATAAGATTTTAAGGGTAAATTTTGTAAAAATGATATGCAGGCTTATAATTAGTGAACTGACAATTTTCAACTTTTCAAATTGATTACATTTGGTCTCCTCCTTCACTCAACATGTCAAACAGACATGGATGATTGATCTAGGTAAATTTGTTTTTGGAAAGTAAATTTGTTCAATTGATTCAAAATTGCATTTGTCCAACAAATGATGAGAAAATGCTTGAGAAGAGATTAAGCTCAATTTTGCAATGGTTCAAGATATTCTCTTAAAAATTCTTTGTCAATTGAGTACATTGCTAATATATCATGGTAAATTTTAAGGTTTCCAAGTTGATTGTTAAGTGCTGGTCCAAACTATGTGTTTTTTTATTAAAATTAATTGTCAGTATAAGGTTTATAACAGAGATCTATTTCTTGAAGTTTTTTTATCAAATTCATACTACAAATATGGAACTTCATTCCTAAACTAGTCCAATACATTCCATTGTTTATAAACAAACTATTTCAAAGCTAAATTGCAATTTTGATTTCCACTTTAATAATTTTCAAAAGAGAACCAATACAATATAATTCCCTCATACGTATTTATTCTTCTTTCATTTTCAAAACAGTGATTCCAATCACAATTTAACATTCCAATTCACCAAACGATGCAATGAGAGATAAAATTGTAATATTTATTAAATCAAAAGGAGATACAACTTTAGCTATTCCATTCTAGAATGCAACTACAAAGTTTTATTTCTTTCAACAATAATCTGAGAATGTACATGTCTTCACACAATTCAATATCTAATCTAATCATAATCCTTCAAAATACATGATACAATTTCATCCACAACAAGTGGGAAAGGGTTACATTGAATGTGTCTCTATAAGAGATTGTCAAACTGCACTTTTCTTTTGCTCCAGGAAAACAACATGCAACTTCCATTTTCTTCCAATTTGATCACAAAAAGAGGGGGAAAGGCAACGCTCTCCACCCAACCAAGACATCCAATGAAAGGATAAGCCTTCCTTCACCATTGGCCCTCGAGCCCCAACCAAGATACAATAAAAGGTGAAATATAACCATGGAAACATATGGATTCCACAACACAACATTCTTTCACACACACATTTCTTTTTGCAACACAATACAACACAAAAACAAACAAATGAGTTCACAATTGCATTTAGAAACATTTCAAAGAATAACTCAGGCTTGAACTTGCAAGCCAAAGGAGCAAGGACTATGGGGAATCTATTTATGCTCCCAATTGGGAATTGGGCATCCACCTATAATCATACCACCAATATAACATATCATATCCCATAAACCTTATGCCTCCCAACCCCTCCTTATATCCCCCCATCAAATTTTCCCTTATGCACCCCCAAAGTAAGAAATGCAAGCTATTTCTTTTCCATGGTGGATCCCAAACCCAAAACTCCCTCCACAAAACTCTAATGCCCATGGCATTCCCTTATGCCCCCCACATGGATTCCCCATAGCCTTCTCCTACACCTTCCCTAAGGCAGTCTACCCAACTAGCCAACAAAAGCAATAAAACATTCTCCATACACACAACTCAACAAGAAAATAATAGCAATAAAAGAAGGAATAAACTCCTACCTCTCCATGGAAGGATTTTCTCCACACAGCAAGCTTTGAATGTCAAAAAAATAAATGTCCAAAATAGTAGTGCCAAAGTATCAAATGCTCTCCAATCTCCTCCAAATCAACAAGAGCTCTAATCACAAAAAAATGTGCCCCCAAGGATGAATGCAAAGAGGTTCAACAACCAAGCAAAAATCTTCACCAAAGCTTCTCCAAAGTAAGAGTTCCAATCACAAGAAAAATGCACCCAAGGAAGCAAGCAAAATGTTTCAACAACCCCCAAAACAAGAAGAGAGTTTCAAATATATAGAAGGGGGAAAGAAGAGGATGATGTGGATCCATGTAGGATGCCACATCATACATCCTCACATTCAAACACAAAAGACAAACTCCAAACTCCAAGGCTCAATAAAGAGGTGGGTGAAGAATAACAGGTTACTTGCACACTCAAAAACAACCCACACCTCAAGGGACATCCATTGAATTAAAATGTAAGAAAGTGCAATTAAAAACATGCACAAGATGAATAAAATGCATTATAAAATCACAATCACTTCCCCAACCATAAGTATGGTTGGTAACATAAATTTAGAGGCATGGGACAAGTTTTACTTGTCCCACAAGTCTCAAAAATAGCCCCAAGGTCAAATTCGAATTTCCATGGAGGTGGAGTATTTCTTACTCTAAAATCTGACTTAAACATACTCTTACACCACTTACACATCACTTACAAACTAAATACAACAGCCAACAACTCTAATAATTACTTTCCCATATCCTCATTTGATTTATTTAAATTTTAAACATGTGATTTCTCACATTAATCTATCACAATAATTTATTAAAAGAAGAGAACACATTACAAATAAAATACATACAACAATAAATAAAAGAAAAACATTAATAAAATACACAAACCCATGGTCACATGTAAAGATGATCCCCCATGGGAATATCTAACAAAATTACACACACACACAAATAAAACAAGTTGTCATGGTGACCTGTCGAGTTCACCTAGAATTCCACTTTGGTTAGTCTCGATCCCTGATGTTTGTTGTGATATTTTAAACCTACAACAAATACCTCCCACCTCGTGGATGTTCCAAAATGAATATGATAATAAAATCACAAAATCTATACATATGAATCACAACAATCATCAAGGCAATCAATGAAATCATTTACAATTTATATCATCAACAACTATATCATCATCAAATAATTTTCCTTTTCTAGGTTTACTCATAATCTCCAAAATCACATGTCCGAATAACTTCCATTAAAAATCCATGTCAATAGTATATCATCATCCACATGTGAGTGTCTCTAATAATCATCATGCATTATATATAATCAGATTCAACAATAATCCAGGATCGACATCTAACACCATACTAAATCAAAACTATTAAAATGTGTCATAGTCTACAAGTATCATGATCGAAATAAAAGGTGCCAAAGGGAAGTGGGCACTGCATCCCCCTCCCCTTAGACTCGACTTCCTCCTAGAAGTCACAGGAAAGAGAGATAGAAATAAATGGAACATAAAAAGGATCACCCCCATTATGAGATTGTTTGCTTTAACAAGTGTGGGTCTACAGAACTCTAGTTTGGTCCAATATAATTTAACAAGAAGAAATGAGATTGCAAGGGATGAGTTCTAAAATTTCAGCATGCAAGACTACAAACATAAGAATCTAAGGAGTATCTTTACGCTATCAAACAAGAGACACAACACATAACAATATAACAAGAAGAGTTCCAAAAGATCATCAAGAGTAACCACCAAGAAAGGGAATTATAGGGAAAATTTCCATAACTTGAGATGACCACATAGTTTCCCACTGATACACATACCACATTAACCAAAATTGAGGTTTCCACTAGGGTTAAATTATGCTTTCATAGTTTTTGTTTAGACTAAGGCTAGCAAAAATCAACCATGACCAATTTTGTAAGAGAAACACGTCTACACAAGGTCCCACAAATCAAGATCACACAAGATGAGGTTAATAAACAAGGACACCTAAATCAACAAAACATTTACAATCAAGGAACTAATCAAGGAAAGCATTTCTATAACTTGAGAGGGTACAATTAATTTTCATGGTAATGCAAGTGAAGTCAAGACCACAAGGTTTTCCTATAGTCTGATTTTTACACTTTGTTTTAAGAATTAAGCACACCAAACAACGAAATCTAAATAAGTTAACCAATATATCTATAATAATATATATATATATATATATATAATATATATATATATATATATATATATATATATATCTCCCCTAGCAACTAACATATCAATTCAAGCACCATACATTAAAGAACAATGGGGATTATTTATCCTATTTCCTACTCAAGCTCGAATGATCATAAAGAGAGCACAAGAAACACCAAGGACCACTCAAGGTTGCTAGGGAGAAGAGCAAGTAACAAGGGGTCCAATCAAATCCAAAGGTGAATAACATCATCTTGCACTTTCCATACTAATGGGAAGAAGGGCTTCAACAACAAGGTGACCCAAGAAAATATGAAGAAAAGAAGACTTCCCGAAGTTATCTTTTATCCTTAACATATGTTGCCTTAAAATTACAATAACTTAGGTCTCCAAGGACAAGACAACACACACGGTGGTTACTTCTCAAAAATAGATAAGTCTCAATCCAAAAAGGGCCACAACTCACATCCGTCGAGCTACGGGATGATAAGGGTGTGATGACCCAAAACTCCCACAAGAAAGGCACATACATCCATGGACAAGAAGTAATAAGCAACTAGAACACATTACTATCCACTGGGTGTTTCACAAACCTAGGTAGGTGATAGAATTACACGTTCAACTATATATTGCACTCAATACACATAAATTTTACCCATTTTATAAATCAACTTATTAAGTCAAAAGTTATAGCTTTTCTTGATAAGAGCATTCCTTTCATGCTTTCTTAGTTACAAACTTCCTTCTATTATGACCTCATCAGTTTACATTATAAAGAGCACCACTAAGGTGGGCATGATGTCTCACCATTTTGTATAGGAAGAGAGCATTTAGTTTACTTGCAAGGAAGGTGGATGGAAAAGATTTCCTTTCTATTCTTCTACATGGTTTTTATTTCTTCTACTAATCTACCAAGGGTATAACAAGGATCACTTCCCTTTTCTATGCTCCAGTTTATTTGTTAAGTTCCAAGGTCAAATCTCCTTAATTATAGTTTTATGGTGTTTTGGTTGAGTCATCATATCAATCAACTTTTGATGAGAAGGAAGGTTCAAACACATCACAAAATTACTTTTATGGGAAGGAGATACAAATCAACACACCACATTTTGATTCTAAAGGAACAAGAGACATTCAACATAGAAAACACATTATTAATTTTCTGTAAGAACTAGGAAACAATGAACCAACATGAATCACACCAAGATTTCAAAAATTCACCAAATAATTTCAAGCATCATAAAACATTCTTAGTGGGTCTCCACAAGTTTCATAAGAAATTTTCAAGGAAGGCTCATTAAAGAGGTTTAATCTTACTTTTACGAATCTATTAAGGTTTAACAAAAAAATAATTGTGGTTTAGGATGGTAACATTTTATTCTCCTAATAACCAAAGAAGGTTTTCCAATCAATACTCATGTCCCCACAAGACACCACCAGCCAAGCAACCAGATGACAATGCAACTTTACTCCAAGGAACCACATCCACACTAAAAGGCATCCAATGTAATGGGGAAAAACCAAATAATTTACCAAATCATGAACTTAACAGCCAAGAGTTACATTTTTTTAAAAGAGGAAGTACCATATAAGCACCATCGAGATTAACTATTAAGATCTACCAAACTAACATTTCTAAGAGAAATATCCAAAAGACCCAAATCATCCATAAGTGTTTCCAAGTAACCCAAAGATTAATAGGTCATAGAATGTTATTCATAGTAAGGAAAATTTAAGGTAAGGGTAAACTTATTTATAAGTCAAGAGATTAAAACCAATACACTTAAATAAAGACACACTTCTGAAGGGCTTAAATCTATCCATAATTACCAAGATGCATACATTCCACGAGTCAAAACTTTCTATGATGCAACCAGAACCCAAGATATAATTTAACATACCATTGATGAAAACCACAATCAAAACAACACTTTTCCAATAACATTTCTGATCAACCAAAGAGGTAATCCAATCCTAAAAAATCTAAAAGCCCATTAATTAGCACTTATACTCTAACAAGGGTTAAGCTCTACCAGATTGAAATAGAATCACCACTATCATGTCGACCGCCCTCTAGACCACACTACACAAAAAAATTTCTTTCTAGCAAGGTCAAGCAATGAAAGGATCACTCTAATACCTTAGACACACTCAAGGTTCCATGCATCCATAACCAAGGCATGACTTTAAGCACCTAAAAGGACCTTCAAGACACCTGGGTGTACCCCCATACGACAATTGTCACTATACATAAAGCATATGACCAGCTCAACAACATGCAAGAAGAAAACCACGTAATGTTTAGCCAAGTAGCCAACAACATAATGAGCTCCGAGTCACCAATCAAATAAAGTCCAAGAAATATGGAAATCAATAAAAGTGGCTAAGTAGCCACATTGCAAAGTTTGAAAATTCTTACAAGAATTATAAATTAATAAAAGATCCTCGAGCTTCTTCAATCCAAACATAAAATAAGATGTTGGTCCTTGATAAAATACACAAGATTACGAATGTAAACACAAAATTTAACACTACATTCACTCCATGAGCCTTTCATGGCCGCTAATAGGGGTACTATGCCTCGAGGTTAGTTCAAGAACAATATAAAGGATTGGGTCCTAGATGACACCTAGACTTAGTGTCCACCCTCTCATATGGGTAACAACATGGAAAACTAAAAACAGAACCTCTTTCTCGAACCACTCAAGGAGGAATCTCTAAACAACTTCTAATTAAATCTTCGACCCAGAACACAACCACTATTGTCCAACCACAAGGATCACATCATACAACTCATCATTCCAACAACTCCAATAAGGAAGGGTCTCAACAAAGGGATTAATGCATCATACAATTAAATCAAGTTTTAGGCTTGTAAAACAACACATTTTAAAAAGGGAACGAGTTTCCATTATACTAGAAGTTCACCAAAATTAATTTAATTTCTAACATTCTTAGTTACCCGGGTTTAGAGAAAATTCACTAAGCAAGCAAACAACTCAAACTCAAACAACTTGTTATTTTATTATGATTTTAATTCTGGCAGTTCAAATGAACAGAGAAATGTAATATTTCTTCATGCTTATTTCTTTTCTTTAATTTTCAAACAAGTTTGTTTTATTAGATTCAAAAGTGTGCTAGGTTTACAGTTCATGTCTCAAGTTTTCTAGTGTGCCCAATGGCCCAATATTTTGAACCACTGCTCTAATACCAAGTGTGATGCCGGTTAAAACAACCCACTTGAGACCCATGAACAACCTAGGTTTAGCTAGAAAATTATGGAATATATTTTTTTATTAGGAGTTAATGACCAAAGTCTCGAAGATGATTAAATTCAACCGATAACTTTTCCCATTATAATAATTACTAATTCCACATTAAAGAGAAACAAGATCAATAAGTCCACCCTAGCTCAAATCTCTCTAGGGATTAATTTAATTACTGATTTCATTGACATTTTAGCTAAATATTCCTTGATTAAATTTTAGGGTTAAGGGACCCAAAACAATTAAATACCCAAGGTAATTAATTTCCACACTAGATAAAGACAAGAGCAGGGTTTAAATTACAGTGAGGGAAGGAACACATAAATAAAGTTAACAGACCAAGGTCTCACTTACCCACTCCCAACACTTGATGAGAGTGTCTACCCCAGGTTTGTTAGGTAACAACTACCACTAACATATTCCAGAACAACTCAAATTCACAAGAACAAAATTCTCTTTTATTAACAATTCCCAGAGGTCACAAGGTCCAAAACTTAGGGCTAGAAGTTTCAGTTAGGTTCAAGGAGCAATTTTCCCCCATACCCAACTCTCTATAATAGGCTCAGAGTTTTAACTAGATTTTTCTCCTTCTTAACACTTCCAAAAATTCCTAAACCATTTCTAATGGATAGGAAATTTTCTCACCTTTCTGGTGATATAAATAAGTCCTCCTAACTCCTTACAGAACTCAAGATATGAGTGGGTGGAGTTCTTAGGTAAAATTTTCCCCAAGGGGACACGTGTCAAGAGGGGGAAAGCACCTCCAACGGGTTGGCGGGTTGCGGGTGGCTTGGGGAATTTCTCCCATTGCATGGGCACAAATGAAAAGTTTCTTCCACACCTCCATGGGTCCTTGGTGGACATGTGGCGGCCTCAGAGACAACATCGGGGAAAAGGGAAGGGCGGAATGATGAAAGGATTTGGGGTGCTTCACCTAAGGAAGAGGAAAAAAGAAACCAGTTCTCCCACACCCACAAGTCCACTTGGGGATGCGTGGTGCTCCACAATTAGCCGCGGGGAGTAGAGAGAAAGAGGGGCGGGGAGTAGTGGGAGATTTAGTGCATTGTACCCAATGGAGGAAAAAATGGAGAAAGGGATGAGTGGGTCTCGTGCGCCATGAAGGAAAAAAAAGCCCGAGGTGGGGGTGGTGATGCGGCATGGGGAATCTTGTTGAAATTTTCCCAAGGCCAAAAACCAAATAAATTAAAGGGGTCCTCCCTCCCCATTGCCACCCCAAGGTGCCACATGGCACCTTCTCATTGGTGGGCAGGCGGGGCAAAAGTGAAATTTTTCCCAAAATTTTCAAAAGGCTAAGGGTTAAAAAGGAAATTGCACCTCCGCCGTAGCCCCAAGAGGACACGTGGCACCTCTGATTGGTTGTGGGCCAGTGGAGGAAAATGGAAAATTTTCCTGAACCAAAATTTTTCCAAAAACTTTTCTAAGGAAAAATGACGGGAAATTTTTGGGTTATGGGGCCTGCTAGGGAAAATTTTCCCAAATTTTCCCACCAAGGCATAAAAATTCAAAGTGCCATAAATTTTTCTAGGAAGCCTAGTTTTGGGAAAAAAAGGACTTTTGGAAAGCTCTCGATGCCCTCTTTGCATAGGAAACATAAATTTTACTTTTAATAAGTTTTTAAGGTCAATTTTGTAAAAAGGATCTGTAGGCTTATAATTAGTGAACTGACAATTTTCAACTTTTCAAATTGATTAAATTTGGTCTCCTCCTTCACTCAACATGTCAAACAGACATGGAGGATTTATCTAGGGAGGGTTTAGAGTGTTTTGGAAAGTTAATTTGTTCAATTGATTCAAAATTGAATTTGTCCAATAAATGACAGAAATGGTTGAGGAAGAGATTAAGCTCAATTTTGTAATGGTTCAAGATATTCTCTTAAATCTTCTTTGTCAATTGAGTACATTGCTAATATATCATGGCAAATTTTAAGGTTTCCAAGTTGATTGTTAAGTGCTTGTCTAAACTTTGCATTTTTATTAAAATTAATTGTCAGTATAAGGTTTATAACATAGATCTATTTCTTGAAGTTTGTTTATCAAATTCATCCTACAAATATGGCACTTCATTCCTAAACTAGTCCAATACATTCTGTTGTTTAGAAACAAACCATTTCAAAGCTAAATTGCAATTTTGATTTCCACTTTAATAATTTTCAAAAGAGAACCAATACAATATAATTCCCTCATACGTATTTCTTCTTCTTTCATTTTCAAAACAGTGATTCCAATCACAATTTAACATTCCAATTCACCCAACAATGTAATGAGAGATAAACTTGCAATCTTTATTAAATCAAAAGGAGATACATCTTTACCTATCCCATTCCTTGAATGCAACTACAGAGTTCTATTTCTTTCCAACAATAATACAGAATGTACATGTCTTTCACAATTCCAATATCTAACTTCATAATCAAGTTTCAAACATCCTTCCTTAACAAATACATGATACAATTTCATCACAACAAGTGGGAAAGGTTATAATGAATGTGTCTCCACAAGGTACTTGTCAAACTACATTTTTATTTTGCTCAAGGACAGCAACATGCAACTTCCATTTTCTTCCAATTTGATCACAACAAAAGAGGGGAAAGGCAACGCTCTCCACCCAACCAAGACATCCAATGAAAGGAGAAGCCTTCCTTCACCATTGGCCCTCGAGAACTAACCAAGATACAATAAAAGGTGCAATTCAACCATGGAAACATCTGGATTCCACAACACAACATTCTTTCACACACACATTTCTTTTTTAAAACACAATACAACAAAAAAAAAATAGCAGTTCACTGCTTGCATTTAGAAACATTTCAAAGCGTAAGAACTCAAGCTTGATCTTGCAAGCCAAAGGAGCAAGGACTATGGGGAAGCTACTTATGCCTCCCAATTGGGAATTGGGCATCCACCTATAATCACACCACCAATATAACATATCATATCCCATAAACCTTATGCCTCCCAACCCCTCCTTATGCCCCCAAAATTTTCCCTTATGCCCCCAAAGTAAGAAATGCAAGCTATTTCTTTTCCATGGTGGATCCCAAACCCAAAAATCCCCTCCACAAAACTTCTTTGATGCCCATGGCATTCCATTATGCCCCCACATGGATTGCCCCATAGCCTTCTCCTACACCTTCCCTAAGGCGGTCTACCCAACTAGCCAACAAAAGCAATAAAACATTCTCCATACACACACATAACAAGAAAATAATAGCAATAAAAGAAGGAATAAACTCCTACCTCTCCATGGAAGGATTTTCTCCACACAGAAAGATTTGAATTTCAAAAATAAATGTCCAAAATAAACAATTGCCAAAGTATCCAATGCTCTCAATCTCCTCCAAATCAACAAGATCTCTAATCACAAAAAAATGCCCCAAGGAATGAATGCAAAAAGTTTCAAACAACCAAGCAACAATATTCACCAAAGCTTCTCCAAAGTAAGAGTTCCAATCACAAGAAAAATGTGCCCAAGGAAGCATGCAAAATGTTTCAACAACCCCAAAACAAGAAGAGAGTTTCAAATATAGAAGAAGGGGGAAAGAAGAGGATGATGTGGATCCATGTAGGATGCCACATCATACATCCTCACATTCAAACACAAAAGACAAACTCCAAAATCCAAGGCTCAATAAAGAGGTGGGTGAAGAATGACAGGTTACTTGCACACTCAAAAACAACCCACACCTCAAGGGACAACCATTAAATTAAAATGTAAGAAAGTGCAATTAAAAACATGCACAAGATGAATAAAATGCATTATAAAAATCACCAATCACTTTCCCAACCATAAGTATGGTTGGTAACATAAATTTAGAGGCATGGGACAAGTTTTACTTGTCCCACAAGTCTCCAAAAATAGCCCCCAAGGTCAAATTCGAATTTCCATGGAGGTGGAGTATTTCATACTATAAAATCTGACTTAAACATACTCTTACACCACTTACACATCACTTACAAACTAAATACAACAGCCAACAACTCTAATAATTACTTTCCCATATCCTCATTTGATTTATTTAAATTTTAAACATGTGATTTCCACATTAATCTATCACAATAATTTATTAAAAGAAGAGAACACATTACAAATAAAATACATACAACAATAAATAAAAGAAACACATTAATAAAATACACAAACCCATGGTCACATGTAAAGATGATCCCCCCATGGGAATATCTAACAAAATTACAACACACACAACAAAACAAGTTGTCATGGTGACCTTGTGAATTCACCTAGAATTCCACTTTGGTTAGTCTCAATCCCCCGATGTTTGTTGTTGTAATATTTTAAACCTGCAAAACACAAATACCTCCTTCGGCCTTGTGACCATATCAGAACGTCAAAATGAATATATAATAACATCACAAAATCATCTATATATATATGAATCAAAATAATCACCAAGGCAATCAACGAAATCATTTACAATTTATATCGACAACTATATCATCATCAAATAATTTTCCTTTTCTAGGTTTACTCATAATCTCCAAAATCACATGTCCGAATAACTTCCATTAAACATCCATGTCAATAGTATATCATCATCCACATGTGAGTGTCTCTAATAATCATCATGCATTATATATAATCAGATTCAACAATAATCCAGGATCTGACATCTAACACCATACTAAATCAAAACTATTAAAATGTCTGTCATAGTCTACAATATCATGAAGGTGCCAAAGGGAAGTGGGCACTACAAGAGTAAGGAACTAAACAAACAATTCAAGACAAGTACTGTCCGCATCTTCCTCCACTCGACTGAATAGAACCACCACAAGCCTTACGAGTTTTTTTTAAAATCTTAAGACAAATATGGATTTGCTTAGCATCAAGACAAAAAGGAAATAAGTAATACATTCATAAACCTCTACAATCGATACGACTATCCCAAAACAAATCACAATTCTAGTCCATTAATTCCTAAGAATTTAATAGCCAAGCTTGCCACATGGCACATGATTCACTCAAGGTAGAGAGGGAGAGGTTTTTCTACGATTTCTCGCACTCTGTCAAGTTCAAGGGAGGTTAAACATTCCAAAGGGCATAAGCCATAAAACAATTCGCACTCAAGGAGTGACATGAAGGATATTACGAAAGAGGTTACTAGTTCGGCATCAAACAAAAGTAAACTTAGAAGCTACCTTAGAGAAGACAATCCAAAAATGAGATTAAGCCTTCAAAACCAGATAAACCAACAAAACCTAGCTCGCAAAACAGGTAGACAATTTTTTTAACAAAAACAAAATACTTGTTTAGAGACAAATACGAGTTTCAAACATAAGTTCCAATTTTCCACAAGATTCCATTACCAGTTCAGGTAAACAAAAACAAATCCAATGTGAATCTAGAGTTAATAATTCCAAAAAAGAATAAAACCTTAGCTCAGAGTAAATGTACAAAGCAAACTCACAACTCGACTACAAGTTCATCATAAGAACCAAATGTAGGTACAATGTCGAATACGAAGGTTCATCCTAAAGTTCAGATCTTACCAAGCTCCATTCAGTCCAAAATGATCACAAGGCCCCAAAAAAGCTCATAACAAGGCACGAAGCTTCACACAAGCTTAGAACATCCATGGAGCTCTATTACAACTCCCGAACACAAAACTTAAACAGAGATACAGAGCCAAACAAACAACAATGTCAGTTCAAAACGGCCAAGGAACTTCTACTTCAAACTCAACAAACTAATTCTCTCAATAATATCTCGAGAATGAAACATATGGCAACACGTGCCCATTCAGACAAACCGAGACTTGAATACAAGCTACAGAGCTATCAAAAAAGTTTGTTTGTATACCACCAAGTACTAAATGCAGATAAAGTTCCCATGAACTACCATTAACAACCAAGGATTCATATTCCAAAACCCACATAAATTTCAAGAAAACAAGCAAGTAAATAACTAGATACATCATGCAAAAATATATCTCCAATGAGTAGAGTTGTTTTTATGAGTCAATGACAAGCAATCTTAATGGGTAGAGCCTATCATGCCTAATAGTGCCTCTGCAAGTTGAAGAAAACTTCTAATTGAGTTTCCAACACCCCTTCTTCTCTAAGCAAAGATCAAACAATAATAATATTTTTCCAAAGTGCCTCTTATACATTCCTCGAACCAAAAATAGATCAAAGAATTCAAAAATAGCCACTAAGTGCAGATCAAACTGCTGGTTTGAAAAACCAGATAGCTCCATGCAGAGAAAAAATTGTGAAGCATGCAAAGTAAAACAACCCCCAACAAATCCACTAGCATGCCTTCCAAGATGGTTCACTCACCAAAATTGAGGCAAATTAATGCCATTAATTTGCATATTCCCACCTATCTCTCCTTGCCACTGCCATCCAAAGTTGGCGAGACTAAATTTAACTTCCACATGCATTTCCAAACTTAGTGATGCTTCCATGTAGGTTCCTCTAAAATTTAACTAGCCCTTACCAATCTGGTAGTACTTCCATGCCTTAATACCAAATCTAATCAAAATCAAATCTCATTAAAATCTTAGGAACTGCCACTTAGCTCCCACTTTCCAATCGACCCATAGGTTCCCTTTCATATCCCATTAGGATAGATACTATTTTCTTAGGTTAGATCTTAGGTTAATAAAATATAACCTTAGGATATAACCTTCAAACAATAGATTTTCACCTTAGGTTAGGTCTTAGTTTAACCAAATACAATAGGTAATAGGTTAGAAATAACTTAGCATCCCTTAGGTTACTTCCCTTCATGCTAACTTAGTATCACAACTTAGGTTAGGATGTCATCCCACGTAGAGTGGCGTAGAAAGAGTTAGGTAAATTACCTGAGTCTTGAATCCATTAGGATAGACCTTAATAGATATAGGACAATTTTATATTCTCACTTTCTCCATAATCCCGAAGCAGGTTTCTATTTCCCTTAATGTCATTAAGCACCGTACAAGGGTCAATCAAGAAGAGCCAAGCATAACACAAAACAAAATGCAAGCACGGTCTTTCAAGATAATAAAGAATTTGCAACAACCACAAGTTCAGTCCGTTAAGCCTCTTAATCAATGAATGTCAGTTTTTCACTCAGTTTAGATAAGAAGATTTAAAACATACCTTGGATCAATGGAATTGATCCATGGATGAGTCCAATTACAAGGGATAAGTTTGCAACTCTTAAAACCAGATTACAACTTACTCTTAAGAAGTGAAATAGATTATTGCAAGAAACAACATATCAGCCCTACAATCAAAGAGCAGAGATGATTTACCCATAAAAAGCATGATTTTCAACCAACAAGGAAACATACATGTGTCCTAAAAATCACATGTCAACACTTGAAATGCAAAAGAGGAATATAACAGTTTGACAAGGTGTTACATTATATATCAGTGGATTAACAACTATCAAGGAAGTATCACACTTCCTAGATCTAGATCACACTAGGAAATCCACTAACTTTTGCTATTAACTGTATCTTGTGGTCTTTCTTTGTATTATAGGTAGTTCCTCCTAGCCAAAAGGAAGCTCACATGATCAGCTTGGATCGGAAATCAAAAACATGTGCACTCAACCTTCAACTAATATAATAACAGGTATTCCTCCTTGGCCCTTTACCTTATCTATTTCATTTTCTACAAGAATCTTGTGAAACATAGGGCATACGAGGATACTACTAGAAATTAATTAAGGGCTATGGAAAATTTGTATGCCATTAGAGGATTTGTTTAGGCATAAAGAGAAATTTCATTGGGATGAGATGAAATAGATAGATTTTGACACATTGAAGGAAAGACTCACTACCGCACCTATCTTACACTTTCCCTCTTGGGATAAACCATTTCATATACATGTTGATGCTTCGGGTATGGAAATTGGAGAAATATTAGCACATCTTGGAGAGGGGATTTTTGATCATCCTTGTGCTTCATTAGTAGGACATTTACTCCAGTGAGAACAAAATTACACCATGATAAAGTGTGAGGCATTGTCAATGATCTACACGTTGCATAAGTTTGGGCAAGTATTTGCTAGCAACTCCTTTTATTTTCTACATGAAATACATGGCATTGAAGTACTTGGTGAATAAGCTCGTTTGGCAAGGGTGCATATGTCATTGGATACTATTATTTTAGGAGTTTGAGTTTACGGTTGTGGTGAAATCGGGAAAAAGTAATTTGGGACCTGATCATTTTTCAAGGATTACTTTAGGTGAGGACGCATAGAGCATTGAGGATACAATTCTAGATGCATAGTTTTTAGGCTGCGGTGTGCGCCTTCATAATTAGAAGATATTGATTTTTTTCCTACAAATGGGTGTGGTACGAGAAGAAATGAAAGCATTGCAAAGGAAGCGATTATCCATACGTTTTGTGCCCTATATGTTAATTGGTGGAGACTTATACAAGCTAGGTCATGATGAGGTTTTGCACTAATGCGTACTAGAACATGAGCACACTACAATCATGGAAGAGGCTCATGGTGGAATTGTAGGAGGACACTATACTAGGAATACGGCGACAGTGCACAAGATCCTTCTAGTTGGACTTTGGTTGGAAATAGTTTATAAGGATTATATTGAGTATTACAAGTCCTATGACCATTGTCGATGCCTTGATAATCTAGGGAAAAGAGATGAAATGTAATTAAGGCCTATTCTCGGTGTAGATTCGTTCAAGAAATGGAAAATTCACTTCATGGCCCCTATTTCTCCAGCCATGTGAAGGAGAGGTTTTGCGCTATATCATTACATGCCTGACTACCCTATAAGGTGGGCAAAGGCGACACCTACAAAAGATTGCATGGTGGAAAAAACAACTATATTCTTGTGGGAGAATATAATTAGAAGGTATGGATGCCTACTTGAGTTTAATAAGTGATAGGGTACTCATTTCTTAAATGAGATAGTTATAATTTTATTGGTATAATTCATTGTGGCTCATCACAATAGTACCCCTTATCACCCACAAGCTAATGGGATAGTGGAAGATTTTAACAAAATTTTGACATTGGCCAAGATTTTTGATGTGGGAAGAAAGGAATGGGGTGATAAAGTCTCTACCATGTTATCATCATATTGGACTAATAAATGACTAAACAAGACAACACCTTTTCAATTGGTGTTTGGTGGGAGAGGATATGTTACTGTTTAATTCAAGTTATCATTATTGTGTATAGCACACGTATGAGGGTTAGTAGATGAACAAGAACTTGAGTAAAGGATTAACATGTTAATTCAATTAGATAAGAGGTGGGCCATTGATCGCTAGAGTTAGAAAATGGAGAAATCTAGGTAAAAGGCATGACATGATAGACACATCAAGAATAAGCAGTTTGAGGTTGGACGAGATGTTTCTACTCTATGATTCAAAGTTTATACACCACCCATGGAAGTTCAAAGTCCATTGGTTGGGCCCATATATTGTATCCTATATACTTGATTCATGCGCTTCCCGATTACAAGTGCTAGATGGAACTCGGTTGCCGGGATATTTCAATGAGACTAGGTTGAATCCCTACTATAAATAAGTCTTCCTGGTGTTGTAAATAAGATAATTTTTCTAGTTATCTTAGGATTTACTTTAATGCGTTTCCTTTCTTTGTGTTTCCCTTTCTCGTTGTTTTTTTCCTTTTTGGTTTGTTTTGGGTGTGTGTGTGCACCGGTGGCTAATTACATCATAAAGGTTTTATGCGTAAAGGACCATGCATCTTTTTAGTGTGGGGTGGAACATAAAGGTGAAGTTCATAAAAGGACTTGGTAAGAGTTAGAGAAAGTGCATGGAGAAATGTTGAAGTGGTGGCTTGGGTTGTATAATCACAAGCGCATGGGTTCAAAAAGGTCACACATAGCATAGGTGATCATAAATAAGATTGGTGTCAAAAGTATTTGACAAAAGCGTGTACAAGGGTAGAAAGTGCAATAGAAACATGAGGTAGGTGAAGGAAATAAATTGGTAAAGGATGCAGAGGTTGACATACTTCAGCATAGGGAGTGCGTGTAAGTTATTCTAATGTCAAATAAGTCTTTGTGCCGAAGGTTGCATAAATTGTCACATGATTTTTTGCATGGAGGGAAAGCACTAGGAAAAATGCGTAGAGGGAGGTCATTGGAAAAATCCAACTTTAATGTGTTTGTACATGGGTAGGTAACATTGGATTCTTTGCAAGAAAATAAAAAAGCTATAAATAGAAGGTCGGTAGTGAGTTATTCTTTTACCTTTTGTTTGTGTTAAAGAGCTCTTGTGAACTAGGGCATCCTTGTGAAGAAATATTTGTGGAGATCCACATGCATAGAAGAAGATTAAGTGAGTTTGATATGTGAACTAGAGTGGAAAGGGAGTACACAAGCGTGAGTGGAGGATTTGGTTTGGAGGATTCCCAAGGGTGTTACGTCATCTTATGGAAGGGCGCTTTCTAGGTTAGGGTTTGTAGAGCTAGGGAATGGGATATAAAGGAGTTTTCGTAGAGGATTAAAGCCAAGGGATTGAGAAGAGTTTAATCAAGAATTGAAGAATAAATAATGAGATCCCAACAAGGAAAAATGGCACCAAGGAAAGGATATAATTTTTCACCGAAGAAGGGAAAAGGAAAGGGCAAAGTGAAACCCATTGTATCAACAAGTTTTAATGAAGAATGGTACGCAGAGATGTAGTACCCAAATGGTGTGTTGTTAGGAAAGGAATGGGTGTCTCATATACAAAAGATGGTCGTGAGTGATTATAACCATCAAACAAGCACCACGGAAAAAGGAGATGGAATTAGATTTGGTTCACCCTATAGAAAAGAGGACACCAGATGGGAAGCCCATTTATGATGATGAAGTAAAGGTTAAGATGGAAAAGGTTGGGCTCCTACAACTCTACGAGTTGCCCTATTTTGGAAAACCTAAGCAACTATACCAATGGTTAATGTCATGCGTGCATGAGGATCAATTTTATTTCGTAGGACAAAGGATGTCCATAACTTCTCAGCTGATTTCCAAGTTCACTGGCCTTATCTACAAGGAGAGTTGTTGAATGATGAATTATGTGATAAGGAATCCATCAAGAAAAAAGTTAAAGAATATGATTACAAGAAGGGTTTGCATTACTTTGATATCTCTGCAATAATTGACCCTATCATGAGGATGGCCACACGAAGGTTACATAAGCTGAATGGTCAAGAGAGATGGACACAAATAAACAAGATTTGGTTGAATGTTTTCCGTAAGATCTCAGAGGGAACCATCTATAACATTTCATTTTTATTGCAGAGGAGATCATAGATGTCGTGCAATGGGGAAAATATTATGTTTGGTAATGTCCTTCTCACCATTGTCTTTTCAGAAATTGGAGTGCCCGATGGGCCGGATAAGTTTGTTTGGGAATACCTCGGATGAGGACCCCTCCCCTACTAAGAGATTTGAGGCATATACTTGTGACAGCCACTCATAAGGCACACTTGGAGAAATGGTATAAATGGATGCATGACACATTTGGGGTAGAATAAAGGATACTTAAGCAGCTTCATTCACTGGGGGATGGAGAAGATAAATTCATTGTATACCAGCACTTCTATATTGGTAGGTTTACCTTGACAGATGGCACCAAAATCCCTAGGTGTATATTCCCCTTCTCCTTCATAGCAAGTAATATTTTTAATGTGTGGTAAACCGGTTTAAAGAGGCGAAGAAACATAGATTTGATCTAAGTGTTGTAGGTCAATATAACCATAAGATGAACTAGACATTGATGTATCCTAAGAAGCACGCATATGTAGAAATTTACGTATCTTATGACATGCACATGTTAAAACGGTGACATTACCTATTGCGGGTAGGATGGAAGTAATGGTGTATGTGTGACTAAGGCCCAAATTTGAGAAGGGCGCTTATATTGAGGATGATGTATTAATCCTAGAGGACCCCACGGGGAGAAAGAATAAAGTGGTAATAAAGAAGCGATAACAAGAGGAGATCCCAACACCCAAGGCACCAAGCATGTATATAGTGCAGACTATAGGGGCACAGGAGTCAGGCACAGGCACAAGAAATTATGTTTTCCAAAACAATTCCCCCACCCGGGAGAAGGAGAAGTCACCTGAGAGAGAGGAGTCGACCGAGAAGGAAGTTGTCCCCATTTTTAGAGGATCTCCGGTTAAGAAGAAGTAAAAGGTGGATGAGAGCTCAAACTCGGAGGAGACAGAAAGAATGAAGAATGATGATTACGAGGAGGAGAATTAAGAAGACAATAAAGAGTGTGAGGAAGCTTATAATTCTCTTATGTACAATATACACAAGTCACGGTGAAGAAGGGGATGAAGAGGAGGAGTATGAGGAGGGCACCCATGTCAAGGGAGGAAGTAAGAAAGTGGGCATTCATGGTCATAAGACCCCAACCTCGACCAAAGAATAGATAGATGATATAGTTAAGAAGGAGGTGGAAGGCATTATACAACATCTAGTGCACCAAGAGGTAGAGCACATCACCGATGAAGTGTTAAAGGATGCGAGGAGAGCGCAAGTGCAAGGAAGGAGTATGGAAGCATGGGCGGAGACCCCAACTTGGGGGTAAGTTTTCCCAAGGTGGCACGCATGAGTGGAAAGGGCGTAGTAATACTACAGGAACACACCATGACTTACAATAGATATCCAAACAAGGTTTTATGTGCATGTTTCGAGCATATTTACCACAGACCAACTCCTCATTTGGTCTTCTTTTGATGAAGAGAGAGGATACATGCGCACATGGAAAATGCTATCCTATAATTTGAGTCCCATATTGATGAGCCCAATTTCGAGGTTGATAAAGATGCAATAATGGATACACCAAAGTGCTTAAAGGTATGAACCGTCTTATAAATACCCACCGGATGTTGGATGAACAAGTCTGCAATACACTTAACAAAGTATCAAAGGAAGTGGAAGCAAGGATTTTGGGTAGGAATGATAGGATAAAAGTCTTGGAGGAGGTGATGGAGAAAAAGAATGAGGAAATCATTGAGAGGGATAGGGGAATAAAGCATAATGAATTGGTGAATGTACAATTGAGGCATGAGCTAAGGGATGAAAAGGAAAAGGTGCACGAAGTTTACAAGAAGGTAGAGGTTATTTCAAATTCCATTATCTTGAAGCACCTAGACTTGGCCCCTACTAAACAAAAGTACAAGTCGACCTTGCACTACTTGAAGGACTTAACTTGCATACTCACAATGGATATGCACCCACTTGCATTAGAGTTAGAAGAAAAGGTGATGACACACCGAGGAAGAAAGAAGAGAAGTTAAAGGCCGGGAGATAATAGCTCGGTACTCCGAGATATTTTCCTCCATGAATACCATAGCACAGATGGAAAAAATTGTGTATGAAAATTGTAGCAACATAGACAAAGTAGCAATCATATTAGTTTCCATCCATGAGGTAGAAAGAACTCAAGAGAAAAACAAGGGCAATAGGGTGAAACATGATAGGATTTTAGCAGGATTTGACAATAAATTAGAGGAAATAAAAACCTTGTGTGTTTCGATTAAAAATAAATTAAAGGAGTTGTACCCCCAAGTCACTCGTAGGATGGACGCATTGGGTGACCTTAGCAAGCAAATGGAAAACATTGAAGACACACTAAAGGCTAAGGGGGATGAGATGAGTTTTCATGAGGTTAGTGTGTTGATGGGTGATTTACTTCAATAGGCGTAGAGTGAGGTGGATTATTGGGATAAGATTGAAGCATCCATGAAGAAATATTTCTCACTCCTCATGTAACAGTAGCAAAATTATTCTATTCTTCCATTTTTTATTCAATTATAGATTATTTCATGTCCCCTATTCTTTATTATTTGGTGGAGATCAAAGTGTTTCTGGGGATGGATAACACACATAGTGTGGGGTAATGTTGGTCCCTAAATGGAATAAGTCCCAAGTTAGAAGGTCATCGCACACACGAAGTAGTAAAGAAGGAAGGCACTCGGGTGAAAGTGCACAAGGAGAGGTGTGCAAGAGAAGAGGTTGATGTGATTACAAGTAGGAAGGTTTGGGAATAGCCATATTTTGAAGAATTTTTCAAAGGAGAAACATGTGAAAATACCAAGTAGGCATGAACAATGGATAAGATGCCATCTTGGAGCCTTGGAGGTTAAGAAAAGAATATTCCACGTAGGGAATATTTCGGGATAATCATTGTAGGTAGTAGAGGCCCTTGCAAGATGGCATAGGAATTTAAAAATGGAGGACCACACTTCCACTTGACATGTGATCTATTCATTAAGGAAACCAAGGAAGTGCATCCAAATTCTATTTAAAGGAGTGTTTGGTTTAAAATAGGAGATACTAAGGAGGCAACAAAGTGTTGCTAGAATGCTCGGAGAGATAGAGATTAAAGTGATCACAAAGTGCTATAAGAATGCTAGTAGGTTTACATGAGAGACTAAGGAGGAAAATAAGTGATGTAAGAATGCTAGCAAGGATGTGGTTAAGCATATATACATGGGTTTGGTTTGAGCGAGGGTTGTAATGGGTAGCATAAGCTAAGAACTCTCTATGCAGAGTATTTGTAGGGTTTTAAGATGATATTCCTTGATGTATTCGGTCTGTATGACCCTTATGATGTAATGAGGCTACTGTAAATGTTTATAAATCAATATATGGTGTGTGATTCTAGTTATTCATGTTATTATGGGTCAGATCTAGTTCCATTATGCTTATTTACAATGCTCATTCCCATTTATGATGCATTTGTGCATGGATCTATTATCTATATCTTCTATTTTTGAGTGAATGTTTATATTTCCATTCCTACAACCCATCCTACATTAATGGAAAAACACTCTCACAAGGAAAACATAAAGGAGGGGCTTAGTGCCATGCGCGCCTCGGTGAGCACCCAATGCATCTTGGGTGATAGGCCATTGTACTTGGGTAGAAAGAAGACATAGGAAAACATGACTAAATATATTATTCATATGGAGTTATCAAGAGGCTAGTAACTATGGAGAATACATTTTATAACATGACAACTAAATATAGGGAAATCAAATACGGGATGGGAAGGTGTGTGGTAGTGACTAACAGGGAAACTATTATATTTCATCATCACAAAATCCCTAACAAAGAGGAAATGCAACAATTTCTTTTTAGGTATGATGATTATATATAAAGATAGGTACAAGAGGAAAATGAAGATGATAATGTCACCATGTTTACTTGATGAGGAAAAAAGGTTGATATTGAATCCAAGGCTATTGAGGATGTCAAACATAGTTCCTCTTAATATTGCATTTCCTTTCATTTGATACTTTTATTTTCTAAACAACCTTGAAGATACTTTGAGTAGTTTATTTTGAATATGATGGATTGAATGACAATAAATTTCCATTATTTTTTATTGAATTGTAAAATTGTTAGGAAGCATGTTATTTTGTTATGACAATTTGAAGTTTACTATACTTTTGTAAACCAAAAGGGGTATCTATAGGGGACCCGACCTTGAAAATACGCATAGATTTTCAAACATGTTATCAAATAGGGAAATTAGGAAATAAAGAACATTCAATCATCTTCTATCACTACTTTAAGGTATTATCTAAATGAGAGAAATTTTCCTAGTAGCCCATTTTTTCTAGGCATAAACTCTTGAGAGCCCCGATCTGTTTGAGTAAACAAAACTACCCCAGCCAAAGTTTTAGACATCCCCATCTCCATCAATATGTCAATTTTCATCTTAGGACCATTCATGATATTCCTCAATTCTATATTCTTCGATAAGAAGATAACCAATCCAAGAAGTCCAAACCACCTATAGGAAATTCTTTCTTCCCTTTGGCTTTGTAAGGGATAGGCTAAACAAGAGTATTTGAAGTAGCTAGAAGAGCAA
The DNA here is from genome assembly GCA_018340775.1 of Taxus wallichiana var. yunnanensis. Taxonomy (NCBI): domain Eukaryota; kingdom Viridiplantae; phylum Streptophyta; class Pinopsida; order Cupressales; family Taxaceae; genus Taxus; species Taxus wallichiana. The sequence goes on along the minus strand of CM031234.1, from coordinate 646,166,274 downwards.
ATATTGTGTCCCATGGACCTAGTGGAGTATGGGACTTAGAACTAGTATCACCCCTGCATTTCCTCATGAAAGGTGGATGTTTTCTTAGGAGAGGAACAAGATGAGGTCCTAATAAAATTTTCTCCATCAAAGGAATGTGTTACTTTGAATAGATAAAAGATTGGAAATCATATTTTATCATACTTTCCTTGATGTTAGAGGATGATGATTTTGGACGTTGAGGAGATGAAGGCCTTACCTCTTCCTCATCTAAAATGATGATTGGGGTTTTAGAGCTTGGTTCCTCCATTTTCCTTCTTGCTTTGATTGTGTTGGTACCTGCAAGTTGTTGAGATGACATAGATCATGTTGGACATTTTTCAAGAGAAGAGATTATTTGTTATATTTCATCTACTATATGAGTAAGGTTAGGAAAAATATCAATTGGATTCTTGTCATACAATGCATAAGACTCTTTGAGAATATCCTTCACAACAAACTCTTCATTGCATAAAAGGGGATTTCATATTCAATCATCCCTATTAGAAATTGGCCTCATCTCAATCCATAATTTCTTCAATGCCTCGGGATTCTTCCGATGTTCCCACCAAAAGATTTAATAATACATTATTTGGAAGGATAAGAAAAAGGATTGATTTTGATCAATATTAAGATGAGGAAAGTCTAACTTATTGATGTGTCAAAATCCCTTTTCCATCCCCTGTATATGCAACCTTGAACAAACTCTGAAAAATTCCTCATTCGGGCTGTTAAATCAAAGATTTGATTTAATTCTTCTATTGATATCTCTTTCAAATTGGTTTCTACTACTACCCTAGCCATTACACCAACAAAGGAACTCACAATAGTCTTTCATGTTTGAGGATGGAAAAGAGATATGTACTAATGAAGAAGTGGAGTTGAATTTATAATGAGAATGGTGCAAAAGAGTTGAAGTGAATGGAATCACCGTCATTAATGGAATGAATATTTTCTAATCAGTTTACATGGAGGAAATGAATTTTGAGGAAAATTAAACCATATAAAAGGAGGATTTTGGATCGATGTGATAAGGTCCATGTGAGAACACTCTGGCGAGAAAGACGTAACAATGAGTGCATATTCTACGAGGATGATTCTCAAAAGGTATGAATAAATAAACATTAAATCAAACTTTTTAAGGGAAGTCATTAATCAATGAAAAGGTTCCTTTACCCGCATGAAAAATAAGTGCCCAAAAATGATGCAAGGATGGTGATGTGGCATCCCACTCATCATGAGGAAATAAAATATGTGATTCATTTGTAGACCTCCACGGCATTATTGATTTGAAGCATCTTTGAAGAGCCATTAACGGATCGATCTTGTTTTGTAAAGATGAATATTCCTTCGAAGGTACCATTTCTTGGGGAAAGAGAACAAAGGTATAAATTGTATAAATTTGATGAGAATGTTCACGCATGAGGGGGTTGAAATTTTCTAGAGTTTTAGAAAAGATTGAAAAGCGAGAGAATATTTTTCCAAGAAACCTGTCTCGAGATACTTGTAATTTCTGTCTTCCAAATTATATCATGTCAATATGGTTGCAAGTGTACATCGATTGACAAGAATTGAGAATGTTAGCTAACTTTCCCTTCTTTGATAAATTTGAGAAATCTTGAGTTGAACTGTATTGTATTATCATGAGCATTGTTATTTTTTTCCTATAAGTAAAGATATTTCCAATCAACTATTCTTGTTCTTGTTGTAGTCTTATGTTGGAAATTTCTCTAAATCACATTAGATCTCATCCTTGTGGTAGCATTTTAGTAATTGCAATTACACTATGAGAAGAGCTTTCATTTCATGGTCTAATAAATAGTTTTAAATCCACTATGCTTCCATTTTTTTGATAAAGATTTTTGTAAGTCTATGAGTGCATCTTAGGAATGATAGATCATGAATTTTCAATGTTCTATTGAGTTTTTACCATGAGCCTTTGTGTTTGAATTCTCTAAGATTGTGTCAAAATATGTACTTTTGGACGTCCATGAGTGCACACCTTCTCAGTTGAAGGTTCATTCGGTTATTTAAAGTATTATTGTTCTTTCTAGGAAGATCCTTTAAAATTTGTTGGAATTTATTTTGAATTTGTTATAATCAACTTTATCTTGTTTAATATCCCAAAAATATATATTCATAATCGATAAAAAATCACCCATGTTTGTCTTGTTTATGCATATATGTTAAGGGATTTTTTTGTTCTTGTATTCCGTTTTATCAAAAATATGTAGAAGCAAGCTGGAATCACTACTTTCTTTAGTAACCTAAGCCTTGTTTGGGAGACATCTACATTTTTCTAGTGTGACAACTCATGAGAGTTAGATGATGCTTACATTGACCATGTCTTCCCAAGGTTTCATTTAAAATTCCTAAGAAGGAGAGTCCAAATATTGTTTCTCTATCCATTTCCCTTACTAAAAAAAGGCTACAAAATGGGTCCTCTCACCTAGGTTGTAGGAAAAACCTAAATTACCGGGGTAGGTCATACCCTTAGTGAGGTGTTATCAACATTTCCCTAGTCTAAGTGACAACGAGATTGTTAGACCCATCCCGGTTGCAAAATGACTTAAATTATGGTATGTCTCTCTCTCTAAGCATCCCGCTCACTTGTTAATGTTGCTCATCTTTCAAGGTAGAATGAATTTTGGTACCAATACCATCGGCACCGTTGTCGAGGAATTCTATAAATTCATAGTTAAATCGACTCCTCTGGTAATGTGTGAAGTGTGTTTGAATGCAAATATATGATCTATATTCAATCCTTTATTAAGATTTACAAAAAAATGAGCTAAATCGTGAAGTTAATTTCTTGATATTTTCCTCATTTTAGGAGGCTTTGAATTAAATCTCACTTGGTTGGGAGTAAGTGTTGATAAAGGATCTTGAGATTTGATAAGCTTTGTTGAAATAAGTTTTGATTTCAATTACTAAGCGGTTTAAATTTTTTCACACATCAAAGGTATAAGACCTTAGTGGCGACTCCGGTTATTTCAGATAAATATAGTAAATATAAGTACCTTAACCCCATATTACTATAAATTTGTGGTCAAAGTTTGCAAAGCTAGAAGGAAGAAAGTATTTCATTAGATCTGATCCTACTAGAAATTTGTTTCCAGAGATGGGGAGAACAAATCAAGTGAAGAAGCAGATTTGGAAACCATTACACGATCAAGGGACAAGAGGAATAGTAATTTCCACTCCGATTTGGATCATCCATTGATAGAAGATTACTCCAGCACTTCTAATCATTCGAAACAAATAGTCCGAGAGGTAATTTACATACTCCTATTGGTGAGGGCACTTCCTTTACAAATCATCAAGATATTTTTAATTCTCCTCTTCTATCATTTCGAGTAGTAAGATACATTGTGAGAGAGAGTTGTTAAAGGATTTATCACCAGGAATTCCTAGTCCATTGCCTCAAAGACCATTTATCCCTAAGGTTGTCAACCCTACTGTTCTAAATATCCCCATCAATAACATGGATAATCCTCCTAAACCTCCCTTTGTTGTAAATGTATATCGACCCATAAATTTCTAGGGAATGGTGAGATATCCCAATGCTAAGACCAAATGATGTAAGAAATAGGTTTCCAAAGTTCCAAGAAAATAATGTTATCGGTGCTTACCAAGACCTTAGGCTCTTTGGTAACATTATGGAATATTTTGAGATTAAGCATGAAGATGTGTATTTGAAAATTTTATCCATATATTAGAAGAATATGCCCGTGATTGGTACAAATATTTGCTAGACAATTCCATTGATTCATGGTTTGAGGTGAAAATGATTTTAAAGCACAATATGGTGACAAGATTGATCCGAGGTTTCTTTTATCTAAGTTTTAAAATATAAAGAAAATCCTAATGAACTGTCCAAGATTTCAATACCGATTCAACAAGATCTTGAATAGACTTCCTATAACATTAAGACCAAGTGATGAGTCTTTCTTGATTAAATATTGTGATGCCTTTGATAAGAAAGCAACATATTATCTAAGGAAAAAAACCCTAGAAGCTTCCTCCATGGTAGTACAAATTGAGAACAATATTAAGGATCCAGGAAAGTCTCCTAAAAGGGAGGGTGTCAAATTAGTCAATCCTGAAAAGCCTCAAGCAAGTAAGAGAGGATCTCGGAAGAAGTTGTTACGAATCTAGCAGGGGAAGTGAAAGAAATTTCTTACAAACTTGGTAGAGCGAAAAGGGGATAGGACAGAGTTCTCGGGTCCATCACCGGCCTCAAGGTCTAAACATATTTGGTGTTCATCCAAGAGGTGATCTTAGAAATTAAGATAGAGGAAATTGACCTATGGGGTCAAGTAGTAAACAACCAGCTCTAAGGGATATTAGTTCATGATCCATTAACTACAAGGGTGTCTATGATAGAAGAATATAATGTCATTGATTTTTTTATAAATTTTTTACCCCATCTTCCATGTGATCTAAATGAGGAAAGTGAAGAGGCTGAGGATGATACCACTTTTGGTGATGTGTGTATGATGGAGTGTCCTAATGATTCACAGCATGGGGTCTCTACCAATGCATTTATAAGTTCTAAGACTATGGAAATATTCTAGAATTACATACACCAGGTATCTTCTTTCCCTTTTATTAGTGAATTTTATGTTGATATGGTTTATGCTTTAAAATTTCCTAATCATGATTTTGAATATATGAGGGCACTAAGTATAAAAAATTATGACAGTGGTATTCCCTCCGAAGAGGATAGAAAGCTTCTCATAAATGTAGTGGTGACTCAAGAGAAGGAGCATAACTTGTGGAATAGAATGGTCAAAGGACAAGGGCCACAACCCAAACCAAAACACCTCTCTTTACAAATATTCCCAAAGATGCCCCAAAAAGGATCTTCCAAATAAAGGCCCAGTCATTACTAGCAAACCTAATGCCTCCACCTCTACCCAAGCTGTTAAAACCTTATACCACCTAAAAACCAGTCACTCTTTCTCCTAGTACAGATTTACCCAAGTATGTTCATCATGACATAGTCCAAATTTTGAGTCAAATCAAAGTCATTGTGCCAATCATTGATTTGTTCATAATTCCCTGAGCATAGAAAAAGAGATTTTGAGTACTTAGGATTCAAGAAAGAAGTGGTGGCCAAGGGTAAAGAGGTAAACAATGTGGAGCTTCCACTGTACACACTGTTATTGTAGAGTTAGAAGTAACTCAAGAGATAGAGAGTCTTAGAGATTCACCGAAATATATTTAGGAACTTCGTTGTTGAATCTCAACTTGATGTGGACACATTTTTACAACTTTAATCATTAAAGATAGATTGGTCCATAATTTTGTGCTAGATTCAGGGGCTTCATGCAATGTGATTCATTTGAGGTTATGAATGAGTTAAATACTAAGGGGACAATAGCCTTTGGGAAGTATTAAGTCATGGACTCTAGATAATTTCCAGTCATTGGTTATGTAAAAGGTTTGGTAGTTCAATCAAGCATCTTACCCCGGGAAATATCTATCTATGAATGTGGTTATTGTGGATTGCCCAATTAAATGGGGCATGTTGTTATCTAGATAGTGGGCTGCTAGTGTGGGATGGCACGTGCAAATGGATATGTCATATGTTATTATACTAGATGAGGGTAATTTCATCAAGCTATATGGAGAGAAGAATATATTACATCTAATTGAGGACCCAAACTATGTTTCTTATGAAGTGTTGTATAGTGAGGTGGATGTTGAAAAAAATTTTGGGTATGCAGATTTTGAGGCTCATGCCTTCAATGAAAATGAAATATTTTAACCATTTGGTGCCCCTTTGACCTTAATGTTTGATGGATCTTGCTCTAATATGAGAAATGGGGCTGGAGTTGTACTTATATCTCCAAGTCAAGAGACTTTTAATTTTTCTTTCAAACTAAAATTTGAGTGCACAAATAATATTGTAGAATATGAGGCACTACTTTTAGGTTTGAGGATTTCTTGGAGATATGGTATAAAGGATATAATTGTTAAGGGAGATTCAGAGCTTGTGGTGAAACAAGTGAGGAAACTATATGCTACAAAGAATCAAAGAATGAAGTAATACAAGCATGCAGTATGGGATTTTTTTGAGTTATTTGATTCTTTCAACATCTTATATCATGATAGAGATAAGAATGTTGCAGTTGACAAGTTGGTTGTCCTTGCATCCAAGTTTGGTAATTACAAAGTCTCTCCTTATTGCAATTATGATGTTGAAATATTGTCTAGACCATCTATGCCAGATAATGTGAAGCATTGGCAAGTATTTGATGATGATGCCCAGGTATAGAGGTTTTTATTAAATGAAGGAGAATTCACAAATTAGTGCATTAAATAGAAACAAATGGTCTTAGTTTGTGATGATAAGGAAATTTGTTTGGAAGGGATATTATTCAGTTATAAACCAACACCATTCCCAGGTGGTTGGTTACTTTAGAATCTAAATTTGATAATGCTAATAGGGTGATACATAGGCATATTTATGCTTTAAGGGATGTTGAAGAGTACAACTTAGGCACCAAGGAGAAGTGAGAAATATATCGTTGGGGTGTAATTTAAGTAAAGAAGATAAGCATTCCTATGTGGAAGTGTTAACAAAATACAAAGATTGTTTAGCATGGTCTTACTCAGAATTGAAAGCTTATAGAGAAGACTTTTTCAACATGAGATTCCTTTGGATCCAAATTCCAAGCCATTTAGGTAGAAAAAAAGGCTCATCAACCCTCTCTTGACACTTAATATGCAAGAGTAACTTACAAAATTGAGGGGTGGAGGGATAATTCATCCCACTAGATACTTTTCATGGGTAGCCAACAAGGTTCATTTTAAGAGACCTCTGGGAAATCAAAGGTGGAAAATCCTGGAAAATATCCCATAACCACTTTTGTGAAATAGGTTAATTTTCTAGGGTTTGTGTGCTGAATTTTCACCGACAAAAGATTTCATTTTTAATTCATGTAACATGCACGGTGTAACAAAATATTATAGTCATGTGACAAAGAAGTTTGTTGATGCGCGACAACAACCTTGTTATCGTGTGAAAGAAAATTTATCGCACAACAAGTTTTTTTGTCGCACGAAAACAAGGTTATTATCCTGCATCAATAAAATTATTGTTGCTTGACATTAAAATTGTTAGTGTGTGATTGTAAATATCGATTCTCCTATTGTGCATTTGGAGCCTCGACGTACGTCATTACCACATTATTGTCACGTGTTAATATCCTATCGCATGACTACAACTCTCCTATCACGTGTCTACTGACCTCCCATCATACGTCAACAAAAATTATCATCATGTGTCAACAACCTCCAGGATCTTGTCATACATCAACAACTTCCTATCGTGCATAATTAACCTCTTATCGTGCGCATCCAACCTCGCCTAAAAGTTCATGGTACTTTATATGAGTATATTACCCGATTAATTACCTAGGTTTATATAGGATTAATTTTCAATGGTAGGTGAATACGACCCATAAAAAAATTATAGTGGAAATTTTAGGTGAATAGGACATTGGCACCTTCAGAAAAATTTTCCATTTCAAATTTTCCTAAAATGGAATTTTTCCAAATTACGAATATTCACCAAAAAAATCCTGGTAGCTAATTTGGTACTAGTTAGAAAAAATAATGGATACGTAAGGCTATGTGTAGACTTTAAAAAATTGAATAAGGAATCAATCAAGGACAACTATCCATTTCCTAACATGGATAATATTTTGCAGATGGTCACGGAGTTCTAAATTTTCTCCACTTTGGATGGATTCTCCGGTACACCCAAGTGGTGGTGAAACAATATGAGAGGTTTAAAACTATTTTTACCACTCCATGTGGTACATATGTCTACGTGAGGATGTCATTTGGGTGATGAATGTTAGTGCTACGTTCTAAAGGGTTATGGATGTTGCTTTCTTTGGGTATATTATTGATGTTATTGTTGTATACCAAGATGATGTAACTATTTTTTCTAGAAAGAGGAGTGATCATCTTGGCCATGTTGAAAATCTTTAATTAGATGCAAAGAGTATGGGATTTCTTTAAATCCTAAAAATGCGATTTTAGTGTTCGTAAAGAATTTTTTGGGGCATATAGTGTCCAAGGAAGGGGTTATGATAGACCCTAAAAGGGTATGGGCTATTAGTAAAGTTCCTATTCCCATGACAAAGAAAGGCATCTAATCCTTGTTTGGCTAGATCAATTTTATTTGGAGGTTTATCTCAAAATTTTCTGAGATAACCATCGCAATTACTAGTATGTTATAAAGGATCAGGTCATTAAATGGGAAGATGAAGTTGTTCAAGCTTTTGATGGGATTAAGGAAGCACTTAAGAATGCCCCTGTCTTGGCTAGCCCAAATTACAAAAAGGTGTTTCAGATTTTTTCCTTTGCATTTGAGAATACTATTGCCTCGTATTACTATAGAAAGATGATGAAGGAAATGAAAGGCCAATTTATTTTTTAGTAAAGCCTTGTAGGGATATTAGCTTAAGTATACTATCATGGAGAAACAAGCATGTGCACTTGTTAGAGCCACAAAAATATTTAAACCCTATACTTTGAGTTCCAAATATATATCTTATGTTCCCATACTATGGTCAAAGACATCTTATCGAGATGGAAGTATCTAGTAAAATATGTTAGTGGGTGAATAAATTGCATGAGTATGACATGGATATTCAAACTACAAATTTTTTTCGGGGCTTGGCTTAACAAATTTGATGGTAGAAAGAAATTTGTAATTCATAGAGGTTAATGAAATTAAATAATGAAGTATGTGGATGTCCATAACAATTAAATAATGAAAATGTCCAAGTTGAAAAATTGGGTATAGGGATGTTATATTTTACCTCAAAACTATGTAGTGTCCACACCATCTGGATAAGAATCAAATAAGGACACTCAAACTAAATTCCCAAAAATATGTTATGACTGAATATGGGTTGGCTTGGAAGGACCCAGAGGAGTTTTGTTGAGGTTTATAACGAGAGGAAGAAGTCCCCAAAATCATTACAGAGTTTCATGGGGGTGTGTGGAGGTCATTTTACAAGAAGATTAATTGCTCATAAGATTTTGAGAGCAGGTTACTAGTGGCCTACCTTGTTTAAAGATGCAACTATGTTAGTTAGAAAATTTGAGAGTTGCAGATAGTTTTTGGGAGTTTGAAAGCCTCGGGTGTTTTTCCTCTACATCCTATATCGTGGAAGCCCCTTTTAATAAATGGAGAATTTATTTCATTGGGGATATCTCAAATCATTGAAGTGGTAGACATAGGTGGATATTGGGTCAGAATCTGATTATTTCACTAAGTGGGTTTAAGCTATCCTCACTAAGAAAGAAACTCACCAAGTTGTCATGGATTTTTTTAAAATCATATCATTTCTGATTTGAAGTCCCCGCTGAAATAGTTGTTGACAATGCTATGATATTTATGGATAAACCATTTGCATCTATGTGTGAAGAGTATGGTATCAACTTGGCCTATGCCTCAAATTATAATCCTCGAGGTAATGGCTAGATGAATCTAGAAACAAGAATTTTCTTAAAATACTAAAGAGGAAACTTGAATTCAATAAGAGAAAATGGGGAGAGCATCTCAATTTTTCTCTATGGGAAAACATGGTTACAACTAAAAGAGCATCCGAAAAAGTCCTTTTGAACTAGCATATGGTATGCAATCTCTTTTTACCTTACATCTTCAGTTATCCTCTTATCAATTTATGCAGCAACTTAGAGATGAAGGAGAGGTAAACCCATATAAAGAAAGAGTCAATCAGATAATGGAGTTAGATGAAGAAATAATGGAATCCCATATAAAGAACCTTAAATTTAGAGAATGACTTACGGAATTTTTGATAAAAAGATGACCCCTAGAGCTTTCAATGTTAGAGATCTATTAATATTATGGGATAGTAGGCATGAGGACAAGGGAAAGCATGGGAAATTTGATGCATTATGGATGTGACCCTACTCTATCGATATAAGAATTGAGGAGCATACCTTCTTCTTAAAATATTTAGACAGAAACTTGTTGGAATTACTGTCAATAGTAGGAATCTAAAGCATTTCTTGGATTAAAAACATCTCATCAAGTATAAACTTTATACAATGTAAAAAAATTGTTTTTGTGTATAATTCTTTTTTTTTTGTTTTTATTTCCCTTTTCATTTTCCTAGCCTACAAGTGGTCGGTTTCCTGGTATCTCGTTATTTGTTCTTGGAAGTGGATTTGTTCTATTATACCTAGTGTAAATTTTTGATTGACATTGTTACACAATGGACTAAGGAACTTGGTTAGTGATATGTTGTTTTATATGGTTCTTGTGGCACCCATGGGGTGCCCATCCCTGAGTTGGAGCTGATGTTGGTGCTCAATTCTATCTCACACTTGTATCCCGAAAAGTACCTATAAATTTTTCTTCCGGTTATCTCGAGTTCAAAACCCATGCACCAATGGAAAAAATCTTGTTTTTATGTTGTGAAAATCATCTTTTCTGGTCGAGGATCATGAAAATGTGTTTCCTCTCTGAAATTCTTGTGAAAAATGTTGAGAAAACCAAGTGGAATAATGAAAGATCCCTTTGAAATTTCACCCATGTTGTTACCAAGCAAATTATAAATTTCAAAAAAATCTCGAGCTCGATGACACATGGAATAATGTTGCTGGTCATGTTGTAGCAGACCTATTTCACAAATATGCATAACCTTTGTGTTTCACAAATACAAATTGCAAGTTTACGCCCAAAACTAGAAGCATATTCTTTCAAATATTTGGATCAGCATTACAAAGGATATGTTGACCCCGCTACCATGAAAAGGTGACATGTCAACATATGATTATAGATGGGGAAGTGGACAAGAAATGTAGTTTTACACCAAAGGATTATAAAGTGAAGATTGTAAAAACATCTCCAAAGACTTCTTGAGACACGTTTCAATTTCAGGTATAAGTAAAATGTGCAGTGTGTGGGTCAAAATGCAGTCTTACATCCATTTGAGAAAGTAGCCAAAGGTGTAAAAGGTAATGTAACTCGTCACCTATCGGATCGATACATGTGTCGATTCCTCAATGAAATTCAAGTGTCGGTGACTTGGGTAAAAATTGCAAAGCTCCATCCATATGAAAAAAACTGTGAAGAAGTTCTATAAACATCCTCAACCCTCGTAAGGACTAGAATTACGTGACATGTATGATCCCAATTCAAAATAAGTGGTTGAGATAAATGGTTGAAGTGATTTACATTTATGGTTACCACCATTAATGCATTTTGGGTGAAACAAAACCATTTTTTTAGGATTTCTCAATCTACTTCAATTTTTGTTTATTGAGTGAAGAATTTGATACCCTCACTACTAAATAATTACAAGATAAAGAGTGAGATTCGATTGGAGAAGACAAAATCAACTAGAGAGTTTAGAAAATAACCATGAAAGAAGAATTACATAGCTCTAAACACAATATATTGGTAAGTCGTGTTATTCTCACATACCCCGGTTAATTTCTTCACAAGTTTCACAAAAATTTGAGGAAAATACTTTAAAATTCAATAGGAAGACTCATGAGTCTAGTTTTTCTATGTCCTTTGGTATTACGAGCAATCTAGATGGTATAAAGGACACAAATTTGTCGATGTGGACTGGAAGATTTTTGAGGAAGCTTTGTGGTGAAAAATGAATTAAGTTAATGAAAGCTATCAATGCAATCCACATTTCCCTAGTGGTTATCATCCCACCCGTTATCCATGCTCTTGAGCTGGTATGGTGGTGCGTTCATAATTATGACCTTGAGGTCTTCAATAAAATAATGGGGCTCCCAAATTAATGAACCTATTGTTGAGACTATGAAATTTGTAAGAGAGGATTATCGGAATAAAGGCGGGATGAGTATGCTAAAGTATTGAATTCCCAATGGTTGATTGAAATAAATCCATCAATAAAGAGGATCCCTAAGAATCTTCCCTAGTTCTTGTTTATTGAGGAGGTGGAAGATTTGATTATACTGTTGAGTATAATGGCAGGGCTATATGAGTCTAACAACTTGAAAGAATGGATGTACCTTATTGTAAGGGTAATCCTAGAGAAAAAAGGAAAATTTTGTTGGGGTAGCCTCATCTTAGATTTAATTCACTCTTATATTATGATATTGTTTTTTAAAATCGAGTATGGGGAGACAAAGGACCTTAAATTCTCGATGATGATGCATCTTGTATATAATGTTGCATGATTGAGCCTTTCCCAGGACTCACAAAAGTGGGGAAATTTGAAACACATAGGTTTTATGATGTGTTAATCTTAGTTAAGAATTGATAATTATAAAAAGAATGTGAGGCCGAGTGTAGGATGAGTTTATTGATCCATTAGTCGGTTTATTTGACCCGAACTAGAACAATACAGATTATCACCATGACTCGTCTTTGTAATATTGGGTTATGGGTACCTCTTTATTCAATACCGATAATACACCTATTTCGAGAATAAGTGGGTTTAAAATAAAATCATGCAAATTACCTGACATTGGTTTCTAATGGATCTAGAAAGGCAGGTAGTCTCTCAGTACATGGGACAATTACAAAAATCATAAAACCAACATCAAGTTTCCTATCACTATTATAAGATACACTGTCAATCCATCACCAAATCCAAATTTATGGATGATGAAATGAGAAGTTCAATATGGACATGTTTTTCCCAAGACCTAATTTTGACAATAGGTGGCTTGTGACCTCAAATGAGCATGAACATAATTTTGAAGACTTTTGGATGAACTTCATGGATGATGAAGAGGTTAGAAAAAGGGATTTTTCAAGAATGACCTTCAGACAAATCATTTATTAAAAAATTGTATTCATTCTCCAAGGAGTTAAAAATGATAAAAACATTGTTGGCCAGGTGTATCTTCAACAAAATCTAGACCCAAAAGTAGTTGTTCCTATCAATTGGAAAGATGAAGAAGAAGATAAGACTCATAGGAGAATTGTAAATATTATGAGACGAACATTAACCTAGCTGGTGACCATAGACAATGATTTATCTCTACAAAAATGCCAAGGTATTTTTAGGAGCTTAGATAATCTAAGAGAGGATATTACTCATTTGTGAAAGGGGGCTAAAAACATGGATCCATAAAATGGTGCACCTCCATAATTTCTAAGTGACAGGCCCACTACAGAGACAATTTATGCATGGACCATAGCTACCAGTAGGACTGGGACATCTAGGACTGCTCTAATTCAAAAATCTAAGGATTTACTTTTACAAGCAATGCAAAATACATCACATTATATTTGCAATATCCCTTCAATCAAAAGGGGCCAATTTAAGAAAATCAAAATCCCCTGTAACACCATTGTCTCGAATTTGGATCTTCCTCCAAAGATGAGAGGATCTTTACCAAATATTAACTCATCTCTTATAGTCCAAGGTTCCAAGAAGAAGGAAGTTCTAGAGTCTAAGTATTTTGAAATATCATCCAAGAGTTTTAGAATAAATACACCTCTGAAAAAGTATGTTGAGGAGGGAGGTCCAAGTTCAAAAAGGAAGAAGATATAAGAATCGATGATGAGGTCAATGACCCCAACTTGATGGATACCCCACAAAATGGTCTTACTCTCCCATTTTTTCAAATTACAAGACCATTGGTCCATGAATATACCCAAGTAGAACCCTCCACACCAATAGTCTTCACTTCTCCATCTATATTTCAACCAGGATGGTCGAGGGAATTATAAGAGATACCAAGGTAACAGTGAGTCGGATGTTGTGATGCAAAGGTTGTGAACAAGAAGGTTTGAGTCGTGAGAAGCATGGTTAAAAAGGTAATGTTGAGACTAAACTATCATCAAGACAAATATTGAAGGGATTTGGTGCAACCGAGGTTGATGTGAAGGAGCTTAGGAAGAGCCCCTATCTTGAATTTATTGAAACTTATAACATTTTATTTGAAGAAACCCTTATGATTGATATTGATCAAACTCCATGTGTAGAGGTGGAAAATCAGACCTAATGGATTCATGTTATAGATAAAGTTCTTTCTAGGGAATAGTAGAAGGATGTCCAACTAGGTATACAAGATGTACTAATTCTTGGAGTTACTCTTGTTGCAGAGGCCACAACCCACAAGTGAAGAAGGGAAGATTGATGGTGAAAAGGTCCCAATTATTACTGTCATTGAGATTAAGACCAGTGAATTCATTGTGTACTCATGTGTACCAGATGAAAATGTGATTATGTTAGGTACACAGGATGAGGATAAAAATTTGAATTAGGAATCAAGTACTCAACTCCAGTCCAACCAAAGTATAGGTACAAGATAATACAAATCAAGAAGGAGTTGATAAAAGTTTCAAGTAGATACTTGATCTAGGAACCTCCCATTAAATAAAAGGAATAGAAAGAAGTTTCAGGGTAATGAAAAGGGAGCCCCAAGTGAAGTAGTAAAGGAAGAATTGATTCCACTAGGTGAGCCTAAGGAGAGATCAAGTAAGGATCATGCTAAGGAAAATAATTTACCAAAGGATACAAACATACTTGCTAGTCCGGAGAAGGACAAGTATCTTGTGGAAAATTTGTTCTGATAAGACTTAAGAGAAGGTTCAACAGTCTCAATCTCAAGAGAAAAAGAAGAGAAATCAAAAGAAGTGGAAGGTGCAAACAAAGAGATAGTTGTGGAAGCACTAGATGAAGGAACACTTACAATTCATGATGCATCAAAAGTAGTGGTGTCATTCTTTCATACTTCATGTTTTTCTTATTTTGAGGTGGGAGATTAGAGTGACCCCATGATAGGATGGTTGGGGGAATTATTCAGGATAAATAGAAGAAAAAGGAGAAAGGAAATGAAATTTTCTGAACAAAATCCATTTTCCTCTCAAATATTAATTTTCAAATACCTCGTGAAAGTCTCCAAGAGGAGTAGAGTCTTGACAAGGTCACACTTTGAAAAAACAGGTGGCAAAAACTTTGGAGATTGCCACCCCAATCCTAATTTCCTAAAGGATAAATTAATAGCCAGTGATTATAGCATTCAAAAAATCCAATTAGGAAGACCCACAAGAGGGAATATTTAGCAAGATGTTGTAACTATTGTGAAAGGAATCTTAGATAGATTAGATTAAGATAAAGTAAGCAAGAGCGAACTAAAAGAACGAGTAAAAATTTAACCCTATGCTTGTAAAAATGGTAACCCCCTAAGAAGCAAATCAAGGATTTCTTGTTGCTACTCCGGAAGTGATAAGAAACAAAGAAAAGGCCACTAAAAAGGTGAAGGCCATTGTGGATGGGTTGAGGATTTTTCCGAAAGAGGAAATAAAATCATAGGAAGAGTGAAGAAAATATATGAGGAATTCATCTCTCAGCTCGATATTGTTAGGGATTGGATTCAAGAATGTGATAATGAGTTATTTTATGTTGATAGAATTGTTCCTAAATCATACCTTATCAATCAACTCGAGTATAAATGTGATTGTAAAAGAGGCAATAGTGTCGGTTGATAAGGTGGAAACTCGGTTTATTTTATTGAAGATAAGAGTTGGTGTGTTAAAATATGTCAAGGAAAACATGGAAAAAGAGAAGAAATGGACTAAGAAAAGCATTGATACTCGAATATAAAAGTGGAAGACCTAGTATTTGAGAAGAACAAGACCAATTATTGTGACCTAGAAATTGATTTTTGATACAATATTTGGAGAAAAAAATTCATAGTGAATATTATTCATATGAAGTTATCAAGAGGCCAGTAACTATGGAGAATGCAATTGATAACTTGACAACTAAATCTAGCTAAATCAAATACATGATGAGAAGGTGTGTGGTAGTAACTAGCAGAAAACTATTTTATTTCAACATCATAAAGGCCCTAACAAAGAGGAACTACAACAACTAATTTCTAGGTATGGTACTTATATAGAAAGATAGTTGCGTAAGAGAAAATGAAGATGCGATGACACCATACTTACCGATCAGAAACAAAGGATTTTATTGAAACCAAAGCTATTGTTGATGTCAAGGCTAGTTCCTCTTAATATTGTATTTCCTTTCATTTGATACTTTTATTTTCCAAACAGTCTTGAAGATACTTTGAGTAGTTGATTTTGAATATGATGTATTGAATGCCATTAAATTACCATTATTTTTATTAAATTGTAAAATTGTTATGAATCATGTTATTTTTAATGACAATTTGAAGTTTACTATACTATTGTAAAGAAAAAGGAGGGTCTATAGGGACTCCCACCCTTGAAAAGATGCATAAATTTTAAAACATGTTATCAAAAAGGGGAAATTATGAGAGAAATAACATTCAATCATCTTCTATCCATACTTTAATGTCTTCTCTAAATGAGGGAATTTTTCCTAGTATCTTATTTTTCCTAGACATAAACTCTTCTCGAGCCATGAGTTTTTGAGTAAATACAACCACCCCATCTAAATTTCTAGACACCCCCATCTCCATCAATGTGAAAATTTTCATCTTAAGACCATCCATGATATTCCTCAATTCTATTTTCTTTTGATAAGAAGATACCCAATCCAAGAGGTCCAAACCACTTGTGGGAAATCCTTTCTTCCCTTTGGCTTTATAAGGGATAAACTGAACATGAGTATTTGAAGTGGTAGGAAGAACAAGCATTATGGCCCATGGACCTAGTGGAGCATGGGACTTAGAACTAGTATCACCCTGTATTTCCTCATGAAAGGTGGATATTATCTTGGGCGAGGAACAAGTTAAGGTCTTGATAAATTTTGCTCCATCAAAGGAATGTGTTGCTATGAATAGATAGAAGATTAGAAAGAATATTTTATCATAATTTATTTCATGTTAGAGGATGATGCTTTTGGACATTGGGGAGATGAAGGCTTTTCCTCTTCCTCATCTAAAATGATGATTAGAGTTTGAGGGCTTGGTTCCTCCCTTTCCTTCTTGTTGATGGTGCTGGTGTTGTAGGTTATTGAGATGACACAAATCTTGTTGGAACTTTTTCTAGAAGAGAGTATTTTCTCTATTTATTCTACTATGTGAGCAAGGGTAGGAACAATATCAATTAGAGTCCTATCATATAATGCATAAGACTCTTTGGGAATCTCCTTTAGAACAAACTCTTCATTGCATAAAGGGGAGACTCATATTCAGTCATCCCTATCACAATTGGCTTCCTCTCAATAAAGAATTTTTGCAATGCCTCACGGATTCTTATGACGTTCCCACCCAAAGAGACGATAATACATTGTTTGGAATCCACGAGAAAATAGGATTGATTTTGATAAATCTTAAGAGGATGGAAATTTGAACTTCTTGATGTGTCAAAGGCCCTTTTCCATTCCATGGGTCTACAACCTTGAAAAATTCTGATGAATGCCTCATACGAGCCTATTAAATCAAAGATTTGATTTAAGTATTCTATTGATATCTTTTTCAAACTATTTGCTACTACTACCATAGCCATTACACTAACAAAGGAACTTGCAATAGTCTTGCAAATTTAAATATGGAAAAGGGATACACACTAATGAAGAAGTGGAGCTGAATTTATAATGAGAATGGTGCACACGAGTTGAAGTGAATGGAATCACCACCATTAACGAGAATGAATATTTTTCGATCAGTTCACACCGAGGAAATGAATTTGGAGGCAACTGACATCATAAAAAAGGAGGAGGTTAGATCAACATGACAATGTCCATGTGCAAACACTCTACCTAGAAAGACTTAATAATGAGTGTGTATTCCATGAGGAGGATTCTCAAAAGGTTTATAGAATTAAACATCAAATTAACTCATTTGGGGGCAGCCATGAATCATTGAAAAGGTTTCTTTACTTGCATAAAAAGGAGTGACTAAACAAATGATGCAAGGATGGTAATGTGGCATCCCTCTCATCATGAGAAAATAAAAGATGTGTGTAGTCATTTTTATCTTTGTTAGAACAATAGTCTAATCCCAAGCGCGTTGTTCTATCACCCAATGGGCGATGGGCGCTCACCCAAGGCACGCACAAGTACCAAGCCCTCCTTTATGTGAGTTGTGTGAGAATACATCATTTATGATAAAAGTTTAGATGTAAGAAGGAAAATAGCCATGCACTCATTGTGAGAACTAAGGATGAGTTACTATATAAAAGCATCCATCCAGATAACAAAAGAAATATCAAACGAGATAATAGATATGATCCATAATATAAAGGAAATGCACTAGGGTTTATACCCATGAAAAATATGTATTTAAAATGGAGTCATATATTCATATTAATATTTTTTCAAGTAACCATATTACATTCATCAAGGCCATAACAGATCAATGTATCAAATGTATATAAACTCATGCATCAAAGACCCAGACTATGCCCTCCCCATATTACAAAGAGGACCACAAACTCATCCCTCTAGACATGATACCATTCCTATTGCACTCCTAATGATAATCTTGGCTCATGGAAGCCACTACTATTTCTATAGGCGTTCGCCTCTTCAGTCATTGCTCTCTCTCAAGAATATTCCCCAATGTCATTGACACACACCTCTCCCTCCTCCTCTTTATTCTATCCGAGCACCTTTATATATAGCTTTTTCCTTCACAACAATGCTTCATGAAGTAACAAATCAGTTTCCAAGTGTCCAAGTGGTCCTCCAATGGATCATTCTTGCTCCGATCTGATCTCTCCACTTTCTACAATAATGTCTTTTTGATCCTTCTATCGCATATAATATTCCTTCTGGACCACCACATTGCTAGGCCGACACCTTATCCACTTCGAATGCTCGGTCGGGTCACGATTTTCTCATGTCCTTCCTAGGACGTAGAATATGGTTAAGTCCCCGAAACCCATTCCTTTCCTTGCATGCACGCATATTGGGTTACTGCTAAACCCTTCTAAAACCTTTTCTTGCATGCCTTCACCTTACGCATCCTTCTTTATAGAGATCATGTGCGCCCACGCGCCTTGCACTTAGCCACTATTCTAAGGTCCAACATCACCCCACACTACACATGTTCTCCATCCTCGAAATACTTATCTTAAATGAATAAAGAATGGTGGGATTTGAATTTTAGGAATAAAGAATGAAGGAATCGAAGAGAATGAGGAATGGAAGAATTAAAGCTGGGATTTGTTTATTGTTGAAGGAGGAGAGGGAAATCCTTCCTTAAAACAACCTTAAGCTTTTCCTGTGCATCAACATCACTTTGTGCTTACTAAAAAAGGTCACCTACTAGGCCGCTTACCTCCTCAAAGCTTAGCTCCTCTCCTTTGGCATCCATTATATTAACAATTCCTTCCAGTTTCTTTCCAAAATCATCAAACGTGTCCATTCTGCGGGTGATCCAGGATACAATTCCTTTATCCGGTTCTTGATCGAGCCTCACAAGGTCTTGATGACCTTTGATTTCTTCTCCACCTTGGTTGGGATTTTATCCCACTCTACTCTATTCCCCTTATTATTTTCTTGAAACTCCTTAAGTTTCGTCTCATGCGTAGTAACTAGAATGCTTGTTACTTGATCTCTATCAGTGCAATTATCATAAGTAGCTTGAAGAATCACGCGTGCCTTCACATCAAGTAAGGAGCTAAGTATACTAAGAAATAATTCCTATGACCTTAATATTTTATTCCCTTTCTTGGCCCATGGATCGGGGTGGTGGCTATGGCTATGACTCATTCCCTCAATATCCCACCAAGTCACCACAGAGATCCCATCAGCAGGTGCAGTGTTTCCTTAGTGAAAACGAATTGGCTCGGGAGAGGATTATGTACGTAGGGGAACGAATGCCCACATGGATGAGTGACCTAACTCTCAAGGCTCAACTAGGGTTTGGAAAGGAAAGCACACCTAATTGACATACTTGATTGATCACAAATCTAAATCAATCAAGGAATAGAGATGGGGTTGGTTAAACGGACTGACTAGAGAGTGGAGATTGGTTCCAGCCCTATCTCCCCATCCATCTATGGAATAGATGAGATGGATGGGGGGATCTCACTCATGAATGGTGAGGGGAGAAGGGGCTCCATATATTTCTATGGTGAGTTCCTTCCTCTATAGAAGACAATCATGGATGCAAGAGAAGTATTACAAGATTGGTGTCGCCACCTCCCACCTATCTCGACACAAGGGGGTAAGACAGAATAGAAGGGATATATTCATAAATGACATTCGAATCGGGGAATAGGCTTAGTAGGGTCCCTCTCTCCCATCTATATCTCCCCGAGGGCCCAATCGATAATACAGTGGGCTCAGTACCCCCGTACTATACACGGTTGGGGAGGGACTCCCCGACATGGGATCACTAGACTATAGGCTCTCCACCTGGCCATCAAGTTAGAGCCCCCACCTCGGGATGCCCGAGGGGGCCCTCTTAACAAGCGAGGGGGCCTACCCAAAATCAAGTCTCGCACCAACATTTTGAGGAGGACCCCCTCTGGATATATGGGGGTGAACTCAACTCTCTATGGGCGGTTAAGCCGACTAGCCATCACACCTCACCTATCGACTAGCGGGTTGGGTCGACTAGCCCTGGCTAGTGCCTAGCCAACCAAACCCTAGCCTTTCTCTCCCATCAAGCGGTCATATTATTCCCATGCTTCTTCGCTCCTATCAGTCAGTCGGGCCCCCTTCCCATTGATTGTATCAATGGTAAGTGCGGAGAGGGAGAAACTTGCGAGTACAGTATGGGGTGGTACCCTACCATTCGATACCATCGAACTCCATTCTACCCATAGCTATCCTTGACCAGATAGTATAGAGAATTCAGGGGCTCCACCCCATAGATATTTCTAGATAGGGGCTATCCCATATCTAGATAGGGAAGCGAAAGTGCGACATTCGGGGAAAAGGGAGAGGCAGTCGACTCGATTCGGGGTAAGGGGATCTTGAATCTAGATGACTCAAGTCACTCAAGTGCCCCACCCGAGGAAAATCTAATTCAATCCGCTTAGTTGGGAGGCACCTACCTCATCCCAATGGCAAGGATAGGTTCACCATGATGTTTCGGGTAACCCCTACCCTATAGATCTTATCTATATCGACTTGGTTTGATCTTTGAGTTAGGGTTACCCGGCTCTTCTCTCTACCGAGTTGGGGTCTAGGAGATCTATAGGCCCAGATCGAGATAGAGATAGGCCCAGATAGAATAGAGCCGAGCCTCTCTATTAAGTTGGGTCGGCTCTGAGAAAGAGAAGGTATCTCCCCCTATCTCTCTATGGCGATCCCCTTCTCTCTGCAGCTTCGTAACTCCCGGTCATCTCCCTTCTCCCGAATGATGAATCCCCATATAGTTAGATGATTGGTTCCAGATAGAGAGAGAGGGCGACCCAGAGAGTTAGATAGGCCTTCCAGATAGAGAGAGAGGGCCACCCATATTTCTAGGGGCTTGAATGAATAATAGGAGCAAAGAAGCATGGGAATAATATTAGTGTCGGATGGGGTGCGAGATGTCTTCGACCGGGATGAGTTCTACTATACAGATAGAGTTTCAAAGGTCCACCGCCACCGAACGAAGGGATTAAGAGGTAGGGGGCAGATCGGGGGTCCGGTTCTGGTTCCAAGGGGAAGGCCATAAGGGATAAGAGGCCCTCCGGTCCCGCTCCCATGTCAGGGCCTCTTTTACAGACTCCGGGGAAAATGTCCGCCTTTCCATGGTGAGGATGTGAGTCAAATCCTCTAAGCAATGCATGGTTTATTCATATTTTTTCTCATTTGGCACTAGGTCCTGGATGCTTCAAAACAATATCATATGGAATCATTTCTATTTTCTTATATACATCACACACCCTTTCCTTCTCCTCTTTTAATTCACACCTTAACTATGCACTAATCAACTCCTCTTGCTTCAAATCCTTGCTTCTCTCAAGAAGCTCCTCCTCCTTCTTATCCAATTCTTCTTCTAGGAACTTTTCCCTATCATTAATCCCTAAAATTCTCACCTAAACCTCAAGTGAAAATTTGTTGAGAATGTTGTAGACTTGCTCATATAATAATTTTTGAGAATTCACCAAGGGTTTATTCCTTTTGTCTCTGGCACCTTCATTAGTTCCCTTTAGCTCACTTTGAACTTAGACTCGTTGATGTGGGACTCAAACGCCCAAGATAGCATTTTCTTGGTTCGTGGGTATGCACCTTCCTCATCAAATGAAGTCATGGCTAGAATTTGTTCCATTGGCACGGTGCTGCGGAAGTGTGCACATAGCACCTTGCTTGAATCATTGATGTAACCCATTCCTTGGCCTGTTTGGCACAATGCTCTTCCCACCTGTTTGAGAAGCCCTTAGAAAGCTTACTGCCAAATTGGGATCTCCACCCATACTTCCATACTCCTTTCCAATTTTTTCCTCTTCTAGTTTCTTCAAAGCACCTCATTTATGTTGTGTTCTACCTCCTTTTCCACCAAGTCTTTGATGATGCCTTCCACTTCTCTCTTCACAACCTCCTTTATCTGCTCCTTGGTGAGGCTTGGGGTCCCGATCTTTTGTGTTTATTTCTTCACTCGCCCCCTTTCCTTGAGCATATTATTCCTCCTTGTGATCCTTCTCTTTCTATTCTTCTTCCTCGAGTCGTGTACCTTGTACATGGGTTGGTCTTGGGATTATTTGGGCTCATCATTATCCTTGTTTCCTATGTAGGCCTCTAGGCTCTTTGTCTCCCTGAATCAGATTTCTTTTCCACCTTCTACTTCTTCCTAACTAGTGTTTCTAGTATAGGAGACTCTTGTCTCTCTTCCTCCTCGACATGTGACTCCTTTCTTGGTGATTATTTTTGTGTGAGAAGCTCTTTATGCTCGGCACCTCTTCTTCTAGGGTTGTCTCCTTAGCTAGGAATTATTCCTACGCGCATAAGTGCTAGGCTTAACACTCTCTTTCAACGCACCCATAGATTGCGTAGTTTGCACACTTGGTGCCTTTTGTTCCCTGTGCCTCTTCTCTTTCCCTCTTCCTTGGCATGCCCTTTCTCCTCCCTATGGGGTCTTCTAGCATGGAGATATCATTCTCTAGGTAGGAACCTTTCTCAAACTTTGGCCTTATGCGTAGATATACCCTTGTTGCAATCCTTCCAACAATCAGAAGCATCAAAGACTTCATCATCATGTACTTCGTGGAAGACATACTTCTCCACAAATGTGCTCTTCTTTGAATATACGAGCTTCCTTTGCATCTCACGGTGGTATTGATCAACCTCAATAAGGTAAAACCTTACTCTCTTGGCTTCCTTGAAACAGTTGACCCCTGTTTGGAAGTATTTCATGGTGAAAGAAAATGGTAACTTGCACCATGGACTCTTAGTCCCATCTATTAAGGTGAACTGTATAATACAAAAATGTTGATATAAAAAAATTCCACCTCCCCATCTACAAGCATGGGAAACTACTCAAGTATCCTCCACTCTACCCTGAATGCATCGTGCATCCACTTATACCATTTTTCTAGGCGCGCCTTGTGAGTGGTTGTCATGGTTTCACAAGTATATTTCTCAAATATTTTCTCGTGTGAGGGATTTTTTTCAAGATATTCCCATATGAACTTCTCTAGCCCATCAGGCACTCTAATCTCTAAGAAGATGATGGTTAGGAGGATGTTTCCAAATAATATTTTCTCTCCCTCCTGTGTGCTACTAATGATCTCATCTACAATGTAGGAAGAAAAGTTATAAATGGTACCTTTAGAAATCTTACGGCATACATTCAACCATGCCTTGTTCACTTGTTTCCACCTTTATTGATCATTCAACTTGGTAATCAAGTGCACCACCATTCTCATAATAGGGTCGAGGATATCTATGATATCAAAATAGGGTGAACCCTTTTTATAGTAATAAGCCTCCACAGTTTTCTTGATGGCTTCCTTATCCTCCAAGTCATCATTTATGGACTCTCCATCACAAATCGTGCTAGTGAACTTCAATATAAGTTGGGGTTAGACGCATCTTACGGCCTATGAAATAGAATTGGTCCTCATGCATGCATGCATGGCATCAGCCACCGGTATAACCACTTGGGTTTTCCAAAATAAGGTAACTCATAAAGTTGCAGCAACCCACCTTCTCCAAATTTACCTTCACTTTGTCATTGTAGATGGCATTCCTTTTAGTGTTCTCTTGTTAGTTGGATGAAATAGTTCCAACACTATCTATTTTTCTATAGTTCTCGTGTGATGATTGTAGTCACTTATGGCCATATTCCTCAAGTGTGATTCCAACTCTTTCCTTAGAACACTCCATATGGGTACTTTGTATTTCGCATACCACTCTTCATTAGAACTAGCGACGGAAGGGGTTTGTTTTCCTTTTCCTTGCCCTTCTATTTCTTTAGAGAGATGGTAGCCTTCTTTAGTGCCATTCTACTTGTTAGTTAAAAACTTATATTCCTCCTTCTTGCTCTTCTCTACCACTCTGCTCAACTCTAAGGCTCAACTCCATGACAAATCCTCCCTATCTCCGTGCCCTATCTCGTCAAACCCTAACTAGGAAGATCCTTCCACAAGATTTTGTATTCCAAAATAACTCTTTCCACACCCATGTATTCCTTCCACTCCGGTTCATTGATCAATCTAGTTGCATACTTATATCTCTATGATTCTTATTTCTTCGCACAAATCTCTCTGGATGCCCTAGTTGGCAAGATCTCTTTAACTTTGTAATAGAAAGGTAAAAAATACTATTCCCAACTTCGTACTTATATATTTTCCCTTTCCCAACAATAATTATTCTACCACCTACCAACATACTTAGCATTAAATGTATATTTTTCCACTAAACTAGACCTCAAGCACCCTAACCCACGTGCCCAATCCTACGTGAAAAATCCTACAACCTTATAGTGCACAAAAATCCAAATTGACCGAAGACTCTTATGCGCGCATCTCGTAGTCTTGAAGGCACCTCTTCCATCTTTGAACATATTTTTCTCTTTCCTACCTCATGTTATTCCTTCACTCTTCCTTCTCTCGTACATGGTATTTGTCAAGCCATCCTGAAACCAACCATTCTCGTCCTCCTCTACGCGCTTCCTAAACCTTACACACCTTTTATCTTTTAATTGGGCCATTTAACAAAACTTCCACTACCAAGTTATATTTCACTTCGCACTACTTCACCTCACACTAAAACAAATGTGCAGTCCTCTACGTATGCATAACCTTTTGAAAAAGAATTTTGTTACGGTGCACAAGGCACAAAAAAACAAATGGAAAGAAAAAGCATAAAGGGAAATCCTATGCTAACTAGAAAAATTGCCTTATTTACAAATACAATGAAGACTTATTTATAGTAGGGCCTTAGGCTACTCCCATTGAAATGGTCGGCTAACCTCATGCCATCTAGTTCTTGAATCGCATGCACTTGAATCAAGGATGTATGAGATGATGTAAGCACCCAACCAATGGGCTTTCAACTTTCCCGGGTGGCACGAGAAAGTTATACAAAAATCATCTTCCCAACCTCAAACTACTTATTCTTGATATGATGATCATGTCACACATTTTTTCTATCCTTTTCAATCTTTGGACTCCATCTAAAGTGATCTCCTTTCTTCTAACTATATTAATTTATCAATTCTTTCCTCAATCACTTGTTCATTAGCCAAACCTCCTATGTGTTATATACGCAACAATGGTAACATGAATTCAACTAGAAAAATAGCCTCCATGCCAAACACCAATTGAAATGGTGTGGCCTTATTCAACCTCTTGTAGGTTTTCTTGTATGCCATAGAATGGTTGATACCTTTTCATCCCAGTCCTATCTTCCAACATCACAAATATTTGTCAATGTGTGACTTATTATCTTGTTGAATGCCTCAACAGTTCCATTTACTTGTGGATAATAGGGGTAGTCTTTTGATGGGCCACCATAAACTCGATAGCATAATCCTAACCATTTCATTAAGAAAATGTGTACCCCTATCACTATTCAAGCTTAAAGGATAACCATACATGTTGATTATATTTTCCCATAAAAATATAGCAATTGTCGTTGCAATGCAATCCTTGGTAGGCCCAGCCTCTACCCATCTTGTCAAGTAATCAGTGCAAGTAATGATATAAAGTGAACCAGTCCTTTGGGATGCGGGTGAAATTGGTCCTACAAATTCAATTTCCCATTTTTCAAATGGTTTACCACTGGCTATAGGCATCAAAGGAATCTTATCCCTCCTGTAGATCAAGGATTTCGCGCTTGTTACCTGTCCAAGTTAATGCACCAAACTAAACACAAAAACCCTGAAAAACTCCAATAAAATTGATACCTGATGGACAAGATCCGAAGATGTAGACGGATGAGGAAGCCGATGTAGATAAGATGGGCGCACATGAGCAATTTGCACAATAGATCCGAGTAACCTGCAAGACACCGATGCTTGACAGAAAAAGACCACGTTAAAAGGTATTTAGGTGGACTGCCCGAGAAGCGGGTCCGGGAAGCGATAAGCTTCCTCGGCGGATGTCAGTCCACGTTTTCAATTAAGAAAAGAAGCATACATGATAAAAGATGTACGTAAAGACTAGATTTTCTGATTACAGTAATAAAACAGAATCTAAACAGCAGACAGAAAGCAATAGAAAATAGGAAACTATGAAATAAAGCTGGATTTGTGTTACCTGTGTCCTTTTACCTGTCTGCAGGATGATCGGCGTCGATTAAGAGTGATCGGCGTCGACTGATGTGATCGGCGTCGATTATGAAGAATTGGCATCGACCGAATAAGATCGGCGTCAACTGGACGCAGATCGGTCAACCGGGGACAGTGCGAGAAGATTCGGAAATTAGAAAGTGAAGGCCAGATTGTCAATGTCTGCTGGATGTGCAGAGTCACCAGAAGATCGATGGTTTCATGCGATGTTGATGTGATAGGGCAAAGTAGCGGTGCTCCTCTCGGGGATTGATTCAGACAGGATTCGCTCTCATTTGATACACTTTATGCTAAAAGATCGCTTGTTCTCTTTCTTACACTGTGTCTCTCGTATCGCGATCTGTCTTTTTCTCTCTCTCTCGGTTCATGCGTATGTTCTTCCTCCTTTTTTATTTTCATCCCTAGAACCGAGCTCGGGCTTCTTTTTATAATGGCACCGCTCCTAAAAATCGGTGTCGACCGTCAGTATAGGTCGGCGCCGATCGCGGGACAGACTCCCGAGATGGCCAAAATGAACGATTTCTAGAAAGATGAGAATTACCCCAAATACGGAAAATATCCCGCTTGGGGAAGAGGAGAAATAGGGGTGATACATAGATAGGATAAATGTAGGGTAGATAAGTGGTTAGGATACAAGGGAAGAAGTGTAATTAAGTAGTTAATATTTAATTACTCACTGGTAAGATATAATGGGGTGAATTAAATTTAAGATAGGTGTTTAAGTCACAAATCGGATAATATCCCAAGGGGATAGAGGTGACATAAACGTGCCCCAGGTTACCCAAGCAGGTAAGCGAATGTGAGGGACACTAAATTGAGTAACCAATTTTAGGTGTCTACACCTCCTTCCAAGTTTTCCTCATTTTGAGTAACCAATTTTTAGGTGCATTTTACGTAATTTTTGTTTAACTGGTTTGATGTTGGGAAGAGTAACGATATTGTGGACCACAATATCGGGATCGAGTCCTGGCATATCCTCATATGACCAAGCAAAGGCTTGACGATGGTTGGAAAGAAAAGTGGTAAAGTCTCCTAACTCCTGTGGATTAAGAGACTGGCCGACCTTAATGATGCGAGGGTCTTCAGAAGTCCCTATATTAAGGTCGACAGTGGCTTCGTTGAGAAGCGTAGATGTGTCAGAAGGAATAGTCTTGGGAAGATATGAATCCTCTGCCCCCAGATAGGTGAGGACAGAATCATCATCCGCACAGTGGATAGTGTTGATAGTAGGAGAGTCGTCTCCAACTATTTCAGGGAAGATTAACGGTATGGAAGTGGACCTGTTGTTAGTCTTATAGGCTAGCGGCCCTAAGGAAATGGTATTGATCAAAAAAAAAAGTTAGGCAGGATGGAAATTTCATCGTCCACATCAAGTGATGCTTCTGAATTAGCGGGAGAAGATGGTTCCTCAAGTAGGAAGAGGCTCATCGAGAATAGTGACGGTGGCTTTTAAAGAGGTTTAAATCCTAAACCAAATTTTGATGTGGCATGAGAGTAGGAATGGATGTGAGGTCATGCACACCTTGTTTGTATTTTCCTGTGCCAAAACCCTTCCACGCGCATCGATATAGATAATTTTTGCAAACGTGGGATTCTCGTAGATAATCGAACCTGTTAAGTAAGGTTTGGTCCTAGGAGGAGAATCCGGGCGATAGTGAGGCATATCAAGACCACCGTAGATGAAATTAGTCTGTTGATTGGGTAGACCAATGGTGACGATGCGACCGAGACCTGGTTGATATTCAGGTTGTTTGTCCGGTCTACCATACTCACTAGGTTTGAGATGGGCGTCGAAAGAAAAGAGAGGAAGCTCTCCCAGTGAGAAACGCTGCAATGTCTCTTCTAGATTTTGTAAATCCGGTAGTTTGGTTGCAGGTATGGAAGAAGATGAGGCCCCGTCAGGAGAACAGGCATTTTCCTTTAGAGGGGCAGACCTTGTGGTCATGTCGCATTGTGCGGAAGGAAAAGGATCTCCTGGATGAGTATATATTTTGCCCTCATATTGATATTTTAAGCATCGATGGAGGGTGGATGGGACACAATGCATTGCGCGAATCCAGGAGCATCCGAGGATCATATTATAGTGGAATTTTCCTTCGACAATGTAGAAGAGTTCGTGAAGCAGCTTCTTACCTACTCGAATGGGTAAGACCACAGTTCCTAAAGTAACTGCTAGCTGATCGTTAAATGATCGAAGGGCGAAAGGCGGGGGTGACACTACGTTCTTTGGTAACTTAAGTTGCTCGAATGTGTGCGAGGAGATGACGTTGAGTGCAGCTCCACTGTCAATCATAACGTGTTTTAATGTAGTGTTGTTGATTTGGACTGTGATAAAGAGGGGAGCCTCTAAATCCTCTGAAGAAAGAGGAGGAATTTCTGAATCTTCAAAAGAAATGGCGGTTGATGGTCTATTCAATCCAACAACCAACTCGAAGGGCTGGGGCTCATCTGAATTCACTGCGATGCGACGCAGATTATCAATCAGAGCCTGGCGATGTTGTGGAGAGGATTGGATGAGGTCAAAAGAGACATTTTGACCGAGCCACGGGTAAGTTGTTTCATAACACTCTCCTCAACTGACACGGGAATTTGAGCCCGAGGTGCAGCACGAATAGAGACCTTAGGTCGTGGGGCTAATGAGGAAGGAGGAACTCCTTCAGGGGCTGCAGAAATGACAACCCGTGGTCGAGATGCTGTAGATGAAGATGGATTATCATAGTGTTGGGTTCTAGTGGCGATATGGATTGTGTCAATTTGAGAAGGTGGAAGATCAATTGGAGTGGAATCACTAGAGGTCTGAGTGGATCGTTGGGGCTCAGATGGGGCTAAGATGACAGGAGATACTTGTTCCTCCTCCTCCAGCAAAAGATCACTTTCTTCCAAAAGGTTGTTGACAACAGCTTGAAGAGCTTTACATCCTCAGTATCATGACCCGGGGTACGGTGGTAAGCACAAATCAGATCAGAGTTAAACCAGGTAGGTTTAACTCCTTTAGGGTTATAGGGTTTAATCGGAGGAAGGGTTATGGATGAAGATTGGATAAGTTGGCGAAGGATTTCGGTGTAGAACCCGGTAGACGAAGATGAGGACAAAGATGATGAAGGTGCCTCTTTTACTTTAACAGACTGCCGAGGTAAAAGAACCTGCATGTTGGGTTTGACAGTCTTTTTAGGGATCATCTTATTTGTTTGGACATCTGGAGGAGCAAGATCTTGGGCGCAAAGTTGAGATGGAAGTAAGTGGGACATGATTGATTTTGGTGGAGGGGAGCCCTAAAATAGATTTTGAAGATGATGGATATGTGACAAGTTTTGCGGTCTTCAGAGATAAAGGGGGTTGCTTGGTCGAATTTACTGATGATTTAGATAATGTCGATTTAGATGAGGAAGAAGCTCCCAAAGTAGGTGTAATCGGAGGAACATAGGGCGCCTTGGTTTTTGGTAATGAAGATGATGATCCTGATAGAAGAGGTGACGTCCTTTTAGTAGGTAAGTCCACTTTTTGGGGTGTTGGTGAAGAATGTGTTGTAGAAGAAGATGATGGTTTTGATAAGTGTGTAGAAGAAGACGCCTTCTCAGCGGGCAAATCCAATCTTTTATGAGGCGTAGAGAGAGATTTTTGTGGGAAAGCACCAAGAGTCTTGATGGTTCGAAATATGGGCTTTCCTTTTTCAGGGATGGTGACAACTTCAACGGCATAAGGTGATTGTAACCTTTTCGGGGAAGCAAATGGGGAGGTACTGATGGCGCAATGTTAGATTTTGGTTGTCTCGGTTTAAGTTCAGGAACCGAGCGTATAGGTGTTGGTGATTTTCCCTTAATAGGCAAAATAACATTAGTGATGGAAGAAGTGAGTGATGAAGAAGCAGCTCCTTGCAAAGGAACTACTTCTGGTACAGTAATTGTGGGTGAAACTACTGTAGGAAAGGAGACAGGAAGAGTCAAAATCGAAGATGCTTCCGTCGGAGTCGGCACAATTATAGGTACGTTCACCAGGGGCATAGTCATAGCGAGAATGGGAGCAACAGAAGTAGATGTATCTGCAGTGGAAACTCGAAGGGATGTAATTGCCTCGAGCATTGAAAGAATGTTTGACGATGAGACAGATGAGGATGACACTGTCTCGGGTATGGATGGAAGGTCAGACAAAGGAGCGGAGAGAGATGAATCCGTATCTAGCAATGTAGGAATATTCAAAGATGGGCTATCTGAAGATGGTGGAATTCAGTGATTGACGAAGTGGAAGGAGGTTCTGATTCGGTCGATGTGTTCACAGATGGCTTGGTTTCAGAAGAAGATTCTTCAGTAGAGATGAAGTTGATAGTATGAGTGTTTGGTTTTTGAGACTCTGAAGCATTATGGTTCGGGGAATGATTAGGAAAAGGTTGTTTAAAAACATCCAGTGCCTGATTTGGGGGAGCATTTGGGTTATCCAGAATGAGCTCGCCTTTATCAATGAATTTTTGGACAAGATTTTTGAAAGTCTGACATCGTTCGATGTCATGACCTTTGGTTCTATGATAATGACAGAAATCATTTTCCCTATACCAGAATGGACGTTCTTGGCTTTCATCAATATTCCTAATGGGGGGAAGTTCGATCATGCGAACTTCCAACATTTTCTCTAAGATAGAGGCATATGATTCTCCCAACGAAGTGAAAGATCGAGATGACGAGGACCCTTTTCGAGAAGATGAGGAGTCTCTCCGTGGTGTTTGATTAGAAGTATTATCGGCTCGTGATGTTTTTAATACGATAGCATTGGTGGATCCCTGATTCTTGTCTTTAGAAGGGGAAGAATTTGGTTTGGTAAACCGAGAAAAATCTGGTTTAGATTTAGAGTGAAGTTTTAGCTTCCCTTGTTCAATGGCGCGAGATTCAAGTTTGCGTGCCATCGTAAAGGCTTCTTCAAAGGTATGAAAAGTCTGGATCCTTAAAGTGGAAGAAATGTGATTAGCACAAGATCGAGTAAACAACTCGATTTGTTGGGATTGAGGAAGGGAGAAAGACAATTGGTTGATTATCCCTCTCCAACGAGCGACAAAGTCTGCAATAGACTCATCATCGAATTGACGAATGTTATAAAGATCTGTAATCGAGATCTTATGCGCGATATTTATTGAAAAGTTTTCAACAAACATCTGGGCCAATTGAGAGAAAGAAAACAAGGAATGTTGAGGAATGTTATTTGCAGTCGCCTAAAGCAGGACCTGCTAGAGACATAGGAAAAGTACGGAGCATAAGCTCCTGATCCTGGACTATGAGGTAGCAAGCATGTTTGAATGCTCGCAAATGTTGTTGAGGGTCCTCTCGACTATGAAATTTTGAAAATTTAGGAAGTTCCCATTGGGGAGGATAAGGCTTAAAAGCCACTGAGGGGTGAATGGGTTCATTACACACTTCTTCAAAGGAGTATGAAGGACGAGCCCCTTTGGTGGAGGCTTCCAAGTCTGCGATTTTCTTGAAAAGAATTTGAACCACGTCAGATTGAGGAGGAGGCACACTGGCATGTCCTACATAAGAAGCAAATGGTGGATGTTGTTGAGGTGTCAACGGGGATTCATCTGTTGATTGATAGGATGATAAGAGGAGTAACCAGCGCTGGGTGACACCTGGTGGGGTATTTGTTGTGAAGGAGCCTGTGTATAGGCAGGCTGTGAGATAATAAGTGGTTGAGAAAATGAAGGTTGGATGACGGATGGAGCCTGTGATTGGTGGACTCCTATGCTTGTTGACTGAATCGGGACAGATTGAGGACCATGAGTACCAATTTGATTGGACATATTGGGGAACAAGACCTGAAAGAGGCTTTCTACTGCCGGATTAGGCATTAAGGGTGCCGATGCTAGAGGATGGGCGAAGGTCACTGTTGCTGGAACATTGGAAGAAAGACCCACTGGAGGACGAGAAGCAGGAACCAACTGACTATTCGGAGGGGGTTGACTCATAAAGGGGTACTGACCTTGGGACACGATGGAGGGCATAGATGAATTAACAGCAATATGCGGGTGCGCAGACGCACTCGTTATAGCCAGAGCAGAGGACCTCTCAGAAGTAGGTTGTGGAATATTCGAGGTAACTGCGGTGTTAGGAATAGGTAAGACTATTTGAGAACTAGTCAATATGGTCGGTGGAAGAGAAAAAGGAGGCACAGGGGCCTCGCCCTTCTCCATGGCTCGAGGCGAGAGAGATGATGCAAACTGTTCTACAAAGGCCTGGGATGGTCCACGAGGATAATCGTACACTTGCTGGATTGGTGGTCCTTGATCAGATATTTGAATAGACTTGTGTACTAGGTAGTCCATGAGGGCTACCGGATTGCGATCGAGGAACGCCTGAAATTCAGGATCCCCGCGAGGAACATACTCTGAGTCAGATGATATTTCTGAAGGACTAGGGGAAGCTGGACGTGATGGGGTTGCTTTGGCTTGATAGAAAGGATTATATGACCAGGATGGGGAACCAACTAACAGCGGTCCCGAGGAAGATTTGGGGGTGCCGAAACATCCACACTAGTGGTAATCTCGGAAGAAGAAGGGGCCAGTTGAGCCATTCTTCTAGATTGTAACCGAGTGATGACCGTCATAAACACGTAGAAAAGAAGATTGACCTAACTAATGCACAGAAAATTCAAGCAGCGCAGGTGATTATCTCCTTTAAGTTTTGATGCTTTTAAGAAAGAAAATATTAGGGAAGGCTTTTTAGAATAGGAACTACTCAGATAGCCAAACTAAGGATGGTTTGGGGAATGTTTGGTGAGGAGTCCCGAAGGCACTTCAGTAAAAGACCGGTACGTGGCTTGATATAGGGGCCTACCCCCGCACTTCACACACCACCGCGATAAGGGAGTTGGGTGCTTTGCCAATATATACCGTAACTTCCGTGAATTTATAGCGCGGCTGAGTACCGCGTAGAGCTCTTCCTCTTGGATGTCACTTCCAAGTAGGCAAGGCTGTGGAAGGAATTTTGTTTAAATGCTTTATACCTAGTGATTTTGGCTTTGTGTGCAAGGGTGAAAAATAAAAATCAAATAGTGTCACTACCGATTTTGATCAATTTTCCAGCCTAATTAAAACTAGATGAGAAACATGCAAGCAAAGAATGAAAAGAAAAGGTTCTTTTAAGCACTTAAATATGAAGTGTTTGATTTCAATGAAGACAAGTCAAATGCAGATTCTTTCTCGAATGAGATTAAATTCCTTTTAAGCACCAAAAATTGAAATGTTCGAATGTGATAGACAACAAACAAGGAAATCCTTTTTTTTTTTTTTTTAGTTCCTAAAAAGGAGAAAACACGAAAAGGGAAATACATTGTAGATTTAGCTCTCTAAGGTGTGTGGACTTCAAAAGCGCGTTGTTGAGCTCTTCCCTCGAACAATCCCATGAACAAGCAAAGTGCTCCGCAAGAAGAGGTTAAGAAAACACCAAACAAAACCAGTAAAGATATATCTAGATAATGGTGAAATGGAAATTTCTATTTCAAGGAACTAGAAAAATTTCGAGGAAATAAAAATTTCACATAAAGAGCAAGATTGAAGCAATGAAAGGAAATGCTCAAGAAGAACTGATAGAAATCAGTGAAGAAAAAGAACAAAGCTCAAAACTAGAAAAGAAATGAACTTGCCAATAAGGGACTTTGGTTGGGTCCCACCGGGTGTGCCAGAATGTAGATCAAGGATTTCGCGCTTGTTACCTGTCCAAGTTAATGCACCAAACTAAACACAAAAACCCTGAAAAACTCCAATAAAATTGATACCTGATGGACAAGATCCGAAGATGTAGACGGATGAGGAAGTCGATGTAGATAAGACGGGCGCACACGAGCAATTCGCACAATAGATCCGAGTAACCTGCAAGACACCGATGCTTGACAGAAAAAGACCACGTTAAAAGGTATTTAGGTGGACTGCCCGAGAAGCGGGTCCGGGAAGCGATAAGCTTCCTCGGCGGATGTCAGTCCACGTTTTCAATTAAGCAGAGAAGCATACATGATAAAATATGTACGTAAAGACTAGATTTTCTGATTACAGTAATAAAACAGAATCTAAACAATGGTATGTAAAGCAATGTAAAAACAGAAAACTATGAAATGAAGCTGGATTTGTGTTACCTGTGTCCTTTTACCTGTCTGCAGAGGATGATCGGCGTCGATTAAGAGTGATCGGCATCGACTGATGTGATCGGCGTCGATTATGAAGAATCGGCGTCGACCGAATAAGATCGGCGCCGATCGGATGCAGATCGGTCAACCGGGACAAGGCGAGAAGATTCAGAAATTAGAAAGTGAAGGCCAATTGTCAATGTCTCTTGGATGTGCGAGTCACCTAGAAGATCGATGGTTTCGTGTGATGTTGATGTGATAGGGCAGAGTAATCTGGTGCTCCTCTCGGGATTGATTCGGACAGATTCGCTCTCATTTGATACACTTGATGCTAAAAGATCTCTTGTTCTTTTCTTACTGACTGTGTCTCGTGTCGCGATCCGTATTTTTCTCTCTCTCGGTTCGTGTGTATGTTCTTCCTCCTTTTTTTCTTTTCGTCCCTAACCGAGCTCTGGGCTTCTTTTTATAATCAGCGCCGCTCTAAAATCGGCGCCGACCAGTATAGGTCGGCGCCGATCATAAAATGAACTCGAGATGGCCAAAATGAATGATTTCTAGAAAGATAAGAATTACCCCAAATACGGGAAATATCCCATTGGGGGAAGAGGAAAAATAGGGGTGATACATAGATAGGATAAATGTGGGGTAGATAAGTGGTTAAGATGCATGGGAAGAAGTGTAATTAAATATTTAATATTTAATTACTCACGGGTAAGATGTAATGGGGTGAATTAAACTTAGAATAGGTGTTTAAATCACAAATTGGATAATATCCCAAGGGGATAGTGGTGACGTAAACGTGCCCCAAAGTTACCCGAGAGGTAAACGAATGTGAGGGACACTAAATGAGTAACCAATTTTAAGTGTCTACACCTCCTTCCAAGTTTTCCAAGGCGCTGCAATAGTCACAAGCCTTAAAACTCAATACAATCTTGGTAAATAATTTCCCACCAAATCCCTACCATTAGAATCTTCCATGTGGTGGCATTCCCTACATAGTGTCCTCCATAATCGCCACACGCTCATGTTCTAATACGCATCGGCACAGTAACCTCATCATGTCCTAGCATGTATATCCACTAACCAACATGTAAGGTGTGGCACGTATAGATAGCTACTTCCTTTCCAAATCCTTCATCCCTTCTAGTGTCACACCTATTTTAAGAAATAATGCAATATCTTCTAAGTCTCACGGCATGCGCCATAACCTAAATAGTTTCACATCTAGCATGGTATCTTCAATGCTTTACACTTCCTCCCGAATCAATCCTTGATAAGTGGTTAGGTCCTGAATTACTCTTTCTTGGTTTTACAACCATTGTGAACTCAAAATCTTGGAATAACATGACCCACTCGATATGTGCACCCCTTATAGAATAGGATTTTTCACCAATTATTTCAATGCCATATGGTCATTATATAATACGAAAGGTGTTACGAACAAATATTGTGCGGACTTATACAACATAGATAATTGATAGTGCTTTGCGCTTAGTATTTATGTAATTTTGTTCTAATGGTTTCAAATTCCTACTTGTAAAACAAAAGGGATGATCAATAAGCCCCTCACCAAAGTTGTGCTAGTCTTGCTCCAATGGTGGTGTTATCCAAAATGAGCCCTTGCTTATTTTGGCTAAATTTCCTACATTCTTTCCTTCCTTGTGCTTCAAATTAAAGTTTCAAAAATTTAAAGCACTCAAAAGATTCCAAAAATGGCTTCATCAAATAGGATTTTTCTTCCCCTTTCCGGACAGGGTAAAGAAGTCCTCCTAACTCCTTGTATTTTTTGAGTTATGTCTCTGCGGAGTTTGGAGGAAAATTTTCCATGGTCTAGCCCGCAACCAATGAAATGATGCCATGTGTCAAGGTAGAGCGGCGGGTATTGGGGGATTTTGGAATTTTTGGCATCTGGTCAAAAGCACAAAGGTAAAAACTTGAACCGCATCCCCACGACCAATCACAGGTGCCACGTGTCCACATCAACTAGCAAGGATTTCACCGCGGAAAACTTTTGGAAAAAATTTGCCCTTACAGCAAAATGGGCGAATGTGATTTTGATCCCCACACCCAATCAAAAAGTGCCACATGTCATTGGAGTGGTGGAGCCACGAATATTTTTGGCAAATTTTTCCAAAAGGGAAAAATTTAAAGTTTTGGCCCGCCGACCCGATTTTTGCCCCTGTTTTACCCTAAATCTTCAGAGGGCCATATCTTTCAATCTAGAGCTTAGATTTTCACATTTTTGGTGTCAATGGAAAGATGTTGAAATCCTCTACATGATGGAAACTTCAATTTTAAATTTTGATGGAATTTTGTGGAAGAAAATTGGAAAAATGTCTCTCAGCACAGAAAAAATGTAGAACCAACCCCCAACCACCAAAATTGATGAAGTATGGCGGCTATTTCTTCTCCAGCATGGCCGAATGCATCGAAAAATAGATTTTTGAGGGTTTCCTTGATTTTTTAATGAATCTTGTCCATGGTTGGAGATTTAAAATCATTTTTCTAACATTTTTTCACCTTCCTTCATTGTTTGATCGATAAAAGCCATATTTGGCTCATTTTGTAATGGTGGGACCCTTTGCTTCGCATAAGCTCTCTTTCTTCCTTAGCAGGTAGATTTGTAGAATTTCATACCTCGTGTAGATTATAACTTTTTTTTTCCTCTTTTCTAATGAAACGATTGTATCAAACTCAAAAATTGTAATATATTTTCTCTAATCGATTTTCAATCCTCTCATGCATTTATTATTGTCTTCTGATATTTCATTACATTCTAGTAATCTGTGCATGTTTTGGTGTTGAATCTCCATGATCCTGTGTCAAATTTGCAAAGCAAGAAGTTCATCACTCCTTTGGTGTATCACCATTCTATTTTTTGCTTAGTTTTCTTTCCATTTCGATGCTTCTTCTTAACTCGTCTCCTTGGTAGTTTTAGAGTAGGAATTTTGAATCAGAACCTCTGCAAAAATTGCATGCATACACCTAAATAGAGGAGTAAGAACCAACTTTATCTAGAGATTTTTCTCACCTTGCAAGGTCCCACACCTTGGAGAAAACTCAATGTTTTGTAATCACACCAAATTGACCATTTCCCAACTACAGATCTCGAAGGTCATTTTGGGGGTACCGTGATTTTGCACTAACAGTTTTGCACACCCAATGGGACCAAGAGGTTTCCCGTTTAATTTTTTTGTAGGTTGGTGTGTTCTGTGAAGATTTCAACCTTTGGAGGCAATTGCAAACACATCTGACGACTCCATATGGTCAACAACCCATCTATGAAGTTACTGACCTTCCTTTTCATTCATTCTTCTTTCCATCTCTTCATTATTCTTTCATCCCATGAAGTTGTGCAATCATGACTTCATTTTCCACATGGAATTTGCATTTGCTATAGTAGCAAAAGTGGTTCCCACCTCCAACATGTTTTCCAAATCCTCTAGATCAGCATTTTAATCAAATTCAAAACCAATATGCATACCCATCTAAGAAATGCCAAAATCAGTTTGGCTATGGAGCTTTCTAAGAGAAGGGGTATGCCAACAATGAAGACAATAAAATGCAAGATGTTGGTTTGTTGGAGAAGATCCAAAAAATGGAGATTGGCATGGTGCAATCAAGAGTAACAGCTCAAATGAAGGCTTTCAGAATTGGTTCTAGGGCACCTTGTCCATGGGTTGGCCCTTTTCCAAGACACTTCAGCCCTTAGGAGAAGCTGGACTTTGTGATGGAGATGTTACCCCAACTTGCATAATGGACTGAAGAGATAGAGGCCTATGAATTTATTTCCGAGTAACCATGTCAATGGGTAAGTTCTAAACCATCATCTGGTTTTTCTCTTTCCATTCCTCAAGCAGTGCTATCTCATTTTAAATGCCAAATTCCAAATCCATCCCATGTTGCTCCAAGTGTGAAATCCATCCCTCCATCCCATCTCAATTTTTCCTCTGTCTTCTCTTCCAAATCCAAATCCCCTCCACAAGAGAAAAATAAATACCTCCCACTCCAAGGAAATAAGAAGTTTCATCTCTTCCTCCACCACAAACAAATGAAAAAATGGTTGAATCCCAACCCACTCCTTCTCTTTCCTTCCCAATTCCATGTGGGAAGAAGAAATTGTAAAAATAAGTCATGAAGGACAGCAAGAAGAAGAAATGATTAAGATTTTAGTAAAATTGACTCTCGATTTGGGATTACAAAAATTCTTTTGTTGGTTAAGCCTATAGAGGAGGTAAGTGTTGAAGAATAAATGGTGGTTAGGAATGATTTTGTTGCAGTGATAAGAAGAGAAAAAATAAGAAGCATATCAAGTAATCGGTTTGCTTTAATGTAGTGTCTATGTTAGCACTTTGTTTGAAAAGAATGCTGATCTAATTGAAGTTGCACAATCAGCCATGGAAGGAGAGAAACAATCAGCTCAAATTCCCATTGAAGAGGAGCAACTGGAAGAAATCAAATCAGAATTGGAACTAAATGAGGAAGCATTATTAAAAAAATTTGCATTCATTTGAAGGGCCTAATTTGATTGATGAGTCCATTATGGAGGTGACCAAAACAAATTCAGCCGGCACTAAACCATGATCTGGTTGCACATAAGATAGCATATCTCTCCCCCATTCAATCTCTCCCAAATTCTGTGTGGAGGAGTTTGAACTCACTAGCTTCATGTTTGAAGATGAAGCTTCATCTGGTGAAAAGAATGCAGATTTTGAGATCACCATGCAAGAGGGAGAAACTTGGCTACAGCAGGACAACATAGAGTTTGATTTTTTATCAAACTTAGAAGGATGTTTTGATAGGGAGCAGCCCACAGAAGTTGCAATCTTTTCTTCCCCATCATTCACCATTCAAGAGCCTGCTGCCATGAAAGAAAACTTGCAAGCACAACCAGCATTTTCCACCATGCTTCTTGAATCAAGGTTGGGAGATTTTGATCTTCCAAAGGCCACATCCACCATGAGAGGGAACCACCAAGAAGACATTGCTGTCACAAACAGTCCTCTAGAACAACAAAGTAGAAAGTTTGATTTGACAAACTTCATGCTAGAAGAAGGGGTTGTCCAAGAGCAGATTGATCTTCAAAAATCAGCAGAAGAACTCCAAAGCCAACAATGTATAGCAGCAGAGTATGATGATGCAAAAGCAGCTCCAATGGATGTTGCAATCAGAGATGAAGAGCTGTAAATTGTAGAGGATTTTTATGCTGCTATGGAGGAAGAAAAAGAGTAGAAGAGTTCCACCGTTCCTTTCACACCATTCACCCAAGGAGGATCTGCAAGAAGACTCCATTTTTGGAGTACAATTTCAGATCTATGGGCATATAAAATGGATCAGACCTTTCGCAATTAGGTATTTGGCTTCATTGAGCCAAAAGAGGAGCCATAACTAGTCATGCTTGCTTGGGCATGAGGATGAGCAATAAAGTACCAAGGGTCAGCCCAATACCTCTACAATCCAAATGCAAGAGCAACTAAAAGAGGTATTTGATTTTTTTAGTTGGCACCTTGATGATTTGGGTGAAGGAATGGATTCCTCTCAATTTTCCATTCATACTAACAACCATGATCAGCTCCAGATCATTTGCATGGCTTCCAATTTTGAAGAAAGGAAGCTATTTTGCACAACCTGACTGGATTTGGGGGTTTTTAGCTTACCTTTGCTTCCAGTTAGAGTAGAGTAGGTAGGTTTGTTTTCAGTAGAATAAGTTATTTTTCACACTCTGCATATCCCACTTGGGGTATGCATGATTTCCAATTTTTTACATAGTTGTTTGGTGATGTTTTGGTTGCTCTTGCATAGTGCATTCAATGGCTTTTGGTGAAGATCAACTCCAAGTTTCAGTGGATTTCCAAGTGGCTCAGAGGTCAATTTTTCATAGTTCGGATCGAGTTTCTTATCATGCTTGACTCCATGCCCAATGGATGCTTCAAAAGACCAGTAATAATTCATCTAGCAGGCAGATGACCCTCCGAGTCACCAAAATTGTTATCCAAAATGAGCCCTCGCTATTTTGGCTAACTTGCCTTCATTTTTTCCTTCCTTGTGATTCAAATTAAATTTAAACACATTTAAAGAAATCAAAAATTATAGAAATGGATTCATTAGATAGGATTTTTCTTCCCCTTTCCAGAAAGGTAAAGAAGTCCTCCTAACTCCTTGTATTTTTTGAGTTATGGCTCGAAGTTTGGAGGGGAAATTTTCCCAAGGCAGGCCCGAACTAATGAAATGATGCCACGTGTCAAGGTGGAGTGGTGGGCGTTGGGGGATTTTGAATTTTTGGTATTTGGTCAAAAATCATAAAGGTTAAAACTTAAACCGCATCCATGTGGCCAATCACAGGGTGCCACGTGTCCACATCAACTAAGGGGATTTCACCAGTGGAAAACTTTTGGAAAATTTTCCCTTGCGGGAAAATTGGGCCGAATGTGATTTTGAAACCCACGGCCAATCACAAAGCACCATGTGTCATTGGAGTGGCGGAGCCATAGAGATTTTTGGGAAATTTTTCCAAAAGGGAAAAATTTAAATTTTTGGCCCGCCGACCCGATTTTCACCTGCTTTTCCCTAAATCTTCAAAGGGCCATATCTTTCGATCTAGAGCTCGATTTTCACGTTTTTGGTGTCAATGGAAATATGGTGAAATCCTCTACATGATGGACACTTAAATTTTATATTTTTATGGATTTTTGTGGGATAAAATTGGGAAAATGTCTCTGGTATGGGAAAAAATGTAGAATCGACCCCCAACCACCAAAATTGATGAAGTATGGCATCTGTT
The DNA here is from genome assembly GCA_018340775.1 of Taxus wallichiana var. yunnanensis. Taxonomy (NCBI): domain Eukaryota; kingdom Viridiplantae; phylum Streptophyta; class Pinopsida; order Cupressales; family Taxaceae; genus Taxus; species Taxus wallichiana. Next base: position 646,124,774 of record CM031234.1, on the reverse strand, counting down.
TCTTCTCCAGCATGGCCGAATGCATTTAAAAATGGATTTTTGAGGGTACCCTTACTGTTTTAATGAATCTTGTTAGTGGTTGGAGATGTCGAATCAATTTCCCACGTTTTTCACCTTCCTTCGTTCTGTTTGATCGATAAAAGCTAGTTTTGGCTCATTTTGTAATGGTTGGACCCTTTTACTTCGCAAGCTCTCTTTTCTTCCTTAGTAGGTATATTTTTAGAATTTTAGACCTCCCATGAATATTGTAACTTATTTTTGCCTCTTTTCCAATGGAACGTATTGTATCAAACTTGGAAATGATAATGCATGTTTTGTGATCAATTTTCAATCCTCTCATATATTTATTATCATTCTCTCGATCTTTCATTGCATTCTAGTAATCTGTGCGTGTTTAGGTATTGAATCTCCATGATCTATGTCTAATTTGCAAAGTAATAATTTCAGCACTCCTTTGGTGTATCATTTTTCTGCTTTTTTGCTTATTCTTTCCATTTCTATGCTTCTTCTTAACTCTGTCTCCTTGGTAGTTTTAGAGTAGGAATTTTGAATTAGAACCTCCTGGAAAATTTGCATGCATACACCTAAACAGAGGAGTAAGAACCAGCTTTCTTTGGATATTTTCTCACCTTGCAAGGTCCCACACCTTGGAGAAAACTCAATGTTGTGTAATCACACCAAATTGACCATTTCCCAACCGCAGATCTCGAAGGTCATTTTGTGGGTTTTGTGATTTTGCACTAATAGGTGGTTCTTGAGGCATCAACATGAACATGGAAAGGCTTATCCCAAGAGGGAAAATGTAGTATAGGAACAGTAAAAAGCCTATCCTTTAGAGTATCAAATGCCTTCACATTACGCCTCTCCCTAAAGAAAGGTAGTCTTGTGCTTAAGAAATTCCTCAAAGGGTATGGCAATCTTGGCATACCCTTTGATGAAATTCTTGTAGTACCTGTATGCCCAAGGAATCTACATATTACACTTTGACTAGTAGGTTCTCCCAATCCCATAATAACTGTAACTTTAGTAGGATCTACTAAAAACCCTTCCTTACATATAATATGTCCCAAAAAGGTTCCAAATGGGGTGGAAAAGGCACATTTCCTTATGTTGAGGGATATTATCAACTACCAACATCTCTCAAACATTGGCCTCAAGTTGTCACAATGGTCTTTAACTAGTGCATACACTATCCAATCATCCAGGTAGACTTGAAGAAACTTATGGATGAAGTCTTGAAATACTTGTACCACGATGTGCGAGAACACAACAGTGCATTCTTCAATCCAAAAGGTATGGCCGTATAGGCAAAGGTTCCCAATCAGTGGAAAAAGTTGTATTTTTTTGTCTTTCTTTACAATCTTGACTGTGATATCCTAAAAACCCATCTCGTGAAAGAGTAGACCTCACACCCGACCACTCCTTTCAAAATTTCTTCAAGTGAAAGGGGTTAGAAAAGGATCAATGACACATACCGCATTCGTGTCCCCGTAATCAACATAGATCTATATCCTTCCATCCTTATGATCATCGATGACCATTGGGCTTATCCACTCTAATTCTTCAATGGCCCCAATGATTCCCGATGCTATCACCTTATCTATCTCCTCCTTGACCCGCACGCATAATTTTGGGTTCATCCGATATGGCATCTTTTGAATCGAGTGTGCACCTTCCTTCAACTATATCCTCATCTCCCCTAAGGAATGGTGGATGCATTTGAGTTCATAGTACCCACATGGGAACAAATATTGGAACTCGTGCAACAAATCAAAGATTTTTGAAACTTATTTCTCCAACCAATAATCTCCAATGATAGCTTCCTTAGGTTCTTCCTCTGAACCAATGTTAACCTTCTTCATTTTCAAGGGCTCATGGTAGGCATGCACTCACTCATCAATGCTATTTATGAATTCACATGTACCTACAGAATGGTTAACATCCAGACTCTCCATCTCTTCACCATCGATCACATAAACCATCTTCCCTTTTTCCTTCTCCATGCACGTGTGCTCAAGATATATCTATTCTATTTCCTCTTTATCGAAATGTTTCTCCAAACTAGGTTCACCTAAAGCAACTCTAGTAACCTATCTTCTTCCATGGCACTATCTCCCATTGTAAGGCACTTGACAACCTACAATAGCTTATCGACCGATGGATATGTACTACGATACTCAAAATCTTGAATGAGATCATCCGTTAACTCATGCCAATTTCTTGTCTAATGGCGTGTCTCTGAATGGATATACCATGCATGCACACAACCTTGTAATGTTGAATACATCTTATGTACCCATAATGAAGGTGGTAAAGCTTTTGTGCCTCCCATCCAGGCCTTCTCACAAGCTTGGATATGGAACGAGGTGGGTTCCTTCCTATGGTAGTCTTGTATGATGATGGGCGTGTTGCTTCAAGAACCTAATAGAGAATGTGATCCGCATCTCACGCCACTCTAGGAGGCTCTTGCGGTGTGTATCCCACCAACGTACTAAAGTCCCAAGAAAGTTATAGTTGAGCATCCCTCTTCTTTCATCCTCATCTCTCCACTCGAGCCTCCATTTCTCGTAAGAAAATTTTAGGGTAGGCTCCTCCGAGTAACTTGGCAATTTCTTCCTTCCTAGGTGCTTGACCGAGCGCACCTTTGTTACCCTTGTTATAGATCCTTGCAACTATCACCCAATCAACTCATAAGTCCTATGTGCCCAATTTTCACATGTCATGTTAGTTGTATCACTCATGGTGATCATCCTCAAATTAGATAACTCCTTTTTAGGATGAATTATATCGGGGTCTCGATCGAGCACACATAGATTCTATCAATTACTTCTTCTCCCAAGGGCTCATTATAGAGTGCCTATTTCCCATCTGTTAAGGGGATAATGACCCATTACTCCTTATTCTCAAAACTTATATACCCCTTGTTAAACCTTAGGTCAAGCATTGTTCTTGTAACACCATAGGTGCCCAAGTAATTATGGAAAGTTGTCTTCCTCGGCTAAACACTGTGACTTTGAAGTCTCGAGTGAATTTTTCCCCTATATATATAGTGATAACCGCATCCTTCTAGACTCCAATGGGCATGGCCTTCTTATTATTTTCCGTATACCACACATTTGAAGATGGATGTATTACGGGCCTTCCCATTTGATGTCGTGCATCCAATGTGATAACATTGACCTCCGCTCCCACGTCAATTAGAATATTTGAGAAGCTACCCATCAACAACTCGCATTCAATGTGATCTCCTTATCATAGTCAAGGTTGTGAGGAGGAAGGTTTTCATGTAAAACATTCTCTTCACACTCCTCTCTAGTGTGTGGTACCTTCTCCCGTAGTCATTCTCCTCCTAAGGAATAATATTCTCTTTTCTTAACATCCTACATACTTCTTTGACCTCATCCAAGTCTCTCTGTAAAGCCTCAAAGCATTCTTCCTTTCTCTTACTACATTGATCAGCCCCTTGCACAATGAATCTCCTCAAAACTATGAATCACATCCAAAGTTTCTTAATACACCTCTTTCGATGGGTAGGGTCCATATACTTCCCATATACCACTTCTTCTCTTATATCTAGGTTTTTTGTTTCGTATCTCGCAAAGACGCATAGTTTCTACCCGCATCGTCACCAAGTAAAGGTTCTAATCCCGACTCACATTCCACCTTTATCATCCACTATGTGTTGGCCTTATTTATGCTCACCATCCTAGCACCTTCGTCTTTTCGGTGTTGTTGGCTCATGCGCTCAAACAACTCAAGGTGCTCCTCATACTTATGTTTCTTCCCACACCACAAGCATTGTAATAGTCGGACACTCATGCTTGTAATGTTTTGTAGATCCATAGTTATAAAAATTCCTTGTAAGAACTCACTTCTTCCTCTATCGTGGTTACTCGGACCATAAAATCCTTCTCAAAACCTCTTTCATTGACTCCTCCATCTGCGCGCCCTTCATAACATAAATCATCATCCTTCGAACTGCATATAAGGCTAGTCTTGTACACACCAAGATTAATGGAATCATGAATTTGGTCAATCAACCTACAATCCTTGGTGTTATGGGTCGTAGAGGTATAGATCTTACAATAGTAAGATGCATTCTTGCAGATTTTGCAATTTAGTAGAAGACACCTACTTGCATCATGGTCCCCAAGAAAAACCTCACAATCTACTTTCATGGTATGTACAACCTTCGAGGGTAACTATCCTTGGTATTCCCTTCCACTTCATAATTTATGTACCAAAGATCACTACGAACCTCATGTGCTAAGTTTGTAGACATATTTTCTAACTTTTTGGCCATCGCAGCAACTGAGCCTCAAGAAAAGGGCTAACAATAGTATCAATGCTTATGAAAACCTCAACATGCGGGGAAAATTCCAAGGCCTCGCGAAAATATGTGAAAGTCTTGCATGTAACAATGCTCTTCTCAATGATGTTATTAACCCTCCAAAAAACCATTGAAGATTGAGGTGTGCCTTCTATATGCTACTGAAGAGGATTTGAACCAAGATGCTGAAAAGAAGGGTGAATGTCATAGGATAGTTTTGATAAGATATTTTTGAACCGTGCATCATACTCCCGCACACTCTCTACCATTCCTTGTTGGATCTCCTTTAGAGTGCATTGATGCTCTTTTACTTGAACTCAGGGATATGGAATTCTTTTAGGAGGAAATTCTTCAACGTGGTGTAATCCACCATCATCTCGATGTGGGTCATACTTTTGGTACCAACTATGCACGTGCCCATGTAGTGTTGTTGTAAATTGACTCACTTTCCACTTGGGTAGTGATTCCATTTGTGCACTATTGCAATTCACACTTGTGCACATATTTTCCAAAGCATCCTCAATGCCTATGTAATCTAGTAAGTACAAATACATCTCAAAAATACTTTTGGAGGTGGATAAGGCCCTTGTCCTCCCGATCCAAAACCTTGGTTCCCTCTGGTGATTCCTCCACCACCAGATCCACTAGATCCACCTGGTCCCGTGCCTCTAGACCCATCTCCATGATCTCTCCTCCTACAACCAAAAACAAGCCTAAAGTGGTTGCGCCTAGTGTCCCCAATGTTCCTGAAATACATGCAAATGGTCTCGTGAGATTAATCCATTCATGTGTATCACGTGCCACTCCTTGCATGTGATGCCCAAACTCGTGTGTTTGCGCTTTGCCCAAAAATCCCTCCAAACATAGGAATGGTTTGTGTAGCCATAGATGTCCCAAATGATAAATTATATCTCCTAAGGCGAGGATGGTTACTTCCATCGATACCAATGGGCTAGCAATATTTCTCCTTGATTTGGAAAACCAAGAATCGGGGATTGGTTTCTAGGTGGGTTCAGATGTGTGTTAATGGCTCTCCTTTCTTCATGTGATGAACTCTCATTAGAAGCTAAAGGGGATTCTCTCCCGTGCTTTCCAAGATGGGGTAAATGAAGTTACTCAGTTCCACGTCCTCTACATGAACCATAACTCCTTCCCCGTAATGTCTGCCTCCATAGATCCATCACACCTATAACCTCACGTTGTCTAGCCATCTCCCTTTCACGAGCTTCACCATACTTGAGTTGTCTCTCCTCCCTTTCCTTTTTAGCCACAATGTCGGCCATCCTCCTCCACCCTAGCTTCCTCACCCAACGCTCAAAGAATCTTAGCCAACCATAGGAAATGCCTCTAAGCTTAGGGTAATGATCAAGATCTTCATATCCAAAGGGATAGAACATAAAAACGATCCTATGGGATCCTTCAGAACTTGAATCGAGAAACCTCTAGGCAAGAACACGTAGAAATGGTGTATTATAGAGTATAATTGGTTAGAACAACCTTCCACCAGTGATCAACAACATGCATCTAAGTTAGATTTGCATCATGCATCCTATGGTAATAATCTTGGGTCCATACACACGATCTATATTACCATTTCGATCTAGATGCATATGCTAAAATCCATTCATATAGTTCTACTTGGAAAATAGTAGAATAATGTCTCGCATAACTCATGGTAGAGGTTCTCTTCTACCCATCTACGTGCATCAAACTCATGTCCAACACTAAATGTTTAAGAAAATTCATCCACCGTGCTTTTGAACCATGCTTCAACACTCTCAAAGGTCGATGTTCTATCATCACGCATCCCGGGAATCAATATGTATGTCATTTCTTAAACAAATTCGAAAAGAGGTTCACAAAGAAAGCAAGATGTAGTCATTTTTATACCCTTAGAACAATAGTCTAATCCCAAGCACGCCACCTACCACCCAACGGGTGTTGGGCTCACACCGAGGTACGCAGCACCGAGCCCTCCTTCATGTGAGTTATTTGAGAATACATCATTTATGATAAAATCTTAGATGCAAGAAGGAAAAGAGCCATGCACTCATTCTCCGAGAACTAAGGATGAGTTACTATATAAAAGCATCCATTCGGATAAAAAAATATCAAATAGATAACATATCTTATCCATAATATAAAGGAAATGCACTAAGGTTTATACCCATGAAAAATATGTATTTAGAATAGAGTCATATATTCATATTAGTCTCTCGTTCAATAACCATATTATGCTCATCAAGGCCATAAGATCAATGTATCAAATGCAGTATAAACTCATGCATCAACGACCCAAGCTATGCCCTCCCCATATTACAAAGAGGACCACAAACCCATCCCTCTATACATGATACCATCCCTATTGTACTCATAATGAGAATCCTAACTCATGGAATCCACTACTATTTCTGCAAGGGTTCACCTCTTCACCCCTTCTCACTCTCAAGAATATTCCCGTAATGTCATCGATACACACCTCTCTCTCCTCCTCTTTCTTCTATCAGAGCACATCTATATATAGCTTTTTCCTTCACCGCCATGCTTTCCCAAAGTAATGATCAGTTTCCAAGTGTCCAAGTGGTCCTCCAATAGAGCATGTTTACTCTAATCCAGTGTAGACACCAAATTTGGGTCACACTCCCCTTGGTCTCTAGTCACATAACCGGCTCAAACATACTCACCTAAGCAAGGCCCCTTCCACCCCACACCACTATTAATTTAATTGATTTAATTAAATTAATATATATCCTCACAATATTTATTATCTAATTATCTTAATTTCTAACCCACCACCTTTACTAGACACCTCATCCAACCACCTCACCCTAGACCTATTCTTGGTATGTTTCCATAACTAACGATAACTAAGTCTTACTTTCCTTAATGAACTAAGATTTGGTCTAACCCTAAAATAAATCCCTAAAATCTCTCTAGCCACATTCCCACTCATTAGAAAGGAAGTTTCTATTCTAATCCGCATGAAAACAAACTAACTAGGCCCTAGAAATGAGAAAAATCGCCAATTTTAGTAAATCTACGGAATCCCACCTTAACCGACGCCGGTCACACCTAAATCGACGTCGGTTAACCGAACCATTTTTGGTTACCATTTATTCACCCAAGCAACCTTTTTCTTGGGTTCAGCACATCTCGAGAATAAGAGGAGGGAGATTTGAGCTGCATGCAAGTGGAACCAAAGCATCCTTTCACATATCAAGACATCCAAAGCCATCACGGGATAGATATTGAAGCATTGCACTCACATAATCATCTTGGGAGCTACCGCTACGATATCAAACACCATTCTTCTAATCAATTTCCATTACCATTCAGCCATAAAGTTTGCATCACAAAGTAAGTACATTTCTACTAAAGCATTGTCCATTTTAGTGTAGATAGCTTCGTTATTTCTATCATCAATTTATACTTTGCATGCTCATTCCTCCATCTATTTCTATCTTATAATTGAAATATTTCCCTTACCCATGTCACCAAATCACCCATTCTTGTCTCATATTCATTCCCGAGTATACCCGATACCCCTATAAACCTATTTATCCACCCTACCCTCCTTATTAGATCCCAAATCAAAACATGTAATCAATTTTCCTTGATTATCTTACACCTTGACCTTAACAACGCCGATTACCCATGACCGTCTTCGGTTCTACAGTATAAACCATCATCAATCATATTAGACCGATGTCGGTCTCTCTATTTTATACCTTGACCTAAACGAACCCAACAACCTCTCATTAGTTTACCTAAACAACCCTGAATAATCACATTGACTATTCCCAACACCCTAACAACTACCTAACTTTCTGATCGACCATAGCCTAGAATGTTATGTTAAGATTTTCTTATTGTACTTGAATGAGAAACCTAAATCATATCATCTACAATAGGATTTCCTTTATTTCTGGCATTAAATTATTTTAAATAGTGGATTGACAGCCATCTAGGAAGTATCACACTTCCCGGAGCTAGCACTCACTAGTCAATCCATAGTCGTATATCATTTAACTCCCCTTTTGTGGTCTTGTTGTCTATTTCAGGTAGTTCCTCCTAGCCAAAAGGAAGATCTCACATTCAGGTGTGGATAGAGAATTCAGTACACGTGCAATAACCTTCAACCAACTATTATAAACATGTATTCCTCCTCACCCATTACCCTTATCTATTTCGTCATTCAAAAGGTGAAGAAAATGGTAAAACATTTTGGCATGATCTTGTGGGACCCATCAGGGGTTCTATTGCATTTTCTTCATTCCTAGGTAAAAATTGTGTGTTTGTTTCCCTTCAAAAAATCTTACACATTAATATTCTTCCTGGTAATCCTTTCTTCTCTCTAATTTCTCTAAAAGGATACACTTTCTTTTGGTGCATTTAAAAAGAACTATTCTTATTTTTTTTGCATTTAGTGAAAGAGCATACCCTCTCCTATTCACCATTTGTGTCATCAAACATAATCTTTCAATTTGGGATTGAAATTGGTTGCATTACATTTTGATTTGTTGCATTTAGATCAAATTACAATGAGGTCAACCTATATGTTGTAAGTCATGCCCACATAATGGTTGACACTCGAGAATCGTAGAAAGAACACTCTCTCTCTCTCGTGTCTTATGCTGTAACTTGCACAAAATTTTAAATATACACATATTTCTTCAACAACATCTTACTCGAACATCTGTCATCAATGATCACATGATCCGATTGTAGGTACTCCCCATCTCGTTACTTCTTTTGATTCATTATCTCAAAAGGCATCCCGCCCCACCATAACATACCTAAAACCTATCATTTTAGATATCTTTCTTCGTAGGAAGCATTCCTCACCTAAAAACGCTATTCTAAAATTCATGAGTCAGTCTTATAAATAACATAAGCTCAATACATTAAAAACACTTGTTAGGAGCGTGTTTTTAGTGTTTGATTGACGTGTATTTTGAGGTGTGACGATACTCTTCTCCATTTATTTTTTCATTATGTTTCCTTGCACGCTCCACAATCACGGTTGGATTATTCTCGACTTCTTCTCGAGTGTGTTAGGACTTCATTACATCATCTCCGTAACTTTGGGTTGGTATTTTATCTCATTAAAACTCATAAAAATCCATTTTTCTACATCTTTATGATTTTCATAGTAATCGCACGGCATCGGTTAACCCCGACCGACATTGGTTTTGTCTTAACCGACATCGGTTTTCTATCTTTTTTGCGTTGAATTGCCTAAAAGAACCCTTATTTAATTTCTTTGTTGTCGAGTTCCTATGATTCTCTGCTCTCTCTACTTTGATACACACTCATCATTCAACTTGTTCATCGACTGTCAATGCAACCTTTGATTCATTTTATAAAATTGTTTTTGTTTCAAAGTAACCGCCTCGATTTTCCTTAACCAAAATCGGTCAACCTTAATCAACCGCATTGTTACCACTGTATTGAACATCAACTAATATATTACACAAATCTACCTATAGGAACCTATTTTCTTCATTCTTACTACCCCCTGTGTCATTAGCAAGATACAAAATCACCTGATATATACCCATTCACATGGTGTTGACACTCAGTCAAGCCAATGCTCTTATATTTCATGTGAGTTGTCAACCACTCCCACCTAGTCCCTCACCACCTTCCATCTTGTCACCCATGGATCCTACTCAGCCTATCACCATTACTACAGGTGACGAAGAATTTGCATGACTCCTTGATCATAATCATGTGGCCTTACAGTTCTACCTTTCCCACTCTTCCACCCGAGACTCCTCAAGTCAGTTGATATATGGCATACTTGTATCCATCTCTCCTTCCCTTATTCCTACTTCTACATCAGCCCCTAATAATGCGGCGTTACACTCACCTACTTTGCCCTGGTAGTTTCACAACTATGACTCATACCCGTCATGACAGTTGCATCTCGTAGTAACACTCACGTCATTCGTATCTATTTTCCCCTCATCGACCACCAAGCCATAGCCCGGTTTGCACCCATTATCTCACAAATACCCATTTTAACACAACCACCATCGTGGTGTCTGTCCCCTACTCCATTCCATAATCTTTTCCTCTCCATCCCAAAAACATTTCCCCTAATCACTACTAGATTCATGAGGACCATCCCACCTACATACACATACTATCAACAACCCCCTATCTCATGTCTGTCACCCATTCTAGATACATACCCTCTATGTCGGTCCCCTATTCTCAACCTCCCTATTCAAGCATCACCATACAATGGAATGCCACCCACATCATAGGTTCAATACCAGCCCCCTTATGCCATAGGAGGAACCCTTCCACCACAACCTACCAATGACCTCATCAAGTTAATGATGGAAAATATGCAGACACTAGAAGCATCGGTTTTTGGCTCACACAATTCCCTCACCTATGATGAAATTTGTAATGAGCATATTCACCCATCCATTCCTATTCAACCATACCCGTACATTGGGAAATGCCAAAATTCAACCGCTTCAATAGCAAAGAAGACCCACAACAACATTTTCAGTCCTTTAGACATAGGTGTTACCTGATTGTCCACGATGAAGATTTACTTCTGAGGACTTTCCCAATGTCCCTAACATGACCTCGCATTAGACTGGCAGTACGGTGGGCTACCAAGACACTCCATCTACTTATTTAATCAAGTAGCCCAAGCCTTCCTGGATCATTTCTCCATCAACATTGTTAAGAAGGTTACCATGACTAACCTTTATTCCACACGACAATATGACGATGAGTCTATCACTGACTTCATTGTTCGTTGGCGCAGTGTAATTAACCAACTCACATTTCAGTTACCTCAAACTGAACTCATAGATCTATTTACTCGGGCTTGTGCTAGACACATCTCACCAACCCGCAGGTGCAAAATTTTCACACTTTTAATGAGGCATTCACCATGGCATGGAAATTAGAAATTTGTGCTATCAAAGAAAATAAGATTCAACTTCGTAACAAGAACCTCGCATTCAAATCAAATGATTCTTCTTCATCTGCAAACCCCAAAACAACTATTCAAAACCCAAAGGATCTCGCAACGCCATAATTCTCAAGGTTGCCCCCTCATCAATCGGACCCTACCAAACCCTTTTAATCTCTCTCCTATCCAAGATTTTTTTAGTTCAGACAAGAACAACGAAAGTACACTTCCATAGGAGAATCTTATTCTTCTATTTTGGAAAATCTTGTTAAGGCTGGTGCCATTACCCTTCCACCTATAAAACCACATACTGGTTTTGACCCTAAGTGACCCATGCCCACATGGTATAAGGAACATGAATTTTGTAACTATCATCATGTCAAAGGTCATAGTGACAATAATTGCATCACCTTCAAGAATATCATCCAATAAATGTTAGACAATGGAGATCTAGTCGTATATATCCCGAATGCACCCACCAACCAAAACTTGCATATCTTCAAGAAGGCCCCTAATCATGCCCCATCTTCCAACCAAGCCTGGTGACACCTCAAACAATGATATCAATGTCCGCGAGGTCCACACTAATTTTGATGACATACCAGTTGCTTCCCAATTGCCTCATGTGCCTTCCATAGATGAAATCTTAGCCCAAGCTCCCTTACCTGCACAAGAGCCTATTTTATCTACTCCTCCACCCACATGGCACCCCTTAATTTTCTTCTTCATCCATGGAAGAGCCCATAATTTTCACGCCGCCTTTGACCCCTCAAAATTCTCGAGCGGTTGTCAGCCGCACCTCTCCTACTCATAGAAGATGCAAGTCCACCACCAACACCAACACAAGAAGAGTCCACTTTGGCAGCCCATCCTCTCCTCTACTCATGGAGGATACTATTACCGAAATATTGTTCATAGTGTGAACACTTAGGAGTGGTTTGGATTATTTGGTAGTAATATTATTTAATATTTATAAAATAATATATGAGTGTGCATAATTAGTTGTCATGCACAACTCATAGAGATAGGAATGTGTGAGAATATCTTGGGATTGAGAGTAAGACTAGGTAATAAAGGAGAGATATGGGGATAAAATGCTAAGACTTGACTCCATGATTTTAGGAGCAAGCCATTGTATAAAATTACCTTTCATATTCAATAGAAATTGCTCCATCATATTTAGATTTGGTTTCTATCTTCTGTAGTTTTCATTTCATGTGTTGATTTTAATTAATTATTGTTTAATTTATTTATGAAAATCTAGAGATTTATCATCATCTAGTATCAAATAAGGTTAGGAAGATTTATGAGAGTGATTGTAGGACAAAACCGCAGCCTCAAGGATGCAGATATGAGAGTTTTAAAGCTTCCATCGCCATTTTCTAGATTTCGATCTTAAAAACAACACTGGTAATTCGTGTTTTTCTCAAAAACCCATATTTGGAATTTTTTGAATTTTTTTGGGTTTGTTTATTTGTATTATGGAAAAATTATGTAAAAATATTACAGAAACCCATTTCATATTTTAAGAGTAATCATGGAAACAATTATGACATTTCTAATTATTTTGTAAAAAACTAGTGAGTGATTTCCAGCAATAAAACTCTGATATGCTTTATTATTTTGGTTAAATATAAAGCTGGTTACTATTATAAGGGTGCATTATGAGTTGAACCGACACCCAATATAATTGTAAAATGATCCTCAAAGACAAATTCGGCTGAGTTAGAAACATCATGATGGAGGATGGAGGCATAGGAGGATGGAGGCAAATTGACATCTCTTGTTAGTCACCAACAAAGAGATTGCTTCATGGTATTGGTGACCTTTTATTTTTGTTGTGTGGTGTGTTTAATTTAAGTTTTAATAATGAACAAGTAAAATTCCTATTTAAAGCTACTTTGCATGAGCATAATTTCTATTTTGTAATCCCTTTAAGTTAGAAACAATGATGTGAGAAAATAATGTACGCTACTATATAGTGGTTGGTTCCACTAGAAAACCATTTTCTCGAGTTGGAGGTTCTCTTTGAAACCCTCATATTGTTTGAGTTGTTGGTACTCATTGAAAACCTTCATTTTTTGTAGATCATGAGCAGGTATAGAGATAGCTTTCCCCAAGTTCACACTAAGGGGGGACTATTACAAAAATATTGTTCATAGTGCGAACACTTGGGAGTGGTTTTGGTTATTTGGTAGTAATAGTTTTTAATATTTATAAAATAAGATATGAGTGTGCACAAATAGTTGTCATGCACAACTCATAGAGATAGGAATGTGTGAGAATATATTGGGATTGAGAGTAAGACTAGGGAATAAAGGAGAGATATGGGGATAAAATGATAAGACTTGACTCCATGATTTTAGGAGCAAGCAATTGTATAAAATTCCCTCTCATATTCAATAGAAATTGCTCCATCCTATTTACATTTGCTTTCTATCTTCTGTAGTTTTCATTTGATGTGTTGATTTTAATTAATTATTGCTTCATTTATTTATGCAAATCTAGAGATTTATCATCAGATACTTTAGAAGTACCACTACCTTTAGTTAACCATTCACCATCAAAACTTCAAGAAAATGTTGATCTACTTTTGACTCTCCTACCCACGAGTCCGAGGCTAGCCATTTCCTATATCTCAAATACATTTTACGGGGATTTCCACTCGATCCACATTGGTCCCGGCTTATAACAACACCATATTCATGCTTGACCAGCTTGCCTAGATTATGTCGATAGAGCCTTACTTTGGGGATCCTTCTACTTCCTGCTTGACATAAATGCATCAGTTGTCACTCGTTGACACCTCCACTATCTATCCAAAAGTGTTTTGAGCAACCAAACCAAACATAACCACAACTATTGCAATACCTTCCACGTCACCACCCATGGCCCAACTCACACCTCTTCCCCTATCCCAACATACATCTACACCCAAACACCTACCCACACCTATATCATCTCCCTTACCTAAACCTATCACTACCTTAGGGTCATACCGATAGCTAGCCTTACTCACCCACCCATCAAATTAGATTTAGCCACATCTTCCAAAACTAACACTAAACTTACACCAGCCCCTAAAAAGAAGATCCAATCTCCTAGACCTCATACACCAACCTCGCCTACCACACCCTTATCACCTTCACCCCTTCCATCCATCCTAGGACCTCACCCCTCGACCTTGGCCAAGAAACCCCCGTCCACCGGTAAACCAAGAGCACAACAACCCATTTCCCCATCACAAACCTCTAATATACCCAAGTGAACCACACAACTTCCCCCTCACCCGTAACCTTCTTAACACCCATACCTCCACTACCGTCAATAACTTCTTCACTATCCATGACACTTTCTTCTCTTTCACTCACGCCTCCTGCCCAACCTACACAACCTACCTCCACAAAGACTCGGTTACCCCGTGGGTAACCGTCCTCTTCCACCATCAGCTTTTTTGATCTACATCTCATACACCCATGTCATCGTTGCCCAAAAAGATGTAACCTAAAGCTAAAAATCCGCTACCCTCCAATAAGGTAGCTAAACCAACCAAACCTTCCATCATCAGTTCTTCTACCATGCCCCTACCCAAGTAGATACGACCAACACCTAAGACCACACCACACACCAAACTAGTAGAAAAATCTACTCCCCTTTTGTAAATACTCTTCCTCCAAAATTAGCCGCACTCATACCCAAACCCACATTCACCTCCCATTGTGATCCACTAGCAGGGTCCTACGCCAAAATCCTAACCAATATCCTTAAAAATTTTGTCATCACATTACCACCTCTTAGACTTTACGACCCACTCAAACCCAAACCAAAAGGATTTGACAAAACCAAAATTTACACCTACCATCATGTAGCAGAAACAATTTAGAGAACTCGTAAGGCCTTAAAAATGCCCTAGTCCAAATATGTCCTCCCGAAGAAAATTTTGACGATGATGATCTTCTTGATGAGGGCCCCATTTCACCTTAACCAATTTCCACATATTTTCTCCCATTACCTACTCAATGAAAAAAATCTCCACCCCCACAACTCTTTGATCCACCCCCGATATTCAAGATTAACATGGTTCGTATAAGAGAGTTGGCCAAACCACCACCAAAATGCCAATGCACCCTACTCATTTCACAAGGATCGTATCCCCCACTAGGTTTTTTTCCCTCATACCATTATACCTTCCATGACACACCCTCTTCATCCACCTCCCCTTAGATTAACATGATAAGCACTACCACCCGTGCTCGAAAGACAAGGGCAAGTAAAAATTAATCGCCCATCAACCAATATGTAACCAACATACCATTCACACTGTACCCAAAGTCATCATTCGAGGTCCTATATATCCTATTTCCGATGGGGTCACACATCGCATAATGCTAAAACAACTACACTAATCCCCCTCAAAATGTCTTTATATGACCTCATCGAAACCTCGAGTCACATTGTCAAGCCCTCATGGAGGTCCTCCAATCTATTGAAGTCTTACCAAATGACCCCACACCCATTGCCTCCATCATTACCCCTTACCACATAGCCTCTCCGACTAGGTCTTCACCTTCCTCTACACCTCCACCCACTAGCCAAGTGGTCACCCTTTTCTTTTCGGATGAAAATATTGTTCCCTTCTAGTTCGACGACTCGACCACATTGCTCTTTTCATCTCTTTCTTTATTGGTAATATATGCATACGACATGTTATGATTGATGGTGGTGATAGCATTAACATCATCTCCTCCCATGCATACGACCAAATGTGGATACCTACCAATTGCATGCATGGTAACCCTATTATGCTACATTCCTTCAATGTGGCCATGACCTCTACCCTAGGTATTATTGTTCTCCATGTCCGCATAGGCCCCCGCACTATCCCATAACTTTTCTATGTTCTAGAAGGGGAGTTTTAATATAACTTGATGCTCGACCGACCTTGGATCCATGTCATGGGTCAGGTCCCTTCGACTTACGATTCTACCTCAAATTTGAACATGAGGAACATAATTACACCATCCTAGATGACCCATCATGTTTTAAGACCTGTAACATGCTATATCAGCCCAATTATGTGCTTATACCGGTGAAGGCATCTTCCACCATCACCACTTCACCTTCACCCATGATTCCATCCACCAAAATTGCCACTACTTGCGGCATCTAACCTTACTATCTCCACCGTAGTTTTAGCCTCTACCGTTGACACACTTGTTTCCCAACATCTAGTGAGCCATTTATACTTACTACCTATATACCAACTACCGATCCCTTAGAAGGTATTTTTCAATGCCTCGCTTGGGGGAATACTACCTATACAATATTGACACCTTCCTCACTCCCACAAGTGTAGACACTAAAATTAGGTCACACTCCCCTTTTCTCCTTGACATATAAGCACCCTTTATTACATTTACCTAGCCATGACCCCTTCACCCCACTACTATTAATTTAATTAATTTAATTAAATTAATGCATTATCCTCACTATATTTATTATTTAAATATCTTATTTAAATAATATCTACACACATAGTTCACTTAGACACCTCACATAGCTAACTCAACCTAAGACCTATTCTTAGCAAGTTACCATAACTAACTAAGACTTACCCAAACCCTAAAAATCAATGCCTACATTCCCTCTAACCACATTCCCGCATGCACACAAAACTCTCGAGTCTAATCTATGGGATAACGACACGAGACCCAAGAAAATCAGAGGATCTCCCTAATTTTGGTAAACCTAGAAATCTCCGCCTTGACCAACATCGGTTATCCGTAACCATCGTTGGTTTGACCATTGTTAGCTACCCCTTTTAACCCAAAACAACCTTATTCTCAAGGTTGGAATTTGGAAGTTGGAAGAAAGAAAGTTGACAAACAAGAACACATATTAGAGAGACAATGCATCTTCAAGAGAGAAAATTCCAACTAAAACTCACATCCAAGGAAGGAGATTGAGTATCTTCTCCGCATAGCCATCTCGAGAAATGATCTCGGATTTATCCAAGAAAAGAGGAGTGTGTATACAACCCATCATCAACACCTCCATCCTTCACATACAGGACCTTTCAGAATGAAATCCAAGTAAGTATAACCTCATACTTTCTAGTTTATTTCATTTCATCATTATTTTATCACCCATTGTTTATCTTGCTCCCTATTGACCTTCTCCAACATTTTCACCTCCGTATACCCATTGAAACCTCACAAAATCCCACTCCAAAGAACCCAATACCTCATCCCGACAAACCAAAACCATTTGTGCAATCACAAAGGAGACCAAAACCCTATTTTGTGACATTTTCAAATCTCATAAGAATAAAGACCGGTTATACCTAACCACCGTCATCAGTCACCTCCGACCGACACCGGGTCTCTATGTTTGCCCACACAACCTTAAACAGAGACCTACCCACCTAATTTTACCTCACCTCACTCACTTGTGACCTACCCAACACCTTTATCGACACTGCAGAACCTAGTAACCAACCATTTGACCTATGGATTCTATCTAGCTTAGCCTGCTAGATTAGATCTATTTTCTTATTGTGTTTTTAAGTGAGATACCTAAATCATTTTAAAATAACAATAGGATTTACTTTGTTTACAACATTAATTTTTTAAAACAATGGATTGACATCCATCTAGGAAGTATCATACTTCCCACATCTAGCTCACACTAGGTAGTTCACTGCCCATATTGTTTAATTCCTTCTCGTGGTCTTGTTTTCATTATAGGTAGTTCCTCCTAGCCAAAATGAAGCTCTCACGATCAGCTATGAATTCGGAAGTCATACGTGCACAACAATCCATAAATTGACATTTGAATAGGTATTCCTCCTATGGCCGTTACCCTATCTGTTTCGTTAATGTTTTTTAAGAAACAATCTAAGAAAAAGGTGAAACATTTTGGCACGCCGGTGGGACCCATCCGGGTTCCTTGCATTTCATTCATTCCTAGGAAAAAATTGTGTGTTTTTTTCCCTTCTAAAAGCATACACACTAATTTTCTTCTTTGGTAATCCACATCTCCTTTCTATTTTCTCTAAAGGAAACTTTTCTTTTGGTGTAATTAAAAGGAATCATTTCTTCATGTTTTCTGCATTCTAGTGAAAGAGCATCCCTCTTCCTATTCATCTTATTGTGTCATCCAATTTCACATTTTTGATTTGGGTTTTAAAATCATTGCATTTCATTCTGATTTTCTTGCATTAGCTCACATTAATTGAGGGCAACCTATACGCTGAAGTCATTACCAATCGATGGTTGATAAACGAATCATAGTAAAAGCACTTCTATCCTTTTCTTTTCTCTCGAGTCTTACCAAAATACACACAAAATTCAAAATACATACATTCTTAAACAAAATCCTACCTAGAAGAAGCTGTAGGTGATCACATGATCACGACATAGTGGGCACCGGCTCGCTTCTCTCCGTTGAGTCATACTTCAAAAGCGAAGCCCGCCCCCACCATAACATACTTAAAACCTTACCCTTTAGATCTCCTTCTTTGTAAGAAGCCATCCTCACCAAAAACTCTATTTCACAATACATGTGTCGGGTCCCTAAATGGCATAAGCTAAACAAACATAATAGAAAGGGCACTCCTAGGATCGCATTTTCTTAGTGTTTCGCTTGGATTGTGTTTTGAGGTGAAAGATCACATTCATCACTTATTTTTGTTCATCCTTGCATGCTCCTCCTCATAGTTGGTGTATTATAGTGTCACCCGAGTGTGCTCGGGCCATATCATCATCATTTCAAAAAATTTGGGTATGATTCTACATCAGATTTTAATTCACAACCACTTTCTTTCATCATGCTTTTAATTTCACAAGAACTCATCATCAGCTACTCTCGACCACCATCGGTTATAACAAACTCGACGTTGGTTCCAGGTCCTTTTGCTAACCTACTCAAAAGGACATTTTACTTCACTTTCTTCCACTTTTCATAGTCTCTGTCACTATCATTTTTCCCATTGACGTTTTACACATCCCAGATTTGGCATACTTGTTAGATTTTACCTTCTGCCTCGTTGTTTACTCACTATCCATTTTCTACAGTGACTGGAAGTGGTTACCCCTAACCAACATCAGTTTTCCCTAACCGGCATCGGTTAGCCTATTTCACATTCCACCCACCATTTGTTACTTTATCCATTTTTATCACCGATTCATGTTCTTGTTGTTCTCTATATCATTTACTGAGAGAAGCAGCCCTAGCCGATCAATACTAGTTCACGTGGTACCGACTCGAAGACAAGAAAACACCTTGTATTCCATGTCGCTTATGAACCACTCCCACCTAGTCCCTCACTACCTTCTATTTTATCACCAGCTATGGATCCCATTCACCTACTACTATCACTACCAGAGACGAGGAGTTTACATGACTCCTTAACTAAAACCCCGCCACCTTCATAGTTTTACCTCTCCCACTCATCCACTCGAGATGCCTCGGGTCAATTGATATACGAAATGCCCGTATCTATCCCCCCAAATCTCATGCCCACTTTCGCATCAGCTCCATCTCGGTTTAGTGCTGCCTCGCATCCACTTTACCCCTAGTCATTTTGCGCTTAGGTTCTACATTATAGGATGCCACGCCACGTTACTCGAAGCACTCCATTACATCCACCGCACCGATTGGACTACTCCCACACATGACCTCATCCACCCCTAATGTCTCATACATGCCCATAGCTACATTACCACCTCCAAGTGTCTGGTGACTCTACCCCATTTCGAATGTGGTTCTTTCTTTTCCACAATCATTATCCCCTATTGTCACTAGGGTTACCACAACCCTTCCACCCCCATATACATACTACCAAAAACCACATGTTTCATATATTATTCATTCCAGTGCACGTGCCCTTATTTCATTGCCTTCTTCTCCACCAACTTACATGGCAGCCCCATACACCGGAATGCCACCCCATTATATGCCCAAAACCAACCTCCTCATGCTATGGAGGCATCCAATCATCCCAACCCACTAATGACCTAATTAAATTGATGTTGGACAAGATGCAGACATTAGAGGCATCAATTTTTAGCTCCCACAACACTCTCACCTACGATGAGATTTGCAACGAGCCTATTCACCCATCCATTCCTATCTGTTCATACCATGTGCATTGAGAAATGCCTAAATTCAA
This sequence comes from Taxus wallichiana var. yunnanensis, assembly GCA_018340775.1. NCBI lineage: Eukaryota > Viridiplantae > Streptophyta > Pinopsida > Cupressales > Taxaceae > Taxus > Taxus wallichiana. Next base: position 646,104,332 of record CM031234.1, on the reverse strand, counting down.
CCGCTTCAATAGCAAGGAATACCCACAATAAAGCATTTGCACTCATTAAAACATGGATGTTATCCGATCACTCATGATGATTCCCTCGCTTTTGAGAACCTTTCCCATGTCCCTCACTAGACTGCATTAGATTGGTATAGTGGGTTACCTAAACACTCTATATTTTCATTCAATCGTGTGGCTCAATATTTCTCGGACGATTTCTCTATCACTATCACAAGAAGGTCACCATGACCAATATATATTCCACACATCAAGATTTACGAGGACGAATCTATCATAGATTTTTTCACTCATCGGCGCAAAATTTGATCAATCAACTTACCTTCCAACCGCTAGAAACTAAAATCATCAAGCTCTTCACATGAGCTTGTGCTGACATATCTCCCGATCTTACAAGTCCAAAATTTCTGAACATTCGATGAGGCATTCACTATGGCACAAAATTTAGAGATTTGGGCCATCGAAGAGAAGAAAATCCAATTACAAAATAAGAATTCAACATTCAAGTCGAATGAAACCTCTTCTTCTTCCAAACCACCGACCAATTATTCAAAGGCTAAGGGTATCGCTAATGCAGTGGTACTCAAGGGTAGCCCAACTCATCCATCCAATTAGGCTACACCCTCATCTAATCTATCACCTATCCAGGCTTTTCGATTTAGACAAGAGCAATGAAAATATACCCCAATTGGGGAACCTTACTCTTCTGTCTTAGAAAAGATTATCAAAGTGGGAGCTATCACCCTTCCACCCATAAAACCACACACTGGTTTTGACCTTACTCGCCTCCATGCCCACGTGGTATATAGAGCATGATTTCTGTGAATTATCATCGAGTGAAGGGTCATAGTGATGGAAGCGCATCGCTTTCAATAATATTGTCCAAGAAATGCTCGAGAAAGGCAAGTTAACTATGGATAATCCCAATGCCACCCTCAACCAAAATCTAAAAATCTTCAAAAACCATTTCCCAATCATGCCCCTTCATCCAATCAAACCGGGCGAGACATCCACTCACGATACCCATACTCGTGAGGTTCATGCTATCTTTAACGAAGTACTGGTAGCCTCTCAATTACCTCACATCCCTTCCATAGAGGACATCCTAGCCTGAAATCCTCCTTCCACATTGGAACCAGCCATCACTATTCCTTCACCAATAGAGGAGCACCCTTCATCTCCTTCATCACCAATGGAGGGGTTTTCCACTAACATCGAGCCCCTCTCACCCCTAGCTTCTCCACTTAGAGAACCTTTACCTACCATACCTCATCCACCCATAGAAGAGCACCCATTACCTCCACCCAAAGAGGAGCACCCATCACCTCCTCCACCTACAGAGGAGCACCTATCCATTCCTCCACTTATAGAGGAAATCCCATCATCTCTTCCACCCATCTTAGACCCAGTGGAGATACCTTTGCCTCTTGGTGAGCACCTCAATTGGCTACCCAAAACCCAATAGACCTACTTTCGGCTCTCTTACCCATGGAAGCTAAAGTTGGCCAACCCCCATCTCTAAGATGCATTTTATGGAACTCCCATTAGGTCCTCACCAACTCCACTCACAGATGTGTCGTTCTCATGTTTGGCTGATCACTTAGATTATGTGGCTAGAGCTTTGTTATGGGGGTGCCTCTTACTTCTTGTCTCGACAAAAATGCAGAGATCCCTCAATGACACCTCCACTATCTACCCAAACACATTTCCACCCATCAAACCAAATACAACCACTTCTATCGCAACCCCTTCCATGATACCCCCCAAGCACTCACACCACACCCTTACTTATAACCCAACCTATACCTAAACCCAAACCCATACCCACAACATTTACCTCCACTAAACCTATTACCACTTTAGGGGTTACCCAACCACCAACCTTACTCATCCACCTATTAAACTAGATTTAGCTACATCATCCAATGTCAAAACCATGCCTACTCCGACACCCAAACCAAAGAAACAAACTCCTTGACCTCATACCCCTACCACACCAATCATGCTCGCACTTGTCCCGCTTTTCCCTAAAATCTCCGTTATCCAACATGGTTAAGCACCCTTCTCCCATCCATAAACTAATATCACAAAACCCATTCCTTCCCCACATACCTCTAACCTACCCAAGCACACAACACGACTTATACCGCACCCGTAGTCTCCTTACTACCAATACCACTATAGCCTCCATGGCTGACCCATTAGTCACCCAATCTGTTAACTCCACCTCCGCATCGACCTCGACACATCATCCATACCACCACCTCCGTACTCAACCACTGTCCTTGGAAGATTTTTTTCAACGCCCGACTGGGAGAGTACCACCTATATAGTGTCAACACATTCCTTACTTCGCACGCAGTATGGAAGACTTCACCAACACCCTCGCTATGATCACCATATAGGAGAATGCCTCATTTATGGCCCTCTTCATCTTCCTACTAGTCTCACCTATGGGGACTTGATACTACCACTTACATACCTAAACCACCATCACAATCCCACCCATTTTCCACTGACTTCCAATCACTTACTAATCGTCGTTTCACCCACACCTTCCTACACCGTGCGTGGAAGGGTTTTGGTTTTGTCTTTTATGAGCAAGGCCACCGTAACGTTATCCTAATGTACACACACAAACATAATGACCGTAGTGGTATCTCGCTTCACCGAACCTCCTACCAAACAAAGCTCGCATTGAACTCATCAAGACCCTAGCCCTCCTCTACCTTCATCTTCATCACTACCTTCACCCGCTCCACCTTCATCACCACCCTCACCAACGAAGTCGATGGATCCTGAATCTATCCCTCCTAACTTTTTTTTCATAAACACCATTTCCTTCGGGCCTTTGACTTATCAATGCGAAGGCGAGGCCCCTTCCACTCTCCCATTCCCGTATCTTGAGATGATAGAAGATGACACACCTACCATTAACATCATTCAATGTCGGGATGATGAATCCATAATCACCTATCTTGGTGCGTAAGACTCATATATTCATCGGTTGTTACCCTCTCGAGACACAAACCATGTTAAATGAATCGACTATCAAGATCAACATTCATACTCGTGGACAACCCGCACATCCTAATATCGATAATCTTTAGATTCACAACAGAATCCATCACTTCTTTTCTCCGAGATCATAATCAAGCTTTTTCTTGGTCTTACACAAACATGCCGGTATTGACCCCACTATAGTGGTCCACAATATCGTAACTGCTCCCGATGCCAAACCTATCAAACAAAAGCCGAGGAAAATTCCCCTCACATTGCTCTTTCTCATCAAAGAAGAAATTCAGCACCTTCTTTCCGTTTCCTTCATATTACCCACTAATTATCCTTGTTGATTTCTAACATTGTCCCTCAAGTTACTAAAGCAATAGGGGACTCGTATTTGCATAGACTTCTATGACCTCAACCTCGCCTCGTCCGAAAGATGACTTTCCCTTTCCCAAAGATTGATCAATCGGGTTGACCTTACACCTGACCACGAGATGCTCTCACTCATAGATGGCTTCTCGTGTTATAACCAAATTTTACTTACCCCAAAAGATCAACACAAGATTGCATTCATTACCCTCGGGGGACCTTTTCTATCGAGTCATGCCTTTTGGCCTTAAATATGCTTTGGTGCTACATATCAATGTGTCTTTGTGTGGACTTACATTTTCCATGATATCATGCATCACATATTGGAATATTACGTGGATGATCTCGCCAAATCTAAACATCGCTACTGCACCTCACCTGCCCTCAAAACCATTTTTGACCACATCATTAAATATTGCATCCACTTTTAACCGAAAAGTGTGTCTTCATGCGGTCCTCTTAGGGAAGCTCTTGGGATTTATTGTTTCCTTTGTGGTATAGAAGTTGACCCCGCCAAATTCAAGGCCATTCTGAAATGCCTCCACCCACTAACCTTAAACAACTCGTATCCCGCAAGGTAAATTGGAGTCCATTCTTCATTTCATTTCATAACTATCTCGATCAGTGTCAACCATTTAATCATCTCGATTAGGAAGGATGTCTCCTTTAAATGGGACGATGACTATCACAAAGATTTTGAGGCCCTAAAACAATACCTTCTCCAACCACCCGTACTCATTCCACCTAAAGACGATCAACCTTTTTACCTATACATATCAGCTACCGATCATTCCTTAGGAGCCATGCTCGCTCATCGTGATGAACAACACAGGGAGTAGGTGGTTTATTACATAAGCCATACTCTTTTGGACTATGAAACCTGATACAACCATCCAAATAAGCTTTGATTAGCCTTATTTTTGTTGCCACCAAACACCGCCCTTACCTACTCAACCACAAAACTTATGTTGTGACTAATACCGATCCTTTACACTTCATGTACGCTAAGCCTGATCAAAAGCAGTGCACCGCATGATGGATTATGCTTTTAGCTGATCTTAACCTCGAATTCATTCACCAAAAGTCCATTAAGGGCTAGGCTATCTCGACCAATCGGCCGGTCGACGCACCTATTCACTTGAGGACCAACCCTCTAATTTTTATTTTCCCGATGAATCCATTGCTACTCTTTTCCTAGACGAACCCCCTTACTAAATTACACCATTCTTGGATGGTTCCAAGTGTCGCGAGTGGGGTGGGGCTGGTGTTATCCTCATTCCTCTAGATAGAGAACCCATGCCTTTGTCTTTCAAACTAGACTTTGACTACACCAACAATATTACCGAGTACGAAGTGCTCATACTAGGTCTCTAGGTCACTTATGCCCTAGATGTCAAATCAATTCAAATCTTTTTTTATTCACAATTGGTCATAAACCAAGTCAATGGTATGTACCAATGTTGTAACAAGATAATTCAAAAGTATAAACATCATGTAGACATACTTTTGACCACCTTTATCATTACACCCTTCAAACTATCCCACATTCAACCAACAAATTTGCAAATACCATGGCCTGGTTAGCTTCCCAAGTACCCGCTTCTCTTGTCGATTCCAAGATATTTGTCACCATACAACATCTCCATTCACCTTCTTATTTACCTCATGATGTTTACTCAATCGGAAATGACACCCCTGACCCAAGTGACCTTTGGTATAAACAATACTCCGACTACCTTTCCCTCTCCATCTTACCTCCTGATCTCACCCGTAACGGACAACATGCCTTCCTTAAAAAGGTTTCTGTTTCATCATTCTAGGGGACTCCTCTATAAGCATGGATTTGATGGTATTCTCTTACAATGCCTCACAAGTTCTAAAATTCCTTATACCATTAAGGAGGTTCATGATGGCATATGTGGGGGTCACTTTAGTGGACTTGTCATTGCTAAGCATATTCTCCACCTAAAGCTATTGGTGGCCGACCCTCAACCATGATTGTTGCGATTATGTCAAACGTTGTGTGAAATATCAACAACATTCCAACCTTCATCATATACCCAAATATGCCTTACTGTGTCACTCGTGACCTTTCGCCCTTATCTCAATGGGGGTTTATCTTTTAAAGAAATCAATCCTCATTCTTCCCAATGCCATCAATGGATCATAATCGCTACGAATACTACGCAAAATGGGTGGAAGCCATACCACTCATCTCCATTGAAAGATGAGAAAATATGTGAGTTCATTAACCATCACATCATTTTCGCTTTGGTGTCCTCATCGCCTCATCATCGATAATGGAAAATAATTCAAAAACAAAACACTAAAAAAATTTACAATGCCTTCAAAAGATTCAACTTAGTTTCTCATCACCTTATTAACCACAAACCAACGGCAAGCTGAATCTACTAACAAAACCTCAACAAAATTCTCATGAAAGTGGTTGATAACATCGGGAAGGATTGGCATACCCACATTCCTTTTTCCCTATGGAAATACCACACTAGTATTTGCACTTCCACCGTAGCCACACCCTTTTTCTGGTCTACGGTCTACAAGACAGAGGCTATTCTACCTCTCGAATTCCAAATTCCCCACTCTACATTTCTCTCCAGACATGCTTACTGATGATGACTTTTGCCAGACCACTTAAAGACAACTATATTTATTAGATGAACATCGCCTTAACACTGGATCACCTTCAAGTTTACCAACAATGTATCAAATGCACTTATGAAAAATGTGTTCATGAATGAACCTTCCAAATTGGTGACCTTGTCCTGAAAGAAAATCAACACGCAACCAAAGTAGAAAAAAGTAAACCGGGAAAATTCACTCCTAATTGGCTTGGACCATACATCAGAACTCATACATATGGATTGGGTGCCTATTGTTTATCCTCACCGTAACACCCCGAATGCATTGTTACTCTCTCCCGAGCATACAAGTGTTGATATGTGATTTCTTATAAAAGGATGTGTTCCTCGATTTAGAAATCATGCTTGATATGTATCGTAATTTCTTTTCAGAGATTGCAGATCTTGACCGAGTCAGAAATGATTAGACTCTTTTATTTATTTCATTTTGCATCTGAGTTTAATCTGATCTCGGAATGAATTATAGAGTTATCCATCTATAATACCTAGTCTTGGATCAGTGGGATTGATCCAAGCATTGCTTTAAATTTGTTCGTAATGAATTAAAATTACTGCACTTGAATAGGTTGCAAGGTATAGAAGCATGAATAAGTTAGTCAAGAGTATGACTTAGGCTGATCAAGTGAAATGGATTGGTTCCCGATATCGAATTATATCTGGAAGGACTCGATCGTGGACCAGGTAATAATTCGGTTGCATACGATTCTGCAGCCTAAGGCAGAACAGGAGCTAACCCTGTTCAAGAAGGTATGATGAAGGTCTTTTTTTGAGTGTACAGAAAGTATACCTAACTGGAATTACTAAATGATTAGTAACCTATGACTAAACCTAACCTAGGGGTTAGATTAGTGTTAATCTAACCTAGACCTAGGCTAAGTGTTAATGTCCTAAGTTAGTATCTATGTTCATGGAAGTTAGATTAGGTGCTATCCTAAATTCTAACCTAAGTTACTAACCTAACTAATGAGGAGGATGTAAAGGGGCCTATGGAGGGGTGCGAACCATGGGCGGCATTTTCTATGACATTTAATGCATGGATAAGGATGAGGGACAGGTCATGGCGGAGGCTTAGTAACGGCTAACTGTTCAGACGTGGCGTCGCCAAAACTAGAAATGAACTGGAGTTTTCATTGGACTGCCGCCAATTTCAGCGGTCGGTGGAAGTGGAGTTTAAGCGGGAAAGTTGGTGTAATTGCATTTAATATTCTCGTAGTCGAGCTCGGAACTCGCGAGAAGGCATGCAAACAGAAGTTTGTTGGTTTGTTTGGCTTGTCGCGATTTTTGGTTTTCTCTCGCTCGTTCACCGGTTCTTCACACCGCCTCTTCCTTGTGTTGCATGGCAAGTATGAACTTATCTAGCTCTTCTCTCTCACAAGGAGGATATATATGTGATAGAGATAAAAAAATTTTGATCGCTCTAACTTGAAAAGGAAAAGGAAGCTCGAGCTCTTCCAAAGTGGTTTGCTTCGGAAATTTAAGCAAAAATCCGAAGGCATGTTAGGCCCTAACCTTTTAATATCTTGTCAGTTTTCAGTGATTTCATTAGAACAACTCTGTTCAAATGATTTAAGAATTTAGATGTTTATCTATGGATGTCTTTTGTGATTTTTCTTGGTACAATATCTCTTCTCCGGTTCGAAATTTCATTTATCCTTTGTTGGGTGTTTATTAATTTAATCGTGACATTATTTCCTTGTGTTTGCATTTTGGTTTGATTATGCGAAACATGTGAAATGTATGTTTGCTTGGCCTTTCGGTGTGAGCCCATGAATCATTCCTATGATGGGTATAGGCCATTGATTGTCTGTCGATTTTTGGTCGTTGATTCTTGTTTTGGGAACAATCGGAAGAAATAATGGTGGAACTGTTTGTTTGTTCAAGTGTTATGTAATCATTGTAAACTCGCGTGGGTTTTGATGTCGTGGCTAATGACACCTTTTTGGGTTTCGACTGTCTCTTAAAATTGTTCGAGCATGTAACTATTGTGTTGCGCTTTTCCTTTTCGACTCAGTGGTAGTTGTTCCTTGTTATTTTTGTAACGGATCTAACCCAGATTGATAAAGTGGTACAAAGAGTATGGATATTTGTATTTTATTCTTGACGACTCGTTGGAGCCCATCAATGATTCGCACTGTGGACCACTGTTGAACTTCGTTTGAATATCGATTTAGATTCCTTGTTTTGGAAATTCAGTATTCTGGTTTGTTTTTGCCTGATTATAATGTGCCATTTTTGGCGCTGGATGGATTTATCATCTTACATTATTTGGTTACATGTTATTAGGACTCGGTTGAATTCTTGATGATGGATAGTGTAAATCTGTTTCAATTAGGACTGTTGGGTTATTCTCATTGTTTGACCCCGTGGAGGGTATCTTGTTTTCTTTCGGCTTCGTATAAGCCCGAGATTGAACTTGTGATGTTTATTTGGCCTTGATGGATTTCTCGTGAATAGTTTGATATCTTGTATATCAGCTTTATGGGTTAGGTCATGGATAGAACCCGTAATGCGTATGCAATGTAAATATAGAATTATATTCGTTTTTATTTGAATGACTCTGTGGAGTCGATTGAATGATTTATATGTTTAAATCACTGTTCATGGTTGAATATAGATGAATTTTGGAAATAGTTGTTCCAGTGACTTGAAGGAATAACAAGTACTAAGACCTCTGTTATTTTCTGGAATTACTTTTGTGTTGCATGGATTTTTGTTGAACAGATTCTTGGGTGTATTTTTATGTTCATTCCTTGTAATCTTGTGCGAAAATTTGGCATGACTTAGTCGGGTTTCTTGAATTGAAATCGGTAATTAAAATTTCTTCCTGAGTTTTAATATGTACACCATTGACTTGTCCAGAAGGAAACATTGGCAATCATTTGTCATTCCACTGTTGTTCGGTTTCAGTAGAATTTGTGGAAGTTAACCTGTATCTTCTTTTGCCTCAGTTGAAAACTTGACTTGGTATACTGTTGTTTGACATTGGGGAATTTTGCCTGAGTAATGATTTGTATCAAGTAACATGACTCTGATAAGTGAATCGTGAGTGCTATTTGACCAACTCCGATTACGTACAGATGTATGTACAGGATGTTATGTTCCTTTCTGAATTACTAATTGGATGAGGCAGTGTATGTTACGGTATTTGTAAGGTAATCTCTGTATGGTCTTATGGAAGCATCTGGGTTAATGTAATAAAGTCTCGTTGTTTGACTGGGATATACTAGAGGTTCTTTTGACTTCGAACTTGGTTCGAAAAATCCTTACCGAGTAAAAGGAACTAGTTTGGGCTATAGGTTGATACATGGGATGGTTGACGTGATAGCCTGCACCGTATGTAAGTTTATGTTGTGTTCTTTTATTTAAAACAATGACCCTTCTTGTGGCTTGTCCGATGTGTTCATATACATACTTGGTTTAATGTTTTTCATATGTGAAGATGGCACAATAATGAACTTATGTGAAAGGAAGTATGAATGATTTGGTTCTTTCTCTTCTTTTATTTAATATTTGTTGATATCACCTAATAAAGTGGGAATTGTTTTGTAATATATTGGTGGAATCACGAGTTGTTATGATATTTCCTTTTTGGATGAATGAAACGATATGTCCAATGTTGTGATTTTGGATTCAATGATTGTTTGTGTACATTCGTTCCTTGATTCTTAATATTCGATGAAATATTAGAAAGTGATTAAGACTATTTTGTAACAATGATAGAGTTACATATTTGTAATCATTTTGTATTACAAGGGCATAGTCCGAATATGTTTACTTGTTTGGATTATTGATATCATTTAAACAGGTGTTTAATGAAAACAATTGATGGATTGCAATTGTTTTAAAAGTTAGTGCTTATCATGCCTCGGCCATCGAATCGACTCATGTTGACTATTTTTGTAGATGGTGCCATAAGAGGTAAAAGCAATGCCGATCTCTGACAGCCGATCAGATTGTTTAATTGATTTATAATGAATTACAACTTGATTTTATAAATGTACTATATGTGGAAAGATGTTTTTTTCCGTTAAGCATCAGTATCAAGTATGCTTTGTTTGCATAAAATGTAATTGCATAATTTTGAAGGGAATGGAAATAAGTGTTCGACACTTATGTGTTGTATTCTCATTCTGATAGTTGACCTTCTTCGGTTTATATAACGAAGGGGCATTGTTATATTGTATAATTTGGATGCTTTTGTGATTATCAATGAAAGCTTACATGAAAATGAGATTGAATTCTTATGAGTGTTTAGTGGTTCTATCTTGATCTACCGAAAGCAAAATTGAGGTGTAAATTATTGTCTTTCTATAAGTTAGGTTAAAAATGAACCTAAGCAGAACACTAATTAAGCTGAATTAAATTACTGATCCCTAGTCTTGATTTTGACAAGACATCACTTATTTGGATTCTTAATCAATTATATCTTTATACTAAGAAGTATGATATAAATACGCTAGAGAACTCCATCAGTAAATCTAATGGGGTTCGGATGGCAATCTCAAGTAAAGGTTATGAGATATTGTCCAATTCTCGTTGTTTAGAATCATGTACATTCTAATGACTCCATGATGAGATCATGACCTTAATACCTCTACCAAGTAATGGGTTTTAATGAGGTAGGTCGTCTTATGACAAAGAATCCAGGTATCGGGAAAGGCTAACCTTATGGGAAAGTCTTTAAAGTAATTTAAAACTCAACGTATGTAACGTATATTATTAAGTAGATCTTTTTGAGGCGGATTTAAAGGTTTGACGGACAAGACAATGGGGGTTGTACCTCCGAGAAGATTAGGATCTTCTCGAGGTTACAACAATGCAGTGATTTATGACGACATCCTTTCGCATCGATCGCTAAGATTTACACTTGTGATCGGATTAGTTACTCAGTGACCGATTAGAATGTGGTCAAAGTTATAAGGATGCCTAGGAGGTTCGGGGTATCTTGACACATTGGTCTAACTCGCAGGTTAAGCCAAGATGTCATCGTATCCCTAATCTTCATGGGCACCCATATAACATTATCACTTGTTAACTGCCTCCGAGTGATTAAGTAGTGAAAGGAAGGACCTGACATGAAGTCGTTGTAAGACATTCTATATAACATAAGAATGGGGTGAAGGACGTATTCCGATTAACGAGTATGCCGTTAAGGAATACGAGACATAAACAAGATGTTTCAAATCTTTGGCCAAAGTATCACAAGTCTGCTGATTGCGTTGTCCTAATTCACGTAGTCTAAGGGATGAGATGTCGATGAATAATAGTAACGATTATTCGGCTTAGGTTCCTCGACAGATGAGCATCTCAATCCCCAGTAGGGAAGAGAACCGCAAGAGTAAAGTGTTAACTAAAAACACCAACTCTTATTACTCATGAATAGATTGGTAGATTACCAAGTCATGGAATGAATAGATCGGAGGTACTCCGAGTCATTACGCTTACATATGGTTGTCTCGTTATATGAATGGTTATTTGAATTGTGAGTTCTAAATTATGTATTTAGGACAAGGATGTAATTATCGAAAAAAAAAAATTCACTTGTTCTAAGGTATAAAATGAGGATGTTACATCTTGGTATCGGAGTAGTTTGAAGGTTGTGAGATCTTGGACCTATGTGTCCATAATCTGATAAAAACCTGAATTTTCTTGTAAATAAAATGGTTAGAACAAGGGGAAACATTGCGAGTAATGCTCCACCAAGGAGGAGCGCAACAACCCGTGAACTTGATGAGATCCTCGCTGCCTGTTGGACACAAGAGATCGCTTAGCAGTATTTGAACAAACAGGTGATGGGAAATGAGGAGGATGAAGAAGCTCGGTAATAATAATCAGCAACCTCCCGAGGACAACCCCCACATGGGTGTTGATGTTAATACTGGGAATGCACTCCGCCCAACCAAAACAAAAAGGCAGATTGGCAGCAGAACTCACTAATGATATAAAAAGGATAAGTCCACCTAAGTATGATGGCACCACATTAGGAGATGGAGCTGAGAATCGCTCAATAAATGGAGAAGTACTTTGCAATAAGGAACTTCTCAGAGGAAACCAAAGCTATTTGGGGAGCCTATCAGCTTTCTCACGAAGCATCTTCGTGGTGGGATAGCCGTAAAGCTGAACTAAACATTGATGAGACCAATATCACTTGGGATCAATTTAAAGGCTATTTTAGGCAACGTTGGCTGCCACAACTTTTCTATGATCGAGAAAATGACAGATTTCAGAACTTAGCTCAAGGGAAGCTAACGGAATCAATACTGGGAGCGGTTTACAAAACTCCTCAAGTATGTACCGCAGATCAAACCGATTTAAAAGTTCGTGGATACGGAAATTCATCATGGGACCAATCCGTGATAGGGGAGAGGTCGATGTTCACACTACCCAACCACTATGGAAGGAGTTGTTGAAAAGGCCATAAGGCAAGAACAAAAATTAAAGGCTATTTCGCTCATAAGGAGGAAGTGCGGAAGAAGATCGCAAACCCTTCTTCAACCTCTCTTGCACCTAGAAAAGGACCATGGAAAAGTTTGGAAACAAGAGTAAGTTTTTGGGGATAACATAAGAAAGCAGCAGTAAATAAGCCTCATTGAAATATAAAGGATAATTTTACAAAAATTATAATAATGGGCGAAGCCCATGGAGGACAAAAGTGACAATTATAAAACCGGAGGCAACTTTGAGCCTAAAAGGGACTCGTAGGAGGCTGCTACAATTGTGGTAAAGATCATTACGCAAATCAGTGCCTCTAAAGAAGGATGATCGTAATCAGCAAAGATAAGATACATGCCGCAAGAGCGGACAATCAAGCCGAAAAGCAAGTGACACCTATAGAAGTTTCTGTAAGTTATTCGGCATACCTGTCACTATTATTTGTGATACAGAGCTACCAATGTTTTATATCTAATAAACTAGCTTCTAAACTTAAAAGAAAAGCTGGAAAATGGATAAATCTTGGACTATACAAGATGGTAATAATTCTGTTCATACAAAGTTGAGTATGTGTCTTTTTGGGGCAGTCCTTGACTTACCTAAATTTTCCACGGAAGTTGACCTCTATGTTGCACCTTTGGGATCGTATGACATTGTCATCGGTGTCAATTGGTTATCGACCATAAAGCAAAGGTAGATTGCTATGAAAAGAACATAAAATGTTTAGATGATCAGTTTGGAATCAACAGAGATTCAAGGTGTGAAACGAGAAATTTCAGTTAGAAAAACCACGGCTATGCAGCTCAAAAAGGCTAAAAATAAAGGATGCAACCTTTATGCGGTAAAGATATCTCGAATCTTCGTAAGAAGATGATGATTTCATGAAACGATTTCCTCTTTTACAAGGTTTCGGGATGTTTTTCCGAGGAATTACCAGTGGTTACCACCCAAGAGAGAATTTGACTTTTACCATTGAAATCAAGCCAGAACGGAACCTATTTCCAAAGCGCCTTATCGGATGACTACTACAGAGTTAGTCGAGCTTAAGGCACACTTGCAAGAGCTTTTTTCTAAAGGTTTGATCGATTCAAGTGTTTCACCTTGGGAGCGCCTGTAATATTTGTAAAAAGAAGGATGGAACACTAAGGTGTGTATTGATTATCGGATGTTGAACAAAGCAACATAAACCAAGAACCGATATCCACTTCCTAGGATCGATGATCTTTTTGATCAAATGCGTGGAGCAAGCTGTTTATTCTAAGATAGACCTTCGATCCAAGTTATCATCAATTAAGGATTAAAGAGGATGATATTCATAAAACACTTTCCAACGAGGTACGGACATTATGAATTCACAGCTTCTACCCTTTGGGTTAACTAATGCACCCGCAGCCTTTATGAATTTAATGAACAATATTTTTCAAGAATACATGGACAAGTTTGTACTTGTATTCTTGGATGATATTCTCATTTATTCTAAAAGTGTTGAGGAGCACAATGAGCATCTGAAGATAGTTTTGGGAATTTTGAGAAAAGAAATTTGTATGGTAAGTTATCCAAATGCTCTTTCTTTGATTCAAGTTCACTATTTGGGTCATGTCATAAGTAAAGAAGGAATTGTCAGAGATCCTTCAAAAATAGTGGCAATAATCGAGTGGCTCGCACTAAAGAATGTGCATGAAGTAAGAAGCTTCATGGGTCTCATTTAGTTACTATAGAAAATTTGTAAAGGATTTTTCTAAAGTAATGCACCAATAACTTCATTGCTGTAAGAAGGATAAGAAATTCATATGGAATGATAAGTGCAAAGTGGCTTTCAAAAGTCCTGAAAGACCAGCTTGACTTCTGCACCTATATTAGTTGTACTGCAGACCTAATGGGAATTTAACTCTGTTGTAATGGATGCTTTCGGGAAGGCCTTGGAGGTGTTTTGCTACAAAACGATCGAGGTCATAGCATATGAAAGTAGAAAACTTAAGTTACATGAGCTGAATTATGCCCCTCATGATTTGGAACTTGCCGCCATTGTTCATGCACTTCAAGTCTGGAGACATTACCTACTTGGGAAACCTTTGAGTTGAAAAACCGATCACTTAGGACTGAAGTATATTTTTACTCACCCCAATCAATGCCAGATAGACAGTGAGAAGGTGGTTAGAATTTTTATCACAATATGACTTTGATATTAGCTATATTAAAGGGAAGGAGAATAGAATAAATACGATGCTCTAAGTCGTAGGAGGCACATTTCTGCTCTTATAACATTAAGAACTCGTTTAAAGATGAGGTAAAAGTGCCTTTAATCAAATGCATACTTTTCAAGAAGTAAAAGCAGCGCATTGCTGCAGAACCTAAGGATATAAGGTATAAAGGTTTTCATTTTGATAATGAAGGAATCTGCGCTTTGAAAACAGGTATATGTACCTATCTTTGAGCGATTTGAGAAAGAAATTGTTAGTTGAATTTCACAATTCACCTTTCTCTGGACACTGTATCACAAAAATTCTTGCTGATATGAAACATCAATACTTTTGGAAAGGTATGAAAAAGGATGTAATTAATTTTGTGAATCATTATCTGAATGTCGGGTGAAGGCAGTAACATATGCACCCTACTGGATCAAGTTATATCCTCATAGCATACCGCAGCATAAATGGCAAGTAATAACCATGGATTTTGTACAAGGACTACCTATGTCCAGGAATAAACATGATGTTATCCTCGGTAGTTGTAGATAAATGACTAAGGTAGCTCATTTCATCGCTGGAAATCTAAAGGATGATTCACCAAAGGCTGGCCAAAAGATTCGTACATGAAATTTTCAGATTGCATGGTGTACCAGAATTCATTATATCTGACAGGGATCCTAGAATGATGTCAAGGTTTTGGCAAACGCTTAACGCAGCTCTTGGAACGAAACTAAACTTCAGTTCTGCATATCATCCGAGACGGATGGACAAACCGAGAGGGTAAATCAAGTGTTGGAGGACATGTTGCGAATGTAATGTATGGATCAACAAAGATAAATGGGAAGAGTATCTTCCATTAGTTGAGTTTGCATACAACAACACTTATCACTCATCTCTTAAGATAGCACCATTTGAAGCACTTTATGGAAGAAAGTGCGTAACCCCCGTTAGTTGGGACAAAGTGTTGAGGATAGAGTGGTAATTGGACCGAGATTCTCAGAAATGGAACAAAGCAAGTTAAGCTGATTCGTGAACGACTAAAGGAAGGCGGATAGATGTAAGAGCTATGCTGACCTCAAGCGGGTTGATAGAAGGTTTGAGCTTGGTGATAAGGTTTTTTTCGTGTTAAACCCAGTAAAGAGTTCTATAACTTTTGGCAAGGCTGCCAAGTTGTCACCTCGATTCGTGGGACCTTTCGAAATTGTCAAAATAATCAATCCATGTAGCTTATCGCTTAGCATCGCACACCGCTTTATCTCGCATGCATGATGTTTTCCATATTTCTTTGCTTAAGAAATACGTTTCAGATCTGTCACATGTTTTAAATTGGAATTCCTTGCAGGTCCAAGACCCAGGAATAATCGTGGTTAAACCCACATGAGTGCTGGAAACTCGCCAATTGCACTTAAGAAATCGTGATATACAAAGAATGTAAGGTCCAAAGGGGACCGGTTTAACGAAGAAAGTGCAACTTGGGAAAATCTGGAAGAGATGAAAATTGCTTTTCCTTCTTTTTCAAACAGAATGAAATCATTGACAAAACATACTTTTATGAACTTATTGTTTTTAAGTATTTATGAAAGCCGATGAAGGAGACTTTATTCAGTTGAATAAAATTTGTTGTGACATTGATTTCTGGAACTATTCAAAATGAAATAGGCACATTATTTGTGTACTAATAAATTAATTGACTGAAGGTTAATTTAATATGTAATTCATCGGGACGATGAATCTTTTTAGAGGGAAGCATGTAACACCCGAATCTGTTGTTACTTCTCCGAGCATACAAGTGTTGATATGTGATTTCTTATAAAAGGATGTGTTCCTCGATTTAGAAATCATGCTTGATATGTCATGTAATTTCTTTGCAGATTACAGATCTTGACCGAGCCGAAATGATTAGACTCTTTTATTTATTTCATTTTGCATCCGAGTTTAATCTCGATCTCGTAATGAATTATAGAGTTATCCATCTATAATACCTAGTCTTGGATCGCTGGGATTGATCCAAGTATTGCTTTAAATTTGTTCGTAATGAATTAAAATTACGCACTTGAATAGGTGCGTAAGGTATAGAAGCATCAATAAGCTAGTCGGAGTATGACTCAGGCTGATCAAGTGAAATGGATTGGTTCCCGATATCGAAGTATATCCTGGAAGGACTCAATCATGGACTGTAATAATTCATTGCCGCATACGATTCTCGCAGCCTAAGGTAGAACAGAGCTAACCTTGTTCAAGAAGGTATGATGAAGGTATTTTTCCGAGTGTACGTAAAGTATACCTAACTGGAATTACTAAATGATTATTAACCTATGACTAAACCTAACCTAGGGGTTAGATTAGTGTTAATCTAACCTAGACCTAGGCTAAGTGTTAATGTCCTAAGTTAGTATCATGTTCAATGGAAGTTAGATTAGGTGCTATCCTAAATTCTAACCTAAGTTACTAACCTAACTAATGAGGAGGATGTAAAGGGGCCTATGGAGGGGTGCGAACCATGGGCGGAGTTTTCTATGACATTTAATGCATGGATAAGGATGAGGGACAGTCATGGTGAGGCTTTGTAACGGCTAACCTGTTTCGCCGAGGCGTGGCATTCGCCAAAACTAGAAATGAACCGAGTTTTTATTGTCTATGCCGCCAACTCGGGCATCGGTGGAAGTGGATTTTAAGCGGGAAAGTTGGTGTAATTGCATTTAATATTCTCGTAGTCGAGCTCTGGAACTCGCGAGAAGGCATGCAACAGAAGTTTGTTGGTTTGTTTGGCTTGTCGCGATTTTCGGTTTTCTCTTCCTTCTCACATTCACCGGTTCTTCGCACCGATCTTCCTTGTGTTGCATGGCAAGTATGAACTTATATAGCTCTTTCTCTCACAAGGAGGATATATATGTGATGGAGATAACAAAATTTTGTTGATCGCTCTAACTTGGAAAAGGAAAAGGAAGCTCGAGCTCTTCCGGTGGTCTGCTTCAGAAATTTGAGCAAAAATACAGGCATGTTAGGCCCTAACCTTTAAATATCTTGCTGTCTTTCAAGTGATTTCATTAGAACAACTCTGTTCAAATGATTTAAGAATTTAGATGTTTATCTATGGATGTCTTGTGTGATTTTTCTTGGTAAAGTATCTCTTCTGGTTCGAAATTTCATTTATCCTTTGTTGGGTGTTTATTAATTTTGAATCGTGACATTATTTCTTGTGTTTGCATTTTGGTTTGATTATGCAAAACATGTGAAATGTATGTTTGCTTGGCTTTGTTTGGCGTGAGCCCATGAATCATTCCTATGATGGGTATAGGCATTGATTGTCTGTCGATTTTTGGTTGTTGATTCTTGTTTTGGGAACAATGGAAGAAATAATGGTGGAACCGACATTTGTTTGATTCAAAGTGTTATGTAATCATTGTAAACTCGTCGTGGGTTTTGATGTCGGTGGCTAATGACACCTTTTGGGTTTCGCTTCTGCCTCTTAAAATTGTTTGGGAGCAGGTAACTATGTGTGTTGCGCTTTCCTTTTGACTCAAAGTGGTAGTTGTTTTGTTATTTTTGTAATGTGGTAAGGATCTAACCCGTTGCTGACAAAGTGTACAATATGGATATTTGTATTTTATTGGACGACTCTGAGCCCATTGAATGATTCGCATATGGATTGGGCCGTTGAACTTCGCTTATAATATCGATTGGATTCCTTGAATTTTGGAAATTCGATTCTCAGTTTGTTTTTTCCGATTATAATGTGCGACTTGTTGCACGGATGGATTTATCATCTTACATTATTTGGAATTTGTATTAGGACTCAGTTGAATTCATTTGAAATATGATTCCACTCTAATGTTTAATTAGGACTGTTGGGTTATTCGTTGTTTGACCTCGTGGAGGGTATCTTGTTTTCTTTCGGCTCGTATAAGCCTCTGAGATTGAACTTGTGATGTTTATTTGGCCTTGATGGATTTCGTGAATAGTTTGATATCTTGTATATCAGCTTTATGGGTTAGGTCATGGATAGAACCGTAATAAAAGATGCAATGTAAATATAGAATTATATTCGTTTTTATTGAATGACTCGTGGAGTCGATTGAATGATTTATATGTTTAAATCACTGTTCATGGTCAATATAGATGAATTTTGGAAATAGTTCAAAGTTGATCAAGGAATAACAAGTACTAAGACCTCTCGTTATTTTCCTGGAATTACTTTTTTGTTGCATGGATTTTGAGGTACTGATTCTTTGGGTGTATTTTTATGTTCATTCGTGCAATCTTTGCACTGTAAAATTGGCAAGACTTAGTCGGGTTTTTGATTTGAAATCCTGTAATTAAAATTCCTTGCCCGAGTTTTAATATGTACACCATCGACTTGTCCGTAAGGAAAACATTGGCAATCATTTGTCATTCCACAATTGTTCGGTTGCCTCGTGAGAATTTGTGGAAGTTAACCTCGTATCTTCTTTTCGCCTCAGCTGAAAACTTGACTCGTATACCGTTGTTTGACATTGGTGAATTTTGCTGAGTAATGATAATGATTTGTATCAGTAACGTGACTTCGTATAAGTGAATCGTGAGTGCTATTTGACCAACTCCGATTACGTATGTATGTATGTACTGGGATGTTATGTTCCTTTCAATTACTAATTGGATGAGGCAAAGTGTATGTTACGGTATTTGTAAGGTAATCTCTCGTATGGTCTTATGGAAGCATCCGGTTAATGTAATAAAGTTTGTTGTTTCACCAGATATACTAGAGGTTCTTTTGACTTCGAACTTGGTTCAAAAGCCTTACCGAGTAAAAGGAACTAGTTTGGGCTATAGGTCGATACATGGGATGGTTGACGTGATAGCATACCATGCAGTAAGTTTATGCTTTGTGTTCTTTATTTAAATAAAATGACCCTTATGACATGTGGCTTGTCCGACGTGTTCATATACATACTGTGAATGTTTTTCATATGTGAAGATGGTATAATAATGAACTAATGTGAAAGGAAGTATGAATTATTTGGTTCTTTCTCTTCTTTTATTTAATATTTGTTGATATCAGTTTAATAAATGGGAATTGTTTTGTAACATATTGGTGGAATCACGAGTTGTTATGATATTTCCCTTTTGGATGAATGAAACGATATGTCCAATGTTGTGATTTTGGATTCAATGATTGTTTGTGTACATTCGCTCTGATTCTTAATATTCGATGAAATATTAGAAAGTGATTAAGACTATTTTGTAACAATGATAGAGTTACATATTTGTAATCATTTTGTATTACAAGGCATAGTCGAATATGTTTACTTGTTTGGATTATTGATATCATTTAAACAAGGTGTTTAATGAAAACAATTGATGGATTGCAATTGTTTTAAAAGTTAGTGCTTATCATGCCTCGGTTATGAATCGACTCATGTTGACTATTTTTGTAGATGGTTGCCGTAAGAGGTAAAAGCAATGCCGATCCGACAGATAAATGATCGATTGATTGTTTAATTGATTTATAATGAATTACACTTGATTTTATAAATGTACTATATGTGGAAAGATGTTTCTTTTCCGATTTAAGCATTGTATCAGTATGCTTTGATTGTATAAAATGTAATTGCATAATTTTGAAGGGAATGGAAATAAGTGTTCGACACTTATGTGTTGTATTCTCATTCGATAGTTGACCTTCTTCGGTTTATATAACGAAGGGGCATTGTTATCTTGTATAATTTGGATGCTTTGTGATTATCAATGAAAGCTTACATGAAAATGAGATTGAATTCTTATGAGTGTTTAGTAGTTCTATCTTTTGTTCTATCAAAGCAAAATTGAGGTGTAAATTATTGTCTTTCTATAAGTTAGGTTAAAAATGAACTAAAGCGTTATAACACTAATTAAGTGAATTAAATTATGATCCCTAGTCTTGATTTTGACAAGACATCACTTATTTGGATTCTTAATCAATTATATCTTTATACTAAGAAGTATGATATAAATACGCTTAGAGAAGCTGTTATAAATCTAATGGGGTTAGATGGTAATCTCAAGTAAAGGTTATGAGATATTGTCCAATTCTATTTTTTAGAATCATGTACATTCTAATGACTCCATGATGAGATCATGACCTTAATACCTCTACCAAGTAATGGGTTTTAATGAGGTAGGTCGTCTTATGACAAAGAATCCAGGGTATCGGGAAAGGCTAACCTTATGGGAAAGTCTTTAAAGTAATTTAAAACTCAACGTGCGTAACGTATATTATTAAGTAGATCTTTTCGAGGCGGATTTAAAGGTTGACGGCACAAGACAAGCTGCGCAGGTTGTACCTCCGAGAAGATTAGGATCTTCTCAAGTTACAACAATGCAGTGATTTATGACGACATCCTTTACATTGATCGCTAAGATTTACACTTGTGATCGGATTAGTTACTCAGGGACCGATTAGGAATGTGGTCAGGTTATAAGGCTGCCTAGGAGGTTCGGGGTATCTTGACACATTGGTCTAACTGCAGGGTTAAACCAGTATGTCATCGTATCCCTAATCTTCATGGGCACCATATAACATTATCACCTTGTTAATCTATCTCGAGTGATTAAGTAGTGAAAGGAAGGACCGACAGTAGTCGGTGTAAGACATTCTATATAACATAAGAATGGGGTGAAGGCGTATTCCAGATTAACGAGTATGTCGTTAAGGAATACGAGACATAAACAAAGATGTTTCAAATCTTTGGACAAAGTATCGCAAGCTGCTGATTGTGTTGTCCTAATTCACCTAGTCTAAGGGATGAGATGCCGATGAATAATAGTAACGATTATTCAGTTAGGTTCCTTGGACAGAGCATTCTGAATCCCCAGAGTAGGGAAGAGAACCGCAAGAGTAAAGTGTTAACTAAAAACACCAACTCTTATTACTCATGAATAGATCGGTAGATTACCGAGTCATGGAATGAATAGATCGGAGGTACTCCGAGTCATTACATAAATGCTACATATGGTTATTCTGTTATATGAATGGTTATTTGAATTGTGAGTTCTAAATTATGTATTTAGGACCAGGATGCAATTATACAAAAAAACAAAATTCACTTGTTCTAAGGTATAAAATGAGGATGTTACACTCGGTTGATGGTAAAATCGAACATGAGTCCCTTAACACCTTGCATCTTGATCATTCTATTGTTGACTCATTTTCCTATCTCACCCTTTGTCTCTTTACAATCTCATCCCTTGAACGCTACCCACTCCATACACCTCCCTAACAATTACACAAGTATCATGTGAGTACCAAGTTACTTGTTCTCTTCTCTTGAATATGTGTACCACGACATTGCACATAAAGCATGATTCTCATGGATACTTTTCATCTACCTTTAGATGAGATAGCATGGTCATTCAGCCTTGCCTTTGGAACAAGAGTCCTATCCTTCACCTTGGTCTTGCCCATGATTTCAAAGACCTCCACATGGGACCAAACTCCTTGAGTCAAACTTCTAATAAAAATATAACTCCCTCAAAAGAACATCTTCCTCTTAACCAAATTGCTACTATAAATAGACTTCTCCTCGAAGGATAGCTATGTGCAAAAAAATTGAGAGAAACCAAAGCTTCCCGCATTGATGAGCTTCACAAAGACCTTAAGGAGTACCATATTATTTATCCCATATAGACTTCTCGCATTGATGGTCTATCACAACAAAAACACTTTTTAGTCATAGACTTGCCCACTATGACCTGGACCTCTTGCCCAAAAGACTTGTCATTCTGAACATATAAAATTCACTACCTTTCACCCACCTTACCATTTCCACTCTCATTTCCTAAATTTCCTCAAGGGACATCTTGGAATTCTGACATTCGGTGATCTTGTGACTACCTTCATCATATAATAGTTAATCATCCAATGCCTTCCAGGTCTTGTGTTCATCACCCCCTTCAAGGTATGATCTACTCGGTATGATCCTTTCCAATCAGGTGGCTCTATTTGCCCTCCCATATTTTAACCATCTTTGTTGACGTTGTGATTACCTTATACGAGACTTGGTACTCGACGCTTACCTTTGGGGTAATCCTCTTCTTTCACCATAATTTCCTTCACCTACATCATTTTACCTATATTCTACCCACACGTAACCAACCAAAACCCACAACATGCCCAAGCACATATCGAATCATTTTCACACCTTCTCATTTTCTTCCCTAGCTTATGGGAGAACTACATCGGCCTAAGGTCCCTTTTCGCTGGGAACTATGTAGGTAGAACTCTAAGGGCATGGGGCCTTTGGAGGTTAGCTTGGCTATCCTCTACCCTAAACAATTCATCTTCCATGTTCCCCACCATTTACACCACATCTCACTTAGTTTCCATTTTATATACAACATTGAAAATTAAGCCACATACATAACAAGTTGTTTACCATAGCATACATTTATTACACCTACCATTTCTCTATCATCACTATGCATAGATTATACCACATCTCACATATGACCCATTGTATCATTCATTTCAAAACAAAATAATAAATCAAAACTTCACCTACTTTCAACTCAATCCATGCCTACAACCTCGACTCAATCCATGCCTAAACCAACTGACTCAATGCCTAAACCGACTCGACTCAACCATGCCTAATAAACCTTATTCGATTCATGCCTATAACCTGACTTGATCCATGCCTAACCAAACTTGACTCGATCCATGCCTAAACCAACCTAACTCCATCATGCCTAACTCACCTAATTTCCATAATCAAAACAACAAATCCATATCTCATCTAATACAAGCCATACATCCAATATCTCATAAACATATTAACACATCACCAAATACCATGAATCTCATCATATAAATCAATAACTGTGTATCTCAAAATACATTTCTATCTCATGACCATCATCTCAAAATGTCGGCATGTAGGCCGATATACAATACAAAATGTCATCGGCACACAGGCCGGTCTCATATATACAAAAGAATGAATCAATACAAAATAATCTTCAGCACGTGGTATATGCTCAAAGTATACAAAAATCACTCATACATCCTCACCATCTTAAAATTCGTACGTAGGCCGGTATGTGATCAAAAATACAAAATCTACGGCACGCAGGCTGGCATATATATCACCCATAAACACTAGTATACATAAAAAATAGGGAGGCTACATATCAGACATCTCACCTGGATGTCCTCCATCTCCGTGTCACCTGCACCCTCAGCCTTCTATGCCCCTAAGGGCACATCACCTGCTTTGGTCACCATGCACCTGGTAGCCTCTCCCCGATCATGTCTCGGAGCTCTCTACCCTCTTGTGCTCTCCACACTATGTGTGTGGGATCTCGTCCTCTCACTAGATGCCTGTTGTGCTTTGTACTCTCCAGTAAGAGAGGAAGTATATCCCAGCTACCATGAGCTGGTCTTGATAGTATCACACCTCACCTAAGGCATCCCATAGCCTAGATATAGGCATGGTCTGTGGTGGTCCCATAGGTCTCGGCCTGTTTATATCTACACTGCGCTAGCCACGTGAACTAGGACCAACTCCTGCCTATGGTGGTGCCCCTACCCCTGTGCCTGTGGTGGTGCCCCTATCCTTATGCCTATATCTGGGCCTGTAAGACCCCAATCTATGCCTGGGATGTGGCCAAATGAGCATGTAATCCTACCACATGAACCTCGTAAGGCCTGCCACACGACCATCTCTGTCTCCATCTCCTCCACCCTCTCCCTCCACCATCTCGGGCCTAAAAACTAGCCGCTTGTACCCATAGCTCTATGACCTCTTCCTCGGACCCTCCTCAGTGAGCCTACAATATACCTATCTATGTGATCAACGTTGCTACCTACCCCTATAAGGCATCCTCTACTTTGTCACTTGGTAGCTAAGTTTGGTTGCCCGGGTCTCGGTGGTATGGCTCGTGGAATCGAGCCGCCCCACCATTACTGTAATACTCTATTAGTGCATCTAGCATCATCAATCCACCCATCCACTAGCTTCTCCTCCTCTCCTATCAGCATTGTAGGCTATGGTAGAGGGAGAGGCCTCTCCACATCATCTCTCCGATATTGTGGGAAGGGCAGAGGAATATCCTATACCAGCCTTAAATCAACGTCATCGGACCTTATCGACCGAGATCATCTCATCCTCCCCGGCATGGTGACCCTATATCCACCTCTCTAGCTGGAGCTCAGCTAGCTCCTCATGCATGTGCCTATATGAGGGGAATCCAACATAGGTCCTCTAGATAATGACCACTTCGGACAACCCCTCCAACAACCGTCGAAAATGGGCCACATCATATGTCGGCCTATCTAACCTCCTCTCTCCTACAACCAGCACCCATCTCCTATATCCCAACTGCACACATCTCGGTTGAAATCCATCTACTGGGGCATCTCAGACGGTTGAACATAGACTATGTGCTCGTAGGCCCAATAGTTCAAGTATAAATGTATAGCACAGGCTAAACCTACGTAGCTTCCTATACACCCATAACTCCCTATAAAGCTACACCAAGAATGTAGGTGCCCAAGCGAAGTGTGTATCATGTACCATCATATCATGGAGCACCCCCATCAGTGATAAGGGAAAGCATCCACCCTCTTCATCAGGCAGTGCATAGCAACACACTACCTCCATCAATAAAACTACTAGCCTCATCTCATCTAGACGGGCTAGGTACATATCACCATAGCTCAAATTGGTGCTATGGAAACTCAACTCCACCCCCTCACCAAATACAGTCCCAATCAGCTCCTCTAAGGCCTCGAAGGAGATATAATACACATGGGCCTCCAATATGGGTAACCTTAGAATCTAGAACACGTCCTCCAAGGTGATAGTCATCTCACCCGTCGGGAGGTGGAACATGTTGGTCGCAGAGTCCCATCTTTTGATGAGTGTGACCATCAAACTAGGTTACCGAACAACATGTCGATAGCGCTGAATACCACTCAATCCCACTACCTCCATGTGCTTTACAGCTTCCAAAGGGGTCACTAGGCCACGCAATGTCACCAGAAGTAGAGAGTGGAACCCTATCTCGCATGTGTAACTGCGATCGACCTTGCATCCAATCCAAAGCACAACATTAATCTACCTTTACCATGACCTTATTCCTCACTTACCATTACCCACCACCCTATTTTTTACCTTACCCATCTCAACCACCTAACTTACATCATTTTTTTGACCCTTGAGCCTAAAATCCCGACCGGTGCCAGTTCAGCCTAACCGACTCCGGTCACCCTTAAACCGACATTGGTCACCTATTTGGTGACCGATATTAGCTTCAACATGATCGACCATGGTTATAACGTAACCTGAGATCGGTTACCTGTTAGGTGACCGATCCGGTTCCAACCGACCGAGCCAAAGGCAAGCTTGACTCAACGTCGGTCACATTCATGGAAAAATACGTGACTTCCCAAACCCCCTTTTTCTCCAACCCTCCCCTATCCCTTTTACCCCACCTACAATGACCTACATTACCCCAGACCCATCCCCACCGCACCTATCCAATTTTCTATCCCCGCCCCCTCTTTTTGCCCATTTTCCCCCATACTTGATTTAACTTTTTCCCACCCACCAAATAAAAACACCCACAAAATTCTATTAAAACCAATTATTCCATCCCCCATACTCTATCTAATTAACATTAAAGAGTTAGGCACTTACCTCGTCATGTTGCACCATCTCGGTGGCACATCTCGCCACTATGCTAGTGGTCCACCCAATCCCTCTCCAACCTCTGCCATTCCCAACTATCTACCCACACCCTCCAACCAATCGAATCCCTCGTGAAGATCTCATGGACCCACTACTCACCAACCCAACCACCGTCAACTCACACTACCAGCTCACTGTCCTGTTTCCTCTAGATGCTTTTCTCACTTTTCTCTCTTTTTTGTCCTTTCTTCACTTTGTAATTCACAAATGAATAATAAAAACATAGATTTTTTGTTTTTATACCAAACTTGACCTAACCGACATTGGTTACCCTCGATCGGCATCGGCCTCGTATGCCCTACCTAATCCAACTATCGATGTTATCCATGACCACCATCGGTCACCCTTACCTACGCATGGCCCTTACTTTGCCATTTTACCCCACCCTCTACCTTGCTCTTTACCCTCTACCTTTACTCGACCCATTACCTTACCTTTCCTGACCTCATCATTTACTACCTCCATTTTTCCTCCTTTAGGGACTCATTATTTTACCCTAACCTTGGCCTTACCCATGTCGTTACCTAGATATTTGGACCTAGACCATTGCTAGTGACCTTTGACCTCATGTGTTCATTATACCTTGTGGCACTGTTACCTGTGTTGATTGACCCAATAACCTTACCTAGCCTATTACCACGATTGTTTATCCCGACCCTACCTTTGGTGTCTTGGAACATACCTAAACATTCTGCACCTAACCTATGTTGTGCTTCCTAACCTTATCCTATACCCTAGATACCGGATTCACTTAAACCTTGTTTGAATAAACTTATCAACCTTAGCGATGTAGAGTTTTCCTTCTCTTCAACCCGATAGTAGCATGCTGTAGTTTATATGTGTGCATGCATTTTGACATTGCTAAGCACCTTTGACCCTGACCCATTACCTAAATTGTTCGCATAGACCATTCACCCTTTTTCCCTGTATCCATTTTCCTTTTTCTCACCTTTACCTTTTATCAAACCACTCACCACTTCTGCCTGCTGCCTCGTAAGTTCCTAGTTTGAGGGGATCACCTTCACCCTCACATGGGGAAACCACATCTTATTTTGTTAACGTCACTTCCCAATACAATCTACGCAAAAAAAGGGGCAAAATGTAGACACTAAAATTATGTCACACTCCTTTTGTCCCTCGACATATAAGCACCCTTTATTACATTTACCTAGCCATGACCCCCTTCACCCCACTAATATTAATTTAATTAATTTAATTAAATTAATGCATTATCCTCACTATATTTATTATTTAAATATCTTATTTAAATAATATCTACACATACGTAGTTCACTTAGACACCTCACCAAGCTAACTCAACCTAAGACATATTCTTAGCAAAGTTACCATAACTAACTAAGACTTACCCAAACCCTAAAAATCAATGCCTACATTCCTCTAACCACATTCCTGTATGCTCACAAAAGGCTCCTAGTCTAATCCATGGGATAACAACATGAGATCCAAGAAAATCATGGAGGATCTCCTAAGTTTTAGTAAACCTAGGAAATCCTACCTTGACCGACGCGTCGGTTATCCCTAAATGTGGTTGGTTAAGTCAGACCGCCGTCGGTTACCCTTTTAACCCAAAACAACCTTATTCTCAAGGTTGGAACTTAAAGTTGGAAGTAAGAAAGTTGATGAACAAGAACACATCTCGAGAGAGATAGTGCATCTTTAGAGAGAAAATTCCAGCGAAAACTCACATCCAAGGAAGGAGATTGAGTATCTTCTCTCCGCACATTGACCATCCCAAACCATGATCCGATCTATCCAAGCAAAGAGGAGTGTACATGCAACCCATTAATAAGCTTTTATCCAGTTGGTGATCACTTACAACCATTCAAACCCATCATCAAGACCTCCATCCTTCACATACAGACCTTCAGGAACAAAATCCAAGTAAGTATAACCTCATACTTCTCTGGTTTATTTCATTTCATCATTATTGTATCACCCGTTATTTATCTTTCTCCCTATTGACCTTATCCAACATTTTCACCTCTATATACCCATTAAAACCTCAAAATCCTACTCCAGTCACCCAATACCTTGTCCCGACCAACCAAAAATCCTTTGTGTAATCACAAAGGAGACCAAAACCCTATTCTCGTGACATTTTCAGATCTCATAAGAATGGCACCGATTATACCTAACCGTCGTCGGTCACCTCTAACCACACACTAGTCTCTGTGTTTTCCCACATAGCCTTAAATAGATACCTACCCACCTAATTTTACCTACCATCACTCACCTGTGACCTACCCGAGACCTTTATCGGACTCTGAGAACCTAGAACCAACCATTTGACTTGTGGATCTATTCTAGCTTAGCTTTGTTAGATTAGATCTATTTTCTTATTGTGTTTTTAAGTGAGATACCTAAATCATTTTAAAATAAAAATAGGATTTTATTTGTTTACAACATTAATTTGTTAAAACAATGGATTGACAGCCATCTAGGAAGTATCATACTTCTCGGATCTAGCTCACGCTAGAAGTTCACTACCCATATTTTTAATTCCTTACGGTGGTCTTGTTTTCATTACAGGTAGTTCCTCCTCGCCAAAATGAAGCTCTCATGATCAGATATGGATTAGAAGTCATACACATGCAACAACCCATAAAATTCCATTTGAACAAGTAATCCTCCTACGCCAGTTACCCTATATCTGTTTCATCAACGCTTTTAAGAAACAATATAAGAAAAAGGTGAAACAACAAGAGTATGGACACCTCTGTACAACACCCCATGGCTTATGACATCTGCATTAGAATGGGTTTTTCCTTATGGCCCTCCCCACCTTTTCACTAACCTAACATATGGGGGACTTGATATGGCCATCTAAGAACCTAAACCTCCATCCCAAACCCAACCATTTTCATCCAATCTACACTCCCTCACTAATCATTGCTTCACTCACACATTTCTCCACCAGTGCACATGGAAAGGATTTGGCTTCAGTTTTTATGAACAAGGCCATCATACTATCATTTCCTATACCTCTCGTAAACATAATGACCGTAGTGGCATTGGTTTTGATGCTCCACCCTCCAAGAAAGTTCGTGTAGACCTTATCAGGATGAGAAATTTCCCCCTCTCATTCACCCACATTACCATCTTCACCACGGAGTCCAAAGATCCTGAATCTATTCCTCCTAAAAAAAAATTTGTAAACACCATTTATTTGGGACCAAGACTGACCTATCAACTCAATGTAAAGGCTCCCTCTTCTCTCCCATTCCTGTATTATGACATGATTGATGATGATACACCTTCAATTAATGTTGTTCAATGTCAAGATGATGAGTCAATCTTCTCCTACCTTGGTGCATAAGACTCTTATATTTATTGATCATTACCCTCTCGAGATTCAAACCATGTTAAATGAATCAACCATCAAAATCAACATTAATACTTAGGATGACCACACATTCTAAAGATCGGCCAATCCTTAGACGCTACTAAAAGAAGCCTTCACCTCTTTTCTTTGGGACCATAGCAATGCATTTTCTCCGGTCATATGCCGATATCCTTCCGGTATTGACCCAAAATTTGGTTCACAATATCATAACCATTCTTGATGCCAAACCCATCAAATAAAAGTTACGGAAAATGCATCCTCGCATTGCTCTTCTAGTCAAAGAAGAGCTTTCAAGGTGCCTTCTCTAGTTTCCTTCATTCTACCCATTGATTATCCCCAATGGATTTCTAACATCATTCCTATCACAAAAGTGACAGGGGGACTTCACATTTGCATGGATTTACATGACCTCAACCTTGCCTATCCCAAAGATAATTTCCCACTACTAGGAATTAACCAACTAGTGGATCTCACCATTGGCCATGAAATGTTATCACTCATGGATGGTTTCTCGGGATATAATCAAATATTACTAGCTCCCGAAGAGAAACATGAGACTACCTTCATCACCCCTTGGGGATTTTTGCTATCGATTCATGCCCTTTGGCCTCAAAATGCAGTCGTGACTACATGGAAGCAAGCCATGACTTACATCTTCCATGACATCATGCATCACATATTGGAAGATTATGTCGATGATCTTCTTTCCAAATCCAAGCATTGAACTGAGAACACCAAAGCCCATTCTTAAAGTCATCTTTGACCGCCTCATCAAGTATTGTGTTCATCTTCAACCAAAGAAGTGTGTCTTTGTGGTACTTTTCAGAAAACTCCTAGGTTTCATCATTTCTTTTTATGGCATAGAAGTTGATCCTACTAAAGTCAAGGCTATTCTTGAAATGCTCGCCACCCACTAAATGCCATTTGAGCCTACAAGGAAAGTTAATCAATTCCTCATTTTATCTCACAACTTTCCAATACTGCTATTCAACCATTCCATCATCTTCTCAAGAAAGATGTTTCATTCAAATGGGATGATGAATACCATAAAGCCTTTGAAGCCTTGAAACAATACCTCCTTCAACCACCAGTTCTCATTCCTCCTAAGGATGACCAACCCTTATACCTATATATTTCTGCCATTTGACCATTCTCTAGGTGTCATGCTTGCTCATCACGATGACCAACACTGAGAGAAAGTGGTTTATTACATAATTTGTACCCTTCTTGACTAAAAAACTAGATATACCCATGCCAAAGGGCTTTTTTCCTAGCCTTAGTTTTTGTCACCACCAAACTCCGCCATTACCTACTCAACCAAAAACCTTTGTCATTACTAATACTAACCCATTACACTATATGTATGCCAAACCTTATCAAAATCAATGTGCCGCATGTTGGCTTATGCTTCTAGCCAACCTTGACCTCAAATTCATCCATCAAAATTCCATCAAGGGCTAGGCTATCACCGACCAATTGGCAGAGATGCACCTATTTCGGGAATCAACCCTCTAACTTAAAACTTCCTAGATGATTCTATAGCTACCCTTTCCTGGATGAACCCACTTACCAAATGACATTCTTCGATGGATCCAAGTGTCAAGCGTGGGGGTGGGGCTTATGTTATCCTCATTCGCTTGATGGTGAACATATGCCTTTGTCTTTCAAACTCAATTTTGATTTTACAAATAATATTTTGAATATGAAAGCACTCGTATTGGGTCTTAGTGCTTCTTATGCCTTAGATGTTAAGTCAATCAACATCTTTGGTGATTCTCGTTGGTCATAAACCAAGTCAATGGTATATACCAGTTGTCATAATGAGATACTTCAAAAGTATAAGCATCACATGTAGACATACTTTTGACCACCTTTGACCGTTACGCACTTCAAACCACCCCATGTTCTACCAATAAATTTGTAGATACCATGGCCTACTTGGCTTCTCAGATACCACTTCACCCACTGACTCTAAAATCTTTGTCACTATATAAAGGCTACAATCACCTCTTATTTACCTCGTGAAGTTTACTCCATCGGAACCATTTGCCCCTGACCCATGTGACCTTTGGTATAAGCAATATGCAAACTATCTTTCCCTTTCCATTCTACCACCGATCTCACTCATAATGGACAATGTGCCTTTCTTAAAAGTGTCTCTTGTTATGTCATCATGGGTGGTCTTCTTTACAAGCATGGATTTGATGGCATTCTCTTATTTTGCCTTAAAGTTCTGAAATTCCTTACACCATTAAGGAAGTCCACGATGGAATTTGTGGAGGTCACTTTAGTGGTTTGGCTGTTGCAAAACACATTCTTTGCCTAGGCTATTATTGGCCAACCCTAAACCATGACTATGTTGTGATTATGTCAAACGTTGCATGAAATTCCAACAACATGCTAATCTTCATCACACACCTAGTCACGCCTTATGTCGCATGAGACCTTTGGCCTTTCTCTCAATGGGGTTTGGATCTTGTCGGTGAGATCAACCCCATTCTTCATAATGCCACCAATGGATCATAACCACTACTGAATATTACACTAAATGGGTAGAAGCCATTCCCCTCATTTCCACCAAAGCCGAGAAAATATGTGAATTCATCAACCATCACATCATTTTTCATTTTGGTGTCCCTCACCTACATTATCACTGATAACGGAAAATAATTCAAAAATAAAACCCTACACAAACTATGTGATGCTTTCGGCATCCAACTTAGTTTCTCATCACCTTATTACCCAAAACCAATGGTCAAGCCAAATCAACCAATAAAACCTTGAACAAAATTCTTATGAAGGTAGTCAATGATACTGGGAAAGATTGGCATACACACATTCCTTTCACCTTGTGGGCTTATTGCACTAGTATTCACACTTTGAATGCTACCACCCCTTTTCTCTGGTCTATGGTATTAAGGTTGTCTTACCTCTCGAAGTCTAGATTCCATCTCTCGCATCTCACTACAAGACATGCTCAACGATGATGAATTTTACAGGATCATTTGGCATAACTTGAATTATTAGATGAACATCATCTCAACGCTCTTGACCATCTCCAAATCTACCAAAAACGTATCAAATGTGCCTATGAAAATGTGTTCATGAACAAACCTTTCAGGTTGGTGACCTCATCCTGAAGGAAAATCAACATGTAACCAAAGAGGAGAAAATTAAACGGGGAAAATTTTCTCCTAATTGGCTTGGACCCTATATCATTACCCATGCCTATGGATCAGGTGCTTATCATTTGTCTTCACTCAAAGGTAAACCCGAACCTGAGCCCCTTAATGCCTTGCATCTTCAACCATTCTATTGTTGATATCAAGTCCTATATCACTTTTTATCAGTTGATCGCTCATCCCTTGAGCATTGTTCACCTTCCATATTACCCATTTTGAGGATCCACGACTAAACAAGAATCATGTGATTACCCGTCACCTTTTAGCCTTGTCTTCAATATGAGTACCACGGCTCTACTCATAGCATGATTCTCATGGATACTTTTTGTCTTCTTCAAGATGGAATCCCATGGTCATTCATCACTGAAACCACCTCTTCCACAAGTTAATCTTTGTGTGCTATGGTCTTGTCTTCTAAACAAGAACCTAATCATCCTCTATAGTCTTTCCATGACTTAAATGTCTAAAAACAAAAAGGGATACCACTCCTTGAGTCAAACTTCTAGCAAAAGATAACTCCCTCAAAAGGGACATCTCTTCTTTATATTCTACCACTATCAATAGACTTGCTCCTTGAAGGACAACTATATAAAGTCATTACAAAAATATAATAAATATTCAGAAGCTTCCCGCATCGATCAGCTTCACGAAGACCTCAAGGAGATAATATATTCATCCCATCTAGACTTCCCACATCGATCAATCTATTAAAAACAAACAAATGAAGAAAAAGATGAAATTTTCATCATGGACTTGCCTATTTTGATCTGGGTTTCTTGCTAAGAATAACATCCTGTCATACACTAAGTTACGCTAAACCACCCATTCTCACCTCATTTACCTTCTTATCCTAACTCCCTCTCTACTCAAGGGACTCACCGCAACCATGACATTTGTGATCATGTGACTTTTCTTCACCCTTAGAATAGTCCATTATGCAAGGCCTATAGGGTCTTACATTCATAAGCCCATCTGGGGTATGGTAGACTCATTAGGGTTCTTATCAATTAGGTGGTTCTTTTTCCACCTCTTACCTTTCTACCTTCTTCATCACCTATTGATTCTCCTATAACAGGAGACTCATCGACACTTATATTTAAAATAACTCAATCATGCATATGACTTGAACTCAACCATGCCTATGACCTACATTCACCCATGCCTAACACCTATCAATCCATTCCTCTACTTCATCATAATCTTCCCTAGCTTATGGGAGAACTACATTAGCCTGAGGTCCCTTTTTTTCACGGGACTATGTAGGCAAGCACTTCGAGGGCATGGGGCCCTTGGAGGTTAGCTCAGCCACTCTCTACCCTAACCAATTCCCTCTTCCCTTTCCTATTCACATTCTACCCTAGTTAGTTTCCTTTCTATATCAATAACTATTGGAAATTAAACCAAACAAACAACATTTCTTAACATCTTTACCATCATCACTCATACATTCATTTCATCTTGTCTACAATTTCTTTACCATAATCATACATTTTCCTACAAATCATCTTAACATGATCCACACCATCATTGATTGCACAAATTAATGAACAAACTAATGAATTAGAAACTCAACATACCTAACCAACTTAACCAACCATGCCTAATGCCTTTGACTGATCCATGCCTAAATGACTCGACTCCATCCATGCTCATCACCTCACTCAATCCATGCCTATGACCTAACTCATCCATGCCTATGACCTGACTCCATCCATGCCTAAAAAGACCTGACTCCACCATGCCTACACAACCTTGACTCTATCATGCCTAATCCACTTGATTTCCACCTATCTATATATATAATGCAAATTAAAACATGTACACCATCCATACTATAAACACCATCATCTATAAATCAGATAGTTTGTATAAAAATACATGTGAACATATATCCCAATAATAATCACAATCATCTCAAATCACTCAGATACATCCTCACCATCTTCGCACACAAGTCGGTATATCATCAAAAATCTCAAAAAAACTCTCATGTACATCCTCACTCTCTTCGGCACGTAGGCGGTATATATCAAAAATAAACAACTATACAAAATAGGAGGTACATATGGCTATCAGACATCACCCTACTGGATATCCTCCATATCTGTCTCACCTATCTCCTCCTCCTCCTCTACCCCCATACGACGTCCAGCTAGCATCTCACCACCCATCATCGGTCCTAGCCGGATCTCTGTTGGTACCTCACCTAGGGTTAGCCTCTGTGAACTGGTGGCCTCACCCTAACCCTGTCTCGGGCTCGATGGCCCCCTGTGCTCTCTACATTGTGGGTATGTGACTTAGTCCTCTCACTCGAGGCATGATGTGCTCTATACTTCCCATAGGATAGAAAATCTATCCCTACGGCCATCAAAATATCATAATAATACTAGACCTCACCTAAGGCATCTCTCAACCTACCTATTAGCATACTATTTGTGGTGGTGCCATGGCCGGCCCCTATACCTATCTCTGGGACTCTCCCCTTTGGTACTATAAAGAGGGACCATGTCCTTGTGCTGTGAATGTCCTAAGGGACCTTATCCCTCTCCTTCTTGTATATCTCGGGCTCGAAGGGCCACAACCTACGCCTCGCATCTTGTGTAGTGGCCAACTAGCCTTGTAAACCTATAATTTGTGCCTATAGGTGGCCACCTATACCCCATCTCCATCTCCACCCCTATGGGTACTCTATCCTATGCTACCTGGGGGCTTGTAGAGTGGCCACTGTGCCTTAAAAATAAAAACATGTGCCTCTGAGCCTGTCATTTGCCCCTACACTATACCCAACTATGTAATCAGGGTCACCACCTACCCCTGTAGGGTGTCCCTCTGCACTGTGATGGTGGCTAAATCTACTTCCCTAGCCTCGGTGATACTGCTCATAAATGTATAGCCCACCACTACTTGTATCTATCTGTAACACCGGCATCATCAATCTGTCGGTCTCTCACCTGATCCTTCTACCCTATTGGCACTATCGGCTATGGTAGAGGAAGAGGCCTCTCCACATCATCCCTCCTATATTGTGGGAAAGGTGGCGGTATATCCTGAAGTAGCCTCGAACTTTCCATCTAACCCTATCCATAGGTATCATCTCGTGCTCTCCTACACGTCACCCCTCTATCCACCGGAGCAGCTGTAGCTCCTATAGCTCCTCTTCCATCCACCCATATGATAAAAAACCCACATAGGGCCTCCAAATGATGTCCATGCTGGAAAACCCTCTAGAAATCACCTATAATAGGCTACATCATGTGTAGCTCTCTCTAGCACTCGATGCTCCCAATCATAGGCACCCATCACATGAAGCCCACTCAAACAAAACTCAACTCAAATGCATCATCCTAGAGGCATACCAACTGATGCACACATACAATGTGCTCATATGCCCAACAATGGAGTAGGAAAGTACAACACAAGCTAAATCTCTGTAACCACCCATAAGCCCA
The DNA here is from genome assembly GCA_018340775.1 of Taxus wallichiana var. yunnanensis. Classification (NCBI taxonomy): domain Eukaryota; kingdom Viridiplantae; phylum Streptophyta; class Pinopsida; order Cupressales; family Taxaceae; genus Taxus; species Taxus wallichiana. The sequence goes on along the minus strand of CM031234.1, from coordinate 646,067,973 downwards.
TAACTCTCTATATAACTGAACCAGGAATGCGGGTGCCCATGAAAAATGGTCTTGTCCTCCACCATGTCATGCAGAACCCCCATCAATGATTGTGGGAATCTCCCACCCTCCACATCCAAAGAATGTGCAAAGAAACAAAATGCCTCCATCAGCAACACTACTAGCCTCATCTCCTCCGGATGGGCCTAGTACATATCTCCATAGCTCATACTAGCACTATGGAACCTCATCTCCGCTAGCCCCTCACCAAACATGGTCAGCATCAACTCCTCAAAGGCCTCTAAGGAGATAGAATACACCTGCGTCCCCACTATCGGTAGACACAGGATCTATACACATCCTCTAGGGTGACTGTGATCTCACCCATCGAGTAAATGGAAGGTATTGGTCACTGAGTCCCATTTGTCGATGAGAGCGACCATAAAACTCAGCTCCTGGACTACATGTGTCGATAGCATTCGACCCCCAATCAAGCTAACCTCGCAACATGGTGCCATTCCAGTCCTCACATTTGTCACACCCCCTCATACCTCCACAAGCAAGGGAGGTACCCTATCCCACATCCATAATTGGTCCCTCACCTGCACCCAACAAAACACACTATTGTCAAAACCTTACCATACCGAACACACCCCTTACCTCATAAACCTTGTATCAACCCTCACTTCTTATCGTACCCACCCAACCACTTACCCCTTGCTAGACCAATATATTCATGCCATTTATACCTACTCCCCTATTTTACCTCTCATGAAACCTACCCTTACATCTCCTAACATATCCTTACCTCTTACCCTTGCTCTATTGGCCCTATTTTCCCATAAAGTCGGCCGACACCGGTCAACAATGACCGTTATCGGTCATGTGTAACGACATCAGTCACCCATTACTTGACTGATGTTGGCCAAATACCACCAACGTTGGCCAATACTTGACCAACGTTGGTCATATATCATAGAGCCGAATACGTCCAAACCCCCATTTTTCCCAAATTCTCAAAATATACCCTAATCCTCCACTCTAACCTACCCAAACCTATCCTAGCTTCATTCCCAATCCTATTTAATCTACATTAGACCTCCCCACCCCTCATTTCCTTCCTTTTTACCCATACATTCCCAATAATAAACTTACACCCAAATTTTCACCCAACCCCATTTCAATAGCCTATTTCAATCACAAATACAGGATCGGATAGAATCCTACCTCATCTAGTGTCTTGGGCATGGTGGCACATCTGGCTGCTATTTGCCGGTGGTCCACCCAAACCTTCTCCCACCTCTGCCATGTCTAATCACCAAATCCAATCCTCCTGACCTCCACCCAATCACAATCAATCCCCTTGTGCTCATGGACCCATCTACCTAGACCCTCTCACCAACCGGATCTCTCCACCTCAGCAGGATATCATCCCTCATCCTTTCTCCTGACAAAGCACAACTCATTCAACACTCTATCATTTTCACAAAATCCAAAACGTATAAATGAATCTCATATTATACAGATTTTTTTCTTTTTATATACCCATCGACTGACCGATGTTTGAGTTATACCTAAACCGACATCGGTCTCTGTGCCCTAAGCACACCATGGTGGTTATACCTAAAAACATCGGTCATGTGCCCTAAGAAAACCATGGTTGGTTTACCTAGACCATCACGGTTGGTTAGTATGATGATCATCGGTTACCCATCATACATACTCTTGCCCATACCCTTTCCCATTTCTGACCCAACTTAACCAACCCAACCACCATTTGGCCTTACCCACCCTTATCACAACCTACCTCAAGCCTACATTACCTATACATGTCCTTAATTGCATTTAGGGACTTGTTATTTTACCCATACCTCGGCCCTACCCATGTTGTGACCTAGCTACCTGACTGGAACATTGTTAATGACCTATGACCTCATGTGCTCGTTATACCTTGTGACACTATTACCCGTGTTGTTTGACCTAATGACCTTACCTTGCCTATTGTCATGCCATTTATCCTGACCCAACCTTTGGTGTACCAGAACATACCTAAATGTTCTGCACCTGACCTGTGATGTGCTTCCACACCATATCCTATACCTTGGATACCGGAATCACCTCAACCTTGTTTGGATAAACCTATCGACCTTAGATGATGTAGAGTTTGCATGCTCTTCAACCTGGTACCATGCCATAGTTTATACATGTGTGTGCATTTGACTGTTGCTACCTTTGACCCTAGCCCATTACCTTGATTACCCGATTGGACCTTTACCCCATTACCCCATTATCCACCTTCCTCTTCATCACATCCACCTTTATCAAACCACTCACCGATTTAGTCTTCTACCTCATCCAGTTCCTAGTTTGAGGGGGATCACCTTCACCCACACATGGGATAACCCACATCTTATTTTTGTCAGCATCACTTACTAATACAAGCTACACAACAAAAAGGGGAAAAATGTAGACACCAAAATTGGGTCACACTCCCCTTGGTCCCTAGTCAAATAACCTAGCTCAAACATACTCACCTAACCAGGCCCCTTCCACCCCACACACCATTATTAATTTAATTGATTTAATTAAATTATATATATCCTCACAATATTTATTATCTAATTATCTTAATTTCTACCCACCACCTCACCTAGACACCTCATCCAACCACCTCACCCTAGACCTATTCTTGGCATGTTTCCATAACTAACAATAACTAAGTCTTACTTGCCTTAATGAGCTAAGATTTGGTCTAACCCTAAAATCAATCCCTAAAATCTCTCTAACCACATTCCCACTCATTAGAAGGGAAGTTTTCATTCTAATCCATGAGAACAAACTAACTGGGCCCAAGAAATTAGAAAGATCTACCCATTTTAGTAAACCTAGGAATCTCACCTTAACCGATGCCAGTCACACCTAAACCGACTGCCGGTCAACCCAGAACCATCGTTGGTTACCATTTATTCACCCAAACAACCTTGTTTTTGGGTTGGAACATTCTAAGAGCAAGAGAGAGGAGAACAGAGCTACATGCAAAAGAGAACCAACATCCTTTCACATATCCAGACATCCAGAGCCATCACCAGACAAATATTGAAGCATTGCACTCACGGAATCATTCTGGGAGCCACTACTATGATACCAAACACCATTCTTCTGATCAACTACCATTACCATTCAGCCATCAAGTCTGCATCATAGTAAGTACATTTCTACCAGCATTTTCCATTTTAGTGTAGTTAGCTTTTATTATTTCTATCATCAATTTATACTTTGCATGCTCATTCCTCCATCTCTTTCTAGCTTATAACTCAAATATTTCCTTTACCCACATCACCAAATCACCCATTCTTACCTGTTGTTCATTCCGAGTATACCTGATACCCCTATCAACCTCTTTATCCACCCTACCCTCCTTATCAGATCCCAGATCAAACCCTGCAATCAATTTTCCTTGATTCTCTTACACCCTAACCTTACCGATGCCAGTTACCCATGACCATAACCATCATCGGTTCTACATAAACCATCATCGGTCATATTAGACCAACGTCATGGTCTCTCATGTTTATATACCTAACCCAACATAACCCAACAACCTCTCATTAGTTGACCTAAACAACCTAGAATCAGACCCTGACTAGTCCCAACACCCTAACAACTACCTACCTTTCTGATCTGACCATAGCCTAGCCTGTTATGTTAAGATTTTCTTATTTTACTTGAATGAGAAACCTAAATCATATCATCTATAGTAGGATTTCCTTTATTTATGGCATTAAATTGTTTTAAACAGTGGATTGACAGCCATCTAGGAAGTATCACACTTCCGGAGCTAGCACTCGCTAGGAAATCCACTGTCATATATCATTTAACTCCCCTTTTATGGTCTTGTTGTCTATTTTAGGTAGTTCCTCCTAGCCAAAAGGAAGCTCTCACATTCAGCTGTGGATTGAGAAGTCGAATGCACGCGTGCAACAACCTTCAACCAACTATTATAAATAGGTATTCCTCCTCACCCATTACCCTTATCTGTTTTTTCATTCAAAAGGTAAAGAAAATAGTGAAACACTAAGCTCTTCACTTTCTATAATGATGTCTTTCTAGATCCTTCTAATGCAAGGAATATTTCTTCACTGGACCACTACACGCTAAGCTAGCACCTTATCCACTCCACATGCTCATTTGGGTCACACTTTTCTCGTGTGCTTTCTGGGACGCCGAATATGGCTAAGTCATAAAACCCCTTCCTTTTCCTTGCGCGTGCGTGTCTTGGATTATGTTAAACCCTTATAAAACCCTATTCTGCACACCTTCACCTTATGCACCCTTCTTTATATATATCCCGTATGACCACACAAATTATTGCACTTTACCACTATTCGAGGCCCAACATCACCCCACACTACACCTATTCTTCATCCTCGGAAAAACTTGTCTTAAATGTTATCCTGGCAATAGAACCAAGATGTAGTCATTTTTATACCCTTATAACAATAGTCTAATCCCAAGCACATCATCCTATCACCTAGCGGATGTTGGGTACTCTCCCAAGGCACGCATGGGTGTCTATCCCCTTCTCTATGTGAGTTGCATGAGAATACATCATTTATGATAAAATCTTAGATGCAAGAAGGAAAAGAGCCATGCACTCATTCGAGAACTAAGGATGAGTTACTATATAAAAGCATCCATTCGTATAACAAAACAAATATCAAACAAAGAACAGATCTGATCCATAATATAAAGGAAATACATTAGGGTTTATACCCATGAATAATATGTGTTTAAAATGGAGTTATATATTCATATTAATCTTTGTTAAGTAACCATATTACACTCATCAAGGCCATAAAAACCAATGTATCAAATGCGAGATAAACGCGTGTATCAAAGACTCAAACTATGCCCTCCCGTAATAAAAAAGAGGACCACGAGACCCATCCCTCTAGACATGCTACCATTCCTATTGCACTCCTAATGAGAATCCTTACTCATGGAATCCATTTCTATTTCTACAGGGTTCACCTCTTGATCACTACTCGCTCTTAAAAACAGTCCCTAATGTCATCAACACACAACTCTCTCTCTCCTCCTCTTTCTTCTATTCAAGCACCTCTATATATAGATTTTCCTTCACCACCATGCTTTCCCAAAGTAATTGATTAGTTTCCAAGTTTTCTTGTGGTCCTCCAAATGGAGCATACTTTATCTTATCCGAGCTCTCCACTTTTTGCAATGATTTCTTTAATGATCCTTCTATCACATGGATTATTCCTTTCTAGACCACCACATACTGCCAGTTGAAACCTTATGCACTTTGCATGCTCAATCGATCACGCTTTTCTCATGTGCTTCCCAAGACATCAAAATGGCTAAGTCATGAAACCCCTTCCTTTGCCTTGCGGGCGCACATCTTGGGTTCTGCTAAACCCTTCTAAAACCTTGTCTTATGCACCTTCACCTTACATGACCTTCTTTATATATATCCTGCATGCCCACATGCCTTCTTGCACTTAGCCACTATTCTCGAGGCCCAAAATGTGTGTCATTCAAATTCCTCCACCTGGTATTACTAAGTTGAAGCATATTGTAAGAGTCATTAACAAATCAGATTATGTGTTTTAAAGATGAATATTCCTTTGAAGATCTCATTTCTTGGGGGGAAAAGAGAATAAAAGTCTAAATTGTATAAATGCAATGAGAATGTTCACGCATGAGGGGGTTGAAATGTTCTAGTGTTTTAGAAGAGAAGGATAACTCGAGAGAACATTTTTCCAAGAAACATTCTTAGATACCTATAATTTCTTTGTCTTCCAAATTCTATCATGTCAAGATGGTTGCAAGTGTACAACCATTGACAAGAATTACAATTTTAGTTAGCATTCCCTCCTTGATGAACTTGAGAAACCCTAAGTTAAATTGTATATTATCATGAGTATTGTTATTTTTTCCTGTCGGTAAATATATTTCAAATCGACTATTTTTGTTCTTGTTGCAATCTTATGTTGGAAATTCCTCTAAATCACACTAGATCTTGTCCTTGTGGTAGCATTCTGGTAATTATAATTACTTTATAATAAGATCTTTCATTTCATGGTCTAATAAATAGTTTTAAATCCACTATGCATCTATTTTGTTGATAAATATTTTTATAAGTGTATGAGTGCACCTTAGGCGTGATAGATCGGGAACTTTTAGTGTTCTATTGAGTTTTTAGCACAAGCCTTTGTGTTTGAATTCTCAAATATTTTGTAAATAACATGTACTTCTTGGGATTCAATGAGTGCACACCTTTTGGTTGAAGGTTCATGTTGGCAATAAAATTTGTTGGGAGAAAAATTTGTGGGTTTCTTGCCAATACTCTTAGAATCTCGGTCCCTCTATTTGACTGGTAAAACTTTTGTATATGCATGCACGAGTAAAGGTTGATTGTATTGGTTGCCTTATGGTTGTGGATCCAACAAGGGCACTCCACTGACCATATGGAAAAGCTAGAAATTTCTTGCTAAAGAGGAATTTTTCAAGAGAGTGGGAAAGGGAGTGAGAATATAAAGATAAGAGAAATAATGTTGCAAGTAGAAAATTAGAGTCTTGTAGACATCAGTTAAAATATTTATCGTATGAATTAAAATTAAGAAGAAAACAACCCTACAAATGGCAACGAGATGAGTTAAGATTGAGAACTCAAAGTTTTTAAAATGTCCTCATCAAAATAAAGGCATGAAATTCCTTCTTGTATTGATGCTTAAACAAAATTTGTACATAGTATGGAAATGGAAGAAATTTGAGAGTGGGGGAAATGGAAGAAAATGGCTATCTCTTTTTTCTCTCTAAGTACAATGCACTCTTGAGTTTACAAAATCGATCACCAACCCTTTGAAATGGGAATGGCTTTACAATTTATAGGAAGAGAAATGAATCTTCACATACTCCCCAATGACTCTTCGTATGTCTCGACATGACTTAAGACTCTTCTCCTTCCTAGGCAAACATTTGTAGACACCCCAAAATTACACTTATGTTTCAACTTGTTCCAGTGTTATCCTAATACACCATGTTTCTCTCGGAATGTTTGAAGCTTCTCGGGAATAGAATTGCTTCTATCCTTTCATTCCTTTTAGAAACAGTGAGATTAGGGCTAGGAGGAATACATGTTGAATGTTGGGATGGTGTGCGCGTCAGTCAGAGAGAAAGATCGGATCGATTGCAAGCATTCCTTTTTGTCTTGGAAGGACTACTGCAAATAAGAACACAAGACCACAAGATTTGATTAAACAATAAATGAGGAAAGCGCCTTGGGCCCAGGAAATATAAAAATTCCTTTCGAAGGTGGTCATTTCCCTTGCTAATATGAATTAACACAAAAGACTCGCACAATATCAATTAGATTATTTGGTTTGAAAGCGGGTGAGAGGAGGCTAGTTTTGGTTTTTTGGTTATGGTTAGTAAGCGATACCTAGGTTTATGGTAACCGGTGCGGTTGGGTCTAGGAACTATAGATTGGTTGTTTTGGTGGGTGTGTTTGTATTTCTTGGTATTTATGGTATTTGTAAGGCTGGATTATGGATGATCTTAGGAAATGAGATGATGAGGGGTAAAAGAATGGTAGTTAGATGCAATAAAACCTTGGGTATTGGGTTCGGAGCTGGATTTAGGAGAATTTGTGATTCAAAGAGCTTGAGAAATGTTATAACAGAGAACATGTAAGACAAAACTTACTTGGTTTTGGTGAAGATACAAGTTGATCTCCTTTGCTGCTGAAGCTCTTACAGTTTCTTCCCCTGGTCTCTGCTTTCGATCAAGTGAAGGTGCGGACTCTGTTTTTGCTCCCAATGATCTCGTTTGATTCAAAAATCATTGACCTTTGATTTTGGTTCGGGGAGCCCATTACTGAGGAACCGATGGCGGTTACGTAACCGACGGCGGTCGAGTAGAACGGCATCGGTAAGGAAGCGATGAGGCTATTTTTAGTAAAATAGCCCACCTTCCCCGCTTTTCTTAGAGAGGTCGGGTTGCGGAGCTTGGTCAAGTGGCTAGAAGGTCCGTTTTTGGTGCGAGTAAGGAGGCCTTAGTTATGGATGTGAGTCTAGACCAAGTCATAGGTTTTAATTAGGTTAGTTTAGGGTTAGGGCTAGGTCACGATGAGGTGGCAAAATGAGGTGGCGGTGAGGTGATGTGGATTTATCAATTACAAAGTAATTAATTAAATCATTGTGTAAGGTTTAGGTGATGATGTTAGGTTTCGAGATGAGATGCGGGTCACTGAGGGTCGTAAGACATGAATTTGGTGTCTACATTAGCCCCTTATTGTCGTGTGACTTGTTTGGTAAAGCCGCATGTGACAATAATATGAAGTGGTTTCTCTGTTAAGGGTATAGGTAATCCCCCTCAAATCTAGCATGATTGAGTGAACGAGAAATTGGGGATAGGGTTGATAAAGGGTAAATGATGTAGAGATAATGGTGAGAGGGTGGGGTTGGTCCAAGAGAGCAGACACATGTTGAAATGCAATAGTGTGACTAGGGTACATGATTTGACAAGAAAACCAGCAATTCATAGGCAAAGGTCGATAGTTTATCCAAACAAGGGTGATATAATCCTGGTATCAAGGCATAGGAAGTAGCCCCGGGGTATATAACGGGTAAGGTCGAGAGCGTTTAGGCATGTTCGAGTACCAAATGGTTGGTTTGGTTGAGATAAACGTCATGGTCTAGGTTTAGGCAAAGTTGGTTACGTGAGATCAAGTCAAGGACCCTAATCATGCTAAAACACAAGCAGGTGAGCTCGATTGAACAAAAAACTACATGATGTGTGGGAAAAAGTGTATGTTGTTGATGTTGGGCGAGGTATTGAAGTGGTACGGCCTTGGGGTCAGGCCAAGTTGTTGGGTTGCGGCCTTGGGTCGGGCTAAATGGTTGGGAGGTGAGGCCGTGGGTCGGGCCAAATGGTTAGGGTGAGGCCTTGGGTCGGGCCGAATAGGTAGGTTGAGCCTTGGGTCGGGCCAAATGGTTAGGGTGAGGCCTTGGGTCGGGCCAAATAGGTAGGTTAAGGCCTTGGGTCGGGCCGAATAGGTAGGTTGGGGCCTTGGGTCGGGCCGAATAGGTAGTTGAGGCCTTGGGTCGGGCCGAATAGGTAGGTTGGGGCCTTGGGTCGGGCCGAATAGGTAGGTTGAGGCCTTGGGTCGAGCCAAATGGGTAGGTTGGGGCCTTGGGTCGGGTGAATAGGTAGGTTGAGGCCTTGGGTCGGGCCGAATAGGTAGGTTGAGGCCTTGGGTCGGGCCGAATAGGTAGGTTGAGGCCTTGAGTCGGGCCAAATGGTTAGGGGTGAGGCCTTGGGTCGAGGCAAATTGGTAGGTTGGGGCCTTGGGTCGGGCCGAATAGGTAGGTTGAGGCCTTGGGTGGGCCAAATGGTTAGGGTGAGGCCTTGGGTCGGGCCAAATCGGTAGGTTGGGGCCTTGGGTCGGGCCGAATAGGTAGGTTGAGGCCTTGGGTCGGGCAAATGGTTAGGGTGAGGCCTTGGGTCGGGCCAATCGGTAGGTTGAGGCCTTAGGTCAGGCCGAATAGGTAGGTTGGGGCCTTGGGTCGGGCCAAATTGGTAGGTTGAGGCCTTGGGTTGGGCCAAATGGGTGAAGCAAAAAGGTGGATATAGGCGATAGTGGTGAAAAAGAGGCAAGTGGTAAATAAAGGGAAAAATTGTGAGAAAGGTGGAAGAAAAACCGATGTCGATTCTTCATGACCGATATCGATTAAGGAACCAAATACCGGTTCATTAGGGCAAAAAAATCAAACCGATATCGGTTAAGGTGAAAAACCTATAAAAACAAAAACACGGCTTTTCATTGTCACATTTGTTTTTAAAACCAAATTGATTTCTCGCGTGGAGACTTGAGATTGGAGGTTTGATTGAGTGAGTGTGGCTATTTTATTGGCGGAGAGAATTGATAGTGGGCCGTGTGAGGAGGAGGCGGTTGATTGGGTCGGGGACCCAGTGGATCGGGATTGGAGCCATGGCACGAGCGGGGAGGAGCGGGAGGGGCTGGACCAGTTTGGACCGCCATCACCCATCCCACCACGCAGCGATGACGTGTCATTATGCGGGTAAGTTCGAAACTCGTTATTTTATGCATTTGGTTGTATTTAAGCGAAATGGGGGTGTGGGTAGGAATTTGTATTTTTAGTAAACAAGGAGAAAATGGCAATAAATTGAAAAAAAGGGAGAGGGTAGATAGGTAGAATAGGCTAAGGCGATTATGTGGGTAGAATTTGAGGGTGTTTGGGTGGGTAAATGGGTAAAAATAGGCAAAAAATAGGTTTTGGGGCCGCATGGGGTTCGGCTCGGGAAAAAATAGTGACCGATGTCGGTCACTAGGCGGCCGGCATCGGTCGAAAAAAATGCAAGGTGAGGTTGAGTTGGGAGGGACCGGCGTCGGTGGGTGTATCGGCCGTGTATCGGTGGGGTTGGGATGGTTTTGAGGTGGAGTTGGGATGGTTGGCTTGTGGGTTGAAAGGTTGGAGTGGGGGTTTTTAGGTGGGTTTGTGGTTGTGTTGGGGTTTGGGTTATTGGTTGGGTGGGGTTTTGGGTGGGAGTGGGGGTTTAGGTGGGTTTAGGGGTTGGTTGAGTTTAGGATGGGTTTAAGTGTTTAGGGTTTGGGTTGATTTAGGGGTTTTGGTGAGTAGGGTTTAGGGTAGGATTGGGGGTAGGGTAGGGTAGGGGTTTTGGTGGGGTGGGTTGTGTGGTAGGATTTTGGGTTTTGGATTAGGGGTTGTGGTGGGTTAGGGGTTTAGGGTTTAGGTTTTGGGTGGGTTAGGGGTTTGGGTGGGTTGTGGGTTGGGGTGGGTTGTGTGTTGGGTTTTGGGTTTTGGATTAGGGGTTTAGGTGGGTTTGGGTGGTGGATTAGGGGTTTTGGTGGGTGTGGTGGTTGTATGGGTTTAGGGTTTTAGGGTGAGTTGGGGTGTGGGGTAGGGTTGAGTGGGTAGAATGTTGTATAGGTTTAGGGTTGGGGTTTTGGTGGGTGGGTTTTGGGTGTGGGGTGGGTTGAGTGGGTTGTGGATTGTATGGGGTGAGTTGTGGGGTGGGGTAGGGTTAGGGGTTTTGGTGGGTTGTGGGTTGGGGTGGGTTTTGGGTGATAGGCTGCTAGAGGGTGGTAGAGAGTCGGGGTGTGGTCGGGGGATATAAAAGGGGTTTAGAGGGTAAAATAGATGTTGTGATAAAGAGTAGGGCTAAGGATGTGGGTTGATTTTGCGAGCACGTCGCCCGGTTGACGATGCGGGATAGGATGCCTCCACTATTGAGTGCGGATGCGGCCGCACATGCTCTGCGACTCATTGGGCCATCATCACGCGAGTGGGACTCGGCGGAGTCCGAGAGAGATACTGAGCGATAGAGAGAGATCATAGTCGATGGTTGCCCTCATCGAGAGATGGGATCCGGCGACCAATGTGTTCCATCTACCGGCCCGGGAGATGGACTATCACGTTGGAGGGCGTGTATCGCATCCTTCAACTACCTATCGAGGAGAGGCGGTCTTCCGAGGTAGATTCGAGAGGCTGCCATGGACAGCACTCTTTGCAGATTTTGGGGATGCGGCGCGCTTCTTACCTATCACGGTGCGAGTATTGGTTATGGTGACATGTATCGTGCACATCGACACGAGACACGGTTAGCCGTCATCTTGATGATGATCGGGATCACTGCTTTGCCCTCCCGAGACTCGAGGGAGGCCGCTTTCCACGGGCAGATGGGAGTCTTTGCATGAGAGATGATTGAGGAGCATACTTTTATGCTTGGGCACCGTATATACAGTGTAATTATATAGAGAGCTATGGGGCTATCGTCGGATGAGGCGGTCGGTATGTCTACATTCAACATTTTTGTTGCATTGTTGGGCATATGAGCACATCATATGCATCGAGGCCGATAGGTTTACCCAGGCGGCTAGGGCCACGGGTCATATACAGATATGGCTTTCAGAGATGATTGGGGGTCGTGGGTCAGCCACGAGTAGTTGTTGTAGGTCAAGATGTGGCATACTATAGACATTTGTTAGAGGGCTTTGGCAGCAGTAGACATTGTATGGAGACCCTACAGAGGTCACCACCCACAGCGAGAGGAGCCCGTTTATAGTTGCGCTGATCCAGTACACATTCTGGATAGCGGGACGGAGACCAGGGGAGTACGAGAGGATAACCCTAGAGAGGGTATGTAGGCAGATGGGGCTACGACAGGACGAGCCACCTTCCTTCCCTCAGTATAGGAGGGATGATGTAGAGGCCCCATTGCTTGCGCCTGACCACGGGATCCAGATTAGGTTGCTGAGAGGCCAGCAGATGATACCTGAAGTAGATGATCTTTGGGTGCACGGGAGCATACGAGGTTGTGGTGGGCTGAGTCGAGAGAGTAGCCCAGGATAGCACCACTTTGCACGACCCAGACTTAGCTCAGTGATGGCAATGAGAGAGAGATCAGCTTAGGGGTCAGGTGCAGCTCTTACGGGCAGTCAGCTGCTTGCACCGGGCACGAATAGGTATCTTACGAGGGCAAGTAGCTTGAGCTCGAGCACGAGCACGAGCACGGCGGCACCACCACCAATGGCACAGGCCACGGAGTGCGAGGCGAGGCAACACCACCGGTGGCGGCACGGCCACAGTGTGTAAAGTGCAGCGGCACCCCCGGTGGCGGCAAGATGGCCACAGTGCAGTGCAGTACAGCGGCAGACAGTACGAGCACCACTGCAGCCCACAGGCCCCATCGGCCATTTCAACCAGACAGTGGGAAGTCTTGTAGTAGGAGTCCGAGGACCAGCCCCTGTGACCGGACGGTGGCACGGGAGAGGTATATGGAGGTTAGAGCGAGAGGCCGGTATTATCGGGATATTCTTGATGGTACCGGAGTCGAGTATCGCCTTATGCGCAGCCCATAGGCGAGAGACCTCCACGGACCCAGAGATCTCGGGGAGGCGCGATTACAGCCGGTGTGTCCGTGACGGTAGGAGGCGAGAGGCTCCACGGGTCCGGCGAGGAGAGGTGCGGAGGGTGGTGGGGAGAGGCTGGACGATCCCCACCTAGTTTTGTATAGGGACATGGGCACCGGTCTGCTGCGAACCGGTTGTATTGATAGAGGCACTGCGTGCACTATGTATTATTCATTTATTCATTCATTCATATACGGCTGCGAGCCAGTAGTAGGAGTTGTATAGGGGATACTGAGGCTGCTTGAGCCAAGTACATATTTTTTTGATATGAGGACCGGCTGCTGCGTGCCGCTTTGTTGGATTATGAGATCACAGAGGCCCCGATGGGGCACATTGTATTTTGAAAACTTGTATATATATAGAGATGACGTTTTGATCCACATCTTTGTGTTCAAAAAATGTTTTAAATATTTTGTTGATGGTTTGTGATATAGAATGTATGATGAGTTTAATTGACATGTTGATATATGTATGATGTTGATGTCTTTTGCACGTATATATGGATGGTCATGTTATATGATGAAATGTTGCATGTTTTAGTGGTTTGGTTTTGTGACATTGTTATATATGTGGTGAGGAGTTGGATCCAAATGATGTATTTAGTGATAGTTTCTTGATATCTCTGTAGTTGATGGTTTGTGTGTCTTAAAATAAATGATGTTAATGAAATTGTAATGATATGTGTGGTGGATGAACAAATGTGGTCAATGGTATTGTTATGCGGGGAAAAGAGGCGGGCGCGACAAAAGCGAGGTAGAAAATGAAGAAAAGAACCTTGTTGAGAAAAGATAGGTGTGTATGGCAGACATCGGTTAGGGAACCGATGTCGATTACTGTTAGACCGATATCGGTTAAGTAACCGTACTGCAGAGTTATTTAGGTATGAGCTTTTCTAAAAATAGAAAAGCTAGGGTGTGACTTAAGTTTTAATTTTAGAGCCATGCAAGAGGTTAAATACGCGAGCACGATGCTTTTTACGAGGACGGTGTATTTGCATGAGAGATTTGAGTGATAAGGAGAAAAAGAGACAAGGAAAGTGAATGTGATCGAGATTCAGCGAAGGCGGGAAGACGAGTTGAAGCGGGTGGTGATCATGGCGAGAACAAGGAGAAGCATCCGGAGGCGGGGACAAAAGGGAAAACAAGGGTCTCCTCAAGTGCTTGCTGACCCAAGAGGTAACATTTTGTTTGTGGTTTGACTACGCATGTGTTGGGAATAAGGTGGAGTAGAATAAGTAAGTATAGATGAGAAAGAAAACATGATAGCAAGGGTTATAGATGAGGTGAGTGTTATGAGGGAGGTAATTGGGGTTTTGGGTATGTCGATTGTACTGAGAAAGGAATAACGATCAATTTATTGTCGTAGGTGGTTGTTTTAGGCAAGATGCATGTTATTGACAGTGACCGATATCGGTTAGGCATAACCGGTATCGGTTACTGAACCGGTACCGGTTATTTATAACCGATACCGGTTACTGTAGGGATTTCCAGAATGTGAGAAAAAACCCGTGGTGATTTGATTTATTGAACGGTTATTTGTTTTTGTAACGTATGCAGGCAGAGGCGGGGATAAGGATGAATGATAGTGTACCGGCGCTGCTGTCACGAATCCGAGCGGATGTAACACCAGCTGAATGGACATTGATAAATCGTTTGGGGTTAAGTGGAATCCGCTATTATTCACGAATTGCACGGAACCATGCTATGTTGCAGGCATTGATTGAAAGATGGAATCCTGAGAAAAATACCTTCTATACGCCATAGCAGGGAAATGATAGTAACATTGGAGGATGTGTTAGTATTTTGAGACTCCCAATTACAGGAAAACCAGTGTATCAGGAATTACCTAGCGCGGGGCGGGCAGCGATAACAGAAGTATTTGGGCCATATGCACGAGACCTAACACAGCGAGGTTTGTCATTCACATATGGTATAATGTATGCAGCACACCCTGAGGAGACGAGATTGGCCGTGATATTAATGATAGCGGTAGGGTATTATGCGTTACCGAGGGCGGATGGAGGAAGGTTTCCTAAAGCGTTGATGTGTGTTATTTGGGAAATGATGGAAAGGAACGTGACTTTTGCATGGGCACCTGCATATTTGGCGGAGCTATACAGGGGTTTATGGGCTTGTAGACGAGGTCACGGGGCGACATTAGATTGTTCATTTTATTACATTGTTGGGCCTATGAGCACATTTTTGTGTGCGACCCATAGGCGACCCATCAGTCGAGAAACCGGAGTTCGAGAGGTTAGGATTCGCACGATGGGTCGAGCACGAACAAGAGGCAAGATCGAGGGCCACGACGGGTGAGATTGAGCATTACCGGCAGAGATTGGAGGGTGACGATTGCGGATATCGGTTGGAGGCCGTCACAGAAACTATAGTAACGGAGAATATAGCCGAGGAGTTGAGGGTGTAGAGCGATTGAGGTGGATCGCGGGGCATAGGCCGGGTGAATATGAGAGGATTCCTTTAGATCGCGTGCGCGACAATGATTTGGATTTGTGCAAGATATACCCCGGGCTTATAGACCATATATGAGGATAGATGTCGAGGCGGCATTCTCACCTCCTCGGCCAAACACCTCCCGAAGGGCGAGGAGGAAATAGCGGCCGATCGCGGGGTAATGGATGCGAGGCGACATAGGCCTACAGATTATGGTGGGTAGCGGAGCTGCGGGCGAAGTATACGTGATCGTCTGACATAGCCATTGTGATTACGAGCGAGAGAGAGATCGTCTACGAGTTTAGTTCGAGTAGCTCAACGCGCAGTGAATGAGGCAAGAAGATTGTTAGTGGTGGCGAGTCACGGGCGGAGAGACTAGAGGTTGGATTCCTCCATGCGAGAGGCGTATTCATATGTTACGGGAAAGATTGGCGAGATCAGCAGGCGGTACTAATAGCCGTGGTGCCTTTGAGGAGCGAGAGGCTGGCGAGAGGGTCGCGATCACGATCATCACCTAGTTCGAGGTGAGACGTGAGGGTCTAAAATAAATATTATCTAGATATATAAAAATAAAGGTCTTGACACTGCGTGTCGATCTTTAGAGAAGATGTAGTTGTTTTAACATCTAAATAAAAGCGAGCTATGTATGTTGGTTTGAGTTATAATAATAAGAAGAATGTTTGTGTTGTGATTTTTGGTATTTCGGTAAAGAGGAATGTGATAAAAATATTTCTATTTTCCACATATGATACGTTATGATAGGAAATGGTCGAGCTAACCTTGGGAGATCCCATGTCTCCAAAGTCTTGCCCTACAGCCCATTGCACAAAGCAAGGAGGGGCCTCGGACCGATGTAGTTCTCCCTTAGGATCGGGGAGAGGTGAATTTAGGCAATGTTAGGTATGGTTAGGCAATTCGTTGGTTGGCAAAAATGATGCTATTGATAGGATGATGTTGTTGGTATTGGTGAGGTATGCGGTAAGGAACCCTGTCCCGATCAAGATCAACACGCAATTCTAGATGTTAAGCAAAGAGGAAAGGGTGCTCCATAGATGAAAAAGAGCTAAACAAACCACACAACGTGAAGCGAGCTTGAAGTCCAAAGTCCGTGCATGGCAGGAAGTCAATAGGTGAAAAGAGTTGTGCGATCACAACATATCGGGTGTACGTTACGTCCCTTGAGTTGAAGTGAATGGTGAGGTGAGGTGGATGGTATAGGTGAGGTACGGAGAACTTGTTACAAAGTGAGTGTTCGAGATGAAAGAGACGCTACCCTAAATAGACAAGTCCATGACTAAAAAGCTTTTTGAATGAGGCTTTTATGGAATGCGGTGATCGATGAGGGAAGTCTACTGAGGATATTGATTGTTTTATTTCTTGAGGTCTTCATAAAGTGATCAATGCGAGAAGCTTACGATAAGGGCTAAGCTAATGTGTATAGATGTCCTTGAGGAGCAGTCTATTTATAGTAGCGAGATGTATTTTTAGTGCATATTTGTCCTTCGGGGAGCAATCTATAATAGCAAGCAAAAGTTCGGCATATGGTGTCCTTCGAGGGAGCGATCTATATTTAATTGAGATGACCAGATGTTCGTTTGGTGTGAAGCATCTAGTTTATTAGGAAGTTTGACTCAAGAAAATCCCATAAGAATACGGCTTATTTTACTACTTTAAAGTCATGGACTAGACTAAAAAGGTAAGGTATTCTTAAGGTGAGGTGAGGATCAAACTATGTGAGCTTGATTGTATTATGAGGTGTAGGAAATGAAGTGTATGTGGTGGTATGTGAGCTCAAGGGACGAAGCAAGTAGGTGGATAAGAAGTGATATAACACTAATTTCAACAAAGTAGAATGGTCGAAGATGCAAGGCATTAAGGGCTCGAGCTCGGGTTTACCATTAAGCGAAGCTAAGCGATAAGTGCACGATCCATAAGTGTGAGTGATTATATAAGGCCCAATCCAATTGGGAGCAAATTTTCCACGTTTGCTCTTTTCTAGTTTGGTTACATGTTGATTCTCTTTGAGGACCGAGATCACCAACCTTAAAGGTGCGCTCATGAAGTTGCTTATCATAAGCACGATTGATGCGTTTTTGATAGATTTGAAGGTGATCGAGAGTGCAAGACGGCGTTCGTCAAGAAGCTCCAATTGGGCTAACCGCTCTTGGTGGAAATCATCGTTGGTGAGAATATCTTGAAGGGATATTCTAAGGGAGGGTATTTGTATTTCAAGAGGCAAGACAGCCTCGGCACCATATACCAAAGAAAAGGTGTGGCATTAGTAGAGTACGAATGCTTTAGTACGATAAGCCCAGGAGGGCAAGGGGATGTGATCGTGCCAATTTCTTCCAGGATTCATTGACAACTTTCATGAGGATTTTGGTTAGTGTTTTATTAGAGGATTCGGTTTGTCCATTTTCTTGTGGATAATAAGGTGATGAGAAGCTAAGTTTGATGCCAAAGTTATCACAAAGGTCTTCTGCAACAACTTGTTTTTGAAATATTTTCCATTATCTGTTATCGTGCGATGAGGAACACCAAGCGACATTGAGATAATGTGGTGGTTAATGAACTCTACAATTTTTTCTTTTTAGTTGAAATGAGTGGAATAGCCTCCACCCATTTGGTGTAATATTCGGTCACCGTGATGATCCATCGGTGGCGTTGCGAGAGGACGGATGAATCGCTCGCCAATAAGGTCTAAACCCCATTGTGAGAAAGGCGAGAGATCTCGGGTGACTGTAGCGGATGGCTAGGAGTATGTTGAAGGTTGGCATGTTGTTGACACATGACACAACGCTTAACATATTCAGAAAGGGCCATCATTTGAGTAGGCCAATAATAACCTAGGTGAAGGATTCGTTTGGCCACGCAAGGCCGCTTAAAATGCCCACCGCAAATGCTTTGTCATGAACTTGTTGGATGGTATGGGTGACCTCGTGTTAGTGAGACATCGAAGAAGGATGCCATCAAAACCACGTTTATAAAGGAGTCCCCCATAACTATATAACGAGAAAGCAGCGTTTAAGAAAAGCGCGTTTGCAAGATTACTAGTAAGGTCGAAGGGAGAACGAGAAGTCGCCGGTAGTCATGAAATCGGTGATACCAAGTATCCTGCGAACTAGAGACACATTATTTATCATACAAACAACCGGGGCTGAGTAAGATGGGGCAAAGAGTTGTTGGGCCAGGACGAAACTTCAGATTCGGTGGATGAAACCGGAATTTGTGAGGCTAAGCAAGCCATAGTATCAGTAAATTTGTTAGTGGAGCGGGGAATAGTTTGGATAGAATAGTGGGTAAACAAGGTTAGAAGTGAATCCACGTAGTGTTTGTACTTTTGGAGTTCCTCATTTTACATTGGTAGATGCCCATGACTTGATTGACTACGATTGAGAGTCGCCAAAAATATTGATAGATTTGATACCTAAATGCAGCGCCGCTTGGAGACCTAGAACAAGGGCCTCGTATTCCACTGTATTATTAGTGCAAGGGAAATCGAGTCGGAATGAAAGAGGCATAGGCTCGGCGTCGAGAGGAATGAGAACAACGCCGGCTCCTCTGCCGCGGTGGCATTTGGATCCATCAAGAAGAGAGTCATTGGATATGAATCCTCCTGGAGTGAAAGAGTGGCGATGAGTTCGTCAGGGGAATGTGAAATTAGTAAAGCTGTTCCCGGAGTAAAGGGGCTTCCGCAAGTTGGTCTGCGATGGTTTGTCCTTTGATTGATTTCTGGTGGACAAACTCAAGGTCGAGGTCGGCGAGGAGCATGAGCCATCGGGCGATACGTTGGTTTAGATGAGGTTTGGCATACATGTAATGGATGGGGTCGGTGTTGGTGATGATGAAAGTTTTGTGATTCGAAGGTAGTGTCGGAGTTTGGTGGCCACAAATGATAGGGCTAGGCACAACTTCTCTACATGTGTATACCTAGTCTCATAGTCCACCAAAGTACGACTTATATAATAAACGGCTTGTTCTCGGTTGTCGAATCACGATGTACAAGCATGGCTCCTACGGCGTGGTCGGTGGTGGAAAGGTAAAGGTAGAAAGGGCGGTCGTCTTGAGGTGGGATAAGCACAGTGGCTGTAAGAGATACATTTTGAGAGCGTAAAGGCTTGGTGGCACTCTTCGCCCATTGAAATGCAATATCTTTTTAAGGAGGTGATGGAAAGGTTGGCATCGATCCGAGAGTTGGGAGATAAAACGTCGGATAGATTGAACTTACCTTGTAAAGCTACGCAATTGTTTGAGATTAGTAGGTGGGGGCATCTCTAGGATAGCTTTGACTTTAGATGGATCGACCTCAATGCCATGCAAAGAGATGATAAAACCAAGGAGTTTTCCCCAAAGGACACCAAAGACACATTTTTTTGGTTGAAGGCGAGATGAGAATATTGTAACAAACGATCAAAATAATGGTTAACACATCGAGATGTTCACTACGATGTTTAGATTTTCCAAGAAGATCATCGACATAGTCTTCAAGGATAGTGTGCATGATGTCATGAAAGATGTAGGTCATAGCCGCCCGATAGGTTGCACCTAAGCATTCTTAAGGCCAAATGGCATGACACGATAATGCGAAGGTTCCCAAGGGGTTATGAAGGTAGTTTTATGTTGATCGGCAGGGAAACCAAAATTTGGTTATATCCGAAAAACCATCCATGAGAGAGAGCATCTCATGACCTGAAGTGAGATCAACAAGTTGGTCAATGCTAGGTAAGGGAAGTCATCCTTGGGGAAAGCGAGGTTAAGATCTCGGAAATCCGCATATCCGAAGTCCCCTAATGCCGCTTTAGTGATAGGTACGATGTTAGAAATCCATTGAGGGTAGTCAATAGGCGGGATGAAGGAGACAGAAAGGAGTCATTGAAGCTCCTCTTTGACCAAGAGGCAATGCGTGGATGTATTTTTTCTCGAGCTTTTGTTTTATTGGCTTGGAATCGGGTTTCGTGGTGATGTTATGGACAGCAATGTCGAGGATCAATTCTGGCATGTCGTGTAGGACAAAGCAAAAGCTTGGTTACGAGCATGGAGAAAGGTAGTAAAGGCGGCTTGTTCTGCTGCGTTAAGGGATTGTCCGATCTTTACAATGTGAGGATCCTCCTCCGTATGGATGTTGATTTCTATAGTAGATTCATTTAGCATGGTTTGAGTTTCAGATGGTAAGGCGCGTTGAATATAAGAGTCATCTGCGCCAAGGTAAGTGAGGATGGATTCGTCATCCTGGCACTCAACAACATTAATTGAAGGTGAGTCCTCTTCAATCATGTCTGGATATAAAAGGGGGATAGAAGAGGGGTCCTCATTATCGCGTTGATAAGTGAGAGGACCTAAGAAGATAGCATTTATGAAAAAAAAAAGTTAGGAGGGATAGATTCGGGATCTATCAACTCGGTGGGTGACGATGGCAAAGTGGGTGATGATGGTTTGGTAGGGCGGCGTCGTTCTCTTCCGAAGGCAAGCATCACGAGATTCTTTTGGGGTAAGTGTTCTGGAAATCCAAGACCACTATGGTCATTGTGTTTGCGTGTAGTTACGGAATGATTGTGTGTGCGCCTTGTTCGTAAAGACCAAACCAGGGAAACCCTTCCAAGCGCGGCGTGTCAGGGAAGGTAAGGGAAAAACGACGGTTTGTTAGGTATTGGAAATCAGATTGGAAAGGAACCACATCAAGAGGAGGTTCAGGAGTTATGGAAGAGGCGTCGACACCCCCATATGTCAAATTGGTGCGGCAATGAGGTGGTCCGTAGGAGATTACTTCCCCCACACGACGGTCATAGGTAGGATGTGCATGTAACTGTCCGTACTCTTGTGGAGTATGGAAAGAACTAACGTTATATAGGCGATACTCCCCCAGCGTGAGGCGTTGAAAAACATCTACTAGAGGGTCTGAGGTTGGGATGTTATCCGCGGGGAGGGAAGTAGTATTTGCAACAGTGGTTTCATTAGTTGAAGGGGTAGGTGCAGTTGATGTGGATGGTTTAGGTGTGTTTGATGTGGAGGGTTGGTTTGGGTGAATGGGTGCCTTGATTGCACAAGCACGTCATTAGGCTGATATAACATATTGCAGGTTTTGAATGGGGGAGGGTCAGCTTTTACGGTGTAGGATTTTCCCTCATACTCAAATTTTATACATCTATGTAAAGTTGAGGGAACGCATCCCATAGCTCGGATCTAGGGGCGGCCTAACAACATGTTGTATTGAAACTCTCCCTCAAGGACATAGAAGAGCTCAGGTAAAGTACGTGGTCCTACACGAATGTTGAGGATCACAGTGCCTAAGGTAGAGGTAATGGCATCGTTGAATGACCGCAACATGATGGGGTTGGCACACATGTAGCTAGAAGGGATATTCATTTGTTGAAAAGCTTTTGAAGAGATGATGTTTAGGCTAGCGCCCCCGTCAATCATAACCCGACGTACCGAATGTCCCGGACGTAAGCTGAGATGAACAAGGAAGGGTCAGGATCTTCTGTACCAAAATCAACAATTTCGTCTTCGGAGAAACTAACAGCAGCAGCCTGTTGTAAAGAGACAGAAGAAGCTGGGGCGGTAGGTTGTTTGGTAAGGGAGGCAACGTGATTGGGCGTTAGAATGGAGGTAACAGGCAGGGTTTCATTAGGTAAAACCTCAATCCCTTGGAGGATTTCCACAAGAGCTTCGCGATGAGATTCAGAAGTCTGAATAAGATCATACAATGTCATTTTCACAGGTGATTGGTGAAGCTGTTTGATCATGGCTTGATGGGCAACTCCATTGGAGACGGGGTATGCGGGTCCACGAATAACCACTTTGGGTGGTGGTGCGATCGGGATGGTAGACGGAGAAAGAGAGGCGGCAGGTGTGTTTCCTTTAGCTTTCTCATTGTTTTTCTGTGCTCGGGTGGCAACACTGATCATATTAATCTCATAGACTTGAGACGAGGAAGAAGGTTGCGATAAATCATGGTCCTCAAGAGGTGGGGTTGTAATAATGATAGATTTTGGTGAGGCGGGGACAGACGGCATAGGAGAGGGAATCTGAGCTACTCTGGTTTCCCCTTTCATAAATTGTCTTTCTTAACCTGTCGATCTGGGAGAGGTGACTGACGAAGGATGGTTTTTAAAGCTTTGCATCCCTCTACATCATGTCCTGGTGTGCGGTGGTAGGCGCAGATTTTAGACTCATCATAACCTATAGGTCGAGGTCTAGACGGGTCATAAGGTCTGAGTGGGGGTAGGGAAATGGTAGCATTCTCTACTAACATAGCAAGGATTTTGGTGTAAGATCCTTTGAATGGGTCAAAATCAGAAGAGGATGAGGGTACCGATTGTCTTGGTTTCGATACTATTTGGATATGGTTGGTTCGTGCGGATGGTGGTTTAGCCAAGGGGTGTTGGCACGTGGTTTTTACTAGACGTGGTTTCTTTGGCGTAGAAGTTGTATTCAGCTGCTTGGATGATGAAGCTATAGGTGTTGTGGTAGTGGGACACAGCCACGGAGAAAGGGGAGTGGCAGAGAATAAATCCTTTGATGATGGAGTTTGTTTATGGTTGATTGGTGGACCGGATGCGTGAGGTGACAATGTTGATATACCCTTTGATCCTTGTATGGAGTGCGAAGGCGTAGGTTGTTGTAAATAAAACGGCAGGAGGTATGATGTATTGATGCAAGGTGGAGGGATGAGGTCCCAATATGGAAGGTAAGTGTGACAATGATGGTTTTGATTGTGAAAGAGGCATGGATTGAGTTTGTCTCCTAAATGGCGAGGCGGTTTTATTTTGGGATAAATCTAGTCGCTTAGGTGGGTGTGTTAGGACGGGTATTGGTGAGGTCCCAAGTGTAGGGGAAGATTTGGTTAGGTTAATAGAGGTAGATGGGATATTTGGTATAGATACGGGGCAAGAATGAGCACATAGGCATTTTGAGTTTCGTAAACACTTGGATATATGGTAGAGGCGTCTGGATCACTTATCCGCATTTGGGTAGAAAAGGGATACTCAAACGTTCCCACAGACTCGTCTATCTTCGGAGAATGACAAAGTCTTGAGTTTGATTTGTAATTGTTGTACGGAAGAAAGGTGGGTTGTGATTCCAAACACTGTGGGTATGATACATGGGGGTAGGTGAGGCCAATGTATCAATAGATGTTAAAGAGGTCAACCGGTCGTTGAGAAGATTTAGGCGATGAGGGACTAATAGGTAAGAGGGCCTGTTCGAGAGGGTCCGGCATGGTTAAAGAATTTGGTGATGTTGGTGCAAGAGATTTCTCGCCTAAGGATGTCAAAAGAAGTGGCGTATCTTCCTCTTGTCAGGCAGCAAAGAGCGGTAGGAGGAGACATTTGGGAAATGGATAGGTTAGATAACATCCGTTCGCAATCCTCGTAGGGATGTGGTATAAGAAGACTCATCGATGGGAAGAGAAGTCCTGGGAAGTCGATTCCGTATGGGTACAGGAATGATTTTGTCTTGTCTTGATGGTGGTGAAGGAAGTTCGGGCTCTTGTGTTAATGAAGAGGCTTGATTTAAAAAATTTCGATAGAAACCTTTAATGAGAGTCGAAGATGGCATGGATCTCATGAACACTCTCCTCGGCCAAGATTTCCTGATTCATGTTACTACTTTGGAAGAGTGATTTGGGAATGGTTTGTTAAAGATTTTCAAATTTCGGTTGGTGGGGCATTAGGATTATCGAGGGTTATGTCGCTTTGCATCAGCCATTTCTGCACTATGTTTTTCAACATCTTGCAGTTTTCATGACTATGTCCTTTGACGCAGTGAAAGTTACAAAAGTCATTTTCTTTGTACCAGAAGGTATAGCGTGAGTGGAGTCAAACCGGAATATTGAGTTTTAAAGACAAGCCTTTGTGTTTGAATTCTCAAATATTTTGTAAATAACATGTACTTGGGATTCAATGAGTGCACACCTTTTGGTCAAGGTTCATGTTGGCAATAAAATTTGTTGGGAGAAAAATTTGTGGGTTTCTTGCCAATACTCTTAGAATCTCAGTCCCTATTTCGTCGGGTAAAACTTTTGTATATGCATGCACGAGTAAAGGTTGATTGTATTGGTGGCCTTATGGCTGGGGATCCAACAAGGGCACTCCAATAGACCATATGGAAAAGCTAGCAATTACTTGCTAGAGAGGAATTTTTCTAGAGAGTGGGAAAGGGAGTGAGAATATAAAGATAAGAGAACTAATGTTGCTTCTAAGTAGAAAATTAGAGTCTTGTAGACATCAATTAAAATATTTATCGTATGTATTAAAATTAAGAAGAAAACAACCCTACAAATGGAAACAAGATGAGTTAAGATTGAGAACTCAAAGTTTCTAAAATATCCTCATCAAAAAAAAGGCATGAAACTCCTTCTTGTATTGATGCTTAAACAAAAATTGTACATAGTATGGAAATGGAAGAAATTTGAGAGTGGGGGAAATGGAAGAAAATGGCTATCTCTTTTTTCTCTCTAAGTACAATGCACTCTTGAGTTTACAAAATCGATCACCAACCCTTTGAAATGGGAATGACTTTACAATTTATAGGAAGAGAAATGAATCTTCACATACTCCCCAATGACTCTTCGTATGTCTCGACATGACTTAGGACTCTTCACCTTCCTAGGAAAACATTTGTAGACACCCCAAAATTACACTTATGTTTCAACTTGTTCCCAGTGTTATCCTCATACACCATGTTTCTCTCGGAATGTTTCGGCTCTCGGGAATAGAATTGCTTCTATCCTTTCATTCCTTTTAGAAACAGTGAGATTAGGGCTAGGAGGAATACCTGTTGAATGTTGGGATGGTGTACGTGTACCGTAGAGAAATATCGGATCGATGCGAAGCACTCCTTTTGTCTTGGAAGGACTACATGTAAATAAGAACACAAGACCACAAGATTTGATTAAACAATAAATGAGGAAATTGCCTTGGGCCCAGGAAATATAAAACTTCCTTTCGAAGGTGGTGGTTCCTTGCTAATATGAATTAACACAAAAGACTGCACAATATCAATTAGATTATTTGGTTTGAAACGGGTGAGAGGAGGCTGGTTTTTGGTTATGGTTGGGGTAACCGATACCGGTTTATGGTAACCGATGCCGGTTGGGTCTAGGAACTATAGATTGGTTGTTTTGGTGGGTGTGTTTGTATTTCTTGGTAGCTATGGTATTTGTAAGGCTGGATTATGGATGATCTTAGGAAATGAGATGATGAGGGTAAAAGAATGGCAAGTTAGATGCAATAAAACCTTGGGTATTGGGTTCGGAATCGGATTTAGGAGGGTGTGATTCAAAGAGCTTGAGAAATGTTATAACAGAGAACATGCAAGACAAAACTTATTGGTTTTGGTGAAGATACAAGTTGATCTCCTTTGCATCAAGCTCTTCCCGGTTTCTTCCCCGGTCTCGCTCGATCAAGTGAAGGTCTAGACTCGTTTTTGCTCCCAATGATCTCCGTTTGATTCAAAATCATTCGACCTTTGATTTTGGTTCGGGAGCCCATTTACTGAGGAACCGATGGTGGTTATGTAACCGACGGCGGTCGAGTAGGAACCGGCATCGGTAAGGGAAATGAGGCTATTTTTAGTAAAATAGCCCACCTTCCTCGCTTTTCTTCCGAGAGGTCGGGTTGCGGGCTTGGTCAAGTGGCTAGAAGGTCCGTTTTGGGTGCGAGTAAGGAGGCCTTAGTTATGGATGTGAGTCTAGACCAAGTCATAGGTTTTAATTAGGTTATTTTAGGGTTAGGGCTAGGTCACGATGAGGTGGCAAAATGAGGTGGCAGGTGAGGTGATGTGGATTTATCAATTACAAAGTAATTAATTAAATCATTGTGTAAGGTTTAGGTGATGATGTTAGGTTTCGAGATGAGATGCGGGTCACAAGGGGTCGTAAGACACAAATTTGGCGTCTACACACCATGTTATTCACCCATTTACGATTAATTGATTAAATTAATTAATTAATACACATTGTACCCCTTTGGATTAATTAAATTAATCCCATGTATCCTTAGTACCCTTTAGCTAAATTAATTATTATTTATTAATTAAATAATTAATTAATTAAGTGTGTGCACATCCTAGTCATCTGTCACTTGATCAAACTCCACCTAGACTCCACTTAGACTCCACTTGGACTCCCTATCCTTATCCTAGTTAACTACACTTCTAGAATCCTAGAAAGGTGGGGGAAATTAAATTACATGTACAACCACCTTTCTGGATGCATCTTTTTGTAATTAATTCATTTACTACCCCCAACACTATTGCAACTTCCCACAATGCTATTTTTAGCATATTCATTCATCCATGTATAACCAACTTTAACTACTTCGCCTCTATAAATTACAAGCTTACCTTCCTTACAAATCCTCTTGAATCTGAAGTACAAAAACTCTACTAAATTCTTTGTGTTGGTAGAATTTGCATTCAAAATTTGGAGAGCACTCAAGAGCATCCACAATCATCTCTGATATTCATTTACAAGGTTTCACAGAGACCCTTATTTGAGGTTTGTATTGTAAGTTACTAGAAGGTTTGCAAATTGTTTATTTATCTTACATTATAGTGATTTTTCTTTGTTTACATTATGCATGCACAGTGGGACCTACCAAATTTAAATTAAAAAAAAAACAATATAAAAATTTTCAGAAAATACAAAAAAATACAAACTATTTCAAAAATACTTTCCAAAAAAATGAGAACTCTCATGACTATGTAATTTTGTTCATTGTTTTCTTCATCTTATTTTTCCTAATCATCTTTTCCAATCAATCAAGCCACTCTTTTCCATGTAAATTTTCTTAGGGACATCACTTGGCTTTAGATTTCTCTTGGGGGCAACTTGACATATGTATATATTCATTTATTTAGTAGAATTTTTACATTAGTGTGTTTTGTACACTAGCTTGTTTATTTGTTTAAAGTTTGTACATATGGAATTTTGTATTGTATATTATTAGCTTAGTTTCTTATGTTTGATAGTTCGAATAACCAATACTTTATGTATCTGGAATGCGCTCATGGACAATCGGGAAATTTATCAGTATCCTAGTTCACATATAACTTTGGTTTTTCTTTCTTCCTATTCATATTGGGTTTTCTTAATTCTTGTTTCATGTCTTTTTTTCATTTGCACGTGTTGTGTTTTCCTCCTGGTTTATTTAAGCCATGGAATGTCTTCATTTTTGTTTGCATTTGTATTTCAAAACTTGTGAAAATCCAAAAAAAATCAAATATTTTTCAAAATCCAAAAAAATAAATATTTCAAAAATCCAAAAATAAAAAAATTACAAAACTTTCGAACAAACATTCACTTATCACAAAAATCCTACAATTGGAAAACCCTTGAAGTTAATATTTCAACATCTCAATACAATCTTGATAAATGTCATAATTTTATCTATTACCCTAGTGATTGTGTCAATCTTACAACTATCACTTTCTTCCCTTTGCATGATATGTTAACTATGTTTGGGGCAAGTCATTAAATTATTTTTCCTTCGCGATACAACTTCACCTAGGAAATTTCAACTTTGATCATTTACACAATGAATTTATTAAGAGTGTCATAAGGAGTTGCTTTAACTCCACTCTTCCGATCCGATCTTATTCCCACTTGGGATCATTTGTATCTACTTAATCATCAATGGCACGTATTAGGGGCATTGTTGATTGTCTTCTATTTCGACTTTGTGTTTCATTATTGATGTTTACTCTTTTTGGACCACTTACAAGTAGTGTGATTATATATTAGTTCCTTTATAACCCTAGTGTTGGCACCTACTTTGTATGTTAGGTTTGTTTTCCTTTTATCTTTTATTTGTTGTGTGTGTTTTTTACGTGCATCTGGGTTAACCATCTTGATTCTTTCATAATCATGGTGACAAATCTATTGTGCAACAACAAAAATTAGGTTCCTCTAAAAAATTACTCTCAAATGAAGCTCATGCTACAAAAACACCTATTCCCATTCTTGTTCTAGTCCCTTGTTTTCCTTCATATCAAGCGGTTATATGTCGCCTTGCTACATCATCCACCCACTTGAGGGGTCATTCCTTTACCATTCTACTTGTTGGGCATCCAATGCTTCACTTCATTACTTTTCGGGTATCCCAATGTTTCACAATTTTCTACTCGTTGATCTCAGATGCATCTACTATCTTTAAAGCACTATTACTTTGCAATACACTTTAAAGAGGGGTGAAAAATGAGACACCCCAAAATTACAATTCTATTTCTACTTGTTCCAGTGTTATCCTAATACACCCATGTTATTCACCCATTTGTGATTAATTGATTAAATTAATTAATTAATACACATACCCCTTTGGATTAATTAAATTAATCCCATATATCCTTAGTATCCCTTTAGCTAAATTAATTATTATTTATTAATTAATTATGTGCACATCCTAGTCATCTTCCACTTGATCAAACTCACCTAGACTCCACTTAGACTTCACTTGGACTCCACTTGGACTCCTATCCTTATCCTAGTTAACTACACTTTTATAATCCTAGAAAGGTGGGGCTACTTAAATTGCACAAGTACAACCATATTTCCGGATGCATATTTTTACGATGAATTCATTTTCCCCTTTGAAACTATTGTAACTTCCCACAATGCTATTTTTAGCATATTCATTTATCCGTATATAACCAACTTTAACTACTTTACCTCTATAAATTGTAGGCTTACCTTCCTTACAAATCCTCTTGAATTTGAAGTACAAAAACTCTGCTAAATTATTTGTGTTGGTAGTATTTTAATTTAAATTTTGGAGAGAACTCAAGAGCCCAATAATCTCTAATATTCATTTTGCAAGGTTTCACATGAGACCCTTATTTGAGGTTTGCATTGAAGGTTACTGGAAGGTTTGTAAATTGTTTGTTTATCTTTCATTACTTGTGATTTATCTTTGTTTTACAACATATGGTAAGTCACTTTTTATAACATAAAGGTGACTTATTACATTGAAACATTAAGACATACAAAAAAGTGAAACCCCAAAATGAAATTAGAATATTGGAAATTGAGATAAAGTTGGGGAAGAGAATAGAGATAGAGAGAGAGAGAGAGCGGAAAGAAGAATAAGGAATAATCCTACCGATGATGAAGAATCTACCTTAGAAAATTTTGTAGAAGACTTGATCCTTCTAGATGACTTCATGGAATGTTGTAATGTGATGAATTTTGAATCCCTAAACCCTTTCCAAAAAATCCTTCATGAGTTAATCATGGACATGCCAAGTTGAATGAACTTTTCCACCTATGACCACAACTTCCACCCTGCGCATGATATACCTATGACCTGAACCATGTAGTGAGTGTCGAAAGACACTGTCAGGTTCCTTGGGATGGATCTCAAATGCCCTATGAGAAATTCCCATGGAGGATCTTGAATGATGATCCCCTTATGTTCCATTGTGCCAAATCTACCCTTTGAGTGTGATTTACCATTAATAGTAGTTAATCCATATGGGAGACTTATTATTTTTAGTAAGAGCATTTTTACCTCTTCTTGACCATCCCAATGAGATGAACTTCTTCATTCACTCTTGTACACATTTCCCTCACCTTAGCAACTTCTTAGGGTCACTTACTATTTTAGTAAGCACCCATATAGGGAACTTACTATTTTAATAAGTGGTCATTTTCACTATTTTTTACCTCGAACACTCATTCTAACTTCCTTGTGACCTTGTGCACATTATCTTTATGGCAGATCACTTTTGATGAAGACTTACCAAAGATAGAAACATGTGATAGGAAAGCTTACAATTTTGGAAAGTGGCTTTCTGGGTAGACTTGCAATGGAACATATTTTTTCAGACTTGTCTCATCATCACGATCACGCCCTCCAAATTTCACTTCATTTCTTCCACTAGAATGCTTGGTAATAAAATTTAAAATTTTCACCTGGTAGTGGCTTCAGGCATGGAGTTGACATGGTGGCATTTAGTGGAGCTTTAAATTTGCAAGTTTGATGTTTTTCTCTAATCATGATGAAATCAAATTTTTTTGCAATATGTTTTTCATTTGAGATATGTGTGCAAGACTTTTTTAACTTGTTTTCATAGGTGGATTGATGGGAAATATTGAACGAATGAATGTGAGCTAGGACACTGGAATGGGATTTTTGTTGGAAAAAATGATTTAGAACACCATTCAACCTCCCATTTATTATATCTTTATCATCTTAAAAAATTTGGAAGTCTTGAAAAAGAAGAATCTAAATCTGACTTGTATTTTGTAAGGTATGAAGATTTTCGATTGAAGACTTAGTGGGTTATACGGCTAAGTGTAAAAATATTCAATTTCTCTTTGTTCTTCACTTCTTCGATCCATTTTTTCTTTTGAGATATCTAAATTTTCAATGTGAATAGGTATTTGAGGATTTGGTGGCCATGGTGGAGCTGGTTTGGAGTAAGTTTAGTGGTGGACCTCATGTCTTGATAAAAAATAGTGTCATTTAGTATGATTCCTTGTTTGAAGCAGAAATGAAATGGAGGAAAAAATGGCTAAGTGTCAGATTTAAAGCATTTCAAAAATGCATATCAGGGAGTGGGGTGAATTTTTATGTCCCCTATGTCCCTCAAGAATTAAGGGAAAAATTTACATCAATTTTCATGAAGCACCTCATCGTGACACTTGGCAAGAAATAAGTAGCACTTTTTGCAACAAAAAGCACATGTTGGAAGCACATGGGGGTTGAAACTTGGTCGTATGTAAGCACCAAAAGGAATTACTTAGGATGGGAAAAATTTTCATGTCCCTTTTCACAAAGGTAAAAAGGCGACATCATTTTTACATCACACCTCCATGCGGAGTTTTGTCACGATTTGGACAACTGAAGGGGATGAGCAGAACATATTGAAACACCAGGGGTTCTGGCAATGTATAAAGGGTTCCATGGGTGACCATAGAAAAAATAGCATTGGGAGAAATTTTATGTCCCTCATGTCCCTTTTCTAAAGGGATGAAAGGGACATCAAAATGTGTCAGGCTCCTAGAGCTGACACGTGTCCACTTCAAAAAATTGACTAAGTATGAGACTTGAGAGTGAACTTGTGAAGGCCATATCCTAGGAGTTCCCAATGGAGTTTCAAGGTAAAATTTTATATGAATTTGAATGAAAAATGTCTTTTACAGATGCAGATAAGCTAAGGATAGGAAGAACCCACGTGCGAGAGGGCAAGTTCAAATTTAAGACTTAGTTGATTTTGAGCATGAAGACCTATTTTTAGAAGATGGCATGTGGAACACACCAATGATGTAGAGACATGTGTGCCACACATTATCTATCTTTAGAGGATCGGATCAAAGCATTTTGCATGGAGACGAGCTAAGAATAGGATTGTCACTTCAGTTAATTGTAAGAGGTCTATAGATAGCACACTTGCATGTGTGGCTATGCCTATAAATGGCATGTGGCTATTAATAGCATGCAGCCTATTTTTGGAATAGATAAGTGGTGAAGGGAAAGTCCCCACCCTATATATATGATATGAAGTCACATAGTAGAATATATACATAGAGAGAGATGGATGTATGAAGGTATAGAGATATATGCATATGATTGGATTATTGTATCAGATCCATGCGCGCATTGGTATAGATTGACATTATTGTAAGGAGATTTTGTGTTTATTAATAGATGGAAGATATTGGTTGAATCTAAGTGTCATTCTGTGTGTAATTGAGTAGTGCATGTTATTGATTCAATCATGATTATTGTTTAAGCTTGTTCTTTCATAGATCTAAATGTAGCATGCATTGGTAGAATGATGGATTAGTTATGGATATATATGTTTCTTCCTTCATCATGCTAACATCTGCTCTACAACCCTAAAGAGGGACCTGGTACCTTTGTGTGCTTTGGGTGAGTGCTCAATCTAGGCTGAGTGATGTGCTAGCGTGACTAGGGTGTTATCTAGTAAATTCTAGGCTGCATCATTGGTTCCATTTTGGGACCTCTTTTTGATTTTTTTAGGATGGTTCATGATGAAGATGTATCGGTTAACTCTAGCAAGTATTGAGGAGTGGATACATGATCTGGAGGAAGAATATGCATGGTGGTTCAACAGTGGATCTGAGTTTAACACATGCACTTGGGTAGAACAAAATTTATATGACAACCTATATATGAGATATTTTTCACTATCTTTCTAGTAGAACTATATGAGTGGCTTACTACTTATGCATCTCAAGTGGAATTGGAGGTATTGCACACTTGTCTGGACACAGGAAGAATTTTAGGCCCTTTATGATGTTGATTTGATCTGGACTCATGTTGTGGATACATGGTTTCATGGTGTTCTAAATAGTTATATTATTGGAATATTCAATTTTGATGTATTCTTTCCTAGAGGTAGCTGAATTCATTTTTTGGTATCAAGAGGAATATTGCAAGGTATTCCTTTGGCGATCAAGATCTTGATGGTAACTTTGAACCTAGAGAGTAAACCGATGGCTAACTAAACTTCACCATGCATGAGGGAAGGAATAGGTTTGGTGAAAGATGGTAGACCTAGCGGTAGAGAGGTAGAGAGAGGAGAGGTGGCTTAAGTATAATGAGGTGCATGAGAGGGAGATAGAAGAAATAGTGTTCCATTGTAGAAAGTATGGCATTGAGGAGAGAGATGGCTCGTGAAGGATTTAAAGCTCACGTAGAAGACGTGGAGCAGAGCATCAGGAACTCCCCCATCTTGGAAAACATGATAGAGATCCCCCTTGGCCTCACATAGAAGTGTGCTAGTAGAGACTACCTGGGCCATGGGTGTGCATCTTAATCCACCTGGTGACCTAGCCCTTGTGCTTGGTTTTCCAGTATCTAGTATGACAAGTAACCAACAAGCTAACTTGGGAAGTAGGAGAGCAGGAGTAAGTCAGGGAGCAAGTACATCAATGGCAGGATAGATGACTTCAATGATATTTGGAGGAACATTCTTAGGCATCATCATGCATATAGAATGTGAGCAGTGAGAATGTTGGATTCACCTCTGGAAGTGGAACTACCTCACAGACTGTAGGGGTTTAGTATAGTACTACTGTCGGAGCACAGGGGAGTACATCTACAGGTCCTATTCCAACTATAGGTGGAGGATCAGGAGGTATAGGTGGTTCTAGTTCTAGTGGATCTGGTGGTTTTGGAGGTAGAGGAACACAGGAGGTTACGGATCGGGTGTTGTCAAGGCCCACAACAACCACAAAATATTTATATGGAGATGTCTCTTCATCTTCCGGAGTATAGAGGCATAGAGGATGTTGCTTGAACATGTGCATATGTGTGAAATCTTGTGGTGCTAAAGGGATCATGGCTTTTGAGTGAAAGGCAAGTCAATTTGCTACTACATTACAGGGATGTGCACACAGCTGGTATAGGAAGTTTGACCCTGATCAAACTTGTGTGGATTATGTAGCATTGAAGGATGCTTTCTTGAAAGAGTTCCATATCCCTGAGTTTGAGTAGAAGAGTATTAGTGCGCTCAAGGATATCAAGCAAGGCACTATTGAGAGTGTATGTGAGTATGATGCCCATTTTAAGACACTTCTATCTAAGCTATCTTATGATATTCACACAAGCCAACATGCACAATGGTTTGTTGGAGGATTGATTACACCATTTAGAAGGGTGTTGTCACATAAGACATACACTGATCCATGTGAAGCACTGGAAGTAACTTTGCATGTTGAGGTAGTTGGGAGCATTGACACTGGTGTTAGTCCATTCTTAGAGGCACAAATTGCAGCTATGGAAAAGTAGTTAGAGAAGCTATCAGACAAATTCAGCCCATGAAACATGCTCAGGAATTTGGTGTACAGATTGTGAAGTGGAAGGTCACACCAAGGATAGTTTCCCTCACATAGATCTATATGCTCATTACTATTGGATTGTGAGATTTATCATTTGAATCATGATGCTAGTCATTGTCCTTTGTTATAGTGTGATAAGGAAGAATGTATCTTTCTTTTGCAAAATTTTAGAGTCCATGACCCATGATACTAAGATTTCGGTTGATTGGTTAGATCCAGGATCATTATAGACATTGGGGTATGACAGAAAGTGTAATAGATAATTCTAAGGGTAAGAATGAGCACCAGGATCGGGATCATAATCAAACATGCTATGATAGGAATGAGGGGCATTTTGAAGGAGGTCATGGAAGGGGACGTGGATATCATGGTGGATATGGAGGATGAGGCTGTGGTGGAGGAAGAGGTGAGTTCCCTCATGGAACATGTTATACGTGTGGATCTCTAACCACTATAGGTGTGAATGTCCTCAGAATATTACATGTTCTTTTTGTGGAAAGAACCATAGCTATGAAGAGTTCCCAGGACTTATATGAGCATCTGAGTAAGCAAGCATAAGCAAGAAAACAAAGGTGTCGGGATGGTTAGAATCAGTGCGTGGTAGAAGATCAGTGGATGCCCAAGATAGCAGAAGGACCTGAGGCATTGACAGTGAAGATTACTACATGAGAGCTGAAGTGGCATGTAAGAGAGGCATTACACTAGAAGCCTACGATCACAAGGAGGAGGTTTTGCATGCAAGGTACCAGATCCTGCTCATCAGAAGGAAGTTTACCAGGATACCATGGAAGTGCTAAGGAATCTTTAGGGGTGAGATACTGATACTTAAAGGAGAAGAAAGCATCGAGAGATAGTCCAAAATGATATCGATGATCTGAGAGAAGTGTGCAAAATGTTGCGCGAGGAGAACATCATTCCACTATTAGGAAGTTGGTTAAAAGGAACACTCACTGTGTAAGTATTGAGATGGATGGTAGATCCTGCATGTAAATCTTCCCCCTGATAGCATTGACTATATAAGGAAATTACTCTGAAATGTTGTTGTGGATGGATGGCTACTGAGCAACATATTGATTGATACAGGTGCGGAAGTAAATGTGCTTACATTAGATGCATGGGTACAAATGGGGAGGCCTCCATTGCAGCCATCATCTAATGTGTTGTTTATGGAAAACAGGACTAAGGCCACTCCCATAGGAGTTTTGAAGGATG
The DNA here is from genome assembly GCA_018340775.1 of Taxus wallichiana var. yunnanensis. Lineage (NCBI taxonomy): Eukaryota > Viridiplantae > Streptophyta > Pinopsida > Cupressales > Taxaceae > Taxus > Taxus wallichiana. Next base: position 646,032,551 of record CM031234.1, on the reverse strand, counting down.
CATCTATAACCATACTGAGGGCCAAGTTCACTAGGGATTTTGAGGTATTAGCACTTGAAAAGTAGACAATTTTCCAGCCTTGCTTGGATGCCCTTGGTGTTATGCGAATAATGTTGACTTGAGATTCAATAAGGGGTATATCAGCTTTGAGAACAAGGAGGAAAGAGTTGTGATACCTCTAATAGATGGGAAGTCTACACCATATGTTGAGCCTCTAAGTGAGGAGGACTTAAACAAAATTTATGTACGTGTTATTCAGGACCCAGAGGTCAATGAGCCATCAAAAGAAGGCATCCTATAGTGGGAGGATTCTCATTCTATTAGTGATACTATGAGTATTGCTTGTGAAATTGGGCTCATGGTACATATGAACTAGTAGGGTGTGAGGTAAAAAGTGTGGTTGTGTGCAAGAATGGACTTCATTTGGTTTGATGGATAGGTAGCACAGTACCTTGGTATATAGGGGTAGAAGATCTTCTGTATTTTTGAAAGCCATGGAAACATAGTGGATAGATCAAATTAAGAGAAGAGATATGTTAGTATATACCTTATGTGGGACAACAATGCGCATTGGTGGGTAGTCCACAGAGATAATCTTATAAATGGGAAGAGATTGGAGTCACCTTATCTATTAGGTTTGTAAGGAACAATGCACCTATGTGTAGATCTGCACTTATCATGGTGATCAACTGTTAGCATCACATTAGCCAGTGTGAGAGACTCTGGATAGTAGGATAGGAAGCATTACCACCTTCACTCTGGGTGCATAGATTGTACTCTACTCTACAAGGATGCACATGCATGCTAGTATGTATATGTAGAACTACATCGAGAGACTGGAAACTGGAAAAATTTGACTATAGGAATGATCCAGACCTTTGACTACTTTTCTTCCCAACCTCAATAGAAGAGGCATTAAAATTTGTCAAGTGCTTAACTATGGGAGATAGTGCAAAAGCAGAAGAGCATATTCAGGAATTATTTGGTGAGATAGATTCAGAGCGCATTTTGAAAAGGAAGAAGAAATGGACTCCATACTACTTGAATGTGCTTTCCTTGAGAAAGAGAAAGGAAAGATGGTTTACATCGTGGATGATGAGGAAGTTGAGAACCTAGATATTGAACATTCACAAGGGGTGCGAGGTCTTGGATAGTGCAGACAAGGATACGTGCATGCCTATCATGAACCCATGAAGACAAAGAAGGTGAATATAGGTTGGAGGTTGAGCCTAAGGAGGCCATCATTGGAGACTACTGGTCAGACTTGGAGGTAGAAAAGATCATTGAGTTACTCAGGGATTATCAGGACTTATTCCCTCGAGGGTATCATGAACTTAAAGGTGTGCATGAATCACTTGGGGAAATGAAGATAAAACTTAAGGATGGTGCACACCTAGTTAGAAAGAGACCTTATAGAATGAATCCTAATTTGTGTGAAAAGGTAAAAGAAGAAATTGATAAAATGTTGAAATCTGGAATTATCAAGCCCCTTGATGAGTCAGAATGGGTTAGTCCAATGGTGATTAGTATCAAGAAGGATGGATGAATTAGAATATGTGTGGACTATAGGGAGCTGAATGTTGCATGTGTAACAGATCCATTCCCTGCCATTCATTGAGGAAATACTAGAAGGAGTGGAAGGGTGCGAAATATATTCTTTCACAGATGGGTTTTTAGGTATCATCAGGTTAGGATTGCTCAGGAGGATCAAGAAAAGACAACATTTACTATTGAATGGGGTAGTTTTTCCTATACTGTGATGCCTTTTGGATTGAAAAATGCACCTGTTGTATTCTCATGCATAGTTGTTAGGCATTCAAATATTTTATTCACAACTTCTTATAGGTCTACCTAGATGATTGGACAATATATGGGCTTGTGAAAGATCATTGTGACAATCTGTGCTTAATGTTTGAATGGTGTAGAACAATTGAGTATCTCTTTGAACATCAAGAAGTGCATATTTGCTACACCATTTGGAATATTGTTAGGACATATAATCTACAAGGAAGGTTTTTTGGTTGATCCAGCTAAGGTTGCAGTCATTCTAGGCACTTGGAAGCACTGCCGAGTCAAAAGTGAGGTGTGTGGATTTTTAGGTCATACGAGGATATTATAGAAAATTCATCAAAGGGTATGCCAAAATTTTTGCACCCTTGGAAGAGTTACTAAAAGGAAAGGTACATTTTATTGGGAGAGAACATGAGCGTGCGCGTTTGAGATATTAAAGGAGAAACTTACTACTGCGCCCATTATATGTTTTCCCTCATGGGATAAACCATTTCATGTGCATGTGGATGCTTCTGGCATGGCCATTGGTGTTGTGTTAGCTCAACCTGGTGAAGGTATTATAGATCATCCAATTTGTTTTGCTAGTAGGAAGTTGACTCTGCTGAAAAGGAATTATACAACTACAGAGCGCAAAGCTTTGTCAATGATCTATGCATTGCACAAGTTTTGATAGTACTTGTTAGCAACACCATTTTGTTTTATATAGATCACATGGCATTGAAGTACTTGGTAAAAACAAGCCCATCTTAGGGGCACATATGCAGATGGGTACTCTATTTCAAGAGTTTGATTTCACATAGTTGTGGTGAAGCTAGGGAAAAGTAATTCTGGACCAGACCATTTATCTAGAATCAACTCAGGAGAGGAAGCACAGAACAATTGAAGAAACCATGCAGATGCACAATTATATAGGTTACAATGCATGCCATGGAATTAGAAGACATTGTTGTCTTTCTATGAACTGGTGTGGCACCAGAAGGAATGAAGGCATTAGAAAAGAAACAGCTTGCTATACGTGTGACACCATTTATGTTAATCAGTGGTGACCTCTACAAGTTAGGTAGAGATGAAGTATTACCATTGTGTATTAGAGCATGAGTGCAAGGATATTATGGAAGAAGCCCATGGTGGTATTGTAGGAGGCCATTATGTAGGTGATGTGACTGCCTGGAAGATCCTACTTGTTGGATTATGGTGGGAGACATTGTATAAAGATTGTAAAGAATATTGTAAGGTGTGTGATCATTTTTCGCACCTAGGAAAACCAAGGAAAAGAGATGAGATGCCTTTGAGACCAATTACTAGTGTTGAACCATTTGAGAAATGGGCCATTGACTTTGTAGGACCTATTTTTCTAGCCGCGTGTAGGACTGGATCATGCTATATCATTACTTGCATAGATTATCTCACATGGTGGGTAGAAGCAGCACCTACGAAGGACTATACAATAGCTACTGACAGCTAGGTTTCTATGGGAGAATGTTCTTACAAGATATGGATGTCCTTTAAGCTTGACAAGTGATAGGGGTACACACTTTTTGAATGAGACAATCAGGATCCTATTAGATGAGTTTATGGTTGCACACCATAAAACTACACCCTACCATCCTCAGGAAAATGGAACTGTTGAGGCTTTCAACAAGATTTTGAGCCAGACTTTGAAAAAAATTTGTGATGTTGGAAGAAAGGATTGGGATGAAAAAGTGTCAGTTGTTCTTTGGGCATATAGAACAACTTATAAGAGATTGAACAAAGCCACACCATTTCAGTTGGTGTTTGGTGCAGAAGCCATTCTCCCTATAGAATTTATGTTACCTTCTTTTGCATTTGCACGTTGGAGGTCTAGCTGATGAGTAGGATTTAGAAGAGTGTATTGAGAAGATGATTCAACTGGATGAGTGATGAGCCATAGCACGATGGAGTCAGAAGTAGGAAAAAGCTAGGAAGAAAGCATGGCATGATAGAAACATAAGGGATAAGAAGTTTGAGATTGGACAAATGGTACTTCTTTATGACTCTAAGTTCTTGTGCCATCCAGGAAAGCTCAAAGTACATTGGTTGGGGCCGTATGTCATCACTTACATACTTGAATCAAGGTGCTTTCAGTTAGAAGCACTTGATGGAAACATGGCTACTGGTTACTTTAATGGGAGTAGGATGAAGCCCTACTATAAATAAGTCTTCTTGGTGTTTGTAATAAGGTAGTATTGCCATTTAGATTAGGTTTTCAATTATGTATTTCCTTAATGTATTTCCTTCATTTTCATTATGCTTTGTCAATTTAGTTGTTGTTTTTGTGTAATAAGTGTGCTTTGCTTGCATGCATGAAGCTAATTACTATGTGAAGAATGTTTATGCGCAGAGGACTACACATACTTTTAGTGTGGGGTGGTTGTAGTTATCCAAGTAAAATACTGTGGGAATTGAAAGGTGAAAGGAATAAGCTGCTATGGGTGTGCTTTAAGTCAAAAGAAGATTGCTTCTCAAAAGTGACCAAGGATGGAGATGAATGAAAGGATAGTATAATGTGAGGTAAGAGAGGCCATGATAACTACCAGGAGAAGGTACAGTGATGAGGTACTCGGGTGCAAGGGTGCTGTTGAAAGAAGTTTGTATGACCAGAGGGTAGGAAGGTGCGCTAGAAGGTTATAGCTGGGGCGTGAAGATGTACCACGTGGAATGAATGAATTTGGTCAATGAATGAGAGGATATTTGGTAGGTGAAGGAGTAATAAATGCATCAAAATTTGAAAAATTATATAAGGATGGGATGTAGATTCATTTTTACCATTGTGACTAAGAGAATTTGAGAAAGAGCTAAGTGTGAAGAGCTGAGTGATCGGGTTAAGGTGTGAAGGGTGTGAAACCAAGTGTGACAAATAGATCTATGTGAAAAGAAGCTTGCATCCCGGTGGTGAAGGGTTTGAGTGAAGTAGGAGACAGAGAGGAGTTAGGGCATGAAGTTTCCACCTAGGGCATGATTGAATTGAGCTAGGGTTTGATTTCACAAATTATAGAGTTAAAAAGAGGAGACGTTTGCAAGGTAAAAATGGCACCTAAGAAGGTAGTTGCAGTAGTAGAGAGCAAAATAAAAGGAAAGAAGAAGGTGGTCATCGAGGAGAAGAGATGGCACCGAAAGTGATTTTTAAATGCAATATCTAGAAGGAGTCATCATCGGCTAAGAATGGGATTCACCTATCAGAAAGAGAAAAGTGAGTGAATACAATCACAGGACCATGGAGAACAAGAAGGAGCTCGATTCCTTGCTCACTTTGCTGAGGATGAACAAATATACGATGGATGACATGCCGGTTTATGATGATGTAGGTGAGAAGCTTTGAAAGAATTGGGGTCTACCAATTATATGAGCTTCCATATTTTGGGAAGTATGAGCCCTTGTATCAGTGGCTCATGAGCAGAGTGCACGAGGACTTCTTCTACTTTGCAGGATGCAGAGTTAGAATCTCATCTGTGCTTATCTCATCAGTTATAGGTTTGAAGGCCACAGGAGAGGACATAAAGAATGATCTCATAGATAAAGCCATGATCTTAAAGACTAGAGATAGGAGTTGGGGTACTTGAAGGGTCGTGCGGTATGGATATAGACAAATTGAAGAACTATCTAGTTGTTGCAAGAAGCAACACACCTTATTACAAAGTTGAATGATCAGGAGTGGTGGTCATAGGTAAATACTATGTGGTTACATTTGCATGTAAGATGTCAGAAGGGGAAATCTACAATATTGTAGGCTACATTGTAGAACAAATAGTCGAGGAAGTGCACATAGGAGGGAAGATCAGCTTTGGGGTTGTTCTACTATCACTAGTATTCATGGAAATTGGAGTACCAGATGGGTGAAGGAAAAGGTATGGGAATACCCCATGGAGAATAAGTCACCAGTTGAAAGGTTCAGCAAGTACCTATGTAAAGGGGCCATGATAGATGACATAAAGAAAAGGGTGAGAGAAATGGTATGATAGGCTCCACGTGGCATTTGGAGAAGAGTGGCACATCCCAAAGGACCTACCATTAGTAGTAGGGAAACAAGTCAATTTTTGTATATCAACATTTCTGCATCGTGTGCGCTTCCCAATGAGAGATGGAGTCTAGAGCCCTTGGTGTAAATTCCTTACGCATTCACTGCAAGGTATTTCAAGCATCTATTCACATAGATTTATAGACACATGCCAACTGGTATTCAATGTAGATAAGGTAGATTATGACTACCATACGTTGAGGAAGAAGCATGTGTATCCTGGAAGAAGTGCCTACATTGAGAGGATCATTTTAGAGGTGTTGAATATTAAGCCAATAAGTCTAGTTGTAGCAGATGTAGGGGCAGCATTGGTGTATCTTTGCTGAAGCCCAAGATGGAGAAAAATAAGTATGTAGAGAATGAATTCACACTCCCAGGGGCCACGAAGGGTAAGCACACAATAGAAAACATATCGGCTGCACAAAGGCCCATAGAAGTTGTTGAAGTAGAGGGTGAAGAGGAGGAGCGTGAAGATAGTGGAGGCTTGGAGCGTAGAAGAAAGCAACCATATGATAGAGAAGAGTCATGGTGCATGCCACTCCACCTCAAGGACAGGATGAAGAGGAAGATATGAGAGGTTGAGAAAGGGGGAGCATAGATTTAAGAAAGTGTTTAGATGCACAAGGACTCAAAGTGGAACCCCACAAATGGTACGGAAATCACCTCGTCTCTCTCCACACAAGGAGACCGTTGAACCAAAGAAGAGAAGAAAGTTGAAGTTGGATAAAGAAGTGGAGGAATCAGAAGAGAGTGAGTGCATGCATCTCCTACCCCACTCGAGAAAGAAGATGAGCCACAGAATGAGGAAGAGAAAAAAGATGAAGAGATGAAGGATGGAGAAGAAAAAGAAAAGGAAACCTCCGGATCCACGCATGTGACTGCTCAGGATGTAATGGGACATGATCCTAACCTTGAAGCTACAATTCCCAAGGGTCCTAGATGAAGAGGATGAGTGGAGAGCACATTCCACTAGCCATGGGGTATGTAGAGGACGTAGGTAAAATTTTTGTGCCCGCTTCCAGAGCATGATAGCATAGAAGGATTTATTTGGTTGGGAGCTAATGGATGAGGATATGGTGATTGTGTGCACTCGAAAGAAACTATCATGGTCAATGCACACCCACATGGATGAGCCTAACTTTGATGTATGTGAAGAGTCATGTGCATTTGAGATGGCTGAAGAAGGCACCACAAGCTAGACATATGATAGTAAAGCCTACTGTCATGTCGGATGAGCAGGTCAACAATGCATTGGTGAAGGAAGGTTTCTGCTGAAGTTCTAGAAGAAACATGGATAAAGCTGCAACAATCAGAGCATTTGAGGAGCTAAAGACAAAGGATGTTGAGATAGCGTGCATAACACAAGAGAGGGACTTTGTACAGAAGAAGAATGAAGTATTTATCAAGCATCACAGAGGAGATTGGGGATAATGTCATCAAAGCTAGGCCACACTTGGAGACCAAGGTACCACAGATGTTTCCCTCAGTGATACATTATGTAGGAAAGTTGGTGGACCTGGTGCTTGAAGATGAACCTCTACACATGACAGTGCCAAGGAAGTTAAGCAAGAGGTAGAATGAGAGAAAGCCTCAGTGATGTGAAAGATTGCATCTATGAAGGGTTGTTGCAAGCACTACAAGAAGTATTGAAGAAAGCAGACCAGGCTTTGAATATATGCACAGATCTCTAGAGGTGCTTATCAGCATAAAGACCCTAGAAGAAAACAATGAGGTCCAAAAAGAAATGAAGGATGAGACATTGGGGGCCATGCAGAAATATTTCAATAGTTAAGTAGAAGCGCATGAGGCCCTAGCAACAACACAAGAGCGCATAAGACTCGAGTTGGAAGAGCTTGGGAAGCTCATTGCATAGAAGATGGATCTTTTAGAAGGAAGAATGACATCAATGTCAGCATTGTGTTGGTTTTGTAGAATGAAAAAGGAGAGATTGTGAGGGATGAGTTGGAATCCATTGTTGTGGACATTCCAGAGAAAGTAGAAACAAGCACTCGTTGAATGGTAGGCCTTGGAGGCCAAAATAAAGGAGGAGTATCAGAGTTGATACTTCAAACTGATGCAGAGGAGGTTGCCTCATAGCCTCATAAAAATTCTTTATTTATCTACATTCTTTCATTCTTATTCTTTCCATTCTTCTATTCTTTACTTCAATTTTTGGAGATAACCATTGTCGGGATGACAATGAGATTAGTGTGGGGTAATGTTGATAAGAGAATACTTGTTAGAGATCACACAAGAAGTCCATGTGGGAGAGAAGGCCAGGATCAAGGGTGCGGAGGGACAAGGAAGAACCGCGTGGAGGGCAAGTTCAACATTGGGACTTAGCTGATTTTGAGCATGAAGACCTATTTTTAGAAGATGGCATGCGGAACACACCAATGATGCGAGAGATGTGCGCCACACATTATCTATCTTTAGAGGATCGGATCGAAGTGTTTTGCATGGAGATGAGCTAAGAATAGGATTGTCACTTTAGTTAACTGTAAGAGGTCTATAGATAGCACACTTGCATGTGTGGTTATGCTATAAATGTGTGTGGCTATTAATAGCATGCGGCCTATTTTGGAATAGATAAGCGGTGAAGGAAAGTCCCACCTATATATATATGATATGAAGTACATAGTAAATATATATATAGAGAGATGGATGTATGAAGATATAGAGGTATGCATATGATTGGATTATTGTATCAGATCCATGCGCGCATTGGTATAGATTGACATTATTGTAAGGAGCTTCATGTGTTTATTAATAGATGGAAGATATTGGTTGAATCTAAGTGTCATTCTGTGTGTAATTGAGTAGTGCATGTTATTGATTCAATCATGATTATTGTTTAAGCTTGTTCTTTCATAGATTTGAATGTAGCATGCATTGTAGAATGTCCAATGTGGCCATTTTACTTGAGATTTCAAATATTCATCTCCAATATCCTTGTGTGCCATACTAATCAATGCTTTTTCTTCACCTCAAGCCTATCCTTTACTTCTATGTTCATTAGGTTCTTTCCTTTAGGACCTCATTATCCTTATCCTTATTATCATCCATCAATGTCCTAATGGTTGTTTCTTTATCTAAGCCTTTCATATGTGCAAACCTCTGTAGATACCTTCACTAAGGCATTACTCACTTTCTCATCAATATGACATATGTAGGTTTAACATTCACATGTTGTATGTGGGGAAATTTCTCCATCCTATGTGAAACACATGACTCTTCACACATGTTGAAATTAGGCTCATCCATACGAGTCTGCATAAACCATGATAATTACTTTCATGTGTGCGTGTTCACCATTTCTACATCCATCATCTCCCAACCATACAAATATTTAAGCTCCACATGTCATACATGGGAACCATGCGTGTATGATTTTTATTGTGTCATCCACATATCCAACTACAAGAGTATCATAGTCTTCACCTTCTTTATCCTTCCTTGTTTGCTTTCCTTTTGGAACTCGGATGCCTAAATCCAAAATTAGGCCTTCACCCTCTTGTAGTAGTATGGGGCATGCCAGAAGGCTCACCCTTATATGTTTCTATTTCTATCTCCTTCAGCTCCTCCTCATCATTCTTCATTTCTTCATCATGAGGCTCCTCTCGTATCCTCCGGCTGCATTAGAGTACTAGATGTGCTTTACCCATATTCATCCTCCTCTAATCGTTCTTAAGTTTTAACTTGCACCTTTTCTTCTTCTTAGGATCCACTTTCTGAGGTGAATTCCTAGGTGATCTCCTTAAAGGTTGTGATGTTACCATGCTATAAGCCCTTCTTCTTTGAACACCCTTTTAAAAATGTGGCTCCTCGGTGGTTTTCTCTACATTTATCTCCATGGTGCCTCTCTCTAATAATTCATCTTCCTTACTGTAAGGGAGGGGTCACCTCACGCTCTCTCTTCTCCCCAACAGTAGGTTGTCTTCTGCCCCTATGTTCCAAGCCACCACTATCTTCATGGATTTCTTCTTCTTCTTCTAAAGGGGGTGAAGTTGGTTCCTCATCAAAGTGCCAACTGTATGCTTCCCCTTTGGTAGGCCTAGAAGTTTAAACTCATTCTCCACATATACCCCCTTCTCCAACCTAGGCTTCAACTAAATGTATACAAGGGATTCCCCCTTCTCTCCAATTTCCAAACTCATATCATTTATATTAATATCATCAGAAATTAAATGTTCAATATATGCAGATGTACCAGGATAGACATAAGTCTTTATAAGAGTGTGGTAGTCATAATCTACCTTGTCATCATTAAAAACTAGCCGCAGTGCATTTGAGAACCTATGTACAGAAGCTTGAAAGAAACAAATGGTGAAGGCATGAGGAAGCTTACACCATGGGCTCCACTTCCCATCCTTCATCCCAAAACATGCAATAGTGAAATGTTGATACATCATAAACTTTACTTGATTACCTACTACTGCCAGAAGATCCTTTGGTATTCTCCACTCTTCTTCAAAAATGTGACATGGAGTCACAAATACCACAACTCTACCCTTTGTTTAAATGGGCCACTCATGGTCCCATCACAAGTGTATTTCTCAAATCTCTCTATAAGAGATTTCTTCACCTCAGGGTATTGCCAAATTTTCTCCTTGGGCCCATCTAGTACTCCAATTTCTACAAAGACAAGTGACAAAAGTATAGCGCCAAAACTAATCTTATCTCCACTATATGCACTTCTTCAATTATAGTTTCAACAATAAACCCTGCCAAATTGTAGGCTACACCTTCAGACATCTTCTTTGCTATGTGTAGCCATAATGTGTTTACCGTGACCACCGATCCTAGTCATTAAGCTTGGTGAGGAGGTGGTGCACCACTGCCTGAACCACATGATACTTCGTAGCTTTCCTATATCCATTCCATGCCCTCCTTTAAGGTAGCCTAACTCCTTCTTTATCTTCAAAATACCCTCCTTTTCTGAAAAATTGCTACTCACTTCAACGCCTAAAATTCTAAGTCCTATCAAGCTCCCAATCAAGGGTGCGGTGAGCCTCATACAGCCATCTAACAAAGTAGAAAAAGTCCTCGTGGACTCTACTCATCAACCATTGGTATAATTTATTTGGTTTACCAAAGTAAGGGAGTTCATATAACTGTAGAACCCCTACCTTTCTTAAGAGCTTCTCATCTACATCATCATACAAGGACCATATCATCAGGCATGTGCATTTGTTTGTCTTTCGTACCAACAATTTCTCTAGTTCATTTTTGTTATCCTTCATTCGGTGATTGTAATCACTCACTTTACTATGAACATGTGAGTCCTAATCACGACCCATGAAAACCCCTTCCGGGTATTGCATTTCCAAAAATATACTCTCTGGGGCATCCTTTCTTTGACTGCAATTTCTTCTTCTTTCTACCCTTGTGGCTACTCCTAGATGCCTTCTTTGGTGCCATCGTAACTATAAAGACATGTTATATTTACTGCTTTGAGCTCTAAACTTAAATCCATGTAACCTAGCTCAAAACCGTGTGCCCTAGCTCAACTCCAAACCCTAGCTCTTGATTCCTCCTCCCGCACATCCCCTGCTTCACTCAAACACTTTTTCCAATGGAGTGCAAGTCAATACCATGCACAAATATTTCAAGAACACCTGGTTTTTGGCTCTCCTGCACCTTGTAACAATGTTTATTAGCTCACTTGTAAACAACTCGCTCATATGCTCTTTGATTGTAAAAGGTGAAAATTACTTCACCACGCCTTCCTTATATAGATTTTTCAACAAATTCCACATTTATTTCTCCTCCACCTACCACCATACCCTGCATTAACTCATCATTCATCAAATTTTCCGTGTTATTCATCTTCGCGCCATAATCATAACCTTATGGCGTGCCCTCTACTTCTTGGCCACATACCTCCTTTTGTGCATGCCCTGCGCCAAAGTACCTCACCACTCCATGCCTTCTTATAAGTAGTTTCCCACTATCATTGTAACCTACCTCGTGTTATAATGTGCATCCATTTTTCCATTTGTGGTCTTTATTATGAGAAATTTTCTCTTTTCCTAACCGCACCTTTCCTTTGAGCACTTGCACAAACTATCTTCTATGCATACCCATGTCTTTAGATAATATTCCAACTTAATAATGAAACCATGTATATATAAATCACCCCACACTAAGGGTATGCATGGTCCTTTGCACATGAAAACACTTACATAGTAATCAGCTTCTGGCGCGTAAACACATGCTTATTACACAAAACACTGAACTAAATTGACAAAAGCATAACAACGATGAAGGAAACACATATAAAGGGAATGCATTAAGGAAATCTAATCTAAGTGGCAATACTACCTTATTATAAACACCAAGAAGACTTATTTATAGTAGGGCTTCAGCCTACTCCCATTGAAGTAACTGGGAAACCGTGTTCCATCTAGTGCCTCTAACTAGAAAGTGCTGAATCAAGTATATAAGTGATAACATACGGTCCCAACCAATGCACCTTAAGCTTTCCAGGGTGGTGCATAAAAACTTTGAATCATACAAAAGTACCATTTTCCCAACCTCAAGCTTCTTATCCTTGATGTTCCTATCATGCCATGCCTTTTGCCTAGATTTTTCTTACTTCTGACTCCATCATGCTATGAACATGCCTCTCATCAGTTGCATCAATTTTTCAATACGTTCTTCAAGTGCTTTCTCATCAGCCGTGAACTCTCCTGTGCATGCAATACGCAAAGAAGGTAACATGAATTCCATTGGTATAAACTTCCTCTGCATGCTAAACACCAATTGAAAGGGTGTTGGCTTTATTCAACCTCTTGTAGGTTGTCATGTATGCCCAAAGTACAACAAAGACTTTATCATCCCAATCTCTCCTTCTAACATCACAATTTTTTGGTTCAATGTATGGCTCAATATCTTGTTAAAGGCCTCAACAGTTCCATTTTCCTGAGGGTGATAAGGTGTTTTCTATGGTGCACAACCATAAATTCATCCAATAATATCTTGATAGTCTCATTAAGGAAATGAGTACCCCTATCACTTGTTAAACTTAAAGGGCATCCATACCTGCTAATAATATTTTCCCATAGAAACCTTTTTTATAGTTGTTGTGCAATCCTTCATAGGTGTCACTTACTTTTTACCCACCTGTAAGTAAGATAATATATACAAGTTATAATATAGCATGATCCATCTCATGCGCAGCGACTGGGAGATAGGGCCCACAAAGTCAATTGCCCACTTCTCAAAAGGTTTCTACACTAGTAATAGGCCTCAAAGGCATTTCATCTCTATCCCAGGCTTTCAAGGTTGAAATGGTCACATGCCTTACAATATGCTTTACAATCCTTGTATAATGTTTCCCACCATAGACCAACTAGTAGAATCTTACGCATGGTGGCATCCCCTACATAGTGTCCACCTGCAATACCGCCATGAGCCTCTTCCATAATTGCTTCACACTCATGCTCAAGTACACATTGGCACAAAACTCATCATGACCTAACTTGTATAAGTCTCCATTGATCAACATGTAAGGCATGGTGCATGAATAACAAGTTGTTTCTTTTCTAAGGCCTTCATTCCCTCGAGTGCCACACTTGTGTGTAAAAAGACAACAATATCCTCCAAGTCCGAGGGCACACAATTTAACTAAACAAGTTATGCATCATCGGCATTGTGTCCTAATGCTCTACACATCCTCTCTGATTGAATCCTTGATAAATGGTCTAGACCAGAATTACTCTTACCTAGCTTGGCTTAACCACCATAGTAAAATTAAACTCCTAAAACAATAGAACCCAATGACATATGCACCCCTATAAAATGGGCTTGTTCACTAAGTACTTCAATGTCATGTGGTTTGTATAAAAGATGAAAGGTGTAGCCAAAAATACTATCAAAACTTATGGAGCACGTAGATCATAGACAAGGCCTCGCTCTATCATTGTATAATTTTTTTCTGCTGGAGTCAACTTCTGCTAGCAAAGAAAATAGGATGATCGACAATCCCTTCTCCAAGATGAGCTAGTACCATGCCAATGGCCATGCAGAGGCATCTACATGAATGTGAAAAGGTTTGGACCATGAAGGAAAGCATAAAATAGGCATTATAGTAAGCCTTCCTTTTAGTGTTTCAAAACGCGCGTTGTTGTGCCTCACCCCAATAGAACTTGCCTTTTCCTTTAATAACTCTTCTAAGGGCACGATGATCTTGGCATATCCTTTAATAAACTTCTATGTAATAACCATGTGCCCCAAGAATCCATGCACCTCACTTTAGCTAGTAGGTTCTTCTAAGCCCAAAATCACAACAACCTTAGCAGGATCCACTAGTAAGCCTTCTTTACAAATGATGTGTCCCAAAAAAATTCCAAAGGGTGTGGAAAATACACACTTCTTAATATTTAAAGAGATGCTCAATTTTGACACCTCTCAAACATCACCTCAAATTATCACAGTGATCCTTTCAAGCCCATAGACTATCCAATCATCCAGATATACCTACAAGAACTTGTGAATAAAATCTTGGAATGCTTGTACCACTATGCATGAAAATATACTAGTGCACATTCTTTAATCAAAAGGCATAACCATGTATGAAAAAATTCCCCATTCGGTGGTGAAATTTTCTTCTCTTGATCCTCTTTAGCTATCCTCACCTGATGGTATCCAGAGAATCCATCAGTGAAGGAGTAGATCTCGTGCCCCACAATGCCCTCCAAGATTTCTTTATAAATGGTGTGGGAAAGGGATCTATGACACATGCAACATTCAACTCCCTGTAATCCACACAAATTCTGATTTTCCATCTTTCTTGATGTTGATCACCATAGGGCTCACCCATTCGATTCCTCGATGGGCACAATGATCCTAGAAATTAACATTTTGTCAATTTCTTCTTTTACCTTGACATGCAAGTTTAGATTCATCTGTAAGGCCTCTTTCGAACCGGTCACACACCTTCTTTTAGTTTTATCTTCATCTCTCCCAATGATTCATGTACACCTTTTAATTCATGATAGCCCCTAGGGAACAAATCTTGGAAGTCACGCAATAACTCAATGATCTTAGCAACTTCAGAGTCAGACCAATAATCTCTGATGATGGCCTCCTTAGGTTTATATATGTTCCAATGTTCACCTTCTTGGTCTTCATGGGCTCATGGTAGGTAGTGTGCCTTTTCATCTACATTATCTAAGACCTCATGCATACCCTCTGTGTGCTCAATATCTAAGTTTCTCCAACCTCTTCATCATCAACTATGTAGACCATCTTACCCTTGTCTCTTTCTAGGTAGGCACACCCAAGTTGTTCAACATCTATTTCTTCCTCTTCAAAATGTGCCCCAAGTCGACTCTCCTAACAACTCTGAAGGAGCTCCTCAGCCTTTGCACTATCT
Source organism: Taxus wallichiana var. yunnanensis (assembly GCA_018340775.1). Classification (NCBI taxonomy): domain Eukaryota; kingdom Viridiplantae; phylum Streptophyta; class Pinopsida; order Cupressales; family Taxaceae; genus Taxus; species Taxus wallichiana. The sequence continues at coordinate 646,017,345 of CM031234.1, read as the reverse complement.
CCCATAGTTAAGCACTTCATAACCTGTAATGCCTCATTCACCAGAGGTTTAGTGGAAAAATAGTCAAAGGTATGAATCATACCTGTAGTAAGTTCTTGCCAAATTTCTAGTCTCTCTATTCAACTCTGCATAGATATACCATGCATGCGCAGACCTCACAAGGTGAAATAAAGCTTGTGCACCCACAACAAAGGTGGTAAAGCTTCTTACCCTCTATCCAAAGTCTCTCACACTATGTTGAACATGGTGTTGAATAGGATCATTACCATGAAATGCATAGATCTGAGTAGGTGCATTACTCCTTAAAATCTAGTAGATAAAGCAATCCTCACTTCTCTCCACTCCAAAATATTATCCTGTGAACCATCCACCAGCACGTTGTCATCCCGCACAGAGTATACACTAACATGTTCCTTCTTTCCACCTAAACATTCCCACTAAACTTCCATAGCAAGTAGGAATACTTTTGGATTCTCTTCACCTATGTACTTTGGTACCTAGTAACACCAAACACCTGATACTGTGTGGCTTACTAATGTGCACAACTACACTTCATACTTCACACCTAACCATTTCATAATTTGCCATGTGCCCATTTATCACATGAAACACTTGTAGTATCACTCATGGATTATGCATCATCCCATTGGATAACTCCTTCCTTTGATGGCTCAAGAACTTCTGGATCTCGAATGGTGCACACATAAATTTATGTTCAAGTCTTCTTCACTTAAGGGCTCTACATAAGGTGCAGATTTCCCATTTGTCAAAGGGATAATGATGTGTTATTCCTTATTCTCAAAGCTGATATACCCCTTATTGAAATGCAAGTCAACATTGTTTTCATAACACCAAGGGTGCCCAAGTAATGTGGGAAAATTATCTCTGCTTGTAAGCGCTAAAACCTCAAAATCCCAGTAAACTTGGCCCCTGAATAGTAATGGATGCATCTTTTAAAACTCTAATGGGCATGGCCTTAGTTCGTTTTTCCATGAATAACACATTAGAGGATGGCTGCAATGGAGGTCTACCCATCTGAACCCACACATCCAAAGTGAGTACATTCACTTTCGTGCTTGTGTCAATCAAAATGTTACTCAAAAGCCAACCATCAACAATGACATTTAGAGTAATCTCCTTGTCATAATCCAAACTTTCAGAGGAAGATTAGCATGCAAAAATTTGTCTCTCATGCTTAGTCCCAGTATGTGAGTGTTTCCCTTCAACTAGTTTCCCTAACAATGGAATAATGTTCTCTTGGCACAACATCTTACAAACCTCCTTCAAATCATCAACATCTATTTGATGGAGCTCAATTACTTTATTTTTTTCTAACTTCCATGACTATTCCTTCAAACACTATATCTCACCCCTATAAATTTAAATTACCTCCATGGTCTCTTGATAAACCTCCTTTTGATGCATAGGGTCTAGATACTTTACATGTAATACTTCCTCCTTAGTAATCATAGGCTTTTTGTTGAAGAAGCTCTCTTCATGTGCAACCTCGGCATGTGTAGTGATCTTCATAGGCACCAACTCAGGGTCTGGTGCTAACTTTGACATCCATTGGTCCTCTACCACACTATACTCTAAACCATCCCCATGCCTTTTTTTTCCTACTTATGTTGCTTACTCAAGTGTTCATATAAGTCTAGGCACTCTTCATACTTATGGTTCTTTCCACAAAAATAAAAATACAATGTTCTGAGGACATTTCACACCTATAATGATCAGGAGATCCACATGTATAACAAGTTCCATGAGGGAAATCATTCCTTCCACCCCCGTGACCTCGGCCTCTAAATCCTCCATGGTATCCTCTTAACCTCTACCCATGACCACCATCGAATGCCCCTCCCTTGTGATCATAGTCATGATGCTCACCCTTATCCTTAGAGTTATTAGCAACACCTATCTGACACACCCCAACATCAATGGACATCATGAATTTGATCAATCAACCTGTAATCTTTAGTATCATGAGTGGAAGACCTAAAATCTTGTAGTAACAGGACACATTATTTCTTATCATGTCCTTTGTAACAATGGGCATCAACTTGAACTGTGGTCCAAATGACATATCTCTGTAATCCAATAATAATGAGCACATTGATTTATGAGGGAAACTATCCTTAGTATGCCCTTCTACTTCACAATATGTACACCAAATTCCATTGTGTGTCTCATGTGCTGAATTAGTAGATAATTTCTCTAACTCTTTTCCATTGCTGCAATCTAAGCTTCCAAAAATGGGCTCACTCTTGTGTCTACACTTCCTACTACCTCAGTGTGTAGAGCTGCTTCAAGTGCCTCACACGTGGATCTGTAAAGGTCTTATGTGAAAGTTCTCTTCTAAAAGGCATGATCAGTCCTCCAACGAACCATTGTGCATGTTGGCTGTGTGGATGTCATAAGATAACTTAGATAAAGAGTCTTGAACTAAGCATCATATTCCCAAACACTCTTAGTAGTGCCCTACTTAATATCTTTAAGCGTGCTTATGATTTTATGCTCAAACTCAGGGATATAAAATTATTTTAAGAAGGCATCTCATAGTGTTGTATAATCCACACAAGTCTGACTTAGGATCAAACTTTCTATACCAGTTGTGTGCATGCCCCTGCAATGTAGTTACAAACTGACTTGCTTTGTGCTCTAGATCTATAATCCCCTTGTGCACGCCATATTATTTCACACATATGTACATGTTTGACTACATCTTCAATGCCTCTATACTCTTGGAAGATGAAGAGACATCTCCATATAAATTTTTTGAGGTTGGTGTGGACCATGCCCACCAGACCCAGAGCCTGTATTTCCTCCTGTATTTCCACCACCTCTAGATCCACTAGATCCATCAGCCTGAGCCACCCAACCCTCTTGATCCTCCTCCTAAAGTAGGAAATAGACCATAGAGGATGCACTGCCTTATGTTCCAATGGTCATGTTGAACTGGACTCCCACATATGTGAAGTTGCACTACTTCTAGATGTTATACCAATGTTTTGTGCACACCCACATTTGTGCCGAATGATGCACCTAGAAAATATACCTCTCTGATCCTCCAAATAACATAGATAGAATGATTATGCCACCATAGATGAATATGCTCCTGATTAACTCCTAAACTTGACTACAAATTGACTCTATCTACTGTAACTCTACTACTCACACTAGCTTGCTTACTATTAATTTTATAGAATTTGTAAAACCAAAGCAAAGGATAGGTCACTAGGTAGGTTTAGATGCACCCAGGTCCACATTCTTTCATCGACACACCCTCATCCTAAAGATGAAAGGGTTCTCTACCATGCTTTCCCAAATGGGGAGTTCAGATGCTTGGCTCCACATCCTCTGCGTGAGCTCCAAATCCTTCATGAGCCATCTCCCTCCATAACACCATTCTTTCTGTGATCTCTCACTGCTTCATCAGATCCCTCTCGCGTGCTTCATTAAACTTAAGCCACCTTTCTTCTCTCTATCTCTCTACCACTAGGTCTACCATCTTTACCAAACCTTCTCTCCCGCCCCTCGCATGCATGGTGGGGTTTAGCTAGCCATAGGATTCTTCTCCAAATCTAGGGTTATGATCAAGATCTTGATTGCCAAAGGAATACCTATGTAAGTAAGATCCTTTGGGCTCACGCAAGAACTGGAACTCAACAACTTTTAGGAAAGAATAAGTGGAAACTACATACTCAAGAATATAGTTGTTCAAAACACCATGGAACCAAACATCCCAGAAAGCATCCAAATCAGATCTGCATCATACAAGGCCTAGAATTCTTCTATGCATCCAAAAAAGCATGTGAAACCTCCAATTCCTCTTAGACACGTAAGAAACCAACCACTCATACAACTCTATGGAAAGATAACAAAGAATGTCTCATATAATACATCATCATATAAATTTTGCTCAACCCACTGCGTGCATTAAACTCAGGTCTAGTTTTAAATTGTGAGCATACTCTTCTTCTAGATCATCTAACCACTCTTCAATACTAGCCAAGGTCAACTGGTATGTCTTCATCATGCAACATCTTGAAAAATAGATGAGAAAGAGGTCTTGACAATGGAACCAATGATGTAGCCTAGAATTCACTGCAAATAGCCCAAGGCACGCTAACACATCACTCGACTGAAACTGAGCACTCACCAAAGTGCACAAGGGTACCAAGTCCCTCTTTAGAGTAGCTTTTTCAAGATGTTAGCATGATTGCAAGTATAATTCAGATCCATAATAGATAATCAATTAAACCACAGTGCATAAACCTAGATCTAGATCTTAACCATATGAAAGATTGACTAAACAATAACTATAATGAGATTTACCATACAAGAACCATATTCAGTCATATCTAACACCAATATCCAGCCAATATGATCCATTATATTAAATATTGTAAAACACAAAAGCTTCATACATCATAATAATGTCACCATGAGTCATGCGCGCGTATAAAACCAACAACATAACTCTACAATCAAATGATGTATCTCCAAACCATGCAAATCAATACATATATATAGGGGTGGGGACTTTCCCTTCACCACCCATGCACCTTTCAAAAATAGGCTACATGCTAATAATAGCCATACACCTTTTTACAAGAGAATAATAAAGATATTCATGCAAGTGCCTATTAATAATAGATCTTCTAAAAGTTAACTCTAAGCTTATTACTCCAAGTCCAAAATTATCCTTATTCTAAAAAAGTGGATAATCCTATTCCACCTATAGCTCTATTAAATACATGTGTCTTCTGCGTGCCTTGTTCCCACAAGCTCAATTAATTGTGTCCCTTTCATCCATTTATCCAAAGGTACAAAGGTTACATTAATTTTTAATTTGTGCCTCATCGCGACACTTGGTGATCATCCATGTAGTGAGAGGAAAGGCTCTAACTAGCTCCCAAGGGCTAAGCGATCAACCATGATGTCATGCTTTGGTGTTCTAGGGGCTAAAAAGGACTGGGTGAAATTTTTTGTCCCATTTTTCCCTTTGAAAGGGGGACATAAGGGACATGAGAATGTGCCTTAACCACTGACGCCACACATTCCATCAAAAATTTGACTAAGTGTCAAAGAGTGTACCTTGAGAGCTGACTTGTGAAGGCTATATCTTGAGCTTCCTAATGAGTTTTTGGGTGCTTATTTATATTATTTTGACTGGAAACAGCATTTTGAGAAGAATTTAAAAGGAACGATAACTAGATGGTACGAAGCCAAGAAAACAAATGCTAATCAAACACCACGATCAATAAGATGAAAGCAATTCACGAATAACTTTACATAAAACCTTTCAAACAAATGAGCAAAGCAATATCATATATTCTTATGGAACTCAATGAAATACATTGAGAATGGACCTTGCTTATATAGGTAAGGAATAATAATCTAAGAACAGTCAAGGTCATAGATCAAGCCATAAATCATGGAAAGAACTAGTCATCAAAGAACTATTCAAGTCCATAGATTTATGAGAGAACTAGACATCCAGGATCTAGTCAATACCATAGATCTAGGAAAGAACTAGTCAATACCATAGATCAAGGAAAGAACTATACCTAACAACTACATAATATCTCTTAATATCTAAATAAATAAAAGAAATATCCACACACATAAGTGGTTGTGGATAAATACAATAAAGGTAAATAATGTACCTAGGTGAAAATGAGCTAAGGTAAATACCTACTCTAATAGAATTATGATTTTCCCAAGGATAAATTATTACTAAAACACCTCCAAATGGCTCCTTTTTTTCTCGGGACCTACAACTTTGCGCCAGGAGAATGAGCTGCCTAGAAAAAGTATGGGGTTTCGAGGAGTCCCATTTTTTCCATCATAGGAATTTTTTTGGATTAAAATTCAATATTTATCTCCCAAAATATTTCTTTTAATTTTAGGTCCCTTTTCACGATGCATGCTCGTTCAGGTCCAAAAACCCGCTTTCGTTGAATCGGCTCCAAAACCTCTGAAACTTCCCTAAATCTTCCAAAATCAACTCCACAAAATTTTTAGCACTTGAATACTCATTTTCATTTAGTTTTATCCTTCTTTCTTCCTGTCCGGGTGCACTAGTCCCGAAAAGCCAGTGGTAGCCCTTCCCAAAACTGCCCAAAACTTGGTATTCTTCACAAATTCCTAAAATCACCTAAGGGGACTGAATTTGATTTCCTAAATCACCTAGGGAATTATATGGACATCCAATTGAGTACCATTACATAGAATGAGTAAGGCTTGGTGTTAAGGATAGGTAGACCTGGGGTGTCCTAGAAAGGTAAAATTTGAAAATATTGACACAGGGGTATCATTATCATGCTTAAAAATTGGAAATTTTCTTGTTGCACATTTGCATGACAACAGTTCATTACTAGTTATTTAAAGTATTCTTATTCTTCCTAGGTAGATCCTTTAACATTTTTTGAAAGTTTTTTTGAATTTCTTATAATCAAATTTATCTTGTTTAATCTCCCAACAATAGACATTCATAATTGATAAACCCTACATAAATCACCCATGTTTGTCCTGTTTGTGCACATATGTTAAGGGAATTTGTTTTTCTTGTCTTCCTTTTATAAAAAAATATGCAAAAGCAAGCTAGAATCACTATTCTCTTAAGTAACCTGAGCCTTGTTGAGGGACATCTACATTTTCTAGTGTGACAACTCGTGAGAGTTAGATGATGTTTGCATTTACCATGTCTTCACAAGGTTACATTTCAAATTCCTAATAAGGAGAGTCCAAATATTGTTTCTCTATCCATTTCCCTCAATAAACATGGGTTATGAAATGGGTCCTCTCACCTGACTTTGTAGGAAAAACCTAAACTAGCAGGGTAGGTCATACCCTTAGTGAGGTGTTATCCAAAATTTCCCTAGTTTGAGTGACAAAGAGATTGCTAGACAAATCCCCATCTACAAAAATGACTTAAATCCTAGTCTCAGTATCTCTCAAGCATCCTTCTTAGCTCGTTGATGTGGCTCACTTTCAAGGTGGAATAGATTTAGGTACCAACACAATCAAGGCATCTAAGTATCCTACGCCTCCTAAATTTAAATTTATTTCTTCACTTAGCCCACATATTTATACATAGCATACATCGGGATCTTGTCATCCTCATCGGTCCATTAGTCCAACTCGTCATCCTAATTCCCTACTCTGGTAGCCCATTCCTATAGGTGTTATCTACCTCCTTCACCACATCAAACTCATTCACATGCACAAAGTTACTATCCTACACAACCAATCTTAGACCATGGTCACATGAATGTGTCTCCTCGATATCGGGTGGGGGTCCTCACTCTTCACTATAGTCGAATAGCCTTCTATCCGATTTAGTAAAAAAATAATTTGTAAAACCCTATAAATTACATAGTCACGTATGATAATTAAATTCTAAAATATAATTTTGACATAAGTAATAAGCTAAAGAATTATGAAACCCTAAGTGTAAGAGAGAGATTAAAAGACTTAGTTGATTTACGATTTCTAAGGTGATCTAGACTAGAAAAATTGATGAACAGGAAGGGTAGACTATGATAATTTCCTCTAAAAAATATTGGAGTTTCCAGAATAAGATGGACGAGGGCACTTGGAGCTAGGTGAGGGCACCCAAGTGCTAGAGACCTCTACTAGGCATCTCGTGACTATATAGGATCTCATAATCTAAATTTTCTAGTATGAAAAGATTATTATTGATAGTCATTCTAGGTCACTGTATGTCACACTTTGATCACAAAATTCACCTGAACTTACAAAGAGATTATAACATGCAAAACCCTCAAAATACATCAAATCCCAAAAATAAAATATGCAATATGGGGAGTTGGATTGACCCCTGATCCACGACCGAGTGAAATTATGATCGAGTGTTACACCGCATCTCATACTCCATGTAGTTCTTATGAGTGTGTGATAATGGTGCCTTAAGAAGCCTTTGTGCAAGATGCACTAGATAGCATGATATATTTTTATAAGATGAAAATGTGTGTATGGAATATACAAACTTCCCCATCCTATGCGTGTATGCAAAAAAATTAGTCCCTTTTCCCTTGTAATGGGTGCTAGATGGATGCCTTTGAATGCCTTATATGCCTTTTAGATGTAAGCTTAGGTGATAGATAGTTTGCTTAGATCTTGGTCCTTTATTTTGGTCATATAAATTTTTATTTGTCCTGATTCCCTTAGTTGAATTTTGTAATTGATAACTAGAAGGCTTAACCATAAGAAAATAAGATGCCCAAAAGATTTAAAAAAAAGACCAAAAAGAGTGAGTAAGATAGAAAGAGGTCAGGGCACTCGGAGGGGATGAGGGAACTTGGGCATTGGCGTCTTGGTTGGGTGCTAGTGTCTAGAGTCATGAAAGATAAATCAATAGAGATCAAACCAGGTTATAGAGTGTGTAAGACCAAAGAGAAAGTAAGAAAGACATAAAAGAGGCTAAAGACAACATTCAATAAGTATTTTCTCACTTATAAATCATGTAAATGCAAGTATGATGTTAGGACCTAAAAATAAACCCAAGTGTGTGATTTTGTGTCTACACTATCCCTCATACACTTGGGGGAATCACACTTCCCCCTACTATTGGTTGTCTTTAGTATCTACTTATAGCTTCTTTACTACACTTCACACTTTGTGCTTCATGATACATCTTTCCTAAAGCACCCTCACATCTCTCGGTATACACACTATACCATCATTACTCAATGACACACTCTAGTTCCATGGTTCATACTTGAATGTTGAGGTTCTAATTCTTAAATGAACCTCACACCATCTACTTATGCTACACTTCATGCTTTGTGCTTCATGATACATCTTTCTTAGCATCTACTCTCAATCGCATACAACACCTTCATTACCCAATGATGCACTCTTGTTCTATAGTTCATACTTGACTATTGAGGGAACATTCCTAAATGAACCTCATCTCACGCACATCCACTAGGGGGAAATGTGGCTCTCCTCATCTTCACATCTTACACATCACAACACACCATCACACTTGCACAACATTTGCATATCTTGGTTGTATTTACTCTTGTTAGCTTATATTATTCACATGTTACACTTTGTTTCCTATGTCGGTTGGATGCTTAATATGTCATTATATTTTTCTACACACGAGATGCACATTCACTTGGTATCTTGAGGTGAATGCAAGACCTTGTATAAAATTATTACACAATGCATGATGCTTGACACTTCACTTTACCCAGTCTTCTGCTAAGGCTCATGGGCCATCTACCTTTATTACTCTCATACTCTACACATCACAAGTCCTATAGTTACAATATTTACTACTCTTTACTATCACATTACTTTTCACTGATCTATACACACTTTGACATACTATTTATATTTCTAACATGCTAATGGGTGCTTCATGTGTAGCATTTTCCTTGCAGGATCTATACAACCATGGTTATCTGTCACTTCTTGTTTACTATTGTTTGTTATTATTTGTGGCATATGCCCTATTACTTGTTTGATCTTTGTATGTTTTTGGCCTCTTCAAGCCAGATTGTCTTGTGACATTATGAGAAATGTCCCATGTATGTAACCCACTTTTCGGGCATTTCATAGTTACTTACTACATTATATTTTATTCCATGTTAGCTCTATTTTAATAACACTTCTTACTAGCCTAGCTTGTTTACTTGTGCCTTGGTTTCTACTATGCACTTCACCTACCCACCGCAAGTATCCACTCTCGGATGTGCATGTCAAGATCGGGTCCTCTTCTTTGTCTTTGCATTCTCCTATAGTCATCATATGCATCCCAAACAAGAGGGGGTCATCTGTGGGTGAAACAATCTCCCCTCTGATAGCTCGGATCATGGAATAGATCAAGAAAATATAGAATTGACATAGACACATAGTTTCTGATTATTCCAGATCGGACTTGGACCCAAAGCATGAGCGGATACTAGCACCTAGTCCTGCATAAAGTAGCGAGTTGGTGCTTGTGTCCTCCCCAGGCATGTGTATCTTGGGGAAAATAATCAATTTCTTAGTTCAAACATAATTTATAATAGTTTCGAGATAACTCTCAAAGAGCATGTACTTTACTTCAATTATAGAATGCATTATAATTCAATTACAAAAGGTTTAAAATCAAGGATGTTCCATCTGCAAAGTGGCACTTATTTGAAAAGTGTCATGAAAGGAGAGAAAACAAACCTCTCTCTCCAACACAACTCTTATCATGAGATCACCCATAAAACTCACCCTCGGCATGAGATCTCCACAAAAACTCACTCTTTGCGTGAGATCTCCAAAAATCTCACCATCGACATTCAAATCTAGCAACATCTCCAAATAAAATATGACAATTTTCTATCTCATACTCTCTTACACATCAGGTGCACTCTTTCCTTTACACACTCTTTACTTACTTATACATACATTACTCTGATTTTTCACATACGAGACTTTGACTACTTTCTCACTCTTCTTTTACATGTTTGTCCTTTATACATAAGAAGAATAATAAGCCCACATCAGTAAACACATGCTCCAACAACACACTACTACACTTACACTTCACCCCTAGGGTCTACTTCCTTCTCATATTTTCCACACTTCACATCATGATCACTTCATGATTTACTTTTCCACATAGCATGCTATCTACTAAAATATTCTCTACATGATCATAAGGTACACATTTTCTATCTACTTTATACTATTGAGTATTCACTCAACAACATAAAGTGGGGAAAATGTAGACACAAAATCTATGCACTTGGGTACATTTCTAAGTCCTAAAGCATACTAATGTATACATGATTCCTAAGTAATAAAACTAGTTGTTAAAATCTCCTTTTGAGCCTTTTGTTTTATCTCTTACACTTTTATTTGCCTTACAAATCTTACAGCTTTGTTAGAACTTGAATGGTTTATTCTTTATGGCCTTAATCACTAGTGCCGATTAGGTAAAAAAACACACATGTCTAGCATGGTTCTTACCTTGGTTGTCTTGATGGATTCAAGGGGTAATAACCGAGCTTGACCTCAGTATGGTGGGGTTTCTGGGATACCCGCGGATGTTGATTATTTTTTGTTTGCGCACCATTTTAAAACAATGGATCAAAAAGATTCTTTACCTGCAATAATTTCCTGTAAACAAAGCTATAAATCACATCAAGATAATATTATGGCTTAAGAAAACATTTAAACTTTTATTAGTACTTAAGATCATGCTTACAAAAGTGATACAAAAAAATGTGATTATCACTTATTTAGTTAGATACATATATGATTAACACAAATTATGATTTACATCCATAAATCAGATTCCTGATCTGTATATAGATTCTCATATATGTTAGAGGCTATAGAATCAACAATCTCCTCCTCTTCCTCAGTAAGGTTAGAATTGGGAATGGAGATGTAATCTTCAACAAAGAAGTCAGAATCTTCCTCCTGAGTTTCATAGAGGTGAGTGAATGTTGAGTCAATGCTAGAGATGTTGATGTGGTTGTTTGAATCAAATTCTGAGGTAGTTTGGTAGTCTTCTTCCAAGTGTTCAAGGTCAATCTCATATTGGTGTTTGATATTGAATGAGATCCTCTTGGAGTCTTAATGCTTCATCATATGCCTCCCAAAAAGCATCAGTGGCTTCCTAGATATGTTGTGTTGTAGAAAAAAATCCTCCAAGTGATCAAATGGAGTTGCTTAGATCACATGAGTTCAAGATCGTGGAGCAAGTTGTATTGCTCCCAGTACAATGGATGGCGAACAATAGGAAAGGAATCAGTTGTGGGAAAGTTAGAACCTCCTAAATCCATCTAAAGACATCATACTAGACAAAAGATCAATAGATAACAAGAAAAACTAAACATTTTGATTAGACTTTAGTAAAAATGGTGAAAAAGCATGAAAATACAGGAATCGCTAGCAATTCAGGGAAATCACTGACGATTGGGGTAATCGCTAGCGATTATTGTGAAATCTAAGAATTTTACAAACAGAGCTTAAATTAATGGATTAAGACATTAATTTAATAAAACAAAGTGTTATTCAACATGTAAATTATGTATGAGAAAAATTATACCTCCTTCTAGTGTCTAAAATGAATCAAATGAGTGATTTACCTTGCAGAATGGATCAATGGACATAAGAACGGAAGAAGGTTATTGGAGGATGAAAACAAGTAATCCGATGGTGAATTTGGAATTCATTTAGTAGTGTGATGTTAGATAATTTTGATGTGAAGTGCCTAGATACTTGATGAGTTGAGATTGAGACAGAGTACACCTACAAAGCTTGAGAATTTGTGTTGTGAAATGAGGTCTGCAAACAATTATTTATAGATCACACCGACGATTGGGCAAATCACCATAGATTTCAAGGAAATATAGTTTGGTTAGAAAATCAAATGATTTCCTTCCATTTTGAGCTCAAAATGGTGGATTTCAAAGTGATTGGGATGATGGATGGTTAAAAAAGCACCATCTATGTTTGTTAGGATGAGAGGATTTTTTCTTTTAGAGGATTTAGTTAGTTAGAAGGCTAGTTAGTTAGGAAATAGGTTAGTGCTTTTTGGAAAGTGGTTTTAGAAGCAGTTTAGGTAGTTAGTGAGGTGTTCCACGGTTAACTCAACGAGGTGTGAGGGTGAGGTGTGAGAAGATAATAGGTAATTTATTTATTTCTATTAATCCAATAATCATTTTAGATTTCAGAGATATGATTGGTCGTAAACAAATTAATAAGGGGTGATATAATGAGGTGTAGTAAATGTGTCATCTTTGGTCGTGAGTATGTTTGGGCTTGGGTGGTGTAGATGTTTGGTGTCTACATTTGCCCCTTTTTGTTTGGAGATTTTGGAAAATTGCTAGACAAAAACAATTAGAAATAGTTGTGTTGTCATGGGTGAATTCACTATAGCGCAATACAACAAGCACCAGTGTGTTTTTGTTTCAAAAGGGCTTTCCCTAATCGAAGAGGGTGCAAGAAAATTTTTGGGGAATAAATTATTAGGGTGGCCAAAGGGCTCAATGCCTGTGGATGTATGATTCTTACCAGGTAGTGTTTTGAGAAGTGGGGAAGAACCAAGTGATGGGGGCCAAAGGGCTCATCTCCCATAGATGAATGGTAATTCCCAAATTTTGAATGTGTTGGTTTGTTTAAGAATTTTGAAGGCTAAATTCCTTTGAAAACATGGCACACTTGTGCGGGAATTGAAAAATGATGTGTTTTTATAGGTAAATGTGGATAAGGATCCATCAATAAGGCAATTCTAGTGATTGGGCATAAATGAATAAGAAAGGGTACATATAGGGTGCTGAGTAACCCTAGTGCATGACTCAATAGCAAACCCTAAACCTAACCCATGTGAGATGACCCTCCAATATGAGAGGAGGACACATAGGATAACTCACACTAACACCCCCTTCATCAAAGCTAGGGTAGCGGCTATGATGAGACATAGATGGAAAAAGAAGACACCCTAAACAACTAAGAAAGATGTGTCAATGGGGCCCGGCAACTAAAGGCCTGATAAGGTGCCCATATACAAACACAATCTTCCTAGAAGAAGAAGAAGAAAAGAAGGACTACATAGCCCAAAGAAGATGAGAACTAGTAAGACCTCACCCCAAGAAGAGACCGTAAGTGAAGAAACTTCATCTCAGTGAAGGGCTTGGTAAATAAATCAATCTGATCAGCTATCTGAATGTATTGAATGTCGATGACACCATCATGAATAAGCTCTCATATGAAGTGCATATGGATCTCAATGTGCTTCATCATCGATGCTGAATTGGATTTCTACAAATAGAGATAGTGCTCGTGTTATCACAGTAGATAATGGTAGGCCACCGAAAGTGGATGCCAAACTCTGTTCGTAATACCCTATAGCCAAATAGCTTTTGTGGCAGCATTAACTGCTCCTCTGTATTCTGCCTCTGTAGATGATATCGCAATTGCATTCTGCTTCTTGCTAGACCAACTAATAGGACCCGAACCAAGAGAGAAACTGTAGCTAGAAGTAGATTTTCGATGATCTAAGTCACCGGCCCAATCAGAATCTATGAACCCAATCAAGTCAATATCTACCCCTCCATGATAGTGAATGCCATCAGTATAAGTGCCACAAACATAATGAAGGATCCATTTAGTTGCTTTCCAATGCAGCTCATGTGGCTCCTGCATGAATCTGGACATGATCCCAACAAGCATACGATAAATCTGGTCGAGTGTGAGTCAAGTAAATCAAGCTCCCCACCAACTGTCGATAAAGAGTACCATCAACCAAGGGAGTAGAGCAATCTGAAACCAACTTAACCCCGAAAGAAAAGGAGTAGGAGAAGACTTGCAATCGACATCTGAAAATGAGCTAGAGCAAATCAAGAGCATACTTAGGTTGTGAAATCAAGATTCCCGAGTCAGATTGTGAAATCTAGATCCCAAGGAAGTAATGAAGTAGACCTAAGTCAGTCATGGAAAACTTGTTGGCCAAGGTGATCTTCACAGAATCAATAATAGAGGAAGAGCTTCCTGTGATCAACAAGTCATCAACATAGAGAACAAGAATGAGTATGGAGTCATCTTGCCATAGAATATAAACATTTGGATCGAGTGACACCTAGTAAACCCTGATGTAAGTAAAAAGGAGTCCATCTTGGCATACCAAGCCCGAGGGGCTTGTTTAAGGCCATAAAGAGACTTCTTTAACTTACAAAATGAGGGAGGGATCTTGGACATAACCCGGAGGTTGTTCCATATAGATCTCTTCCTCTAGGTCACCATGAAGGAAGGCACTCTTAACGTCCATTTGATGGACTTTCCATCTTTTTATGGAAATGGCTAGGTCAGTCGAATAGAAGTCATCTTCGCAACCGGAGCAAAGGTTTTAGTATAATCAACCCCAACTATCTGGGAGAAACCCTTAGCTACTAATCGTGCTTTAAACTTTTGACATCTCCATCTACTCCATACTTTGTTTGGAACACCCACTTACACCGAATGATTTTTCTTCCTTTCAGAAGAGTGGTGAGATCCCAAGTATCATTCTTCATGAGAGAGGAATACTCCTCATCCATGGCAAGAATCCCACTCAGGAATACTAGAAGCCTCCCGAAAGACTGTGGATCAGAAGCAGAGGTGAAGAAAGAGTGGGGTCCAATGAAATCTGAGTGAGTACGTCTCATATCCGAAGTATCTCCAACTAAATCTCCAAGCACTTTGCAAAGTTTTCCTAGCCCAAAGAGGACCAGAGGATCAAAGTGCTCAGAGTCGAAGATTCTTCACTTGAGTGAGAAGGGACATAGTCCTCATCATCACTACTATTAGAATCAAGAAGACTCAAAGGTCTGATGGTCGGGAGGATCAGAAGAGGAGCACGCTCAACATCATCATCATCTGATGAGTCGAATCCTAAATCAATGAGCTGAAGAACCTCAATAGGTGGAGAAGTAGAAGTCAAAGAAGACTCATCAAACTTAACACTTCTCTCAATATACAACTCATGAGAAGTAGGATTCATCAATCGATATCCCTTCACGCCATCAAGATACCCTACAAAGATACAAGGTTTGGATTGTGGTTCCAAGGCCTTACATTTCTTCTTGGGAATCCGAGCCATAGCCTTGGATCCAAAGACTCAAAAGTGCTCAACATCAAGCTTGCATCCAAACCAGGCTTCAAAGGGTGTCATCCCTCTTACTACCTTGTGTGGAACATGGTTTTGAATGTAATTTTACACAATTCACTGCTTCGGCCCAATATTATGGAGGAAGAGACTTGAGTGAATCATACAAGTGGCCATCTCCTTTAAGAGTATGGTTCTTTCTTTCTGTGACTCCATTCTGTGAAGGGCTATAAAAATTGTATGCTACAAAGAGATCCCTTCAAAAGTATATAAATCCATGAACCTATTGTTTACATATTCACCTCCCATTGTCGGTTCAAGAACCTGATAGACCATTCCACCTATTTCTCAGAAGAGCCTTAAAGTCCTGAAAATGTTCAAAGACTTCAGACTTAAGCTTAAGAAAATATACCCAAGTATATCATGAATAGTCATCAATGAAGGTTAGCACATAAAGAGCTCTAGTAAATGAAGGAGAAGGAAATGGACCAGAAACATCATTGTGAACAAGATCCAAAGGATGAGTGGCTCTCCAGGATTTTCCTTTGTCAAAGTTCTTTTCAGGATGCTTTCCAAGGGTACAACCCTCACAAAGACCCTTAGAAAACTTGACGCGAGGCAACCCGTTGACCATTTTTTTGGCTCAATTGTTCAAGGTAGCGATAATTTAGATGTCCAAAATGCTCATGCCATAGCTTACTAACCTCATTTGCATGAGTGAGCAAGGCAAGTGGGCGTAGAATCAAAAGTAAAGTGGGAGAAGGTATACAACCGTGAATGGTGATCTACCTTTCCCTCAGCCACTGTAGTGTCATTGTTAAGCTCACGAATAATCACCAAGTTAGGACCAAATTCCACTCGCATTCCTTCACCAAGGTGAGTAATTTGGTAAACCGATAGGAGATTGGTAGAGAGATCAGGAACACTCAACACTTGGTTAAATGTTCCCCCATCCATCTCTACCGATCCACTACCGGAAACCGACACTGTCGTGTCATTACCCATCGTGATTTGGGACATTCCACAAGGTTCGATGTTGGAAAACTCAACATGTGAAGAACCCATGTGGTGTGAGGCACCAAAATCTATAATCCATGTCGATGAAGGAGCAACTCTGGCTACAAGGGCCTTTCCTTTCTTCTTATCATTTTTAGCACCTTTTGCAAAGCAGAAGACTCGACCTTTGAGCACTTTGTTTTATGGATTCAGGAACACTTATTTTATTCTTCTCAAGTAAATGAGATAAGTGATCAATCTATTTCCAAAAATAGTGTTGCTCATCATGACAGACTTCTTGCAATAGGAACACAAAACTTGCTTTTTTGTGCCTTAGGCTCAGAAGTTGAAGTGTTTGTGTCATTTTTAGGTTTGGTCTTGGTTTCTTTCTTAGGTTGATCCTTTGTTTCTTTCTTCTTTTAGTCTTCTTTCCCTTGCTAGTACTTGCTACAAGGGCATGTGACTTGGACTTGAGAGACCCCATTTGAATGAGTTTGTCCTATTCTCGAATGAGTTGGGATGAAAAATAGTCAAAGGAGGGCATAGTCCAAGTATCACCCAAAGCAGCTTTTGTAGCGTAGAAAGTTGACACGAAGACAAAATATTCGGGACCTAGCTTAGAGAGAATCGACAAGATCAGTTGAGAATCTTTCTTCTCTACTTGACATCCTTTTAACAACAATCTAATGTGGACAAATTTTGAGAAGAAAGCTTGTAGGTTTTCAAAGTCACTAGGATTTAACCCTAGTAGTTTGTTTTCCAACTCATGTGCTCTCATGTCATCTAGTTGTCCAAACATCGCATCCAACATTTTCCATGCAGATTTAGGTGTTTCAGATGCCTCAATGTGGAAGAGCAAGTCAGGAGAAACAGACATGCAAAGAAGACCTAAAGCTTCATCACTATGGTTTAACCACTTAGATTTTTCAAGTTTCATCGTCTGGTTCAGTCTCAGTTCCCATGGTGATGGAATAACCCTTTACCCCTTAGTTTCATTATTATTTTTGATCTCCATTCGAAAAAGTTGAATGGCGTAAGAAAAGGAATTGAAAGTGCATCCATAGTGAGAGAGAGAGAGAGAGAAATGCAGAAAAGAAACACAACCACCCAAGACAATATAAAACCCCCCTGCTTTGGCACTTTATAGTTTAGTGTGTTGATTACAATCGGGTCCATGTGTGTGGTTTGAAACACTTGGTAACTCATCTTGCAATCAATGTAATAACGCGCAAGAGAGGAGACCACAACAGTGTTTCGTGGAGCGCAACAAATAGGACACCGTAAACAAGCACAAGCAAAAAAACAAGGAAGGAGGTGAAAGCCAATCCTAGTTGTGAGAAAAAATGTCTCACGTCGCAAATGAAAACCCCCTTGCTGCAGACTGTGGCGGACGCGCTCACTAGTCACAAGCAATAATAAGGGTAAAATACAAGGTTTTAAATGAACTCAAGGAGTTCAGAGAATCTTCAGAACGCCGGAAAAAGTGCTCGGAAGGAAAAAAGGTGCTCAAAGTGATGCTGCACACTTGAGCGCATGATTAGAGAAAAAAAATCGACAATAACGTTGTTAAAAATTACCATTTTGAAACGTCCAATTTAGCTAATTTAGAGCTATTGGAGTTTTTAAAAAAAAAAAAAAACGTTAATTGAGATGCCGATAGTTAATATTTTACTAATCGTGAATTAGTCATAAATAAATTTAATTAATTACGAATAATTAAAACCTAATTAAAAAAACTTAATTAAATATGATTAATTAATATCTAATTAAATTAAATATGAAAAAAATACTTTCCCTCTTTTGTTTAAAAAAATTTTAAATTAAAGGAATCTAAAAAAAATGTTTAGAAAGAATAATTTAAAAACTTTTTTAAAAAAAAAAAAAGAAAGAATTTTTTTAAAAATACGAATCCATTCTTAAAAAAAAAAACTTTTTTTTGTTTTTTTTTTTAGTAAAAAATAGGAAAATTATTAAAAAAAAAGATTTTGAGATTTTTAAAAAAATTTAGAAAGTAAAAAAACTTACCAAAAACCCTGTAAAATTTTAAAAACTTACCAAAAAAAAAAACTTAAAAAACTTAAAAAAAAAAAGGTATTGTTGAAAGGTGAGGTAAAAGTGGAGGTCAAACAAGGAGGCAGGAGGGGGGAGTGGAGAGAAGGGTCAGGGAGATGGAGGGAAGGACGTGGGAGAGCAGACAGTGGGAGGAGAGCAGGAGAGAAAGAGAAACATGGAAAGCAAGAGCACAGAGCAGCAAGGGCATCCACGAAAAAAAGCCAGGCCAGGTAGGTGGAAAAAAAAGTTAGGCCAAACAAAAAAAAAAAAGCCATGGATCAAAAGTATAGGCCACGCAAATAAAATCCACACAAATAAAAAAAACAAATACGGCTCAGCAGAGGTCTGAAAAAAAAATCCACACACAAAAAAAAAACAAGAAGCTCAAAACAACATAGCCAAAGAGGACATGAGGAAAACTACGCAAAAAAAAAAAGCATTCAAAAAACAAAAGAGAGGATAAGAAGAAAAAAACAGATTTCCAAAAAAAAATTAATATATTTTGCTTTTAGAAATCTGAATAAAAACCATAAAAGGAACCAACCTCTAGATAACATTTTCCACTAAAATAAGACTAGCTAAATGTAGTCAAAAATCTAAAATGGTGAAAATGCAAACCTGCATACATGCACAAACCCCAAAAAATGCACTTCCAAAAGAACAACTTGTTAAAGAGATTAGCAAAATAATTCCACAGTAGTAATGATCGAAAAAACTTGCACGAGGATTAAAAAAAGACCAAGAGTAATCACAACTCAAAAAAATGACAAATGCACGTTTACCCTATCTCACTCTGATACCATGAAAGAGACTGTGAGAATCGTATCGGAAATGATGCACCACGAAGAGGTTGCACTCCAATGGAATCGAATGGCTCCAACGTAATCACAAGGATCGATCAATAATGGAAGATTTGCAAAACAAAAACAAAGTTTCTCATAAGGA
The DNA here is from genome assembly GCA_018340775.1 of Taxus wallichiana var. yunnanensis. Lineage (NCBI taxonomy): Eukaryota > Viridiplantae > Streptophyta > Pinopsida > Cupressales > Taxaceae > Taxus > Taxus wallichiana. Next base: position 645,997,745 of record CM031234.1, on the reverse strand, counting down.
AAAGACAACGGAGTGTCTTGGCATGCTCATAAATGAATAGTAAAGGGTACATATAGGGTGCTGAGTAACCCTAGTGCATGAATCAATAGCAAACCCTAAACCTAACCCTAAACCTAACCCATGTGAGATGACCCTCCAATATGAGAATGTTTTGTGCTTTTTTATGATTTTGATAAATGTTCTAGCCTATGGAATGATTTTGTTTCATTGATTGTATCATTATGATGATATTAATGTTTGTTTTTGTGTTTGTGCTTTGTAGGTGGATACGAAGCTTACTATTAGAGACCACATCCCCTCGATGTTGGATGAGGTCAGAGAGGATTTGGTTGACGATGATTGGGAGCATTTAGAGGTAGTGGATTTTGGAGGGATGAGGTATTATAGGTAGATTCATAGATGTTGCAGCCCTATTCTTGCTTTGCTAGAGAGGTGGAATCCTTCCACCAAAACTTTTTAGTTTCACTGGAGAGATGAGCATCACTTTGGAGGATGTTCATCGGATTATGAGGTTTTCAGTGAGGGGGAGCCCATTTATTGTATTTTAGATATAGAGAGGGAGGATACCATGCAGAGATTGTATGGAGATGACTCTTAGGGTGTGAGATATGCATTGAGAGATTTTGATTACCAGGCTTTGTATGATGTTGGGAGAGATGGTTGTCCTCAGATGACCATGATGATGATGGGTATCTCTTGTTTTGCACTACCAGATTTAGGAGGAGGAATATTTCCATGGATGATGATAGGGGTGGTTGGAGAGATGATGGCACATCGTACTATATTTGAGTGGGCACCCACTTCTTGCGGCCTGGACATCTGAGAGTTGTGGGCTTGGACACCCACAAGAGATATGACATTGATGTTGGTTTTCTATTATAGTGTTGGTCCCATGAGTATATTGTTGTTACTCACCCACTAGGTTTGTCATGTGTTATTGATGCGAGGAACCTAGGTTTCATGAGGTGGAGTTATAGTCTTGCAATAGCAAGAAGGTCAAGGGCCTACCCATTATGAGGTTTGATATCAAGGCTACAGGTTGGAGACGTGATCTAGTGGCCATATGTTAGATTCCCTAATTGGCCTGAGTTCCCACATGATTTCGTGAGTTTGAGTAGGATGTCTAGGTTCATGGAAGGAGAGCCAGGGAGGATGAGTTGATGAGATTTAGTCATATCAAGCAAGTAGTTTAGCCTCATCTGACACAGCACATACCCGAGGATCTAGTTGTCTATAAGGTAGAGGATGGAGATATGAAGACCCTATAGATTGTTTTGGTGGGACTTGTAGCTATTATTGATCGGATAGGTGCCACAATTCTTGATGAGGAGGGTGACTTGGTTCCCCTTGATGATGCGGGGGTTATCATAGATTTGGTGCATGGTGGTTTCTTTCTTTGAGAGATTTTGAGAGGACCAAGGAAGTGTAGAGGGCTGCACATGTAATTTGTTGTGTGTGTGTGCTCGGGTGAGAGAGGAGTATAGGGGCCCGAGGTAGAGGAGGATAGGGATGATGGTGTAGCTATAGTAGTAGCAAGCAGTGACAATCGAGAGAGATGCCACTCGGAGAGAGTGAGATGATCTTATTGGTGTTTGAGAAATGCTCATCGTCGAGCATGATGGTTTGATTACAACTCATGATGTCTTACGAGACACAACTTGTACTTGTATCTACTAATAGGGACAAGTACAAGAGTCAGAGAGATACATTGAGGAAGGCCTTAGGGATTACCGGGCCTTCCATATTTGGTGAAAATTTATCAACCATGGCCCAACAAAGAGGGGCATCTTCAAGAGCACCGGTATGATTTTCGTGGCACACTATGAGACTATTCTCATAGAGAATGATTATTATGTGGACATAGTGATCAAGAAGTACCATGATCCTACTCTTTACACTGATCACTTAGGTTCCCTGTGGTGGTGGCGTAGCATCGCAAGACCCGGCAACAACGCGGCAAGTGAAGGTCATCCACCTCGAGGCCAAAGTGAGGATAAGGTGATGATATATGTGGTGCAAGAGGAGGAGGCACCCCTACCCCTAAAAGAGAGGCAAGTTCCATTACTATATTAGGAAATGTAGATTTTACTATGTGATAGTGTAGGCTCATGGAAGCCCATTATATGTATGAGACATTGATGAGACTTTAATATATTTATAGTGATATTGATTCTGTATGGATAGGATCATAGAATCCCCTTTTGATTTTACATGGATTATATGATCATTTGTATACAGGATTCTATTTATGATGATAATGATGATGATATGTATTTATTCTTGATTTCTCTTGATATCTATATGTGTTGGATGTATGTTTCATGATTTTTATGCCTAATTATGATTTGGAAAAATTGTGACCATGCTAAGTATGTTAAAATCTAAAATGTAACCAAAATAAAAATGAATAAAAAGTGGAAAGAACACCCCACTGAGTTTCTTAGCACATATTAGGGGTCTTGATAACATTTGCACTTGTATCCTTTCAAAATGTTAAATGAGATTGTCATTGGACAATTTATAAATTATAATGGATTTGGATAAAAAGTATTTTTGTGACAATAATAGGAACAAAATAATCGTATGGATGTATGCCTTTGTAGGGGAGGAAGGTTCTCCTTTTTATGATTTTATAGGAATCAATGCCCCAACTTTTATAATAAGATTTTGTTGAAGAAAATTGATCAATGCGGGAAGTTTTCTCATGGGAAAGTTGATCAATGTGGGAAGCTTTCTGGATGCTTTATTTTTCAAAGGTTGATCAATGTGGGAAGCCTTTTACATGGGTAGCCATCCTTCGAGGGTATGGTCTACGTTTTTGAATTGAATTGAATGGCCATCCTTCATGGGATCGATCCATGATTTTTTCTAGGTAGTTGTCCTTTGAGGGATCAGTCTACTTTTATTTTTATTTTTGAAAGTGTAATACTTGAATAGCTATCCTTTGAGGGATTAGTCTATCTTTTTTTTACTTTTAGTAAGACACATCCATATATGTATACTTTAATTTTTTGGTGCTAAGGGCAAGACCCTAATAAAGCTGTCATTTGAGGAGGGGATAACTACATAGGGAACCTACATCCATATGCCCCATGTAATAGTGATAAGAAGGAATGATGGAATGGATTCTGAGCTTGTGTGAAAAAGGGGGAATGTTTGATCAAAAACTATTGTCATGATAATCAATCATTTAACAATAAAAGGATGCAAGTGCAAAGGATTTAAGGGTTCACTTCAGTTTCCCATCAAGAGAAGTGAGATGATACGCCCGACCCATACTTATGAGTGATAATATATGGACCAATCCAGTTGGGGGAAAACTTTCCACGTTTACTCGCTCCAATGTAGTTACATTTTGATTTTCTTTAAGTACAAGGTCACCAATTTAAAATTCATGCTCACTCGGCATGCTTTTTATATTCTCTACTAATGCTTTGTTGATAAACTTGGTGATGTTCAAGAGTTGTTAAACATTTTCATCTAATAACTCAAGTTGTGCTAGGTGATTTTGGTGATACTCTTCATCAGGAATGAATTCCTTTAAAGATACGTAGAGTGATGGATTTTTGGATTTATAGGGGTGTGATGGCTTCAGTCCATAAACGAGTGAATATGGCATGGCACCGGAGGTGTATGGATACTAGCTCGATAATCCCATAGAGAAAATGGGATCTAGGTATGCTAGTTCCTTCCTACGTCATTTACGGTTTTCATAACAATTTTGTTTAGTGTTTTGTTGGAAGCCTCATCCTGTCCATTTTCTTGGGGGTAGTATGGTGATGAGAAACTTAGTTTAATGTTGAATGTATTACAAATATTTTTAACCTCCTTATTCTTGATTAATTTTCCATTATTTTGATAATCTTGTATGGGATGCCTAAATGAAAAATGATATTTTGATATATGAAGTTAACGATAGGCCGAGACTTTTTGAGGTCAAAGGAATATATTTAACCCATTTAGTGAAGTATTCGATTGCGGTAATAATTTAATGATGTTATTGAGATGATTTCATATTGATTGCACTAATGAGGTCTAATCCCCATTGAGAGAAAGGCCATAAGTCCTGAGTAGGTTGTAATGCTTGACTGGGAATGTGGATAAGATCATAATGGAGTTGGCATTTGACACACTTCTTTACATATGTACAATATCCTTAGTTATCATAGGCCAATAGTATCCTAGCTATATGATACGTTCGGTCTGCTTAGCATTGCCACTGAAATGACCACCAAAAATACCTTTGTGGACCTCTTCAATTGCTTTAGTTGATTCATGTGATTTAAGACAACATAATAGTATACCGTCAAAGCTACATTTATAAAGGATACCTCCTATGATAATGAAGTGAGTGACATGTTGAAGAAAAGAGTGTTTAGTGCCTTGTAATAGGTCTAGGGGATTTTAGATTTTGTGAGGTAATCAAATATTTGAGTGTACCATAGATCTGATGGATTTTCGTCAATGTTGTGGATGGAAGGTAGCTCATTTTGATGTGAAGGATGATCCAAGCATTGAATGACTACAGACATCTTAGTTTTATCTTTTGATTTTTCTATTTTGAAAGGCACAAGGGATCCTAAGGAAGCCATAGTGTCTGTAAACCTATTAGAGGATCATGGGATGTCTTGAATGGTATAACGATCAAATGTGCCAAGGAGAAAATCAGCAACAAATTTATATTTTTGAAGTATTTCATTTTTACATTGGAATTCTCCTTTGACTTGGCTAATGACAAGTTGTGAATCTCATAGATCTCCAGGACTTGGACACCTAAGAGAATAGTGGTTTGCAAACCCATGATTAAAGCTTCATACTCTATCATGTTATTAGTACACTCAAAATTGAGTTTGAATGATAATGGAATGGGAATGTTCCAAGGTGGTATGATGACAATGTTGGCTCCTCCACCTTCTTGACATTTAGCACCATTAAAGAAGAGGGTCATTTTGACTAGAACAAAGTCTAATTTGTAACCTTTAGATCCATCAATATTATTAATGGATTCATCAAGAAAGTATTCATGAGGTGGTTTGTTATCTAGAAGAGGTGCTTCAATGAGTTGATCAGCAATGGCCTAACCTTTAATGGACTTTTGTGGTATAATTTCCAAGTCAAATTCAGTCATTAGCATGAGCCATCAGGTTATGTGGTCATTATGATATGGTTTGGCATGCATGGCTTTAAGCGGGTTAAAACTAGTGACAACATATGTTTTTGGTTTAAAAGATAGTGTCGTAGCTTGGAGGTGGCAAAATATAATGCACAACATAGTTTTTCAACCTCTGTATAACGTGTCTCGTATTTGTGAAGTGTGTGAATGATTTAATATATGTAGTGCCCACTTCCCTTTGACACTTTTAAATATTGATTTTAATACTATTGATCATATTATGGACACTATCATGTTTTTTTAGTATGATGGTTAGATGTTTGATCATGGATTAGTATTGGTCTGGGTTCGGATTATTATGTTTGATGATTACTAGAGACATTTTCTATATGTGGTTGAAAAGAAAGCGATTGCATTTCTTACTATGGGGGCATAAGGGATAAACTTCGGGGGGCATAAGGAGGGGTTGGAAGATATAAGGTTTATGGGGTTGATATGATTATGGTGGTATGCATTTTAGTGGATGCCGAATTCCAAATTGGAAGGCATAAGGAGTTCCCATAGTCCTTGCTCTCGTTGTTTTGGTTGCTTGATCAAGCCTATGTGTTATATGAATTGTTTCAAATATTATTGGAAACTATCTGTCTTATTTTGAACTGTGCATTTTGTTGATTATATGCAATGTGAATGTTGCTTGTATGTGATAGAAGCCTTTGTTGCCATGTGTTGATATTCATGCTCCATTTCAATATGGTTGGGGCTCGGGGGCCAATGGGGAAGGATGGCTTCTCCTTTCTCATTGGATGTCTTGGTTGGGTGGAGAGCATTGTCTTTCCCCCTTCCTTGTTGTGATCAAAGTTGTAAAGAAGAAGAAACAAGCATGCTACTATTTGGAGAAGAAATTTCACAGTTTGACAGTCATTTCTTTTGAGTAAATTCAATGTAACCTTTCCCACCTTGAGTGGATGAGATGTATAGTAATTGTGATGTGAATTTGTTGCAATGTAGATGGAAGATTTAAATTGAATTGAGAAATGCACAAGAAGAATTATACTTCTCTGTTTTACTTTGGAAAGAAAATGTGAATGATGTTTCATACTTTGTATTTTGCAATTTGAAACCAATTCAAATTGGAAAAGTGACAAGTTGTAAAAGTGTTATGGAATTATGAATAAAGGATTGAAGTAGTTTTCAAAATTGTAATGTGCACTAGATTTGAATTGTTTTCAAGAATGATATCTCTATTTTGAAAAGGAATAAGAAACAGTGTTGTTATTGTATGTATTGTATTTGAAATCAAATAGAAAGGAAAGTTGTAAAATTGTATTGAAAATCAATGAAGGATTGCATTCCTTTCTCAAAAGTGTTTTACCTTGTTCATATGTTATCTTCTCCATTGGAAATCTGAGTTTTTCTTGCAATGAGAAACGTCTATTTGAAATGTTGAAAGAAGAATGCATATGGAATGAAAGTCAATGTTATTTTCCTTGCAAAATGTATATTAAAACTGAAATCAGAGATGTAGTTTCATTTAGAATTGGATGGATGATTTAATAAGCAATGTATTTGACTAAATTAGGAATCATATGCACATCCAAAACACAAAGAAAAGATAAACAAATTTCAAAGAAACAGTCCACACGTATTAAACTCACACCATGCAATTTATGTTTTATTCAAAATGAGTAGATCGATCTTACACTCAACAATAAGTTATGAAAATTTGAAATTCACATTTAAGAAGACTTAAGAAACTCAAATTCACTAAAACAGTTAAGAATGAATCTCAAAACTTAATGAATTTCAAATCGGAGCTTACACAGTCATTTTTCCGTCTATTGCCGGAAAAATGCAACCTTGAACAAATTGGATAAATTGAATTCCCTAAAACACTCTAAACCCTCCCTAGACTGATCCTCCATGTCTGTTTGACATGTTGAGCAAAGGAGGAGTTCAAATTTTATCAAAATTATAAGTTGGAAATTGCAGTTTTCCAAATAGAGGCCTATAGATCATTTTTACAAAATTGACCCTTAAAAATTCATCAAAAATCAAATTTGATGTTCCCTATGAAAAGAGGGCATCGAGATATTTCCAAAAATTCCTCATTTTCCCAAAACTGAGCTTTCTAGCTCAAGTTATGACACTTTGAAGTTTTTGTGCCTTGGCGGGAAAATTTGGGAAAATTTTCCCTGTTGGGCCCGCAACCCAAAAATTTCCCATCAAAATTGCCCTTAGAAAATTTTTGAAATTTTTGGCTCAGAAAATTTTCACTTTTTCCTCCACCGTCCCACGGCCCAATTAGGGGTTCCCACGTGTCCTCCAGTAATGAGGTGGAGGCACGGAATATTTTTTGAAAAGTTTTGGGAAAATTTTCACTTTTCCCTCTATCGCCCAGACCAATCAGAGGACACGACGTGTCCCCTTTTGGCTACGATAGAGGTGCAGGTTCTTTTAACCCCTTAGCTTTTAAATTTTGTTTGGGGAAAAATTTATGTTTTGGCCCCGCCGGCCCGTGGCCAATAATAGCGTGCCACGTGGCTCCTTGGGGGTGGAAGCGGGGGGCGGACCTTCTTTCTCCCTTTTGTTTTGTGTTTGGGATTTGGAAAATTTCCAATTTTCCTCCTACCACCCGCAAATCCACTTCCCCTTTCTCCTTTGTCTTTGTAAAATGTCGGGTGTGCGGACCCGCACGTCCTTTTTTTTTTTTCCCTTTGGGCGCAAAGCACCAATTCGGTCCGCCGCCCCACCCTTTCCTTTCCCTTTTTTTTTTTTTTGCCTCAGGCAGAGCCGTGGGGTGTGGAGTGCATTTTGACTTTGAGCCCACATTGGAAAAATTTCCCAATGCCACCCCGCGACCCGCCAACCTGCCCAAGGTGCACTCCTCCTCCTCTTGCCACGTGTCCCCTTGGGGAAAATTTGATCCCCAAACTCCACCCACTCATAACTTGAGTTCTGTAAGGAGTTAGGAGGACTTCTTTATATCACCGAAAAGGTGAGAAAATTTCCTATCCATTGGGAATGGTTTAGGGAAATTTTGGAAGCATTAAGTATGAGAAAAATCTAGTTGAAGTTCTGAGCCTGTTAGAGAGCAGGCATGGGGGTAAGATTACTCCCTGAACCTAACTAAAATATGTAACCCTAAAATTTAAACCTTGTAAACATGTTATAAGTTAATAAAGGAAACTTGTGTTTTGGTAAGTAGGTTTTGTTTGGAACCTATCAGTGAAAACTGATGTCTTACAACTTAGTTGTAGACACTTCAAATAAAAAAATTATCCCATAATTTTCTAGCTAACCCTAGGTTGTTTCTTTGGTCTCAAGTGGTTGTTTAAACGGGCACTACAATATATGGCATGATCATGACCTCACTATCGTGGTAGAAAGCATGGTTCCTATGGCATGCTCCATAGTGGATATGTATAAGTAATATGGCTCCCCTTCGCGCGGAGGGGTGAGAACAGATGGTGACAATAGATATTGTTTAATTTGATCAAATGCCTCTTGACAACTCGAGTCCCAATGGAACTTGAAATCTTTATGAAGTAGGTAATGAAAGGGTTGGTATGGCATTATGGCCGAGAGTTGTGATATAAAGCGTCAAATGGACTAAAATTTTCCTTCAAGGCTACATAGTTTCTTAAGATTAGTAGGTGGAGGAATTTCTATGATTTCCTAACTTTTATGGGGTTTAATTCTATCGCATGAGATGGATATGATAAACCCCAGAAGTTTTCTGGTGAGAACCCCAAAAACACATTTTTCAAGATTAAGATAGAGGCAAAATTGAATAAGGCGAGTGAAGATCGATTCTAGGACTTCAAGATGGTTTTTCTGAGATTTATACTTTCTAAGGAGTTCGTCAACGTAATCCTCAATAATTTTATGGATAAGGTCATGAAATATGTATGTCATGGCATGTTGAATGTCTCCTCGGCATTTTTAGTCCGATGAGCATGACATGGCGAAAAAGGTTCCCAAGTGGTGATAAAAATGTTTTGTGTTGATCACAGTGTAATGATGATTTGATTATAACCAGAAAAACCATCCATGAGGGAGAGTATTTCGTGGACTAGTGGTTAGGTTGACAAGATGATCTATGTTTGGAAGAGGGAAATCATCCTTTGGGTAGGAAAGATTGAGATCCCTGAAATCAATGTGTAAATGTGGATTTTTCCTAAGGCCTTAGTTACGGGGACAATGTTGGAGACCCATTGTGGATAATCAATAGGTATGATGAAATTTGTTGTTAAAATACATTGCAATTCTTATTTAACAAGAGAGCTATACGGGGGTGCATCTTGTAGAGTTTTTGTTTGATAGGTTTAGCACCAAGATATGTGACTATTTTATGTACAACAATTTTGGGGTCGATCCTAGGCATGTCACTATATGACCAGGTGAAGGCTTGGTGATATTTTGTTAGGAATGCTGTGAAGTCATGTAATTCTTGTGGATCAAGACTTTGATCGACTTTGACTATACGGGAATCTTCGAGGTTCATTGATAATATCGAGTGTAGATTCATTGAGAATATTGGATGTTTTTTGATGGTAGGGATCTCGAAGGAACGATCTTAGATCCCATGTGAGAAAGGATATCTTGATCATCCTAACATTGAAGGATATCTATTACGAGTGAATCTTCTTCAATCATTTCTGATAAAACAAGTGGTAATGATTTGATGGAGTGCCTTGATTGATAGGTGAGTGGTCCTAAGGATATAGTATTGATTAAAAAAATTTGGGTGGGATAGGTATAGTATCATCTGTATCCATGGGATCCTTAGGCTTGGTAGATGATAATGGTTCTAGTTCAGAATTTTTGTTCACATGTAATGGTGTTAGTTACTTCTGGAGTGGGTTTTCTATAGCCCAAACCATTTTTCTCATATGGTTTAAGAGTGGACAAGGCAGGTTGGTCATGTGCTCCTTGTTTGTAATGTCCAAGGCCAAATCCTTTCCACGTGTAGCAATGATGGAGATACATACGGGAGAATTTGGGATTATCAAGGGATTTAAAATTTGATTTAGAGAGCTTATATGATGTGACTTAGTTGAATTGGATGGCGGATTGTCAAGTCCTCCATAAACAAGATTCATTTTAAGATATGCCATTCCATATGAGATAACATCCCCTACGTTAGGGTCATACATGGGTTGTTTGTCAGGATGACCATATGTTTTTGGTGAAGGAATGGAGTTAAGCATGAGAAGGTGATATTCCCAAGGCTAAGGTGTTTCACATCCTCAAGTGATGAAGGAATCATCTGGTAGTTTAGAAGAAGGGATTGATGTGCTAGTGGAGGCTTGATCAGAAGATCCAGATATGGTTTTAGGTACCAACACATCATTTGGATGGTACATCATATAACAATCAGTGAATGGATTTGGGTCAATAGGGACAGTGTGAGTTTTCCCTTCATGTTCATACTTAAGACAATGATGGAGAGTGGAGGAACACAGCGCATGGTGCGTATCAAGGAATACCTAATAAAAATTATGTTGTAACTTGACTTCTATGATGTAGAATATTTCTGGTAGGGTTTTGACACCAACACTGAGTGGTAAGATTATGGTGCCTAATGTGGGTGCGATTATGTCATTAAAGGAGCGTAGCAAGATGGGATTTTGAGTAACGACCGTGTTAGGTAACTTAAACTATTTTAAATTAAGGGAAGATATAATGTTGATGGCAACACCACTATCAATCATGACTCTTTTGATAGAGATATCATTGATTTGAACAATAATGAAAAGTGGTAAGTCATGATCTTCAGGTCTAAGAGCAGGTATCTTAGATGGTTCGAATGAAATAGTGGTAGATGCTTTCATAGCACCTAAAAAAATTGTGAAATAATTTGGATCACTAGTTGTGATAGTAATGGATTGGAGTGTTTCAACATGGCTTGTTTGTAAGCTGGTGATGTCTGGATGAGCTCATAGAGTGACATTTTGATGGGAGATTGATTTAATTGTTTAATAGCCACTTTTGTAATGTGGTGAGGGGAAGATTAGTGGTCTTTATTGAAACATTATCATTAGATGATGATGATGATTTATTAGGCCCTTCAGGAGTTAAATATATTGAGACTTTAGTTTATCAGATGGTGTTTAACAATTCTATCGATCGGGGTATAACAGTAGGTGGTCCTTATCTTGTTTAGATTCGGGGGTTCATTGCCACAATTTTACGAGTGCATGGTGATATGAACAACATTAACTTGGTGATTAGATATTTTAGGGGTAAATTCATTCAATGGCATTGGTGTTCGACAATCGATCTTGAATGAGACGAAGAAAGAGAAAACTACCAATCTTGAATTTCTGTTGAAAGGCCTTACAATCTTCTACAACATGGCCTCACATTCTATGATAATTGTAGAAGGCATCAAATTCATACCAAGAAGGCTTCCACCTCTGATGGTTTGATGACTTAGGAGGTGGTAACATGATGAGTGATTCTTATAATAGATTGTCTAAGATGGTATCATATCATCCTTTGCTCGAATATAACTGGGCATTGATTTTTGGGTAGGTAGGTGAGATGGGTCTTTTGAAAGTGGTTGATTTACCTAGTGGTCATGGAGGTCTTATAGTTATTCCAACAAAAGGGTGACGGGGACCTGCACAAGTGGCAGCCGAGAGAGTAATCGGTTTACGTGGGGGAATAGGAAAGGATCGGATGTGTTTTCCCATTGCAGAGAATGGAAGACACAACATAAGGACTGATTGTAGGAATGTGATTAGTGGGTGCTCTCCGTAATAATGGGGTGATTGACTAGTATGATAAAGGAGGGATCATTCAAGGATCTTGATTAAGATTTTGAAAAAAATTCTCAAGGGACCTTTTGGGCCTAGGTTTTGATATAACAAGGGGTTCCCCAAAAGAAGGCACGCCTCTCAGATGAAGAGGAGGGTAAAAAGGTGGAGGACCATGAAAATGATAAGTTTCATCATAATGAGGAATTTTAAAGACCTAAACAACACCCTGTTTACTAGGTCCCTTTGAAGTCTTAGAAGTCTTGGATGAGCTTGGTGTATTCATTGAAGTTGATGCTAATGAAGGAAGAGGGGTTCAAATAATGTGGTTGATATAGTCCACATGATTTTTAGATTATTAATTTTTATAGGTTGTTGATGACTAAGGTCTTGACTTGGTTTGGGTGGGGTGGTTGAGCTAAGAATGTCTCAAGTGGTATCATGGTTATGTTTATGAACCTGGGTGTAGGTGTAGATGTATTTGTACCCACAGATGTGGGCATGTATTTTGGAATAATGTCAGGTGAAGGCATGGAAATGGGTTTGGTAATAAGTGGCATTTCGGAAGTTATGGGTTTATCAGGCTCAGATATTAATTTTTGGGTGTTGAATCACTAAGTTATAAAGGTGTAGGGCTAGCTTGTACATCTACTTGAGAAAGAGAAGGTCATGTAGTTACAATCTCAGGTTCACTGGAATTTGGTGTCGACTCTGTGGACTTTGTTTCACTAGGAAATAAAGTGGACTGAATAACGGGTTCAAATTATGTTATTGTATTAATGGTATAGACAACATTGGCTTGTGGTGATTCAGAAGAAGTGGGGTGATTTGGGAAGGGTTGTTTAAATATGTCAAGGTTCTGGTTTGGAGGTGTGTTTGGATTATCTAAGTGGAGGTCACCCTTATCAATTAAGTCCTGAAGGACATTGTGGAATGTGCAACACCTTTCTATGTCATGACCATTAACCCTATGGAATTTGCAATAATCATTATCATGGTACCAAATGGGCTTGGATACCGATATGTCAATAGGTCGGATGGGTGGAAGTGATATGATGTTGGAAGCAAGTAGCTTGTCAAAAACCACACCATAATTTTTTGTTATAGGTGTGTAATTATGTTGTTGATGGACATGTTCAATAATAGGATTTTCTTTAGGAGTGGATTTGACTACGATAACATTCATGGTTGTTTTGGATTTATCTGGATTGGGTGTTGATTTAGATGGAAACTCCATTTTTGGTTTTTGGGGCAAAGATTCACCCGACCATCTTCTAGAGCTCACAATTCTAATTTATGGGCCATGGTAAAGGCCTCATCGAAGGTGTGGAATGTTTGAATTTGTAGGGTAGATGAAATATGTTTAGCACAGCACGACAGAAAATCTCGATCAATTATGTCGTGGTAATGTGAAAGATAATTGATTAGTGACACCTCTCCAACAGGTGATGAAATCAGTGACGGATTCATCTTCAAATTGTCTAATGGCATATAAATAATTAATGGTGATTTTACAAGCTACGTTTATGGAGAAATGGTCTAGGAAGAGCTGGGCAAGTTGTGCGAAGGAAAATAAGGAATGTTGTGGAATACTATTATACCAGTCTAAGGATGGACCAGCGAGGGACATGGGAAATGTTCTCAACATTAAATCTTGGTCATGAGATATTAGATAACATGCATGGCGAAAAGCATGAATATGTTGTTGGGGGTCTTCTTTGCTATAGAACTTGATAAACTTAGGAAGCTCCCAGTGCGGGGGATATGGCTTGTATGGTACAAAAGGATGAATGGGTTCATTGCAAATTTTCTCATATGAGAGAATATTTTTGGATGAGGATGAGGCAGCTTCTAAACTAGATATGCAGCTTAGGAGAGCCGGAGAGGGTCCGCCTTTGAGTCCTGTTGGTTCAAGTATGGGCTAGGTTGATATGAAGAATGGGGCGAGTATGCTTGATATTGCTATGGAATGTTTTTTTTTATAGAGAGTGTTTAGTTGGGGATATTTTTCTAATATGAGAGATTATGTTGATAGGGTGATTTTGTTGTGGAATGTTTGTCATTTGTGGGGTATTGTATCGAGGAATGTTCTGTTGAGGTACATATTGTTGATGGACATGATGTTTTTGTGGGATATTTTCTTTGAGAGATGTTCTGTGATGGGAATTTATGTTGAGAATGGAAACCTTATTATGAAGCAATAGATTGGGGAGTTTGGATGTATCGATATCGAAATGGGAATGATGTTTTGCGAGAGACTGTGAGTATGTAGGTGTCTGTTGGGGAGGTGTAGAAGAGGCAACAATAGATGGTGCCTACCGTGGGATATTTTGTTGTGGAATATGGTAATGTGGAATGCTTCGCATTGGTATGGACTGCGGCATAGAGATTAACGGTTGTGAGGATTTTGGCATGCATTACGAAATGGGATGTGTACTAGTGATGGTATTAGTGGTAATCATTGGTGTTGTTGAAGGGATAGACATGGTAATGTTTTGGATGGGGACAGTAGTCTGTTGAGATGATACAAAAGTAGAAAGAGGAATAGAACTCAATGATGATGTTGGTACATGTGAGGAGACCTGAAAGAGCCATTGTGGAAGAAATGGTACTATTTGGGGGAGGTTTGGACCTGTAGAAGGACTTAGTGAAGACATGAATTATTTGAGTGGACACATTTTATGATGAGATCATATGGAGATCATAGACATGTACTAAGGAGACATTGGACGCTTGTGTTGACTTACAAAAGTTTCTCTTCCAATGCGTATCAAATGGATTAGTAGATTTAGTAGCATTTGGGATTGACTAATGTTTGGTGTTTTGGATTGACACGAAGTGTCGGGGAACAAATCTTGGACAACATGTTCCTGGTTCTAATCAATGAGTTGTGTAATAGAGAGTAAAGGGTTGTGAGCGTGTGCAATGGATTGTGGTGTGAATGATTGCATTTGAACATTTGTCGTTTTTAGGTATGCATTAAGAGCAATAGGATTCAATTCTAACATCTCTTCGAAAATAGGATCGCCCACATTGTAAAATGGGATTTTGGGTGCAGTGGGAGAAAACGAATGCTCTAATTCTGGTGTGTAAAGAATTTGTCCATGGTAGTGTTGTGGGGAGTGAAAGGATTGTTTTCCGTATTCGTTATTCTAACCAGACCCTATTCATTCCATGTTTGCGTGTCATAAAAGGGATTGGATGTATTTGTTTGATAAAGCAATGCTTGTGGCTACATAGGGAATAAATTATTCTTTGGAAGTGGTATAGTATGAAGTAGGGCTTGAAGTTGAAACACATGAGGTGAGGTAGACATATTTTCAAATAGTTGATTACGTGTTTGTTATCTAGTGAGTACCATAATAAAAAAACACACACAAAATGAATAGCAAAATGATTAATGACTAAATGTGTTGATTAACAAACAACAAGAAAAGGTAAGTAGAGTGTTATTTTATTCTTATTTTTCTTAATTATAAAAGGTGAAATGTGTAAAATGGTCAATGAGGGTCCTAATAAGTGGTTATCTAGAGCTCATTTTAGGCGTGTTTAAGGATGAATTACTCGATATACCCAAAGGTACGTGAGGCACAACTTCAGACCGGCATCGGTATGGGCGTGATATTGGGGCCTACCCCCTCACTTCACGGTCCCACTATGATAAGGAGGTAGGTGCTAAGCTAAAATACATCAAAAACAGGTTTTTATACTCATCCGAACACCAAATCGGTTTCCCTGTTGGGTGAAGAAATCCTAATCGAGTTTCACCTAGGTGGGAGTTATCCGAATGCGTTTTTATTTTAAAGTGATTTGGTTGCATGTGGGGAAGAAATAAGTGGATGCAACCAATTAACTTCCTAATTAAAACTAGATGATCGTGTAGTATGAAATAGTTTGTTTTAAGACCTAAAACAAAATTTTCAATGAAGATATATAGATAAGAACGCAAAACTTGAAAGTAAATGGAAGGTTTTGAGGGCTTACCGTGAAAGCACTTCTAATATTTTTTTAGACTTTTTGGCAATTATCAAAATGTTTTCTTAGCAAAACCGAAAGTACAGTCTCTATAGAAAAAGATCTTGTAGTTTGACTCGAAGAACAAGAAACAAAAAGAGAATATAGCAAATATGTTAAGGGAATAATAGAGGGGAATTACTAGCGATTGGTGAATCGCAGGGGATTGAACTAATTGTCGGTGATTGGTAGTTAGTAAAAATAATGATAAAAATGGAGAAATTAGAATCTTCCTCCCGAGTATCGTAGAAATGAGTGAATTTTGAGTCGGTGGTGGAGATGTTGATGTGGTTGTTTGAATCAAATTCCAAGGTAGTGCGGTAGTCTTCTTCCAAATGTTCAAGGCCAGTCTCGTATTGGCGTTCAGATCTTGAACAATATCCTCCACAGAGTCTTAGTGCTTCATCATATGCCTCCCAAAAGGCATCAAAGTGGCTTCCTAGATACATTGTGTTATACCAAAGACAACCTCTAAGTGATCAAATGGAGTTTCTTGGATCGCATAGAGTTCAAGATCGAGAGCAAGTTGTTTGCTCCTCGAAGATGCTGGATGGCAAAAGAACAGAAAGGAATCGCTTGTGGGAAAGTTAGAACCTCCTAATGCCATCTGAAGACATCATGTTAGACAGAAGATTAGTAGATAACAAGAAAAAACTAAACATTTTGATTAGATTTTAGCAGAAAATGGTGAAAAAGCATAAAAATATAGGAATCACTAGTGATTCAGAGAAATCGCTGGTGATTGGGGTAATCGCTAGCGATTACTATGAAATCTAAAAAATTTAATAACATAGCTTAAACTAATGGATTAAGACATTAATTTAAAAAAGCAGTGTTATTCAACATATAAATGATGTATGAGAAAAAGTATACCTACTTCTAGTGTCTAAAATGAATCAAAATGAGTGATTTACCTTGTAGAATGGATCGGTGGATAGAAGAATGGAAGAAGGTTGTTGGAGGATGAAAACAAGCAATCCAATGATGAATTTGACGTTCTTTGAGCAGCATGACGTTAGATAATGTTGATATGAAGTGCCTAGATACTTGATGATCCGAGATTGAAGCAGAGTACAACTACAAAGCTTGAAAATTTGTGTTGTGAAATGAGGTATGCAAACAAGTATTTATAGATCGTCGACGATTGGAAAAATTGCCAGCAATTTCGGGAAATCTAGTTTGGTTGAAAAATCAAATAATTTCCTTCCATTTTGAGCTCAAAATGGTGGATTTCCAAGTGATTAGGATGAGGGATGGTTAAAAAATCACGAGCTAGGTTTGTTAGGATGAGAGGATTTGCTTTTGGAGGATTTGGTTAGTTAGAAGGCTAGTTAGTTAGGGAATAGGTTAGTGCTTTTTGGAAAGTGGTTTTAGAAGTGGTTTAGGTAGTTAGTGAGGTGTTCGGTTAACTCAATGAGGTGTGAGGGCGAGGTGTGAGGAGATAATAGGTAATTTATTTATTTCCATTAATCAAATAATCATTTTAGATTTTAGAGATATGATGGGTCGTAAACAAATTAATTAAAAAGGGGTGATATAGTGAGGTGTCGTAAATGTGTCATCTTTGGTCATGAGTATGTTTGGGCTTGAGGGGGTGTAGATTTTTGGTGTCTACGGCGCCTAAGTGCTCATGTCCCTCTTAGGTGCTCTTGATCTTCTTACCTTCTTCTTACTCTTTTGGGTCTCTTTTAATTCTTGGTCATCTTTTAAAACTTTGGGTCACCTTTGGATTTTCGATTGTGAAATTCAAACAAGTTTATCATATATATACTTGGTTATTTCTCTCAAATAAAGGACCAAGCACTAAGCATTATCTATCATCACCTAAGCTTGCATCAAGGCACAAGAGCATTATAAAGCATACATTTAACACATCCATATAAGGGACAAGGGCTACATCACTCTGCATACACATCATAGGAGGGAAGTTCATTTTATTCCATCTCACACATTTTCATACTTGGAACATTCTAGATCTAGCCGCTATCATAGTGTAACTTGCACAAGGGCAACCTAGGGCATCATTACACACACATACACACAAAACTACATGGAGTCTAAGATGTAGTGCAATGCTCGGTTGTAAGATCACTCTTTGGGTGACCATTGGGGTCAGTCTGACCCCCATTCTACATCTTATTTATTAGGTTTGATGTGGTTTGTGGGTATGTACAACTAGATATCTATTTTGCAAGTTACAAGTATGACCAACGATCTTGGCGCTAAACCATAACAACAAAATATAATCAACAACGAAGCTCTTCCAACCTAGAAAAGGCCAAAACTTGAGTATCTTAGTGGACACTAGCTGACTGATCAGTCATTAGCACCTATGCGCTCTTGTCTTCCGTGGGTGCTTGTGTCCTATTCGGATTCTGAATTCGAGAACCCTCGGCGAGTCTTGATGACACTCTCTCTAATATGTTCTAGCAGTTTCTCAGCTCATATCACTTCCGAGATCACTTGGAAATCAGCTATGTCATCCTTCTTTCTCATTTTCTTAGGGTTTCATATTATTATATGTGTATTACTTGTATTACTTATGTCTTGTTGTAGTTTATCATTTGCATATCGTTAGTTACAATAGTTACTTTGAATAAAGGTTTAATTCAATTTAAATTAAATCATAATCATGATCCGAGTGGAAAAGGATTTCTTGAAGTTTGAATTTTAATGTTAAATATATATTTTTAATGTAATGAAAAAAAAACCTATGTTTACCCTAGTTTTACATATTCCACATTCATTACACTTCATGCCACCACCTATCTTTAAAGGTGAGCAGATCAAATTCGACCTATTGTTGTATAAAAAAACAATTTAGAAATAGTTTTCCATACTTCATATTTACTTTTAAACATAGTTATAATATATGAAACCGAGAGAAAAATAAAAACTACATTTTGTAAAAGTAAGAAAATGGATCCTTAATATCACAAATTGTCATAATTATTGTTAACAAGCATTATATAAACTTGAAACACATTTAAAGAATTTGTCGTATAACCATAAAATGATTGTCACATGTTCATACACACATAGTTGGCATCCAATTTACATAGTAGGGAGTTCACAATTGATTCATGTTGTATAATTGTTTATCTTCCATTATTTTAAATATTGTTCTAATTTCTTGAATGATTAATTATGATATTTAATGTGTAGTTTTCAATGTGCAATTATCATAATGTTTGCAAGATTCACAAAGTCTCTTATCCTTGCTTTACAACCTCCAACTCTCCTTAAAAGGACCCTTCTAAGAGCTTTCATGTTATTTAGTATGGATACCTAAAAATACGGCCACGATGTTGTCCTCATGATAATGTCCCATTAATAATTAATTTATAACATAACCATTGCCACAACTATAAATTACAATAAAGATTATTTGTATAAGATAGTAAACCTACAAAACACATTATGTTTATAATGAAATACATAGAAACAAATTCCGATACATAAAACATATGTTATAATCAACACGTGAATGCATAAGGTGAAAATTTCCTAGAAGCGATTGTCGAAACAATAGAGGAAACATGTCGCTAGAAAAATAAAACTTCTCGACAACCGCTCACCCAACATCTAAGAATAGACTCCGTATGCATTTCCTTATTCTCCACTCTTTCTCCTAGAGTTTGCCGTACATTTCATATAATATGATACTATTTTTTCGTGTTATATTTTATATATTTCTTATTGTGATTTTAGTAATGACATAAAACTTGAAAATTTAGAAATCAATACAATATTTTATTTTCATTCGGCATGATCAACCATTCAACTCAAATAAATAAGGGGTGTACCAATTTTGTAGAATCATCAATGAAAAATTTCCCCTTCGCATAAAGAATCTCCCGCTCCCCTACTCCTATCGAGCGTAAGTTGTCGGCATGTTCGTCGCGTCGTGGCCGACTCGGCCTTCGGACCTTGTGTTATTCTGTTTTACCGTTAATGGTCAAACCACTATTTTTCGTTCACTGGAATACAAACTCCATTCAAACCAAGAATCAAATCTATTATCCCGCGCCGCTTTTACTGAAGGATATGGAGGGACAATGATACTCGTGTCTTCATACAACCAATAGGATAAAATATAATAACTCAAGCAATAAAAATATATAATATGTCAAAAGAAAATATATATACGCCACATTATTGCGTAGCCTTCATATACATTATGACTATAGCCTTTTCAACACATTATTTATATTAAAATATAAAAACTTAAATAAATGTATGTACATTGTATTATGAAAAATTAGATTTTTACAAGTCACAATAAAATTATTATATTTTCTACGCAATTTTAATCACATATAGATGTCATAAAGTGGTTTCACATCAACAATGCACTACAAAGAATCATATAACCTTATTTATAAAGATGTAAGTATTGTGAAGTACATAAAAGAATATTCATAAAAGTTAGGAAAGCTAATTAGTTTATTAAAGTGATCTTTAAAAGTGATTCGTCTTATTTATAGAGACAACAATTGCAAATTATAATATGAGTCTATTTGTAGACACCTCGTTTTAGTACAAGATACTTTAATTAGTTTCACACTAGTGCATAATTATATATTTATTGATTATTGGTTTAAGGTTTCGCTCTATTTATAATGTGTACATATATGTCATTCAAAGTTAGATTTTAATTTTCTCTTTTGTGATTTTTGGTGTCTTCCATGGTGCAAAACACTTCACAAACATCAATTTTAACTGTGACCAACATCAAATTCCTATTCAATATATAGACATCTAGATGACAAGCTTCAAAGCCAAGGATGATTCTTGCCTCCTTCTCTATGATGTTGCATATCTCTTGTAGGCTCAGTATTATACCGCACAACTCTATAATAATGTAAGTTGAAAATGATGGCCTAATGATTTGTTATAAAGCGGTTAGTACAAACTATATTAACAGTCTAATGGATGGCTCATCTTTCTCCTTTGTTACCAACTATTATACCTATTTATATCAACTTCAATATAATAATCCACCATATGCCACCCTTTTAATATTACAGATGTCACCATGTATGACTTAGCTTAAAAGATAAAAGTGTTTATACGTACTAAGTATAATCAAAGTGTCTAGCATGAGTAATAAAAATTAATGTAAAGACCACATGTAATTTAAATACGATCAATAGAGAGAGATAGAGAGAGTAGTAGGCATGTCATCTCATGGGAAAGCATATCATAAACATGTTCAATAATCCATTTAAATTACTAAGAGCATAATAGTGAATAGTAGACAAGTATATGTTAGCGAGACAAATGACTCAACAATAATGGAAATTTTAGGACTCAAGACATGGCAGACCCACTATAAGACATAGATAGCTAACTTGATACATTGTGATGATTACTTGTGCATGGTAAGAAAGTATGTATCAAAGAGTGATGTGTCAAATGGTTTTTATCAATAGTAGTGTATGTTAGGAGTTGTGTGTCAAAAAAAAAAAAAAAAAATATTCAATATGTGTCAAGAGTAATATTTATTTCATGCAATATGTTTGAAGTAATACCCGTCTCAAGCAATATGCCCCAATAAGCATGTGTATCAAGCAATGTATCATAAACAATGTCCCATAAACAATGTTGCAGATGATGTTCCTATAGAAAGTAATGTATTAGACACTGTGTAGAAAATAATCTCTTAGAGAGATCGGTGTATCAAAAAATTTGTGTGTAAGCCCATAATGAATTAGACAACATGTCCATAATTAAAAACACTAGCCCAAAGCCAATAATAGTCAAATAAGAATGAAAGCATGTAATGAGTAAGTAATAAAGAATTATATAAATGCATTAGGATCAACAACTAAACATGAAGCATGTCAAATCAATATATAGAATTAAACCATATTGTCAACAATAAATTTAGAATAATTTGAAACATTTTCTCAATAATTCCACTAAATCACCGAGATGTCGTGTGTCAATAGGTTATGCCTTAGTCTATAATTAGAGTGGGTGTTAAATGAATGTGTATTGTGTCGGGAGTGCATACCATTGTTTTCTAAATAGAAGAAGTTATGTATGAGTGATTATGCCCATAAATATGATTAAGGGTACAATAAGAAGGCTAATTATGATCATGTCAATGTAGGGATGATCATATAGATGTCATACATATCAAGGTAGAGTTGAGGTAAAGATATAAATTTCTTATATCAATGGAGCAATAAACACCTTTAATTATGAGTTGGGTTGGGCAATCATTATATTTATAGTTGTTTTTTTGGGCCTCAATATTCCCTAATTGTCTTCCCATGAAACCGATTGAGTGATTGGTTGTATGGAAATTCAAATAAAGAAAATTGAGTGGATAAAAAGAAAGCTCTTGATCAAAACTAACTTGTCATTCACATACCTGGGAAGCTTGCATGGATATCCTTCAAATATGTCAACCCTAATATATGTGAATGTCTAGAATTGAATGAATTAGCTCCTGTAAATACGTGCAAGATCCCCAACATCCTTGGTTATCCGCAATACAATATTGCTTTCTAGTGACCTTACTACAAACATAATGAGAGTGTTATTGACCCTCTTGAAATGTTGTAAGATTCCTTCATGATGATCTAAGGGTAATAATCATATACTCTCACTTTTCACTTTGCTCTCCTTTGGTGGGAAAACCAATCCTAATTTTCATTGGTGTAGTGGAATACACCCAATTGAGTTCATATAAAATTGTTGATCAGAGAATACTTGTTATAGATCACACAAGAAGTCTGCGTGGGAGAGAAGGCCAGGATCAAGGGCACAAAGGGACAGGAAGAACCCACGTGGAGGGCAAGTTCAACATTCAAGACTTAGCCAATTTTTAGCATGAAGACCTATTTTTAGAAGATGGCGTGCAGAACAAACCAACGATGCAGAGACGTGCGTGTCACACATTATCTATCTTTAGAGGATTGGTTCAAGCATTTTGCATGGAGACTAGCTAAGAATAGGATTGTCACTTCAGTTAATTGTAAGAGGTCTATAGATAGCACACTTGCATGTGTGGTTGTGCCTGTAAATGGCGCGTGGCTATTAATACCATGTGGCCTATTTCTGGAATAGATAAGCGGTGAAGGGAAAGCCCCCACCCTATATATATGATATGAAGAACATAGTAGAATATATACATAGAGAGAGATGAATGTATGAAGGTATAGAGGTATGCACATATGATTGGATTACTGTGATGCCCGTTAAAACAACCCACTTAAGACCCAAGAAACAACCTAGGATTAGTTAGGAAAATTATGGAATAATTTTTTTATTAGAAGTGTCCACAACTAGGTTGCAAGACAACAAGTTGACACTATCAGGTTCCGGAACAAGTCTAAAATTACTAGAACATACTTTTCATTTATTAACAATGATCAGAGGTCACAAGGTCCAAATTTTAGGGCTAAGGGTTTTAGTTAGGTTCAGGGGGTAAATTGACACCATACCCACTCTCTAAGGCTCAAAGTTTCAACTTGACTTTTCTCATACTTAATGCATTCAAAATTTTCCTAAATTATTCCCATTGGATAGGAAATTTTCTCACCTTTCCAATGATATAAAGAAGTCCTCCTAACTCCTTGTAAAACTCCAGTTATGGACCGACGGACCTTAGGGGTCAAATTTTCCCAAAAGGGACATGTGTCGAGCGGGGAAGAAGAGCAATTTTTGGGTTGGCGGGTCGCAGGACGGTGTTTGGAATTTTTCCCACATGGGTGCAAAGTTCCCAAATTTCCCATGCCTCCACGGGTCCTCCGATGACACGTGTCGGGCTCTAAGCCATCGCCGGGAGAAAGGGAGAGGGAAGAATGGGCGGGAGAAAGCGGGAGATCCACCCAAGGGGAGAAAAGACAACTAGCACCCCACGTGCCCGTGGGTCTGCCAGGGACACGTGGCACTCAACAAGCTAACATGGGGAGAAAATGAGGAAGGTTTAGGGAGGTAGATGTTGAGTGGAAATTTTTCCAAAGGGAAGGAGAGGGGCTAAATGGCGCACGCGGTCCGCGCTCCTCTGCGGAAGAGTCACCCCCAAGGCGAGGGTGGGAGTGCGGGGCCGGGGAAATACTCAAAAATTTCCAAAACCAAAATTTTAAAAGGTAGAGTTGCGAGGGTTTCCCCACCCCACTCACCCCATGCTGCCATGTGGCAGCTTGTGATTGGCCGCGGGCAGCGGGGAAAAAAGGTAAAATTTTCCCAAAATTTTAAAAAAACCCAAGGGAGAAAATGATGCCGCGCCTCCGTCGTTGCCCCGTGAGGACATGTGGCAGCCTCGATTGGTCTGCGGGCTGGCAAAGGAAATTTCAAAAAAATCCCAAACAAATTTTCAAAATTTTCGAAGGATTTTTCAACAAGAATTTTTCGGGCCGCATTTTCCTAAATTTTCCCGCCAAAGCAGGAAAACTTCAAAGTGCCATAACTTTTACTAGAAAGCTCAGTTTTGGGAAAACGAGGACTTTCTGGAAAGCTCTCGATGCCCTCTTTGCATATAAATAATAAATTTTACATTTTGATAAAGTTAAAGGGGTAAATTTTATAAAAATTATATGTAGGATTTTAAACAGTCAACTAGTAATTTTTAACTTATAAATTTGATTCAATTTGATCACCTCCTTCACTCAACATGCCAAAAAAACATGGAGGATTACTCTAGGAATGATTTAAAGTGTTTTAGGAAGGAAAATTTGTTCAATTGATTCCAATTTGAATTTTTTCTAACAATTGACAAAAACGATTTGTGAAAGGGATTAGGCTCGATTTTGCAATGGTTAAATTGTTTTCTTAAGTGTTATTTGTCAATTTGAGTTCATTGATATCACAAGCATGATAAATTATATCATTTCCAAGTTTTTTATAATGTGTAGGCCCGAATGTACATTTTGGTTAAGTTGATTGCCGATTTTATTTGTATAACAAAGATCCATTTCTAGAAAGTCTGTTTATCAATTTTATCATTCGATTGTGGAATTAAATTTCTATTCTAGTCCAAGGCATTTAGTGTTTATAAACAGATCATTTAAAAGATAAATTGTAAATTATGATTTCCAATTTAATGTAATTCCAAAAAGATAAGTAATATAATTCCTACATACGTATTTCTTCTTGTTAAAAAGAGATCTATCTCTTTTGTCATACAATGAAACATTGAATTCAATCCAACAATGCATATGAGAGAAGATCTTTCAATTATTTATTGACTCCAATTATAAAACTTTACATCTTTCCATATTTGAATGCAAATAACACATTTCACTCTCTTTCTTTCAAATGTACAGAAAAGAATATAAATATCCTTCACATTTCAAATGTACAACTTCCACAATCAGTTACATACATATTTTCTTCACAAATATAAATTACGTTTCATCCACATCAAGTGGGAAAGGATTACAATTGAATATGTTTCACAAGGGGCTGTCAAACTGTCTTCTTCTACTCCAGAACAACAACATGCAAGTTTCCTCCATTTTTAATTTGATCACAACAAAAGTGGGGGAAAGGCAATGCTCTCCACCCAACCAAGACATCTAATGAAATGAGAAGCCATCCTTATTCATTGGCCCCTGAGCCCCAACCAAAATACAATAACATGTGTGATTCAACCCATGGCAACAATTGGCTTCCACTAAACACACAACATTCTTTCAATCATGCATTATTTAATATAAAACACACCAAACAAAGACTACAGTTTACAACTAAATTTACAAACATTCAAACAAAACTCGGGCTTGATCATGCAATCCAAAGGAGCAAGATCTATGGGGAAGCTACTTATGCCTTCTAAATGGGAATTAGGCATCCACCAAAACAAACTACCAATAAATTTCATCACACATATCCTTATGCCCCCACAATCCCTCCTTATGCCCCCCATGATTTCCTTATGCCCCCACAAAGTAAGAAATGTAAGCTATTTATTTTCCATGGTGGATCCCAAACCCAAAATCCCTCCACAAATATGATGCCAACGGTATTCCCTTAAACCCTCCACATGTATTCCCATAGCCTTCTCCTACACCATTCCTATGGTAGTCTACCCAACCAGCCAACAAAGCATAACAACATTCACCATTCACACAACACAACAAGAAAATAACAACATGAAAGAAAAGTTAAACTCCTACCTCTCCATGGTAGATTTTATTTCCAAACAGCAAGCTTCAATGCCCAAAACACAGTCCCAAAACAACAATCTCCAAGCATGAAAAGTTTCTCCAAACTCCTTCCAAAAGCAAGAGCTCCCAACACAAGAAAATGTGCCCCAAAGAAGTTTGCAAAATGATTCAACAACCCAAAACAAGCAAAGAGTTTGAATTTTATAGAAGAGGGAAGAGAAGAGGATGATGTGGATCCATGTAGGATGCCACATCACACATCCTCAACTCCAACACAAAAGACAAAATTTCATTCTCCCAAGCACAATAAAGAGGTGGGTGAAAATATGACAAATTACTTGCACACTCCAAAAAGCCCACACCCCAAAGGACTGCAAATTAAATAAAATGTAAGAGAGTGCAATCAAAACATGCAACATGATTAATAAAATGCATTAAAAAGGTCTAAAATCAGCCTTCCAACCATAGGTATGGTTGGTAAATTAAATTGAGAGGTATGGGACAAGTTTTACTTGTCCCACAAGCCTCCAAAAATAGCCTCTAAGGACAAATTTTAATTTCAAGGAGGTGGAGTGTTTCATACTCCAAAAATTAGAATTACACAACTCTTACACAAACTTACACATCTCGTACATATTAAATACAAAGAGCCAATAACTTCCATTATTACTTTCCCATATCCCAATTTGACTTATTTAAATTTTAACCATATGATTTCTCACATTAATCTACCACAATTTTAATTAAATAAAATAAAGGGACACATTACTAATAAAATACATACAACAATAATAAAATTTAACCACATTAATAAAATACACAACCCCATGGTCACATTTAAAGGTGATCCCTCCCATGGGAATCCCTATCAACAAACAAATACAACACAATAAAACAAGTTGCTACGGTGACCTTGTCGAATTCACCTAAAATTCTATTGTGGTTGATCTCCAATCCCCGATGTTTGTTGTGATTTTTTAACCTACAAAACACAAATACCTCCTTCAGCCTCGTGGCCATATCAGAACATCCAAAATGAATATAAATATAATCACAAAATCATCTAAATATGTGAATCACAACAAACATCAAGGCAATTTAACATTATCACATATAATCTATATCAACTATATCATCATCATATAATATCCATTTTCTAGATCTACTCATAATATCCAAAAATCACATGTCTAAACAACATCCATAAAACATCCATGTCACATAGTATATCATCATCCACATATGAGGTGTCTCCAATAATCATCATGCATCATAACCAAATCAAGATCAATAGTAATCCATGACCAAATATCTAACATCATACTAAATCAAAGCATAATAATGTCCATAACATAAACAACAATATCAAAATAAGCATCCAAAGGGGTCAAAGGGAAGTGGGCACTACATCCCCTCCCTTAGACTCGACTTCCTCCTGGAAGTCACTGGAACAAATGTGAAAACTAAACTCGTAATGAAGTAGCATCCTCCCATGTAGTCAGTCTCATCATATTTGTCCCATTGCACCCGAACTTGATCAACCTCTTTGCCTCGAAGGCCCAGGGTCCTATGATCTAGGATGCGAACGGGATCCACCATCACCTACCCCTGATCCTACACCTGTAATGATGTCCAATCTAACACATGAGAAGGATCTACAACATATCTCCTGAGAACTAAAACATGAAAAATATCATGTATGTGAGACAAGTTGGGTGGAAATGCTAGATGGTAGGCCAAAGGGATGATACGCTCCAAGATCTTAAAAGGACCAATGAATCTAGGATCTAACTTAGAACCTTTTCCATAATGGATAGGGATCTTGTGTGGCTTGACATGAAGGAACACCTTCATGCCTACATCAAAACTACAGTCGATCCTATGCTGATCTGCATACTTCTTCTACTTGTCTTGTGCCTCCTACAATCTCTACCTGATCAACACCACCTGCTGCTCCATGTCCTATAGAAGAGCTTATCCAAGAGATACTCTGTCCTCTAACCTATCCCAGCTAACAGGTGTCCTGCACTCTCTACCATACAAAGCTTGAAAAGGAGTCATGCCTATAGAACTCTAGAAACTGATATTGTAGGCAAACTCCACTAAGTACAAGTACTCCTCCCATTTAGAATGTTGATCCATCACATACATCCTATGCATGTCCTCTAAAATTCAATTCACCCTCTCGGTCTGTCCATCTGTCTCGGGATGATATGTTGTGCTGAAGTTGATTCTTGTCCCAAGGACATACTTGCATGGTAGTCCAAAAATGTTAAGTGTACAAAGGGTCGCGGTCACAAATGATCTTTCATGGAATCCGTGCAACTGACGATCTCATCCAAATATACTCGTGTCACTACTCTAGCTGTATAAGTGGTCTTCACTAGAGAAAAGTGAGCTACTTTTGTCAATTTATCAACCGTGACCATGATGGCATCGTGGTGATATCTCAACATCGGTAGATCAATAATGAAATCCATGAAAATGGTGTCCCACTTCCATTTCGGTATAGCATGAGGATAAAGAAGGCCTGTTGGATGATGATGCTCAACCTTACCTCTCTCGGCACTCTAAACATCATGACACAAAATTGGGCCACGTCTCAATGAATTCCTCTCCAATGATACAATTGTCTCAAGGTGGCGTGCATCTTCTTCACCCCGGGATGGGCTGAATAGGGTGCACAATGTGCCTCTACCAAGATGTCCTGCCTCAAGCCTCCATCTCTAGGAACATATATCCAACCTCTATGCTTGAGAAGACCATCGTCTCTAAGGAAAATCCATCTAAATTCCCCTCAAGGGGTCTCTCAGACTCGATCTCTGCTTGTACTGCAATGTAGAAGTTGTCAAGAGGAAGCTGCTGAAGAATCCTGCTCCGCAAATCTGTGCTCACTGAGGTGGCCATAACCACATGTCTCCATCTGCTGAGAGTGTTTGTTACCACATTCTCCTTCCCCTTCACATGCTCTATCTCCATGTCATACTCACAAAGTAACTCCATCTAATGTCGCTGACGAGCATTGAGATTGGGCTACGTGAAGAGGTGACGAAGACTCAAGTGATCTTTCCTGAGTGTGAATCTCCGTCCAAGAAGAAAGTGCCTCCATCTAACCAAAGCATGCATAACTGCCACAAGCTCAAGATCATGGGTCAGATAATTAAGCTCATGATCTTTGAGTTTTTGAGACTCAAAATCCACTACTCTACCCTCCTGCATCAACACACCTCCAAGCCCTACTAAAGAAGCATCCGTGCAAACAAAGAACTCACCCTGTGGATTTGGCACTGCAAGAATAGGTGCTATAGTGAGGCACTCCTTCAGTGTCCTGAAGGCCTACTCGCATATGTCCAACTAAAAAAACTTCTTCCCTTTCCTCTGAAGGGAAGTGATAGGGTGTGTAATCCAAGAGAAGTCCTGAAAAAATATCTAGTAGTATCCTACTAAACCCATGAAGCTGCACACCTTGGTCATTGTAGTGGGTGCTGGCCAATCCATAATGGCTCTAATCTTGGAAGGATTGACTGCAATACCTTCCCTAGAAATGATATGACCCAAATACTGCACCTCTATCTGAAATAAAGCACACTTCTCCAAGTTCTCGTAAAGCTACTGCTCATGAAGACACTAAAGAACCTGGCGAAGGTACCCTCATGCTCCTCACGCGTACGTGAGTATATCAAAATGTCATCTAGGAAGATGAGAATGAATCGATCTAAGGTCTTGAATACCCCATCATCAAACTCATGAACACGTAGGGGAATTATTCAAACCAAAAGGCACCACTTTGTGAACTCATAGTGCCCATATCTCATGTGGAAGTGGTCTTATGAATGTCCACCTCCAAAATCCTCATTTGATGGTATCCTCGACTTAAGATCAATCTTAGAGAAAACTATGGCTCCCTTCATCCAATCAAACAAGTCATCAATATGAGGAAGTGGATAATGATTCTCGATTGTTGCCTTATTCACCTGGAGGTAATCAATACAAAACCACAAGGATCCATCCTTCTTCTTCGCAAAGATCACCAAAGTGCACCTCAAGGGGATACACTAGGACGGATAAGGCCTTTCTCCAAAAGGCCCTCAAGCTACAACTTGAGCTCATAGAGCTCTGGGGTGGTCATTCGATAAGGTGCTTGTGAGATAGGCTCTGCTCCAAGAACTAGATCTATATGAAAATCAATCTCACGTGGGGGTGGTAACCGGTAGCTCCCCTGGAAAGACATCTGCAAATTCTCTCAAAATGGGATGATCATCTAGCGATGGTCCACTAGACCCATCCTCTAATCTATCATTGACTCCGTGACGGCATACATCGATAACCCCGTCACACACACCACTTAAGTTGTATAGCGGAGATGGTGCGAATAGAAACAAGTCTCCTGACCCCTGAAATCACCGAATCAACTCCCAAATCATCTACACAAGATATAGTCTTGTGATAACAATCCATCCCGGCCCTACGTGCGTAGAAACCAATCCATACCTAAAATGACTCCATACGAGCCCAAAGGAAGGATACGAAGATCGAGGTAGTGGTGAAAGGTCCCAAATCCATTACACACTCCTTAATTAAGGACTCTACAGAGATCTTGGCTCCATAATCCATCTCAAGATCCCACTAAGACCTTGCCTAATTGCCACACAAACCGCATCGCTCTACTAGAGATGGTGTAATGAAAGAATCGAAGAACCGAGAATCAAACAATACACATGTATGAATACCACCAATGCTACTCGTGGTCTCAATGACTATGCTCGATGCTCTGCCTAATAGTTCTCAACCATTTCATAAATCCTATGGCTACGTCCCATGTCACTAACCATAGGCTCGAGAGATCTGTGTCTTACCCTTGTTGTTAGGGTTATGTGGGCAATCTCTCCAAAAGTGTCCAAAGTAACTCCACAACCAAAACATCTTCTTAATTCTCCCCAATGAGTAGCGCGCTAAGTAGGTTCCTTGGAAGTCTGTGGCATGGATCCTGATGATTCAGTTGCGGTCACCGAGGTCTCGCACTGGTGAGCTCCCACTGACCGATCTCTAGGTCCACCACGTGTCCCGATGGGACCCCAGGAGAAGGCCCCATACTCCCGACTCTCTCTGCATCATCTCTCTATGGAGTTCTATGAGGTGGGCGGGACTGTTGTTGTTGCTGCTGTTGTTGTGTCCTAAAGGATGACCGTGTGTTGAACCTTGGCCACCACGAGGAGAGGTACCACCCCTCGATCTACTATCCCGCATCTGTCAGTATGTGACTCCGGACTCAGTCTCTAGCCTATGGGTCTTCCCCAAGTCTCCTCGCTATGTAGGCCTCTCAACGGCCTTAGCTAATGTTTGTGGGTAGTGGATCCACACCGCACCTCCAATATCTAAATTCAGGCCTCGAGATGAACCTATGAATCTACACCTACTCATCCTGCATATACTCAACATACTGGAGTAGATCCAGAAATCTACTCTCATACTCTGCTACAGAAAGAGATGCATGTCGGAGGTCATGGAACTCATCGATCCTCTATTGTATGAACCTCCATGACAAATACCTGCTCCTGAATCTCTCCTCAAATAGCTCTCAAGTCACTATCTCTGAATATACATGGAGCTTCTTCTCCTCTTTCCTCCACCATACTCCTACTCCATCCCTCAATATATGGATCACAACACGAGCTTTCATGCTTTGCTAGAACAAGGAAAAGCTTCAAGCAACCGCTCAAGCTCACTAGTTAGGAATCTGTCTCGAAATCCACCCGTATCACCCGAGTAATGTGATGGCCAAAGCTTTAGGATCTCCCCGATATGATCCGCAACTATGGTCCGATGGCCTCTAGATCTCTTTGCACGATCATCCCTAAGCCTAGGGCTCAAAGACCTCTCTCTATGCTCTGGAACTTTGTCACCCTATCCCCTTTGTGGTGACTCTACTCTGGATGAATCCGAAGGGATTTCTCTCCTCTATTCTCCTCTCTAGGTCGAGGAGATACCTAACCCTCAATGGAAGGGGCTCTCATGACTAGCTGCATGTCCTCCTCCTAATCCTCCGTATAGAGCGACATTGACATCTTGAAGAGTCTGCAAGATATGGGGTAGGATAGCTGCTACACCCTGATCCGGTGGTGGTGGTGGTGGTGGTAAGTCTAATTCTATGTGAAAATTCCCCCACCCTGCCTCGCGCTGCCGCTGCAGACCAAAACGAGAGTTAGTTCATTATTCTAGGTTTTATTCAATTTCATGTCTACTACAATATACAATTTTTAAACTAATTTATTTTGTTTTAGATTTAAAAAATGTGCTAGGTTTAAGTTTCATGTCCCAAGTTTTCTAGTGTTCCCGATGGTCCAAGATTTTGAACCACCGATCGATACCAAGTGTGATGCCCATTAAAACAACTCACTTAAAACCCAAGAAATAACCTAGGGTTGGTTAGGAAAATTATGGAATAATTTTTTTTTTATTAGAAGTGTCCACAACTAAGTCAGTAAGACAACAGTTGACACTATCAAGTTCCGAACAAGTCTAAAATTACTAGAATATACTTTTCATTTATTAATAATGATCAGAGGTCACAAGGTCCAAATTTTAGGGCTAAGGGTTTTAGTTAGGTTCAGTTGGTAAATGACACCATACCCACTCTCTAACATGATCATAATTTCAACATGATTTTTCTAATAATTAACACATTAAAAATCTCCTAAATTATTTCCATTGGATAGGAAATTTTCTTACCTTTCCAATGATATAAAGAAGTCCTCATAACTCCTTGTAAAACTCCAATTATGGACCGACAGACCTTAGGGGTCAAATTTTCCCAAAAGGGACACGTGTCGAGTGGGGAAGAAGAGCAATTTTCAGGTTAGTGGGTCGCGGGGCGGCATTTGGAATTTTTTTGTGTGGGTGAAAAGTTCCAAAATTTCCCACACCTCCATGGTCATCTAATGACATGTGTTGGGCTCTAAGCCATCACTGGGAGAAAGGGAGAGGGAAGGACGGGTGGTAGAGAAAATTGGGGAGATCTGCCCAAGGGGAGAAAAGACAACTAGCACCCCATGCGCCCGGGTCCACCAGGGACACATGGCACTCAACAAGATGATGTGGGGGAGAAAACAAGGAAGGAATGGGGTGGTGGAGGTTGAGTAGAAATTTCTCTAAAGGGGAGGGGAGGGGGTAAATGGCGTGCACGGGTATGTGCACCCAAAAGAGTCACCCCCAAGTGAAGGAGGAGTGTGGGGCGCGGGAAATACTCAAAAATTCTAAAACCAAATTTTAAAAGGTAGAGTTGTGACCCCCACGCTGCCACGTGGTAGCTTTGTGATGGTCAAGGGGTTGGGTGGGGGAAAAAAGGTAAAATTTTCCCAAAATTTTAAAAAACCCAAGGGAGAAAATGATGTCGCGCCTTCGCTTGCCCCCGTGAGGACACATGGTAGCCTCTAATTGGTTATGGGCTGGAAAAGGAAATTTAAAAAAATTTCCCAAACAAATTTTCAAAATTTTCTAAGGATTTTTCAACGGAATTTTTTCGAGGTCCTGGGCCCGCAGGAAAATTTTAGCAAATTATTCTACGCCAAAGAAGAAAAACTTCAAAGTGTCATAATTTTTTTAGAAAGCTTAGTTTTTGGAAAATGAGGACTTTTGGAAATCTCTCAATGCCCTCTTTCACAGAAATCATAAATTTTACATTTTGATAAAGTTTGAGGGGTCAATTTTACAAAAACGATCTGCAGGCTTTTAAATAGTCAACTGGTAATTTTTAACTTATAAATTTGATTCAATTTGATCACCTCCTTCACTCAACATGCCAAAAAACATGGAGGATTACTCTAGGAAGGATTTAAAGTGTTTTAGGAAGGTAAATTTGCTCAATTGATTCCAATTTGAATTTTTCCAACAATTGATAGAAAACGGCTGTGAAAGGGATTGGGCTCGATTTTGCAATGGTTAAATTGTTTTCTTAAGTGTTCTTTGTCAATTTGAGTTCATTGATGTCATATCATGCTAAATTATATCATTTCCAAGTTGTTTATAATGTGTAGGCCCGAACTGTACATTTTGATTAAGTTTATTGCCAGTTTTATTTTTATAACAGAGATCCATTTCTAGAAAGTCGTTTATCAATTTTATCATTCGAGTGTGGAATTAAATTTATATTCTATTCCAAGGCATTTAGTGTTTATAAACAGATCATTTAAAAGCTAAATTGTAAAGTCTGATTTCCAATTTAATGTATTTCCAAAAGAGACAAGTAATATAATTCCTACATACGTATTTCTTCTTTTCAAACAAAGATCTAACTATCTCTTTTGCCATATAATGAAACATTGAATTCAATCCAACAATGCATATGAGAGAAGATATTTCAATTCTTTATTGACTCAATTATAAAACTTTACATCTTTCCATGTTTGAATGCAAATAACACATTTCACTCTCTTTCTTTCAAATGTACAGAACAAAATATAAATATCCTTCACATTTCAAATGTACAACTTCCACAATCAGTTACATACATCTTTTCTTCACAAATATAAATTACAATTTCATCCACATCAAGTGGGAAAGGATTACAATTGAATTTGTTTCACAAGGGCTGTCAAACTATCTTCTTCTACTCCAGAACAACAACATGCAAGTTTCCTCCATTTTCAATTTGATCACAACAAAAGTGGGGGAAAGGAAATGCTCTCCACCCAACCAAGACATCCAATGAAAGGAGAAGCCATCCTTCATCATTGGCCCCGATCCCCAACCAAAATACAATAACATGTGTGATTCAACTCATGGCAATAATCAAGCTTCCACTAAACACATAACATTCTTTCAATCATGCATTATTTAATATAAAACACGGTCAAATAAAGACAACAAGTTTACAACTGAATTTACGAACATTTAAACAAAACTTAGACTTTATCATGCAAGCCAAAGGAGCAAGGTCTATGGGGGAAGCTACTTATGCCTCCCAAATGGGAATTGGGCATCCACCAAAACAAACTACCAATAAATTTCATCACACATATCCTTATGCCTCCCCACAATCCCTCCTTATGCACCCCACAGTTTCCTTATGGCCCCCATAAAGTAAGAAATGTAAGCTATTTATTTTCCATGGTGGATCCCAAACCCAAACTCCCTCCACAAATATGATGCTAATGGAATTCCCTTAAACCCCCCAACATGGATTCCCCATAGCCTTCTCCTACACCATTCCTATGGTGGTCTACCCAACCATCCAACAAAGCATAACAACATTCACCATTCACACAATGCAACAAGATAATAACAACATGAAAGAAAAGTTAAACTCCTACCTATCCATGGTAGATTTTACTTCTTAACAACAAGCTTCAATGCCCAAAACACATTCCAAAAACAGCAATGTCCAAGCATGCAAAGTTTCTCCAAACTCCTTCCAAAAGCAAGAGCTCCCAACACAAGAAAATGCACCCCCAAAGAAGTTTGCAAAATGATTCAACAACCCAAAACAAGCAAAGAGTTTGAATTTTATAGAAGAGGGAAGAGAAGAGGATGATGTGGATCCATGTATGATGCCACATCACACATCCTCAACTCCAACACAAAAGAAAAACTTTCATTCTCCCAAGCACAATAAAGAGGTGGGTGAAAATATGACAAATTACTTGCACACTCCAAAAGAACCCACACCCTAAAGGACTGCAACTTAAATAAAATGTAAGAGAGTGCAATCAAAACATGCAACATGATAAATAAAATGCATTAAAAAGGTCTAAAATCAGCCTTCCAACCATAGGTATGGTTGGTAAATTAAATTGAGAGGTATGGGACAAGTTTTACTTGTCCCACAAGCCTCCAAAAACAGCCTCCAAGGACAAATTCGAATTTCCAAGGAGGTGGAGTGTTTCATACTCCAAAAATTAGACTTACACAACTCTTACACAAACTTACACATCCCTTAGGGAAAGGAGCCAATGACCGTGAATCATAATGTGGGAGGTTGTTAGAGCCACTTAACAATCATAAAATTTATTTTAAAAAATACCCTTTTGGAGAGCATGATTTTTTTAATATACAGATTTTATTTCAAAAATTTTGAGTATGTGGAGAATATATTTTTAAGGGATTTAAAATAAGTACTTTTGAATACAAAGGAATTTAAGGCAACCCATTAGTTGAGAATAAAATCACCTTTCATGGGTTGTTTATGTGTCATCATTTCATTGGTTCATTTATTGATGTGACTTGATGTGACTTACTTTATTGGCTAGTTTTTATTTCATTTTTAACTTTAATTTAAACAATCATTGGTATTTTGTTTCACATAACTACTCACGGTCATTGGGCCATTCACGGTCATTGGCTCCTTTCCCTACATATTAAATACAAAGAGCCAACAACTTCCATTATTAATTTCCCATATCCCAATTTGACTTATTTAAATTTTAACCATATGATTTCTCGCATTAATCTACCACAATTTTAATTAAATAAAAGAAAGGGACACATTACTAATAAAATACATACATGAATAATAAAATTTAACCACATTAATAAAATACACAACCCCATGGTCACATTTAAAGGTGATCCTCCCCATGGGAATCCCTAGCAACAAACAACCACAACACAATAAAACAAGTGGCACTCTAAAGTGATCATGGCTTCTAAGTGAAAGGCAAGTCAATTTGCTACTACATTACAGGGATGTGCACACAGCTAGTATAGGAAGTTTGACCCTAATCAAACTTGCATGGATTATGAAGCATTGAAGGATGCTTTCTTGAAAGAGTTCCATATCCTTGAGTTTCAAAGTAGAAGAGTATAAGTGTGCTCGGGGATATTAAGCAAGGCATTGCTAAGAGTGTACGTGAGTATGATGCCCATTTTAAGACACTTCTATCTAAGTTATCTTATGATATTCACATAAGCCAACATGCACAATGGTTTTTTGGGGGATTGATTACACCATTTAGAAGGGCGTTGTCGCATCACGGCATACATTGATCTCGCACAAAGAAGCTGGAAGAATATTTACATGCCGAGGTAGTTGGGAGCATTGACACTAGCATTAGTCCATTCTTAGGACGCACAAATTGAAGCTATGGCAAAGCAGTTAGAGAAGCTATCAAAAATTTAGCCCATGAAACATGCTTAGGAATTTAGTGTACAGATTGTGAAGTGGAAGGTCACACAAAGATAGTTTTCCCGCAAATATGTATGCTCATTACTTGTTGGATTGTGAGATCTGTCATTTGAATTATAATGCTAGTCATTTTCCTTTATTATAAGCACGCGATAAGGAAAAATATATCTTGCTTTTGTAAAATTTTCCACTCCATGACCCATGAATCTCGAAGAGCCTCGGTTGATTGGTCAGATCCAAGATGTTATAGACATTGGGGTATGCTAGACAAGTGTAACAGATAATTCTAAGGGTAAGAATGAGCACCAGGATCGGGATCATAATCAAACGTGTTATGACATGAATGAGGGACATTTTGAAGGAGGCCATGGAAGGGGACATGGATATCATGGTGGATATGGAGGATAAGGCCGTGGTGGAGGAAGAGGTGAGTTCCCTCATGGAACATTTTATACGTGCGGTTCTCTTGACTACTATAGGTCCAAATGTCCTCAAAATATTACATGTTTGTTCTACGGAAAGAACCATAGCTATGAAGAGTTCCAGACTTATATGAACATCCGAGTAAGCATCATAAGCAAGAAAACAAAGGTGTCGGGATGGTTAGAATCCCGGTGTGCGGTAGAAGATCGGTGGATACCCAAGATAGTAGGACCTAAGGCATGGATAGTGAAGATTACTACACGAGTTAGCAGGCGTGCGCAAGAGAGGCTTTACACTAGAAGCCTACGATCACCAAGGAGGAGTTTTTGCATGCAAGATACCCAGACATCCGCTCATCAAAAGGAAGTTTACTAGGATACCATGGAAGTGTTAAGGAATGTTCAGGGTGAGATACAATACTTAAAGGAGAAGAAGAAAGCATCGAGAGCAGGTCAAACTAATATCAATGATCTAAGTTAAGTGTGCAAAATGTTGCGCCAAGAGAACATCATTCCACTATTAGGAATTTGGTTAAAAGGGAACACTTCACGCATAAGTATTGAGACCAGATGGTAGATTTTGCATGCAAATCTTCCCCCTGATAGCATTGACTATGACAAGGAAATAACTCTCAGTGTTGTTGTGGATGGGTGGCTATTGAGTAACGAATTGATTAAACAGTGCATAAGTAAAAGTGCTTACATTAGATGAATGGGTACAAATGGGGAGATATCCATTACAACCATCATCTAATGTGTTATTTGTTTATGAATCTATAACCATACAAGGGTTGAATTTCATGGTGATTTTGAAGTATTAGCACTTGCGAAGCAAACAATTTTCTAGCCTTGCTTGGATGCCCTTAGTGTTATGCAAATAATGTTGAGTTGAGATTCAATAAGGGGTATATCAACTTTGAGAACAAGGAGGAAAGAGTTGTGATACCTCTATGAGATGGGAATTCTACACCATATGTTGAGCCTCTAAGTGAGGAGGAATTAAACAGAATTTATGTATGTGTTATTCAGACCCGTGAGGTCAATGAGCCATCAAAAGAAGGAATCCTACAATGAGAGGATTCTCATTCTATTAGTGATACTACGAGTATTGGTCGTGACAATTGGGATCATGGTACATATGAAATAGTAGGGTGCGAGGTGAAAAGCGCGATTCACGTGCAAGAATGGACTTTGTTTGGTTAGACATATATGTATCACAATACCTTGGTATACAAGGCGTAAGATCTTTCTACATTTTTAAATCCATGGAAACATAGTGGACATATCAAATTAAGAGAAGAGATATGATAGTATATACCTTTTGTGGGACAACAGTACACTAGTGGGTAGTCCATAGAGATAATATTATAAAATGGGAAGAGATTGGAGTCACCTTATCTATTAGGTTTGTAAGGAACAATGAACCTACGCAGATCTGCCCTTATCATGGTGATCAAATTTTTCAACATCACATTTAGCAATGTGAGAGACTCTGGACAAATAGATAGGAATCATTACCACCTTCACTTTGGGTGCATAAATTGTAATCTACTCTACAAGGATGCGCATGCGCCTAGTATATATACGTAGAACTACATCGAGAGATTGGAAACTAGAAAAAAATTGACTCAGGAATGATCTAGACCTTTGACTAATTTTCTTCCCATCCTCCAATAGAAGAGGCATTAAAATTTTTAAAGAACTTAACTATGGGAGATAGTGCAAAATCCAAAGAGCGTATTCGGGAATTATTTAGTGAGGCAGAGTCCAGAGCGCATTTTTAAAAGGAAGAAGAAATGGACTCCATACTACTTGAAACGTGCTTGGCTTTGAGAAAGAGAAAGGAAAGATGGTTTACATCGTGGATTATGAGGAAGTTGATAACTGGATATTGAGTATTCACAAGGGGTGCATGAGGTATTGGACAATGCAGATAAGAATACACGTGCCTTTCACGAACCCATGAAGACAAAGAAAGTGAATATAGGTTCGTGAGGCTAAGCCTAAGAAGTCCATCATTGGAGACTACTAGTCGACTTGGAGGTAGAAAAGATCATTGAGTTACTTAGGGATTATCATGACTTATTCCCTCGAGGGTATCATGAACCGAAAGGCGTGCATAAATCACTTGGGAAATGAAGATAAAACTTAAGGATGGTGCATGACCAGTTAGAAGAAGCGACCTTATAGAATGAACCTTAATTTACGTGAAAAGGTAAAAGAAGAAATTGATATAATGTTAAAATCTAGAATTATCAAGCCCCTTGATGATTCAAAATGGGTTAGCCTAATGGTGATGAGTATCAAGAAGGATGGATGAATTAGAATATGTGTGGATTATAGGGAGATGAATGTTGCATGCATCACAGATCCATCCCCTACACCATTCACCGAGGAAATCTTTGGAAGGAGTGGCGAGTGTGAAATATATTCTTTCACGAGATGGGTTTTAAGGTATCATCAAGTTAGGATTTCTCATGAGGATCAAGAAAAGACAACATTTACTACCGAATGTGGAATTTTTGCCTATCTTGTGATGCCTTTTGGATTGAAAACGTACTTGTATTCTCGCATATAGTTGTTCGGGCATTCAAAGATTTTATTCACAACTTCTTATAGGTCAACCTAGATGATTGGATAGTATATGGGCTTGTGAAAAATCATTATGACAATTTGCGCTTAATATTTGAATGGTATGACAATTGAGTATCTCTTTGAAAATCAATAATTACATATTTGCTACACCTTTTGGAATATTCTTAGGACATATAATCTGTAAGGAAGGCTTTGCTAGTTGATCCAGCTAAGGTTGTAGTCATTCTAGGAGGAAGTGACTACCACCAAAGTGAGGTATGCAGATTTTTGGGTCATACAGGTTACTATCGAAAGTTCATCAAAGGGTATGCCAAAATTGTTGAACCCTTGGAAGAATTACTAAAAGGGAAAGGTAAATTTTATTGGGAAAACCGACAACAACGCAGTTTGAGATATTAAAAGAGAAACTTACTACTACACCCATTCTATATTTTCCCTCATGGGATAAACCATTTCATGTGCATGTGGATGCTTTTGGCATGGCCATTGGCATTGTGTTAGCTCAACCTGGTGAAGGTATTATAGATCATCCAATTTGTTTTGCTAGTAGGAAGCTTGACTCTGCTGAAAGGAATTATACAACTATAGAGTGCAAAGCTTTGTCAATGATCTATGCATTGCACAAGTTCCGACAAAGTAC
This sequence comes from Taxus wallichiana var. yunnanensis, assembly GCA_018340775.1. Taxonomy (NCBI): domain Eukaryota; kingdom Viridiplantae; phylum Streptophyta; class Pinopsida; order Cupressales; family Taxaceae; genus Taxus; species Taxus wallichiana. Next base: position 645,956,957 of record CM031234.1, on the reverse strand, counting down.
TTATTAGCAACACCATTTGTGTTTTATACAAATCACATGGCGTTGAATTACTTGGTAAACAATCCCATCTTACAGGGGTTCATATGCAGATGGGTACTCTTATTTCAAGAGTTTGACTTCACGGTTATGGTGAAGCTAGGAAAAGTAACTCTGGACCGAGACCACTTGTCTAGAATTCACTCCGGAGAGGAGGCATGAGATAATTGAAGAAATCATGCCAGATGCACATATATATAGGTTACAACACATGCCATCGAAATAGAAGACATTGTTATCTTTCTACGAACTGGTGTGGTACCAGAAGGAATGAAGGCATTAGAAATGAAACAACTTGCTATATGTGCAACACCGTTTATGTTAATCGTGGTGACTCTCAAGTTAGGTAGAGATGAAGTATTACATTGTTGTTTATTAGAGCATGAGCGCAAGGATATTATGGAAGAAGCCCATGGTGGTATTGCAGAGGCCATTATGCGAGGTGATGTGACTACCAAGAAGATCCTAATTGCTAGATTATGGTGGGAGACATTCTATAAATACCGTAAAGAACATTGTAAGGTGTGTGATCATTGTCGCACCTAGGAAAACCAGGAAAAGAAATGAGATGCCTTTGAGACCAATTACTAGTGCTTAACTATTTGAGAAATGGTCCATTGACTTTGTATGACCTATTTCACTATCCGTGCGTAGGACTAGGTCATGTTATATCATTACTTACATGGTGGGCGTAAGCAGCACCTACAAAGGACTGCAGTAGCTACATTAGCTAGGTTTCTATGGGATAATGTTCTTACAAGATATGGATGTCCTTTAATCTTGACAAGTGATAGTGGTACACAATTTTTGAATGAGACAATCAGGATCCTATTAGATGAGTTAATGATTACACACCATAAAAACCGCACCCTATCATCCCTCGGGAAAATGGAACTACCGAGGCTTTCAACAAGATTTTGAGCCAAGACTTTGAAAAAATTTGTGATGTTGGAAGAAAGGATTGGGATGAAAAAGTGTCAATTTTTCTTTGGGCATATAGAACAAATTATAAGAAGTTGAACAAATCCACACTTTGAGTTGGTGTTTGGCGTAGAAGCCATTCTCCTATAGAATTTATGTTACCTTCTTTGCGCATTACACGCGTTGGAGGTCTAGTTGATGAGCAATATTTAGAAGAGTGTATCAAGAAGATGATTCAACTGGATGAGTGACGAGCCATAACATGATGGAGTCAAAAGAAGGAAAAAGCTAGGCGAAAGCATGGCATAATAGAAGCATAAGGGATATGAAGTTTGAGATTGGACAAATGGTACTTCTTTATGACTCAAAGTTCTTGCGCCATCCATTCAAGCTCAAAGGACAATGGTTGGGGCCATATATCATCACTTACATACTCGAATCAGGTGTTTTCCAGTTAGAAGCACTTGATGGAACACGGTTACCAATTACTTTAACAGAGTAGGTTGAAGCCCTACTATAAATAATTCTTCTTGGTGTTTGTAATAAGGGTAGTATTTCCATTTAGATTAGGTTTTCAATTCTGTATTTACTTAATGTATTTCCTTCATTATCGATATGCTTTTTCAATTTAGTTATTGTTTTTGTGTAATAAGCGTGCTTGCGCGCATGAAACTAATTACTATATGAAGAATTTTTATGCTCAGAGGACTGCACATACCTTTAGTGTGGGGTGGTTGTAGTTATCCAAGTAAAAGGCGTGAGAGTAGAAAGGTGAAAGGAATAAGTTCTACAGTGTGCTTTAAGTCAAAATAATATTGCTTCTCAAAAGTGACCAAGGATGGAGATGAATGAAAATAAAATATAACGTGAGGTAGGCGAGAGGCCACGATAACTACGGGAGAAGGTATAGTGAAAAAGTACTCGGGCGTAAGGGTGCATGTTGAAAATAAGTCTGTGACTAGAGGGAAGGAAGGCATGCTAAAAGGTTATATTGGGGTGCGAAGATGTACCGTATGGAATGAATGACTTTGGTTAATGAATGAGGGGATATTTGGTAGGTGAAGGAGCAATAAATGCATCAAAATTTGAAAAATCTATATAAGGATGGGATGAATTCATTTTTACCATTTCAATTAAGAGTATTTGAAAGAATCTAAGTGTGAAGAGCCAAGTGATCATTTTTAAGGTGCAAGAGGTGTGTAACCAGTCGTGACGAAGAGATCTATGTGTAGAAGAAGCTTGTGTCCCCGGTGGTGAAGGGTTTGAGCAAAGCAAGGCAACGGAGATGAGTTAGGGGCACATAATTTCACCTAGGGAACACTTAATTGAACTAGGGTTTGCTTCGCACATTATAGAACTTGAACGGAAAGGATATACCAAGGATTGTAAGGTAAAAATGGCACCCAAGAAGAATGCACTGAAGAAACACAAGAAAATAAGGTGGTCATCGAGGAGGAATAAATGGCTCTAAAAAGAAAATTTTCGAGATGCAATATCCAGAGGGGGTTATTTTTGGCCAGGAGTGGGATTCTCACATAAGGAAAAGCAAAGTGAGTGAGTACAATCACTGTACCATTGAGAACAAGAAGGATCTTGACACATTGTTGAAAAAAAAGACAAATAAATGCATGACGAGAAGATATGCGGTGTGATGATGATTTGGTGAAAAGCTCTTACGTAGGATAGAGGTTTACCAAATTTATGAGCTCCCTTATTTTAGGAATTATGATCCATTATACTAGTGGCTTATAAGCAAAGTGCACAAGGATGTTTTCTACTTTGCAGGGCGTAGAGTCGGAAATTTCAACCACGCTCATCTCCACAATGACAAGGTTGAAAGGAATGGGAGATGATTTGCGAGATGATCGACGGATAAAACTGAAATATTAGAGAGTAGGAAGGAGTTGGGATATACAAAGGGTCCATGTCATATGGACATCGATAAACTAAATAAGTATCCAGTTATACAAGTGTCCACACATCTCATTACAAAGCTCAATGACCAGGAAAGGTGGTCACAAGTGAACACCATGTGGTTTCACATTGCTAAAAAGATGTCTGAAGGAGTAGTCTATAACATTTCATGGTATATTGTAGAGAGAATCATTGAAGAAGCACACATAGGAGGAAAGATCAGCTTTGGGGCTGTTTTGTTATCACTAGTGTTCATGGAGATTGAAGTGCCTGATGGACCGAAGGAGAAGGTATGGGAGTATCTGATGGAATAAAAATCACCTGCCAAACACTTCAAGAAGTACCTATGTGAGGGATCCATGACAGAACAAGTTAGGAAATGGGTCGAGAAGTGGTATGATAGGCTTCGTGTGGATTTTGAGGAAGAATGACACATCCCCAAGGACTTGCCTTGAGTGGTTGGAAAGGCAGTTCAATTTGTTGTATACTAGCATTTCTGTATAGTGTGGTTTACAATGAAAGATGGGGCATGGAGTCCTTGGTGCAAGTTTCCATATGCATTCACACAAATTACTTCCAGGCATCAGTACACATGTTTATAGATGCACGGAGAATGATGTTCAACACGGATAAGGTAGATTGTGACTACCACACACTAAGAAAAAAATATGTGTATCAAGGCGGGGTGCATATGTTAAAAGACTCATTTTTGATGTTTTAAGCATTAAACCAATAAGTTTGGCGGTGGGAGATATTGGAGCAGCATTGGTGTATCTTCGGTGAATCCAAAGATGGAGAATAACAAGTATGTGGAAGGTTAGTTCACACTTCTAGCACCACCAAAGGGAAATCATACAATGGAGAACATCCCAACACCTAATCCCCACAGAGCCAATTGAAGTGGAGGATGAGGAGGAGGAGGAAAAGATAGTGGTGGTTTGGAGAACAGAGTTAGGAGACATCCTACAAATAAGGGTGAAGCTAAGCGCACCACTACACCACCTCAACCACAAGAGGGGGATGATGAGGACTTGAATGCAGTCCAAGGGGAGCAAAGATTTAAGAGGGTGTTTAGGAGAAAAAGAACCCAAGGTGCTACTCCAACCACAGTGTGCAAATGACCCAGACTCTCTCCACATAAGGAGGAAATCGTACAAAGGAGGAAACTGAAGTTAAATGAGGAGGGGGAAGAGTCAGAGGAAAGCACTCCTAATTCTCCTACACTTCCAGAGAACATAGAAGAACATGGTGAGGAATCAAAGGAAAGAGGAGAGGATGAGAAGGGACCAGAGGAGACAGTTGTAGAGAATGTTCAAGACATGGAGACACAAGTCCCAAATTTGGAAGCTAAGGCCCCCAAGCAGCAAGGGTTTAGAACAATGAGTGGAGAGCAAATTCCACTAGCCATGGGATATGTGGAGGTTACAGGTAAAATTGTTTGCACCCACTTCCGAGCATGATAGCATAGAAGTATTTGTTTGGATGGGAGCTAATGGATGAGGATATGGTGACTATGCGCACTCGGAAGAAACTATCATGGTCATTGCACACCCATATGGACGAGCCTGACTTTGATATATGTGAAGATTCATGTGTTTCAAGATGGTTGAAGAAGGCACCACAAGCTAGACATATTACTATAAATCCTACTATCATATCGATGAGCAAAGTCAAGCCAACACATTTGTAAAGGTTTCTCTGAAGTTGCTAGAAGAAACATGGATAAATCTGCAACAATAAGAGCATTGCGTGAGGAGCTAAAGACAAAGGATACTAAGATAGCGCGCATAACACAAGAGATAGACTTGGTGCAGAAGAAGAACAAAGTATTTATCAGCTTCGCAGAGGATATTGGGGACAATGTCATAAGAGCAAGGCCACACTTAGAGACCAAGGTACCATAGATGTTTCCCTCATGATACATTATGTAGGAAAGTTGGTGGACCTGGTGCTTGAAGATGAACCTCTGTGCATGACAGCGCAAGGAAGTCATAGCAAGAGGTAGAATGAGAGAAAGCCTCATTGATGCAAAAGATTACATCCTATGAAGGTATGTTGCAAGTGATACAAGAAGTATTGAAGAAAGAAGACCAAGATTTGAATATATGCAGCTCAGAGAGGCACTTATCAGCATAAAGACCCTAGGAGAGAAAACAATGGCGTCCAAAAAGAAATGAAGGATGAGACATTGACCCACACAGAAAGATTGTCAATAGCTAAGGAAGCGACGAGGCAGTGGCAGTTAAACACAAGAGCCACATAAGACTTGGTTGGAAGAGCTTGGGAAGATAATTGCATAGAAGATGGATCTTCTAGAAGGAAGAATGACCTCAATGTCCAGCGTTGTGTTTGTTATGCAAAATGAAAAAGGGGAGATTGCAAGGGATGAGTTGGAGTCTATTGTTATGGACATTCCAGAGAAAGTAGAACAAGCACTCGCTGAATGACAGGCCTTAGAGGCCAAAATAAAGGAGGAGTATCCAAAGTTGATACTTCAAAGCGATCACGATGAGAGGAGGCTGCCTCATAGCCTCATAAAACTTCTTTATTTATCTATATTCTTTCATTCTTATTCTTTCCATTATTCTATTCTTTACTTCAATTTTTGGAGATAACCATTGTCGGGACGAAAATGAGATTAGTGTGGGGTAATGTTGATTAGAGAATATTTGTTAGAGATCACACAAGAAGTCCGTGTGGGAGAGAGAAGGCCAAGATCAAGGGCGGAGGGACACGAAGAACCCGTGCATGGAGGGCAAGTTTAGCATTCAAGACTTAGCGATTTTGAGCATGAAGACCTATTTTTAGAAGATGGCATGCAGAACACACTAACGATGCAGAGACGTGGGTGTGATGCATTGTCTATCTTTAGAGGATAATTTCATGAATTTTGCATGGAGATGAGCTAAGAATAGGATTTTCACTTCAGTTAATTGTAAGAGGTCTATAGATAACACACTTGCATGTGTGGCTATGCTGTAAATGGCATGTGGCTATTAATAGCATGCAACCTATTTCTGGAATAGATAAGTGGTGAAGGGAAAGTCCCCACCCTATATATATGATATGAAGAACATAGTAGAATATATACATAGAGAGAGATGGATGTATGAAGGTATAGAGGTATGTGCATATGATTGGATTATTGTATCATATCCATGCATGCATTGGTATAGATTGCCATTATTGTAAGGAGATTTTGTGTTATTAATAGATGGAAGATATTGGCTGAACCTAAGTGTCATTCCTATGTGTAATTGAGTAGTGCATGTTCTTGATTCAATCATGATTATTGTTTAAACTTTTTCTTTCATAGATCTGAATGTAGCATGCATTGTAGAATGATGAATTAGTTATGGATATATATGTTTCTTCCTTCATCACGCTAACATCTTGCTACAACAACTCTAAAGAGGGACTGGTACCTTTGCGCGCTTTGGGTGAGCACTTAGTCTAGGTTGAGTGATGTGCTAGCATGACTAGGGTGTTATCTGGTAAATTCTAGGCTTCCAATGGAGCAATAAACACCTTTAATTATGATTTGGGTTGGGCAATCATTATATTTAGATTTGTTTTTGGGCCTCAATATTCCCTAATTGTCTTCCCATGAAAGCTGATTGAGTGATTGGTTGTATGGAAATTCAAATAAATAAAATTGAGTGAATAAAAATAAATCTCTTGATCAAAACTAATTTTCCATTCACATACCAGGAAGCTTGCATGGATACCCTTCAAATATGTCAACCTTGATATATGTGAATGTCTAGAATTGAATGAATTAGCTCCCGTAAATATGTGCAAGATCCCCAATATCCTTGGTTATCAAGCAATACAATATTGCTTTCTAGTGACCTTACTAAAAACATAATGAGAGTGTTATTTACCCTCTTGAAATGTTCGAGTAAGCTTACTTCACGATGATCTAAGGGTAATAATCATATACTCCCACTTTTCACCTTGCTCTCCTTTGGTGGGAAAACCAATCCTAATTTTCATTGGTGTAGTGGAATACACTAGATTTAATTCATATAAAATTCACTTGTGGAAGCCACACTTAACAAGGAATTGTGTAGATTATCAATGATAATCGGCTCCAATCAATTGATACATTTCGATCCTTCACATATCACATTCATGAATTGAGCCATCCGTGGCTTGAATAATTTTTTCATGGGGTCACCCATAACTTATCTCAAGAGAACAATCACATATCAATTTTTTTAATGGAATTAAACTCTCAAAAGATTCTTGGGAATATTGGATAGTCATCATTTTTATTATTTCAACCAAAAGTAAGTTATCATAGTCGGGATTTTAGATTCACATTTATTTAATTCATCCAAAGCATCTTCCTTAGTTAAAACCATGAATTTCTTCCTCCTCATAATTCAAAATGTAATACCAATGCTAAATGGATCTAATTAGGATAATATCATGTGTTTTTTAATGATTTTATTTCTCAAGTGATGGGATGGTAATGGTTCGATAAAGCTAAAACAAGGTCAATACACTAGATGTATAGCAAGAAGATTTTTCTTTCGTTGTTCTGCTATTTTCTACCATCCTTTCTCAAAGATCACCTTTGAATATAAATTAGGAAAATTTAGAGAGAGAAAGGACCAAATAGTTTCACTAAGGAAAGGTCCAACATGAATTTGGTTGTAGATAAATAAAAAAGTGGGCATATGTACCTAGAATAAGATAAGAAGTATGACATCAAGATCTTTATAAAATATATCAAGTATAAAATTTGTTTGAACACTACCATTGAACTTGGTCGAGTTTTGTTTGATGCTAGTGTTTAAGATTGATGGTATCAAATCGGGAAAATTGTGTCTAACATGAAATTAGTGATGAGGCCAAGATATGCCTCATCAATGTGCAATGAATGCTCTCATTTTAATTTCCTTTTAATCAAGTTTGTTTGCATTTCATAACTTTTGTTTGATCTGAATATGAGTTTAGGATGTAATTGTCCATCTTTTGTTTGATTTAGTTCAAATGTCTAAAAACTCTATAATTCCTAATAAAGTGTGTGGAAATGTAGTTTTTGGAATAAACAAGTCATATTTGGTCAAATTAGTGAAGTGTGAAGTAACCAACACCTTTTGAGAAAGTTTTCTAAAAAGTGGCTTGGCTCTGGAACTCCATCACTTAGCTCCGAAACTTTATCACTTAGCTCCAAAACTTTAGCAGTTAGTTCTAGAAGGTTTCCCTTTGGTTCGAAACTTCTCCAAAGTTCTGGAATCAATGGGAATCTCCTTATTCTATCAAAATTCGGTTATGGAGAAAAGAATGGGCCTTCTAATCAGAAATAGACCAACAATTTTCCGGTTCTTCACACTCCAAAAATACATATGTAAGACCAACAGTTGTATGTCCAGCTAGTTTTCTAAATTTCATATCTACTTTGGGCACTATTCGGTTCCACTAGAATCTGTAGACAACTATTGAACACTCATAATTGTAAATGCATCTTCGGATGGAGATATATATAGAGCATTGGAAGATAGATAAATATATAGATATATATAAAGATGTACACAGAAAAGTTTTGTAAGACAGAACAATTCAATAATAAGATAGCCATTTAATTTTGAGAGCAACATATTGTGTTAACTCTTGATTCAAGGTGGAGCAAGGGCCCACTCCTCTAAGAAAAAGGATCTTTTATTCTATTGGTATTTATATTTTCAAGCAATTTGTATAAACATGTTATTTAGCAGTTCTGTAAGTACTTTTGATTCTTCAATTAAAATCTATTACATAAGTTATCTATTTTCCCTACAGTGTTCTAGTGTAAATTCTTATTTCCTCAAAAGCATTTTAAATGTGTGTTCATTTCTAGCGGTGTGTTTAATTCTATAAAGTGTGTTCCTTTCAGTGCTTTGTTTAATTCTGCAAAGTGTGTTTATTTCCAGCAGTGTGTTCAATTCTACAAGATTTGTTCATTTTAGAAATGTGTGTTTATTTCAGCAAGTTTCTTATAGTTTAGCTTTAATAAGTCTTTGGCAGGAAATCTTAAGACACTTTAAAAACCCCCAAAAAATAAAAATAATAAATATCTACAATCAATTACTAGTTCACTGAGATTTCTCTTGTTGCATATAGCTTCAGACACACCCTTGGTTTGAATATGACATCAACCATGAGTTGATTAAATGAAGGGAATAATGACACCCATCATTTTGGCACCATTTCTGGGGACCCACTAGTTAGAATTGTCTAATTAGGTGTCAACAAGAAAAATAATCATACATCTAGTAATTGAAAAATATTCCCTACGTTATCATAAAATTTATGAGTAGACCAAGAGACTCAAAGGGTATATTTCTCCCAAAAATATCTCAACAAGAATTATCATCATCCTCTAGTTCAAATAAGGAAGTTGAGCAAGAATTAGAAGCACCATTGTCCCTTGTTAGACAAGAAACATAACTTCCGCCTTTGGAATTTCTGGATCAATCACCAGAAGGGGTGGAACCTTTAGAGAAAGATTATATCCCAATACCCATTTAGAGAAAGTTTTGATTCTCAATTGAGCATTTATCCTCCTACTCATGAATTCTCACCTTTGCCAAAGTGGATCACATACCACATTGATTGGAAAAAGGTCTAGAATATATTACGAGATATGGCTCGAGAAGTGAAAGAGAAGCTCATTGTCAAAATTTCCCCAGGATAAATTTCGATAACATGCATCAAAATTTGCGAGAGAGAGGCAAATAAGTTGATCCAGGAAAAAGTGTAAAATTTGGCTAAGTCCTGCTCAAGAGAGAAAAGTGGGACATTTGGAACGTCAAGGCGCGCGTCGGCCGAAAAACCTCTAGGCGGCCCAAATTGTATTTTGGGACAATCGGGACAAAAGTACGCGGCGGGCGCGAAAAGCCGATCCGGCCGAAAGAGGGAAATTGGCTAATCTTGAGAGGGAAGCAAAGTGGGACGTTTGGGGACAGAAAGGCTCGAACCAGGCCGAACCGGCCAAAAAGAGTCAAGTCGGTCCGGAGCAAAATGGGACAATCGAGGCCGAGGAGGTACGCGAAGCCGAATCGGCGAAATTGTCCCAAAGGGTCCAAAATCAAATGGGACGTCGGGACAAAAGGACCGAAGTACGCGAAGGAGCCGGAGGAACCGAAAGCCAATCAAAAGGGGCCACGTGTCTTCGCCAAATTAAGGACAAGGAAGCCCATTTCGGGCGGATCGGAAGTTTTGGTCCCGAAGCAAAGACAGGACATCCGAGGCGAATGGATGCACGAAATACGCGGAAGACGGCGTGAGGCCGAGAACCAATGAGAAGGCGCCACGTGTCATCAAGGAGAAAAGTCAAAAAGTCAAGGGGCGGGTTTTCGAGCACCGATCCGAACAATGGGATAGTGCCACGTACCTCGGCTAGGGCCCACAAAGGAATTTTAAAGGAGAAGCCCGCCGATAAATAGAAGAGAGAATTATTCAGCAAATCGAGCACACGACGTGGCGTCCAAGTGGCGATGCGTGGGAAAATATTTCAAAATCCGCTTTGCCTATTCCGTGCCCTAAATCTTCAGATTGACATATCTTTCGATCCAGAGCTCGGAATTGCACGTTCTTTATATCAACGGAAAGCTCATGAAATTCTCTACATGATTCTGAGGTCAATCTTGCATTTTGGTTCAGTTTGAAGCGAGAAAATAGAAACGCCCCGGCACGAAATAACAAGTAGAAGTGATGCACCAACGAACAACTTTAATGCAGCGAGCGATCGCCCGCTTCTGTTAGGCAACCCGCCATTTCACCGGGATCCACCGCTTCTGCCATGATGAGATGAGTTAAGTGCATTCGGAGGTGGTTGGGGTAGATTTGAATTCCTCTCTCTTTCTCTCTCATTCTTCTTATAAATTGTAAGGAGGGGCTTCTTTCTCAGAGGTCGGACATTTTTGTTTCTGCAACCCCTCCCTTCTCTCCTTTGCAAGAGAATTCGTGGAATTTTAAACCTCCCACGTAGACCTGTAATGCCATTGTTGCCTTTTGGCCATTGCGATGTATTGAATCGATCTTCCGAGCAATATATATATACGTGATACAATTTAAATCCTCTCATATATCCATTGTTGTTATTTTGATCTCTCATTGCATTAGGTTATCTCAGTGCATAGTGTGGTATTGCATCTATATGAGTCTCTGTGTCTATTTTTGCAAAGCTTATGTTCTTCATTCCTCGGTGCATCACCCCCTTAGCTTAGGTTTATTTATATGCATTTCTCTCTCCCTGTCTCCTTGGTAGTTAGTTTAGGTTTTTTGGGTAAACCTCTGCGTTTCATTGGTGCATCTGAACAGAGGAATAGGAACCAGCCTTTCTCTGGAGAATCCTTTCTCAGTTTTCAAGTCCCACACTTGGAGAAAAGATTCAATGTTATGCGTCACACTAGATGTTAGTATGATCACCCTAGAAATCGATCAATATCCGTGGGTCTTTGTGATTTTGCATCAATAGTTTTTGCTTAGGTGGGACCTAGAGGTCTTCACTTCATTGCAACAAGATTGATGTGCACTTGTTGTAAGTTCCAGCTTTGAAAGAGATATTATTTGCATATCTAGCGACTCCAAAGGAAAGAATCAAGCTGGTTTTGATGTAGTCAGGCCTAAAATCTTATGAGAAGAATCACAAGGTCAAGAGTGGAGAAGAAGAAGTGTTGTTTGAATACTGCAATTATCCCCAAGAAGAAGGCAAAGAGGAAGAAGGATTCAAAGTTCTCCATCTCCACCAAATGAGAACTCTCTCAACTCCTCCACTGAGCAGGCCTTTCTTTCAATATACGAGGTTTTAAGACCAATCGAATGGCACAACCAAAGTGAACCCCTATGTCAACTTCACAGCAAAGTAGCCCACTTGCTCTCAACGCACAAAATCCAATCCCGATTGCAGCATTGAAGAACATTCCATACTTCACTGGAGAAAATCGAGACCACTCCACGGTGATCATGTCAAGGACATTGCTAATATTTGTGCAATCCATGAGATGCAAGTAGGTATCAAATTGTGTGGCATCTTCATTCAAAGGAAGGCATTGAAATGGTTGAAGCCTTGAAGCTGCTTCAATCAAAAATTGGAATCAGTTTGTGTATAGCACTTCATAATCAATTTGGAGAAAAGGGAGACAATTTGTCTCTCTTGGAACAATTAACAACTATCAAGAGAGCTTCCAATGAGTAGCTAAGCGACTTCAACTTCAGATTTCAAAGACTTGGGAGAGAATTCCGGTGGCCAAAGTGCCAACAAAATGAGTAAGGTGCCTTTCTATACTACCTTAAAGCTTTAAATTTCGATATTTCTATGTTAATTCAATCTATGGGAGGCACAACTATCCCTGCTGCTTATAATATTGCCATTAGAGCTGAAAATTGTCTTATTCAAGCCGGTAAGCTAGCTCCTAGGCCTCCCATGCCCTTGTATCCAAACCTAGAAAATCCAAGCACTAGTCAAATACCCATTTTGGCTCCTTTTCCCACTCCTAGAAATCAAAGTTCAAATGAAGCTTCCACCTCATCTCCAAGTACCCCAAATGAGCTTCAAGAGGTCATGAAACAATTGCAAAATTTGGGAAATGAGCTAGTTACACTCAAGAGACAAAGACAAGATCAAGGTTTTAGGCCTTCGTATCAGCCTCAAGCTCAACCCAATAGGCAGCCATATCAGCCTCAAAGATTACCTAATCCAGCTGCTGAAATATGAATCAAACAAGGCCTCCGCGATAAACCATTCCAGCCCTATAATCCAAATGCCATATCTCGCCTCTAAGGCATTAGTACCAGACACAAAACAACATGGCCCAAGAATATGATTGGTGTTTCCCATGTAATGAACCCTATAACCAATCCATGTGCTACAATGGTGCTTTAACTCAAGCTTTAATGGCAACAAATGCTGGTGTAGAGGGTGAGAGCATCAAGAAAACGGCCAACAACAAGAAACATTCCAACAGCAATCTGCCCAAATGACACCACATTGGTGAATTGGCAAGTAGAGGATTTTGTGGTATGAATCAAATACCCTCTCAAAGTGTTGCAGCCAACACAAGGTCAAAAAGGAGAAATTTGGGAGGAACAACCATTAGCCCCACTAATCCACAACCTTCCACTCCACAAATGATTGGCAAGCAAAACCCAGTTTCAAATGCACAAGGGCAGCCAAGAACAGCCCCTAGGCCAACTCAAATGCCAGCTGTTGCTGCCCACATACAAGGAATAAATGTGCAAACCAAAGGACAGCAGAGAGATCCTTCATCACCATTCAGTATCATTGATCAGATGAAGAAGACAAACGTCAATATATCTATGTGGGAATCCCTATCCATCCCAGGCCAAAGAGATCTGCTGCAAGCTGCTATGAAGGACTGGCCAACTTCGAATCAGCAGGTTCAGAGGCAAGACAAAGTGCTTACAAATGCTGCCCAGCCTGAAGGAAATCATGGAGCACAACAAGGTAAAATGCTGAAGCCCCCTCCATTTTATGTTTCATTGATCATAGGAGACAAGTTGGTACATAATTGCATGATTGACTCTGGGGCAAGTAGTTCAGTAATGCCTAAACAGATAGCTGATCAGCTAGGGCTCCAGTATGAAATAACAACTAAGGGAGTAGTGCAATTAGATGGGACAGCAGTAGCCACAGTTGGAGTTATAAAAAACTTGAGTCTTACCTTGCATGCATGTCCCAACGTGGTTGTTTTGCAAGACGTCTCAGTCATAGACCTTCCACCACTCTTTGCCCTATGCTTGTCAAGGGACTTTACAGCCAAGATTGGGGGATATTTGTCTGCCGATTGGTCTCACATGCTATTCGAGAACAAGGTATGGAACCAAGGCCACAATCAGATCTCGAGCCCATTGCAAACTTTCACATTAAGCCCTACACCCCAAGTCGATCAATGCCAACTGCTCATTCAGTGTTTGATCAAGAAGATTATCCAAGTACTAATGAAGTCGACACCAAGGTTGGAAGCATCCCAGTTGACTCTCGATGAATGGGCGGGTAAGGTGCATGCTTTTGATCCCTACCAAGAAATAGAAGAATCGAAATTTGGGGTCTATTGTATACATGAAGAAAGTCAACCTATTCTAGCGTCACCAAGCCAAACCACAAGGATGACAATGAGGTATGGCAGGCTGCTTTTTGATGGATCAAGGAGTAGGCAAGGTGCGGGAGGTGGAGCCGTGCTTATTTCACCACAGGACATCAAGTATTATTCAGCTTTTCATTTCCAGTTTTCTTGTTCAAATAACACGGCTGAATACGAAGCATTGATTCATGGGCTTCATTGGGCCAAGAAAAAAGGCATAAGGAACTTGCAGGTGTTTGGAGATAGCGAGCTAATCGTCAACCAAGTTAAGGGACAACATGCTACAAAGAACGACTTGGCGAGGAGCTACAAGAATAGAATATGGGACCTCATTAAGGATTTCGAAGCTTTCAACATTGTGTCCATACCGGAAGAAAAATGAAGCCCCGAGATAGGCTCGTAGCGGTTGGAGCAACATTTGATGTGGTTGACAACATCGAGAGAAGAGAAAAATGCAGCCAAACATTCATGTGGTTGTAAGGCCAGCCTGATTCAGATAATAACACAAGCTAGCGGTGTTTGAGAACGATCAACAGATCATCAATTTCTTACAAGAAGAAGCTGAATTTTCAGCTAGGAATCAGGACATATTAGAGCAGCAGTATGGGGATCAAGTAGTGCAGCTGCGGACAAACAAGCTTCCTAAAGGGTTGGTAACATTGGAGTCTATTTTCAACCCTAACGACCAGTTCCGTAAGGAAAAGGAAAACATACAGGTCAAGAGAGAGGATTCAGAGCCAATTCCGGTTGGGGAAGGCAAAACACTTCATATTGGCAAAGTGGCCACTGAAGCCAGGAGAAATCAGATTTTATACAACTTTGCCAAGAATTTCCAGATGTCTTCGCTTGGAGCTATGAAGACTTAAGAGGATTCGATCCAAATTTGGCACAACATACCATAGAATTGGATCCAGATGCCAAGCCCGTCAGGTAGAAGCAGAGACCAGTCAACCCTCACATTGAGCCTCTAATGAAGAAAGAGCTTAACAAGCTAATCGAGGCAAGCATTATATTCCCTATCAAGCACTCAAGTGGGTTGCGAACTTGGTTCGGTCCAGAAGAAGAGCGGAGAAATCAGGTTGTGTGTGGACTTCCGAGACCTCAATAGGGCATCTCTCAAAGACCATTACCCGCTCCCTTCGATGGAACAAATATTACAAGTAGTATCCGGTTCAGAGAGATTCTCTCTCCTAGATGGCTACTCAGGGTATAATCGGTGATGGTGAAGAGGAAGACCAATTCAAGACAGCCTTCACAACCAAATGGGGCACATATGCTTACAAGAAGATGCCATTTGGACTGTCGAACGCCGAAGCAACATTCCAAATGAGCTATGGATATGGCATTCAAAAGCTTAATCAATAAGATAGTGCTGATATACTGGATGATATCACTTTGTCTTCTCAAAGGATGTTGAGACCACCTCTTTCACCTCGACAAGTGTTTCGAGAGGTGTAGAAAGTTTGGAGTGTCCTTAAATCCTAAGAAGTGCATCTTTCTTGCACATGAAGGGAAACTCCTTGGCCATATTGTCTCAAGGAAGGATTAGCAATTGATCCAGAGAGGGTTGAAGCCATAAGGGCTCTACCATTGCCAAGTCACAAGAAGGCTCTTCAAAGTTTCCGGGAAGGATAAACTTTGTTCGGAGGTTTGTTCCAAATTTGCAACCCTTGTCAAGCCCATTACCAAAATGTTAAGAAAAAGCATGGCTTTCAAATGGACGGCAAAAAAGGCAAGAGAGCTTTGAAGCAATCAAAGAAGCCATCTCCCAGGCACCCACTCTCATCAACCCAGACTTTTCCAAGGATTTCATCCTCTATGCATTTGGGGGTGATGACACTCTTTTCTGCCATTATGGTACAATGAACAAAGATAATGATGAATGTACCGATTGCCTTCTTGACCAAAGCCTAAATGATTGCGAATTGAGGTACTCTTTTATTGAAAAACATGCGCTTGGTAATAAGGAGCTTGAAGAAATTCAAACATTTAGTCTCAAACAACAAAGTCCAGTTATTGGTCTCACATGCTAGGGTTAAGGACTTCCTCCTCAACAAGGATTTGAATGAGAAACGAGCAGGATGGATCACCCGTGTCATGGAATATGACATTGATATCAAGATCACCAAGCTGGTAAGAGGCAAAGGTTTGTGTGAGCAGCTCGCTTCCAAACAACCAGACAGACCCGAGAAGATGAAAAAAGACGTTGTTCGCTATTACAAGATGATCAAAACGGGAAAGTGATGATGTGTCCACTCCTGTTGGACTCAAAGTATGATACATTTCCTACTGAGGACGGGCATGTGCCCTCCAGAAATGAGCAAATCAAAAAGAAGGTACTTGCCAGATTGCAAGCAGATTCCTTATGTGCTTGTTGATGGTGTTTTGTTTAAAAAGGACATCAACGATGTTCTATTGAGATGCATCAAGACAGATCAGATCGAGAGGATCTTACAAGAGTTCCATGACGGGGAAGCGGAGGCCATTTCACCCCACGAGTAATGACCCTCAAAATCATGAAAGCTGGTTACTATTGGCCCCTCTTTTGTATTCAATGATTGCTACTCATGGGTTAAGAGATGCAAGAAATGTGCATTCTTCGCAGGGAAAGGAAGGTTTGCAGCACTCCCCTCCGTCCAATTTGTTAGATCATCCATTCATGCAATGGGGATTAGACTTCATTGAGTCATCAATCCCAATTCAAGTCAATGCCACAAGTGGATTCTTACGGCAATGCACTATTTCACCAAGTGGACCAAGGCGGTAGCGCTCAAAGAGGCAAGTGAGTCCAAGATACTAGACTTTTATGAAGGAATAGTAACTGAGGTTCGGTGTGCCGGCCACCATCATATCGAGATAATGCATTAGCATTCATAGGTTCAAGAATTACGAGAATGGGCTGTCAAGAATGGAATCTATTTGAGTACCTCTTCAAATTATTACCCACAGGGGTAATGGGCAGTGAGAGTCCACAAACAAGAATTTGCTAGAAATCATCGGGAGGACTCACGGATGAAAATCAAAGGACATGGCATACAAGGCTAAAATCAGCATTATGGGGTGTGAGAATAACACCAAAGAAGTCTACGGGTAATTCTCCCTACAAGTTGGTCTATGGGAAAGAGGCGGCTTTTGCCTATATCATTAGAATTACTGACCTTGGAGCTCATGAAGCGGCTTGAGTTATCCGAGTTGAATCAATGGAGTCGATATGCGGAATTGATGGAATTAGAGGAAATCAGAGAACATGCGGTTCAGACGATTGAAAAGGATCAGGCCGTAGTAAAAAGATGGTTTGATAAGAGAGCTAGAGCAAAGACCTTCTAGGAAGGGGACCTAGTTCTGAAATGGGATGCAGATCGGGCAAAACCAGGAAGGCATTCCAAGTTTGATGCCATCTGGAGTGGTCCCTACATGGTCACGGGATGCAAAATAGTAATGCCTTCCAATTATGTCCGCATGGATGGAGAAGAACTTCCGATTCGGTTAACGGAATCTATCTTAAACATTGCTACTAAGAGAAATGTTTTACCTTTGTAAATATTAGTTTAGATTTTTCTTAATTACTCTAAGTGCGTATGCACATCGTCTGTTGTAGTTAGATTTCCTAAGTGCTTTGGCACAGTTTCATTTCTCTCGGGTCATTTTCACGGATCCGAGTATTCTTTGGAGAAGAAGTTGTAGTATCGGAGCTCATTTCAGGTTACCGCTTATAACTCCATGCCCAATGGATCGCTAAAAGGCCACCGATCTTCTACCTAGCAGAGGCAGGGTAACCCCGTGAGTCACAAACTGTTGTCAAAATTTCCCCCCAGGGTAAATTTCGATAACATGCATCAAAAGTTGCAGCAGAGGCAAATAAGTTGATCCAGGAAAAAGTGTAAAATTTGGCTAAGTCCTGCTCAAGAGAGAAAAGTGGGACATTTGGAACATCAAGGCGCGGTCGGCCGAAAAACCTCGAAGCGGCCCAAATTGTATTTTGGGACAATCGGGACAAAAGTGCTTGGCCCGGGCGCGAAAAGCCGATCCGGCCGAAAGAGGGAAATTGGCTAGCTGCGAGAGGGAAGCAAAGTGGGGACGTTTGGGACAGAGAAAGGCGAACCGGCCGAACCGGCCGAAAAGAGTCAAGTCGATCCAGGAGCAAAATGGGACAATCAGGCGGAGAGTACGCGAACCGGCCGAATCGGCGAAATTGTCCCAAAGGGTCCAAAATCAAATGGGACGTCCGGGACAAAAGGACCCGAGAAATACGCGAAGGAGCCGGAGGAACCGAAAGCCAATCAAAAGGGGCCACGTGTCTTCGCCAAATTAAGGACAAGGAAGCCCATTTCGGGCGGATCGGAATTTTTGGTCCCAGCAGACCTTTGGGACATCCGGGACGAATGGATGCAAAGTACGCGAAGACCCGGCAGCCGAGAACCAATGAGAAGGCGCCACGTGTCATCGAGGAGAAAAGTCAAAAATTCAAGGGGCGGGTTTTGAGCACCGATCCGAACCAATGGGATAGTGCCACGTACCTCGGCTAGGGCCCACAAAGGAATTTTAAAGGAGAAGCCCACCGATAAATAGAAGAGATAATTATTCAGCAAATCGAGCACGCCATGTGGCGTCCAAGTGGCAATGCTGGCGGGAAAATATTTCAAAATCCGCTTTGCACATTAGTGCCCTAAATCTTCAGATTGACATATCTTTCGATCTAGAGCTCGGAATTGCACGTTCTTTATATCAACGGAAAGCTCATGAAATTCTCTACATGATTCTGAGGTCAATCTTGAATTTTGGTTCAGTTTGAAGTGAGAAAATATAGAAATGCCCCTGGTACGAAATAACAAGTAGAAGTGATGCGCCAACGAACAAATTTAATGCAGCAGACGATCCGCGCTTCACGTTAGGCAACCCGCCGTTTCGCCAGGATCCGCCGCTTCTGCCATGATGAGATGAGTTAAGTGCATTCTGGAGGTGGTTGGGGTAGATTTCGAATTCCTCTCTCTTTTCTCTCTCATTCTTCCTATAAATTGTAAGGAGGGGCTTCTTTCTAAAGGTTGGACATTTTTGTTTTGCAACCCCTCCCTTCTCTCCTGCTTGCAAGAGAATTCGTGGAATTTTAAACCTCCCACGTAGATCTGTAATGCCATTGTTGCCTTTTGGCCATTGCAATGTATTGAATCGATCTTTTGAGCAATATATATGTTTGTGATACAATTTAAATCCTCTCATATATCCATTGTTGTTATTTTGATCTCTCATTGCATTCCAGTTATATCATGCATAGTGTGGTATTGCATCTATATGGTCTGTGTCTATTTTTGCAAAGCTTATGTTCTTCATTCCTCGGTGCATCACCCCCTTAGCTTAGGTTTATTTATATGCATTTCTCTCTCCCTGTCTCCTTGGTAGTTAGTTTAGGTTTGTTGGGTAAACCTCTGCGTTTCATTGGTGCATCTGAACAGAGGAATAGGAACCACCTTTCTCTGGAGAATCCTTTCTCAGTTTTCAAGTCCCACACTTGGAGAAAAGATTCAATGTTATGCAGTCACAACTGGATGTTAGTATGATCACCCTAGAAATCTGATCAATATCTAGGGTCTTTGTGATTTTGCATCAACAAGAACCCGATAGAACCTTTACTTATCCAATTCGGTTGCGGGATGACGATACACCTATGAAAAATATTTCACCCGCACACTTGCCCACATTTATAGGAATGTCATCGAGGACCCCGACCAATTTTTGTTTGAATTTAAAGTATTATGTCAAACCTACGACTTCAAAACAAATAATCAAAAACTCAAGTTGTTCCCATCTACTCGAAGGATGTAACAATGAGGTGGTTTATGGGATTAACATCTAATTCCATTACCACTTGGGGCAAATGGAAACTTCCTTCTTAGAAAATATTAGGACTACTTTAGAGGGAGAAATAGGAAGAAAGATTTTTTTGGATCAAACAGGAAGAGAATGAAAATATGGAAAATTATTTAGATAGAGTCCTCTTTGTAAGTAAAAGGTGTGGATTTGTACTTTAAGAAGAGATAATAAAAACCATTTTTCTTAAAGGTTTGGATGATGAATCTAGGGAAGCCCTTAATTTAATGGGAGTTGGAAACATCAGTCAATTGAGAATGAATGATATTAAGGACCTTTGTAGAAGTTATTCAAGAACAAGGGGTGGACTTAGGAAAGGAAAAACTGTGAAAGGTACAAATCCAGACATGAACAAACTTATGGATGAACTAGCAAATTTTAAAACAGATATCTTAGTTCAATTAACTTCCACCATTGATGAATTACAAGCCAAAAAAATTCTAATACTTTGAACCATTAGCTATGTATTCTCCTAGGTATAGAAAGAAGCATGAAATAAGAGATTACCCTCTAGATAAAATAGAAATATGTCTTATCTTTGAATCTAGGGAACATGAAGTTAATGTTTGTTCTCTTATTCCATTCATAAAAATCATCTTAAACAAACCAACACTTCATCCACTACATAAGAAGTAAACTTTGTCTAGAGACAACCTAGTCAGGGGCAGTTCATACCAAGATATGTTCCTAATCTATGGATGATGCCATGGGCAGCTCAAACTATACCACAAAGTTGGGAAAACCACCTTGGGTCCCTCAATCAATATGGAATCCCCATGATTGGGCAGGACAAACTTGGTATGCTCAAGGACACCAACAACCATGGTCTAGTCAAGGTAACCCTTATGCTTGGTCACAACCTAGGTGGAACCCTAATAACTATGCTCAAGGGAAGACATATCCCAACCAGCATCAACAAGCCATAATGGGTTCCCCAGCACAAGGTTCACAAACTGAAAATGTGGTTCAAACACAAATACCAACACAACTAGTGGCTAATCCCAAAAACAAACAAACAACCCTTGTCTATGGAGCAGAGCAAGAAAAACCAGTTGATCTTAATGCCATGGAATGTAAAGATATTCAAACCAGATCTAGAAAAATAATTAATAGTCCACATGTTATAATTACTGAGATGTCAGATGAGACTGAAACCCCTAGTTTAGTCATTCCTAAGGTTGATGAAAAAAAAGAGAAACAACAGATAACAATTCTACAGAAACTCCATTTCTAGAAAGACTTAAGGAAGTTATTGATACCAAGGAATTTGAATTAGTGTAGGAGTTAAGGAAATTAAATATTGAAATACCATTTTTGCAAGAAATCAAGGACATTCTTGAATTAAACAAATTAATCAAAATGTTATACTTGAAAATACCTGGAAGGAAGAAGCAGTACCCTAGGACTATTAAGGTAGATGGGAAACTTGTTGATTTATTAGCAGGAAAACTCTTACTTCCCAAATATGGGGATCCTGGAAGCCCTGTTATTTCTATCTCTATAGGGAACAAACATATACATAATGTTTTGGTTGATTTGGGAGTAGCTATAAATGTGATGATAGTAGACACTTTGAAAACATTACCATTGACAGGTATATAACCTACTAGCACCATATTGCATATGGCAGATCAGTCAGTAGCGAAACCAGAGGGGATCATTAAAGATGTAGCAAGTCATGGTGGAGTCATGGGAGTATCTAGTGGACTTCCTTATATTACGGCCAAAAGGTAAAACACTTGGTTATCCCATTATTTTGGGTAGACCATGGTTAGCTATAGTTGTTGCCTTAATTGATTGCAGATCAGGTGATATGACTATCTCCAATGGTAAAATTTATAAAAAAATTTCCCTATATCCTTCTGCATGACCTTTTATTGATAATCAAGAACAATTATGGGTTGATGATCCGATACTAATAAACAAAACTTGTCTTCTTTGGCTATGATAACATTGCAGGATCATGTACAGGAGGTGGAGAATATTATTAATCACCCATTGATGATCACCAATTGTCTTTGGAATGATCGAGAGATAGTTTTGCAACCTTGAAAGTTCGGACTCGGTTTGAAACCTTCGGACTTAGTTCGGAACCTTCAAACTTATCTCTAGAAACCACTGCAATTCCATGTAGATCTAAACAATTTTTCTTCGAGAGGAACGTGATTTCTCTTCAGGAGGGGTAGAAATAGCTAGATTCGGTAGCCTTGGTCTCAAAGATATCAAAGCACAGTGAAGAATTTTTGGAAAACATCAGTGATGAGGAGTTTGACTAACGACAAGATAAGTATCATAACTCTTCTTATTGTCCTTTATCAGTATTCTTTCTTGATGGAACTTTAGAGACATTACTACATATCATATGTTGTTACCTCATTCATGTCCACTAAACACCCTAATGGAACATTTTCAACAAATTAGTTCATCACATACTAGAACCAAACAAATTGAGATTCAACCAGGTAAAATTTTGAACATTAATAGCTGGTTGGAAAATGATCAAGAAGCTAAATTGTTTGATGTTTTGAAATGTCATACTAAAGCTTTTGCTTAGGACTATAAATACATGAAAGGAATCCACCCAAGTATTTTCACCCATCACATTTATACTAAAAATGTTAAACCAATTAGGCAACCTCAGAGAAGGATCAATCCATCCTTAAGGGACATAGTCAAGCAGGAAATTGAAAAGCTATTACAAGTAGGCTTTATCTACCCCATCTCAGATAGTCAATGGGTGTCTCCTCTTGTAATTATTCCTAAAAAGAATGGAAAATGGAGAATTTTTGTTGATTATAGGGAATTGAACAAATCTACACTTAGAGATTATTTTCCCTTGCCATTCATAGATCAAGTTTTAGACAACCTTTTAGGTAAATAATACTTTTCCTTCCTGGATGGATTTAGTGGATATAATCAAATCAGGGTGGTTGTTGATGATCAGGAAAAAATACCTTTACTTGTCCATGGGGTACCTTTGCCTACTGAGTTATTGCCATTTGGACTATGTAATGCTCCGAAACCTTCTAAAGGGTTGTAATAGCAATTTTTATAGATCTAACTAATTATTGTGTAGAGGTATACATGGATGATTTTACTATGCATAGAGACACATTTGATGATGCCTTGAAAATTTTTGACAAATTATTAACAAGATGTGAGCAACACCATTTGTCTCTTATTCATGAGAAATGTTTGATGATGGTTGATGAGGGAATTATACTGGGAAACCACATTTAAAAAAGAGGAATTCAAGTTGACCAAGACAAAATCAGGATTATTTTAGACTTACCTATTCCTAAAACCCTCGTGGATATCAAGTCATTCCTAGGACATGTTGGGTACTATAGGTGTTTTATCAAATAGTTTAATAAAAAAATTCCCCCATGTTTGGTTTGCTTACCAAGGATTGTGAATTTCTTTGGGATGAAAAATGTCAACATAATTTTGAAGAGATTAAAGAAAAATTAATCACTACCCCAATATTAAGAGGATCTAATTAGGAGAAACCTTTTCACATCCAAACAGATGCCTTAAATAATTCAATTTGTGTAGTTTTGGGATAGAAAGATGAAGAGGGAAAAATGTATGCTATTTACTACCTTAGTAAAAATCTTACTCCCACTAAAATAAATTACACCACCATTGAAAAAGAATTTCTTGTTGTGATCTATTCAATTAATAAGTTTAGACATTATATTATAGGGTACAAAATATTTGTACATACAGATCACTC
Source organism: Taxus wallichiana var. yunnanensis (assembly GCA_018340775.1). Classification (NCBI taxonomy): domain Eukaryota; kingdom Viridiplantae; phylum Streptophyta; class Pinopsida; order Cupressales; family Taxaceae; genus Taxus; species Taxus wallichiana. The sequence continues at coordinate 645,933,389 of CM031234.1, read as the reverse complement.
AACAATTAGATACTTAATGAACAAACCAATGGTTGGAGGTAGGATAATCAAATGGTTATTAATTTTACAAGAATTTGATATTACTATAATGGATAATCCAGGGAAATCTAATGTGGTAGTTGATTTCTTGTCAAGGTTAACCACTACATGAGAATAAGATCCAGTTAAGGACAAATTTCCAGATGAACAATTATTTACTATTTCAGGTGATGCACCATGGTTTGCTGATATGGAGAATTATCTTATAATAGGGAATTTTCCTCCTTCTTTTACTAAGAAACAAATGAAAAGGTTAATCAAAACCAGTGCACAATTTAAATGGTTAAATGGAATGTTATTTAAATATGGTCATGATTTGGTTTTACGTAGGTGTGTGAGAGATGATGAAATGTTTGACATACTTAGGGCATGTCATGATGAACCAAGTGGAGGACGCTTTTCAGTGAAAATTGCAGCCCATAAAATACTACTTGGCACTGGCTATCATTGGCCATCTTTGTATAAAGATGAGAATAAATACATCAAGCAGTGTGATCCTTGTCAAAGGATGGGAAACCAAATTTTACTAGTGAAATTCTCTGCAACCTCAAGTGGTGATTAAACTATTTGAAAGGTGGGGTTGGATTTTTTTGTTTTCCACAAGGAAAATACCACATTCTTATATGTCTTGACTATGTAACAAAGTGGGCAAAGGTACAAGCTTTAACAAATGCTAATGAAGATGTAGTTTGGTATTTCCTTTGGCACAAAATTATGATGAAGTTTGGTGCACCAAGAAGTATAGTTTCATACCAAGGTCCACACTTCATGTCCAATATGATCTAAGTATTCACAATTTATTATCAGATCAATCATAGGAATTCATCTCCCTATCACCCACAATCAAATGGACAAGCAGAAGTGACAAACAGGAATTGGAAAACATTCTCACCAAAATAGTTGAAGCAAGTAGAAGAGATTGGGTGAAAAGACTACCTGAGGTTATCTGGGCTTATAACACAACTTGGAAGACTACAACATGGTTCTCACCATATGAGTTATTCTATGGTAAGAATCCCTTGTTACCCATTAAATTTGAACTACAAACATTGAGGACAACAACTAAATTGGGTATTGAATTGGATACAACACAAAAGGAAAGAATTCTACAACTCAATGAATTGGATGAGTTGAGATTGGAAGCACTTTAACAGACAGAGATAATCCAAGACCAAAGGAAGCAAAGTGACATGATACACATATCAAGGAAAGGCAATTCAAGATAGGAGATTGGGCATTATTGTTTGATTCCAAGTACTAGCAATTCAAAGGCAAGTTGAGAACTAGGTGGTTAGGACCTTATCAGATTGAGCTAGATATATGACAATGGCTCTATTCAGATACTTCCCATTGATGGTAGTAGAAGGAAACTTTTGGTCAATGGACATAGGCTAAAACTCTATAGGAAGCCTCCTACTAGGGATGAATTCTTAAAGCAAATTGAAGCAGATAAGGAATTTGATCATATGGAAGAACCTAGTTCTTCCAAAATGATCAAGTAATTAGATGTAAGGATATAAAATAAAGGGAAGGGAATGAAAACCAGCAAATGGTGTTCTCTTCCCAAAAAATATAAAAAAAAAAAATAAAATAAAAAATAAAAAGGGAAGGCAACGAAAACCAGTAAATGGCTTTCTCTTCCCCAAAAAAAATTATCTCAAAAGGCCAATTGAAAACCATAAATGGTGATTGGTCTCATCAATAAGTGGCTCATTCAAATAAAAGGAACTTCTTTGGAATTCCAGCTATCTTTTCTAACCATTTATCTCTTTCAATTTTTTTAGGAACGATGAGTCATCAATGCGGATGGATTACATCAGCAAGGATGGTAATTATGTATTGATCTTATTAAATGTTAAATTAAAAGTTTACATGTGTGATTAGACTTGATTTAAGTCGGTGGTATAATGAGTCATTTATTGCACATCATGATTAAAGGGGAATAATCATGAAGGTGATGTTGACTAAATAAATGAAAGTGGCAGCATATTAATAACAAACTTTCATTTAGGTGGAATAAAAGAAAATTGGGAATAGTTACAGAGAAATTCAAGGAGGTAATAGTGAAGTCATATTTGGAGTTCTGTAGCTAAATCCAATAGTTCTGCAGCTATCTCTTGGAAGAGAAAGGGTTTGAAAGAAGAAAGAATTCGAATCATCCTCTTGGCCATGGGTATCAAAAATAAGTTAGAGCCAGAAGATGATACACAACTCCTTGTAGATGGAGAAGTAATAACCATTTTTGAACAGGCAGGTTGGTTGGAGTTTCTGAAAAATTCTCAAAATACAATGATGAACTAGTAAGAGAATTGTTGTGAATTTAGAGCAGTCTATAACTAAGGTTAAAGTAATTGTAATTCTAGTTACTGTTAATATAATGAGCAATGTATCTGGTGTACCAATTGTAAATGTTCCAAACTCTGTAAGGGGAACCCTAAAAGAACTGGTAGAAACCTTAAGACAAGAAGGTGAACCTGAACCCTAGTACATTTATAATACTAAGAAAATCATAAAAGGGGTCAAAAGAGCTAGCCTACCCACACCCTTTGATAGAGTAGAATTTTGGGTAGTAAAATACCTGACATGTGATGGCCAATATGGGACTATTGGAAGGGAAGTCCTTAAAATTCTGATATATCTTAGGTATGGGGCAACAAAGCAATAGTATATAGTAATCCTTCTGGTTTCCTCTTTGATTCAATCCATACAATGGGTGAGAGAGATATTCTTGGGGTGTAAGAACAATAAGGCACCATGGATTAATTCATCTGGTCTATCAACACCATTTTCTCTCTAAGAAAAATGGTGAGGAAGCATGGGAAAAGTTCCTCCATAAATTCAGACAAACTCCTGATATTATCAGAGGGGGAATACAAAACCCTTTCTCTCCTAAAAGTAACTTACAAATTAATCCCCTTGATGAAAAGAAGAAGGAAATAAGTGGGGTTAAAATACCAAAGAGGAGGAGGTCTTAGAGGATGATAAAATTTGCAAAATCTACCGTTTCTTTAAAAGAAAATCCTTCCCCTGTAATAATACCAGAAGAACCAATACTGTCTCTGATAGTGATAGTTCACCCAAGCTAGACTTTGGAGAAAAAATCAGAAGAAGTTCAAGAGGGAATTCCACTTTAGAAAATGTTGAAGCTCCTAAAAGGAAAAGAATTCATAAAAAGTCTAGGGAAACTCCAGGAAATATTGAAGTACATGAGGATTTAGAGAAAGAATTTGTTGATATTCTTGGTAGCATGGCAACTTCTCCTCCTCTACAAAGTCAAACTGAGGAGTTGGAGAGAGAAGCTGAAATAATGGAAGAGAAATCTTTTCAGGAGATGGATGACTCGGAAATACTATCACAGGAGGAGGAACAATTGGCATCTTGGAGATTGAAAGGAAAATTCCCTTTGGTGGAGGAACAATGTTCATCCCCTGAGGAACTCCCAGAAAAAGAAGAAAATAGCAATTTGAAGTAGACTTGTTCTTGTCTAGGGAAGAACTTATAATTAAGGAGAAAGATGAGGAATTGAACTTCCTCAAACACAAATTGGAGCATAGAGAAATTCTTATTGAACAATTGAAAACTCAGCTCACAGATAAGAATGAAGAATTGACATTAGTAAAACAACAAATGGCTGAAAAAGAAAAAGAATTACAATTGGCTACTAAACAAAGTACTATGACAGAAATATCTTCATTGGATCAAATTACACAAATGGAGCTATCTTATTGGCCACTCAAACAATTATGGGATGATACTTACAAGAATCTTAATGAGTTCAAAATATCAAATCAAGAACTAAAAAGCCAGTTGGAAGAAGAGAAGAAGGCAAGGAAAGAATGGGAAGAAAAATTCTATAAGATTGAGGAAGAAAAATTTAAATGTTTGGCAAAAATACAGATGGTCTGTATAATGAGTGAAAAATTACTCACATGTAAAATACCTTCTCTTGCATATAGTGTCTTTCTAGAAGAAAAATTTATCCATTGGCAACTATCAAGGATTTCATGTGGCCTTCCACATGAAGTGAAGGATGAAGCAAAATTCATGGCAGCATATTCCTCAAGTGCAAAGCAGAAAAATATTCTTTGCAAATTTTATCTCTACAACTTTATGTTAGAAAAGAACACATGCTTCATGATTAATCTATATGTGGGGAAATCTAACTTAATGCATTTTTTTATGTGCTCTAGAATCAGATAGCTGGAAAGAAAGGGATATTGAACACTTAATAAAGGCTAGTTCATCTAGCCTATGTATGAGAGCTCATTATGGAAAACCATCTACATTTTTCATACATTTCAGGTCCCATACCTTTGATAGCCGATTTAAGGAACATTATATTTCCAGCCTACATAAGAGTATTGATGCATTCACCTCTTATGAAGAGAAAAACTTTGAGGAAATTTATGATGGATGCCTAAAGAGATGGGAATTCCTTACTGTATCATTAAGAAGAAGAGAAGTGATATCTCCCAAAAATCTAATATGGAGTCTAGAAAGGGCCAAAACTTTATGTACACTCATTCCTCAAATTTGTGAAAAATGCAAGGGTATGTGGATGGGTATGAGAAAAAGGCATCCTCTCCTTCTTACACCCATGTCTCCATGGCAGAATAGAGAACCTTAGGATCCCACTCATTTTGGGTATTGGTAGAAAAATATAGAGGAAGGATCAGGAAACACCAATTCTGAATAGAAGCACTGGGATATTCAATTTCAACCATTTTACCTCGGTTGAAATGTAGAATTCATGATCCCAGTTTTTAAGAATAGAGTTTGTAAGAGGACTTACAAAAAAGTAAGTGTGGGGAGATGATGACACCAAGATATGCCTAATCAATGTGCAATGAATGCTCTCGTTTTACTTCTCTTTTAATCAATTTTTTCGCATTTCATAAAAAAATTGATCGAATATGATTTTAGGATGTAATTATCCATCTTTTGTTTGATTTAGTTCAAATGTCCAAAACTCTATAATTCCTAACAAAGTGTGTGGAAATTTAGTTTTTGGAATAAATAGGTCATATTTGGTCGATCAGCGAAGTGTGAAGTAACCAACACCTTTTTGAGAGAAAGTTGGATAAAAAGTAGCTTAGATTCAAAACTCCATCACTTACCTCAGGAACTCCATCACTTAGCTCTAGAACTCTAGAACTTAGCTCTAGAAATTTATCGTTAGTTCCTAGGAAGGTTTCCCTTTAGTTTGAAACTTCTCCAAAGTTCCGCAATCAATGGGAATCTCCTTATTATATCAAAATTCATTTATGAAGCAAAGAATGGGAATTCCAATAAAAAAAAAAACCAAAATTTTTTCAGTTCTTCACACTCCAAAAATACTTATGTAAGACCAACAATTGTATGTCCAGCTAGTTTTCTAAATTTCATATCTACTTTGGGAACTATTCAATTCCACTAGAATATGTAGACAACTATTGAACACTCATAATTGTAAATGCATCTTCGGATGGATATATATATATATATATATATATATATATGAAGCACGGAAGATAGATAAATATATACATATATACATATATACAAAGATATACACAAAAAGTTTTGTAAGATAGAACAATTCAATAATAAGATAGCCATTTAATTTTGAGAGAAACATATTGTGTTAACTCCTAATTCAAGGTGGAGCAAGGGCCCACTCCTCCAAGAAAAATGATCTTTTATTCTATTGGTATTTATATTTTCAAGCAATTTGTATAAATCTATTATTTAGCAGTTCTATAAGTACTTTTGATTCTTCAATTAAAATCTGTTACATAAGTTATCTATTGTCCTGCAGTGTTCTAGGTGTACATTCTTATTTCCTTAAAATCATTTTAAATGTGTGTTCATTTCCAGCAATGTGTTTAATTCTACAAAGTGTGTTCTATTCCAGCAATGTGTTTAATTATGCAAAGTGTGTTTATTTCTAGCAGTGTGTTCAATTTGCAAGATTTGTTCTTTTTAGCAATAGTGTTTATTTCATAAAATTTATTATAGTTTATATTTAATAAGGATTTGGCCAGGAAATCTTAAGACACTTTAAAACCCCCAGAAAATAAAAATAATAAATATCTATAATCAATTACTAGTTCACTGAGATTTCTCTTGTTGCATATAGCTTCATACACACCCCTGGTTTGAATATGACATCAACCATGAGTTGATTAAATGAAGGGGATAACGACACCCATCAATTAGGTTACACAAATTGTGTTTATGGGCCTCAATATGCCCTGATTATTTTTCCCATGTAACTAATTGAGTGTTTTGTTACATGAAAATTCAAATAGGGAAAATTGAGTGAATAAAAATAATATATATAAAATTTCTTTTTGGTTCATCGTAGAAAAAGAGAATTGGTCAAATATGCAAATACATTTTCCTCATGTCATTTTGGATCTTTTGTTTGTCTAATGTGGCTTCTCAAGTCAATGTAGAATTAAAACACCAATCCATCAAGGTATTAGGTTGGCTATTTTCTCAAAGATACACTAATCTTCCATCATTGGGTGATGGATTTTATATTTATTTTAATGATTGAAATGACATTATATTATCACAAAAATTTTTAGGGGGGAATTTTTTTCCCATAACACCATTTGAGTGAATTGTTAAGGAATTAGGTATGAATGATATATGATATGTGATATGTGATATGTGATATGTGATACATGATATATGATATATGAAATATGATATATGATAATGCTAACAATATTTAGTACATGATATATTCATAACTATTTAGATGTAAATTAAATACATCTAATTTTTATTTATAGAAATGTTAAAGTAAAATTAGGGCACCCATTGATTCCAAAAAGACATAAAAAATATAATAAAGAGGATGAGTGAATCCTAACTTTGAAAAATAAAAAATCTAGGTAAGGAGTGTCACTATCACTCCATATGACATTCCTAGAAACTTAGAACAAAAGATATGGGTCATACAAAGGGGACCAAAGAGGGGATTGTGAAGATAACCAATAAACACATGAATATTGTCTAATTTGGATCAATTGATGACAACCAAAAAATTACACAAAAAGGTGTAATTTAACAACTAACAAATACCTAGGTGTCATTTTTTCCCTACACAAGAGAAATTCTATTTCCATTATCCTCTTTATACATAGTTTTAGTAATAAATTTATTTAATTGTAATGGTACTTTTTTCATAACACATGTCTATTTTTTATTTACAATTAAATTATTTGTATACTAATGTGTTATAAAATAATTTTATATTACTTATCAATACTAAAAATATCCTAAATACATCTATCTCAAAAATACCAAGAAATAAAATCTTAAGGTGTTTATCTAGATTAATTAACATACCACAATTATAAATAGATTTATTACCTTCTTCAAAAATTATTTTATTTATTTATTGGTAAAAGGTTTTGGAGGGACCTTACCCAAGTACAACCAGAGGCTCAACAGCCAAGATAAACATGAAAAACAAAGTGGCTAATAGAATAAGGGGGCCACACCCCAGCCAAAAGTAGAAACAAACTAAAAACTAGTGCGGGGCGATCCGCCAACATGGAAGCCCTTCTACGAGAAAAACTGCAAAAATGCAACACCACAATAACTTAAAAATAGTATAATAATAATTACACCAAACCGTCGTAAACACGAAACTAATTGAAGGATTTGTTGTAGAATTTAACGAAATTTTGAGTGCCTAGTATAGGTTCAAGGTTGTAGTGATGTTTGGGTCCCAATTCGAGGCTTTGAAATTTTTGGTGAGCTTGCCATTCTTCCATGTAGAAGCCAAAACACCACCGACGTCACAGATCTGCCTTATGTGCACTTGCAGGAGGTCAAGAACCACCCTGTGAATGGCCAGAAGGTTGTTATGCTTCTCTTCCAAAGTGTTGAGTTTATTAATCAAAGTGTTAACCTCCTCTCTGAGGTTGGAGACAAAGTCATCAGCTGAGTTTTTGATGCCATATTTGAGAAGGAAATCCACATTATCTTCAAGATTTTTTAATGTCTCAACTTGAATTTTCAACTTGTCCTAAACATGGTCTTGATCACTAACCACAATAACAACAGGGGAGATAGTATCCGCCATAACCTCTTTTCCCTTGCTACTCCTAAGAACCCTTTTTATAGGTGGCTTAATTGTAGTATTGTGGTACATGGGATTCTTAGAATAGATGCAAGGTTGTTGAGGGGGTGGTGGGGAAATTGGGGGACTAGGATCATTATCCACAACATTAATAATGTATTGGTGTATGAGATAAATGACTCACGATGTAATGTGATGTAGCCTAGAATTCGCAGTAAATGACCCAGGCACACTGGTACATCACTCAGCCTGAATTGAGTGCTCACCTTAAGCACGCAAAGGCACTAGGTCCCTCTTTAGAGTTTCTTGTACAACATGTTAGCATGATGACGTTTAAACTTATTTAGATCCATAACCAATCATAAACAATCCATAGTGCATAATCCATTTTCGATCTTAGGGAACATAATAAATGAACTAGACAATAACTATGATAAGATTAATCATAAAAGAACTAGATTTAGTCATGTCTAATACCATTTTCTAGCCAATATATTCCATTACATTAAATATTGTAAAACACAAAATCTTCTTACACTACATCAGTATCTCCATGATTCATATGCGCATCAAAACCAAGAGTAGCACAACTTTTTAATAATTCACTACTACTAAACTACACAAATCAATACATATATTTAAGGATGGGGACTTACCCTTCACCACCCATGCACTTCTCAAAATAGGTCACATGTAAATAATAGCCATGCACCTTTACAAAGGGATGCACAACATGCAAGTTCTCTAACAATAGATTTCTTATAGTTAACTCCAATTAGAAATCCTATTATTAGCTTAAACTATGCATGGCATTTATCTGTCACTTCTTCCCAAAGTACCATTGCATGGAATGAAATTCTTCACCTCCATGTGTGCTCTCGCACGCTATCTCAAAAATTATCCCGAATCCAAGAATTGGGTAGGTCCCAAATTTGAAGTATTTTGGAACGCATTTCCTTTGCTATCTTCCCGCGCCTCCAAATGTGCCTTGTTTCCAGTGCGCATCCTTTTTGTAACTTATCCTTATAGAAATATTTTTTTGCCCAAAATTACCCCACACTAAAGTACATTGTCATCCCGACAATGGGAATTATTTCTTATGTCTCAACAATAAAGAATAAGTAATGAAAGAATGAATTAAACTTTGTACAAAAGAATGAAGTTTACTCTGCAGCACCCTCTTCTTTGACTAGAAGGATTAACTTTGGATATTCAGTTTTGAGTTCATCCTCCAAGGTCTATCAATCACTTAGCGCATTCCTTGTTTTCTCCGGAATATCAGTGGATATGACATCCAATTCTTCTGAGTGATCTTCTCTTTCTCATTTTGTAGCACCTGGACAACATTGGTCATACCTGATAGCATTCCTTCCATGAGATCCATCTTCTGCGCTATGATTTTTCCAATCTCATCAATCCTATCCTTGTATGAATCCTAGATTGTTGCGAGGGCCTTGCACTTTTGTGTTACCAGTGCTAACCTTTCTACGCACCCAAGTGTTTCATCTTTCATTGCCTTTAGAACTTCATTGTCCTCTACTATAGTTCTAATCCTTATTATGGCGTCTGGCACCGCACATAAATTGAGAGCTTGGTCAGCTTTCTTTAGCTCATCCTTCAAGGTTTGGAGCAAAGCCTCGTAAGTTGAAACTTTTCTAACAATAGTGGCCCTTGCTCTTGTTACTTCTTGTGTAGAATATTTTGGTGCGGGCATTCGAATTGGCCCGTCATCTAATACCAAATTGACCAAAGTTTATAAATAATGCGTAGCGAAGGAAACTTTGAGGAACCCGAGGTTCCAAATGGGGCCTCTCTTTAAGAATGTGATCACCAAGCTCCTCACCATGTTAATAAAAGCCTCATTTTTGGCCTCTTCTCATTCCTTCTCTTCTTTTAAGCACTTTATTTCGTAGCTTTATCTTTTTTATCTTCAAGTAGCACTTGAATGGTGGCAACCTTATCAATGTTCATCCATACCACTTCAGCAAATAGATTCCCAAGGCATTGTTGACTTTCTCATCAAACATTACAGTAGGTTTTATTGTCATGTGTCTACTCTGTGGTTCCTTCTTCACTCTGCATGAGACATGGGACTCTTTGCACACATCAAAATCTAGTTCATCCATATGATTCTACATGGACCATGATAATTTCTTCCTTGTACATGCAAAAGAGCCATGTCTAGATCCATCAGCTCCCACCCATATAACCCTTTCGGTCTCACAAGTGCTCGAAAACAAGTGCGGACAATTTTTCTCATGTCTTCAACATAGCCCATATTAGGGACAACATATTCTTCACTTTTCCTCTCTCTTTTTTTCCTCGGCCCCTTAGGAACTTGAGCACCGAGTCTAGAGGTGGCCCTTCTACTTCTTGAGTAGTAATGGGCATGTTGGGTGGCTTTCCCATAGCTTCCTCTGCTTCTTTCACCCCTTCCTCATCATCTCTCATCTCCTCATCCCGGGGCTCTTCTACATCTTGAGTTGAACCGCGGTTCTAGTGTTGTCTCCCCGACTCCTCCATGTTATATTTTGTAACATTCCCATTTTAAGACTTTAGAAACAAGGGGAAAAAAATTTAAATAATGTTCTTTGTTCTAATTTCATAATTTAGAACACACATTCTTTATCAACCATTCATATAATAGATAACCATATGCATTCTGTAATGACTAAGTAAACTACCGATCTATTCATGTTTAACATTAAGTATTGAATACCTATCCGTATACTATGTATACTTGGTTCTCTTTCCCTGCTTCGGGGTATTAAGTGATCATCTGTCTAAGGAACCTATCTCGAATATTTGTTGCCAATATTCATCTCGCATCACGAACCTTAGACTAGGTGACAGAGGACAACGCAACCAATAGCTACTTACGATACTTTGGCCATATATTTCTAACATACTGTTCATATTACTATTCCTTGATGACATACTCGTTAATCCAGAATATGTCCTTCACCCCACTCTATTGTTATCTAGAATGTTCTTTACTGACTCACGTCAGTCCACTTGCCCGAGGTTTAACCCTATTTCATGTTAACAACATGTGTTATGATAAGGGGAAGCTCACTAAGACTTAGGGTAAGTTGGCATACTGGGTCAACCTAAGTCAACCCCGTGTGCCAAGGTATCCTGAGTTTTAGAGGGCTACCCCATATCTTAAAACATGTTTCTAACTTGACCTAGAGAAAAACTAAGATCAAGTCCAATTTATGTAGATCTAGATGATCAATGCCGAAGGGTGTTGCCACATGTCGAATGCATCACTGTATCCTCAAGAAGATCCTAATCTTCTCGAAGGTACAAGTACTACAGTTGGCATGTGCCAATATCCTAAAGAACAACCTCATCGAGATGTACATACCCCAAGGAATTTATTAATAATTTAATTAATTTGGATTATTCAAAACAGATTCAACAACTTTGCCTAACCCTAATCCAAGACTCCATAATTTCTTCTCTATAATGATTCCATTGATTGTTAAAGAACTTTCTTAGCTTAAGATTGCCTTTAATGTTATTTAATGGACTAACAATCCATCAACCATAATAGGACATCAATATCATAAGTTCCATTTATTGTGACTTAATCGTTCAAGGAAGTGTAACAACCATCTAGGTTGTATCTAAATAGACTTTATTAAACAAATTCAAATCATTTACAAATTCAATATTCATTAAAGAATTTTCATTCCATATCATATTATTATATTGAATTGTTTAGTTATGATATCAAATTTTACATCTTAAGAATTTGCATCTTATTTAGGAGATTAATCCAATTCCCAATGTCAAACTTATTTAAGAATACCCCCATTAAACATATACATAATATGGAGTATAACAACAATATAATAATTCCATCTATGTAATGAGAGTACAATATAATATACACACCCAAAGTAATAAATTCTCAACATTTAATTCATCTCTAAAACTTATACATTTAGGTATGCTACAAGACAATTGCCTTCATTACAAAAGAATACTACTTTTCTTTTCCAATACAATTTCAAGAATGATTTAGAGTTCTTCACAAAAATCAAACTTAAATTAGCCAATGGTCACATAAGTTTATACCTTCCTTTTCACTTACGAATTCCATCTCGCAAAAATTGCTAGCACGTCAGCTTCAATGAACCGAACACGATAAACACTAATCATTAAAAAGAAGTGCATTCCAATAATTGTTCCATTAAAACAACTCGCTTTAATGAGACAATTATTACATCATATAATCAAAATATCAAAAGAAACGAAAAAGAAGTACATTTTAAACAATTGATTTCACTTCCAAGAAAAGGACGAATAGAATATACCGTATCGCCTTTACAAAATAGAGTCTAATTGATTCAATCAATTATCCTTAGGCAAACAACATGTCCTAACATCTCATTGTTCCCAATCTTTCATAAGAGAAAACAACATTTATCTTTTCTTCAAGCTAAAATAAGAGTTTAAAGCATGGTTCAAATTAGGATGACTCATCTATCTCCTAAACAAAAGAAGAAGAAGAACCATTACAACTATGCCCAAACACAACACATCCAAGAAATAGAACAGATTCAAAACGTGATTTAACTATTTCTTTCAAAAGATAATTACCTTAAAATTTAACATTTAAGATATTCATTAGAACAAAATTTCATTTTAATCCAAGAAGGAATAGAGAATCAATCGGTCTACCTGCAAGTTTAAATCTACTTCCACATATAGAAGTTAACTTTTAAAGATCTGAAACAACGTTCAAAAATCAAGGTAGACTCATACAGGAGTTAATCTCTACTCTAGTTCATCCAAGGATAATTCTTAAAAAGATAGAGTGCAAGAGACAACTCACTTAGATAATTCTAAAAAGATAGAGTAAGAGACAACTCACTCATCTCAAACAACAAGTAAGTCTTGTCAAACAATAGCTAACATTGACATTTACGATTCGATAAAATGAATAATATAATCTCTTCCAACATCATTTCTAAAAATGATTTTGTAAAGGAAGACCAAACAACTTAAAGAAATATCTAATTAAAAAGAGAGAATCAAAATAGAAAAGTTCAACCAATGATCAATCCAGTAGTAAGAAAGCACACTGCCATATTTCTTATACTTCTTTTCTTTCAAAGAGTACGAGTTTCTATTCCATACAGAATGAAATAAAAATAGCAGTCCAAAAACACAGTCGGTTCTAAAGGAATCACATTCCTTTCCTATATAAAGTATCAAGGTGTATTCATAGTATTCATGAAGAGATAGAAAAATGACCGATCAGAAATTTTAACATGATCAGAGGTATCAACAACTCAGATTGAGATCCCATAGTTAGATTTCATTTTTACATTACAAAAAAGAATAACCAATTCTTGATTCAATAAAAATTATAATACAAAAACTATTAGAACAGAGTCAAATAATCCCTACATAACAATACAGAGTACTAATTTACTAAGTTCTTCTCTTAAATGAAACCCAGAGCCTATTCTAAGAAACTCAAGATACAAGTTTCCACAAAATAGAGGGGAAAAGAATACCCTCAATAAAATGCCAATGCCATCTCAACAAGATGAAACAGTTCACAAAAAATAATTACCAAACCCATTCATCAAACAAAGACGTTTTCAGTTGAGATCTTAAGAGTTTATCCAACAACTCAACCAACTATTTTCCCGTTTCCCTTGATCAATGGTTCAACGAAAGAGTTAGCAGTTTTAAACGTTTAAAACAAATAAAACCCAACTCAAAATTCCAAGAGCAGAGTCAACATGAAGTCTCAACTATAGTTCAGACTACACAAGTAACAAATATGAGTGTTGTGTAAATTACGAATCTACAATAACAGTTCCAAATTTCCCCAAAACAAATAAAACACGGGTACAGAGCCACATACAACTTCATTCATCAGTCCCGAGTTACCCAAGGTTTCAATACTGGTTAGAATAACCAAAGGCTCCAACATAAATTTAAATCAAAACGTGAAACCAAATATTACCCCAAATAGAACTCAGTTTCTCTCCAAATTTCAAGCCCCAAAAACGAGTAATAACATACAAATACCATGTACATTATGAACAAACAGTAATAGTTCAAATTATCACAAGGAACTAAGATACAAGCAGCTAGCTTTATATGGGCTTCGACAATAGTTTAGAGATATCCAAGATTCCAACACGATTTAGAACAACAAGAACCTCTATCAATAGTTCTTACAAAACCAGAACCAAGTTCCAAATCAAAAATGAGCTCGAATACAAGCTCTATTAAAACACAAGCTCACGATCAAACAAAACACAAATTCCAACAAGATCAGACAGAACCCAAAGTTCTCAAAACTCTAAACCATATCTAAATAGCAACGAAGATTATCTAAATAGAATACTTCAATTACCCATTCTAGAATGAAAATCCGAGCTACAGAGATATGTTTTTGCATGCATTCTCTTTTTTAAGAACTATACATGGTAAGTTTCCAAACAGAACATCATTTACCAAGGATTCAAAACCAATATCACAATATTTAATAAACCCAACAAGCCAATAACCAAATAAGATAAGAAATCCAAGAATCTCAAAAGAGTAGACTTGTTTTAATGAGACATTTATAAGAAATCAAGAGATCTTAAAGTTTAGAGCCTATCATGCCTGATAGCGCTTCTGTCAAATCAAAAGAACCTCCAGCCAAGCTCAAAACTTCTCCTCTTCTCCACGAAAAATCAAATAACAATGTTCTTTTTCCACAATGCCTCCTATATATTCCACGAACTGAAAATAGGTTTAAAACCTCAAAAATAGCCATTAAGTGTAGTTCAATCTGCTGGTTCGAAAAACCAGAGAGCATGCAGAGCAAAAATCGCAAAGTATGCAAAGTGAAACAACCACATTCCAAAATAACCCCATGCTTATGCCCATTTGGCTAACTCTTCCTTCTTCTAGCTTAGGATATGTAACTTAAATGAATTTTGGCATGTAGTTTCCATATAGGTTAGACTAATTCAAAAGATAGGTATTAGGAAATGATCCCATCAGATAGGATAATTTTCCTCACCTTTCCATATTCCTTTAGTAAAAAAGGTAAAATTTTCCTCCTAACTCCTTTGTATTTCTCAAGTTATGGGCTGAAATGATCCCATCGGATAGGATTTTTTTTGAGGAAATTTTCCCTTGGGAAGGCCCGCAACCAATAGGAATGCGCCATGTGGCAGGGTGGAATGGTGGGTCAACGGGGGTAAGTTGGAAAAATCACCAAAGAGTGGGTGGGGCACAAAGGAAAATTTTTTCCCATTCGTGGGCCCATGAAGGAAAAGAAATGGCTTGAGGCCCGCGCCAACCAATGAATGAGGAACCGCCATGTAGCGGCGGAGGGAGTCGGCCAAGTGGGGGTAAGTTGAAAAATTTTGCCAAAGGGCTCGGCGGGGGTGGAAGGAAAATTTTTCCCAAAGGCCCACGGACTAAAAAAAATTGATTAAGGCCGCCATGTGTGCAACCTAGAGAGGTGGAAGTCGGGAGGGTGGAGTAAATTTTGGCTTTTTGCCAAAGTAGTCGGAGGGTGCAAAGGGAAAAATTTTGCCCGTGGGCCCACGGAAGAAAGAAAATTGATTAAGGCCACACCAAATCAAAGTGTGCCACATGTCAGTGGAGGTCGGAGGCATGGAAGAATTTGGTGAAATTTTCCAAAGTGGTCAAAATGGCACAAGGGAAAAATCTAACCCGAAAGCTCGCCAAGGTGAAAATAAAAATTGGAAGTGCATCCCCGCCAACCAATGAGGAAGTGACACGTGTCACCGGACAATGGAGCGTGGGGAAAGTTGGGAAATTTTCCCAATGGAAAATCAAAGGGGATGGAAGTGAGGTTTGGGCCCACATTTCCATCAGTGAATAGGAAGTGCCATGTGGTAGTGGAGTGGTGGGGCATGGGGATTTTTGGGAAATTTTCCCAAATTCAAAAAAGGGAAAATTTTAAAGTTTTGGCCGCCAATCCATTTTTGCCCTAATTTTTCCCTAAATCTTTAGAGGGCCATATCTTTTGATCCAGAGCTCGGATTTTGCGTTCTTGGTGTCATTAGAAAGATGGTAAAATTATCTACATGATGGAGGGTTCAATTTTTATTTTGATGGAGATTTATGGGAGAAAATGGAGAAATGTCCTGGCATGCAAAAAACAGTAGAAATGGTTACCAACCACCAAATTTAATGAAGTATGGGTCATTTTTGGATCTGCAGAGCAATGTACTTCAAAGTATGGGATTTTCCATGGGAACCCATCATTTTGTAGGCTAATTAGAAGAATTTTTAGTGGTTGGAGTTGCAAATCAAATTTTCCCATGTTTTTTGCACTTTTCTTCATTTTGCTTCATGATAAAAGCCAGTTTTGGCTCATTTGTAAAGGTTGTTCATCTTTTCTACTCTACCTCCCTTCTTTTCTTCCCTAGGGTTGAAAATGGAGTTAGAACCTCCTCCCATGCTCTGTAATGGCATTTTTTCCTTTTACCATTAAAATGATGTTCTGTGCAAACTTCTGGAGCAACAAAAAATGTGTTTTGTGGTGCATCTGTCCATCCTTGCTCATTTTTTTTTGCTTGTTTTCTTCTTGCCTCTCTTCATTGCAGGTATTTGTGCATGTTTGAATGTTCATTGCAGGTTTGGAGCTGTGTTCATGGAGTTTTGGAACATTTTCTGTGTGAAATCTATCCTTGGGCTGTGATGCACTTGTCCATCCTTCCCATTGCTCACCTCTTCTTGTTCCATGGTAGTTTTGATAGATGTTCAACATTTTCCTTCTCTGGTGTATCACCATTTTAGTGTAGGCTCTTTTTTTTCTTCTCTTTCTCTCTCTCTCTGTCTCCTTGGCATAGTTAGATTAGGATTAGATTAGCTTTCTGCACTGGAATAGCTTGTGGTAGGTAGTTTAGGAAGAGGAACCAACCTTCTCTGGAGAGCTTTCCCCATTTGCAAAGGTCCCACACTTTGGGAAAGCTCAATGTTGTGCATTCACACCAAATGACATTGCCTTAGAAAAGCAAGATCCATAGGTCATTTTGGGGGTGTTGTGAATTTGCACTAACAGTTTTGGCATGCCCTGGTGGGACCTTAGAGGTCTTCCACCTTATTTTTGATAGGTTGGTGTGTTCCTGTTAAGGATTTAGCCTTTGGAGGCATATTCAAAAGCACATCTGGTGACTCCATCTAGTAAATAACTCATTCTCTGAGTTGCAGACCTATTTTCCATCCATTTTCATCCATTCTTCTTTCCATCTTTTCCATCTTCTTTCATTCCATGAAGTTGTGCAATCATGACTTCATTTCCATCATGGAATTCACATTTACAACAGCAGCAATATATTTCACCTCCAACATGTTTTACAACTCCTTCAAATCAGCATTTTGATCAAATTCAAGATCAGCATGCTTACCCATATGAGCAATACCAAAATTAGTTTGGTTATGAAGCATATCAAGAGCAAGGGTACATGCAATGAAGAAAATCAAATGGAAGATGCTGATTTTGTGGAGAAAATCCAAAAGATGGAGGTAAAAATGGTGCAATCAAGAGCAAAAACTCAAATGAAGGCTTTTAGAATTGGTTGCAGGACTCCTTGTCCATGGGGAGGCCCTTTTCAAGACACTTCAGCCCTTAGGAGAAGTTGACTTCATGATGGAGATGTTGCCCCAACTTGCACAATGGACAACAAGAGATAGAGGCCTATAAACTTGGTGTTGAACAACCTTGTCAATGGGTAAGTTCTACACCATCATCTGGTTTTTCTCTTTCCATTCCTCAAGCAACACCATCTCATTTTGAATGCCAAATTCTAAATCCAGTCCATGCTGCCCCAAGTGTTGATTCCATTTCTCCATCCCTAGTCTTCCACCCCATCTCAATTCTTCTATCCTTTTCCCTTCCAAACAACCATTCCCTCCAAAGAAACAAGAATTTCTACCTCCTCCACACCACAAAAAATTGCAAAATCAATTGAGTCACAACCCACCCCTCCTCTTGCATTCCCAAATCCATGTTGGGAAGATAAAAATAGAATGACAATCAAAAAAAAAACAACAAGAAGAAGAGCCAAACAAGGATGAAAAGATTAAAAGTTTGGTAATTTGGCTCTTAAATTGGGATAACAAAGATCCCTTGATGGTGAAAGCCTTAGAGGAGGTGAAAGTTGAAGAACAAGTGGTGGTTAGGCTGATTTTTTGCAGTAAAGAAGAGAAAAAGAAGAAGCAGATCAGCAATCAGTTTGCTCAGAATGTAGTGTCCATGTTGGCACTTTATTTGAAGGAAATGTTGATCCAATTCAAGTTGCACAATCAGCCATGGAAGAAGAAGATCTTGCAGTCCCAACTTGTCCTCTAGAGCAGTAGATTGAAGAGTTTGACTTGACAAACCTCATGCTAGAGGGAGAGTTTAATCAAGAGCAAGATGGTCTTCAAAAGTAGAGGAGGAAGAACAACCAGCTCCAAATCCCATTGAAGAGGAGCAAATGGATGAGATCAAGTCAGTTTTTACAACAATAGAAGAAGGAAGCATTATTGATACATTTTTGCTTTCATTTGAAGGGGCTGATTTGATTGATGAAGCCATTATGGAGGTGAACAAAACAGGTCCAAATTTTGAGCAAGAGGCACAAGAAATTTTATGTTTCTCTCCCACTTCATCTCTCCAAAAATCTGATTTTTTGGATGAGTTTGAATTGACAAGTTTCATGTTTGAAAATGAAATTACACATGGTGAAGAAAATGTAGACTTGGAGGTCACCATACAAGAGGGAGAGACCTTAGAGCAACAAGGACATTGAAGAGTTTGATTTTCCATCAGACTTAGAAGAATGTTTGGATGAAGAGCTAGCTGAAACTACAATATTTTCTTCTTCACCATTCATTCTCCAACATCAAGAGCCTACTACCACAAAGGAGAACATTGAAAAATAGCAGCCTGTGTTTTGTGACAGCTCTTTGGAACCAATGTTGGAAGATATTAATCTTCCATGTTCTTCACTAGAAAAGGAAGGAAAACAGCAGAAGAACTCCATCACTTCTTCCACACCATCCATTCAAGAAGGTCTACAAGAAGACTCCATTTTTGGAGTTGAAAATCAGAGCTATGGGCATATCAAATGGATCAGACCTTTCCCAATAAGGTACTTGGCTTCATTGGAGCCAAAGGAGAAGTCACAACCAATCATGCTTGCTTCTAAGCATGAGGATGAGCTATAAAGTACCAAGGATCAGCTGTCATACCTCTTCAATCCAAATGCAGAGCAACTAAAAGAGGTATTCAATTTGCTTTTCAGCTGACACCTTGCTAATTTGGGTAGAAGACCAGCTTCTTGTTGATTTTCCACTCATCCAAGCAGCCATACTCAGCTCCAAATCATTTGTATGGCTGCCAATTTTGAAGAAAGGAAGTTATTTTGCACAACCAGTTGTAGGGTTTGTTTAGCCCACCTTTGCTTCCAGTTAGAGTAGAGTAGGTAGGTTTGCTTTCAGTAGAAGAAGTGCTTGTGCACACTCTGCATGTTCCATTTGGAGCATGTATGATTTTCAGTTTTGTACATAGTTTTTGGTGCTGCTGGTTTTGCTCTTGCATAGTCCATTTCAGTGGCATTTTGGTGAAAACAACTCTAGTTCAGTGGGTTTCCAAGTGGCTCAAAGAGGAAGTTTTCAAAGTTTAGATCAGTTTGTAGGCTACAACTCATGACTCCATGCCCAATGGATGCTTCAAAGGCTACTGATCATTCATCTAGCAGGCAGATGACCCCTCTGAGTCACCAAATTGTTATCCAAAATAAGCCCCATGCTTATTTTTGGCTAACTCCTCCTTCTCTCTTTTCTGGCACTTAAATGAATTTTTGGCATGCTTTAGGTACTCAAAAGATTTTGGAAATGATCCCATCAGATAGGATTTTTCCTCACCTTTCCAGAAAGGTAAAATTTTCCTCCTAACTCCTTGTATTTCTCAAGTTATGGCTCGGCGGAGTTTTTGAGGGAAATTTTCCCTGGGAAGGCCCGCAACCAATAGGAATGCGCCACGTGGTAGGGTGGAATGGTGGGTCAGTGGGGGTAAGTTGGAAAATTTTCCAAAGATTGGGGGGTGTAAAGGAAAAATTTTTTCAGGCCCGTGGAGGAAAAGAAATGGCTTGAGGCCTCACCAACCAATGAGGAAACACCACGTAGCAAGCAGCGCGAGAGGTTGGTCGACGGGGTAAGTTGAAAATTTTTCCAAAGGGTTTGGTGGAGGGCAGAAGGAGAAATTTTTTCCCAAAGGCCCACGGACCAATAGGAGGCCACCACGTGTCCAGCTGGAGGTGGAAGTTGGAGGCGCGGAGTAAATTTTGGCTTTTTTCCAAAGTAGTGAGGGGGCTAAGGGAAAATTTTGCCTGTGGGCCCTATGTAAGAAAAGAAAATTGATTAAGGCCCACACCAAATCAAAGTGTGCCATGCGTCGGCGGAGGTCGGAGGTGTGGAAGAATTTGGTGAAATTTGCCAAAGTGGTCAAAATGGCGCAAGGGAAAAATCTGACCTGAAAGCCCGCCAAGGTGGAAAAGAAAAATTGGAAGCGCATCCCACCAACCAATGAGGAAGTGACACATGTGTCACTAGGACAGTGGAGCATGGGGAAAATTTGGGAAATTTTCCCAATGGAAAATCAAAGGGTGAAAGGTAGGTTTGGGCCTGCATTTCCATCGACAGAATAGGAAGCGCCACATGGCAAAGTGGAGCGCGTGGGGATTTTGGGGAAATTTTCCCAAATTCAAAAAAGGGAAAATTTTAAAGTTTCAGCCCACCAATCCATTTTTGCCCTAATTTTTCCCTAAATCATTAGAGGGCCATAAATTTTGATCCAGAGCTTGGAGTTTTGTGTTCTTGGTGTCATTGGAAAGCTAGTAAAATTCTCTACACGATGGAGGGTTCAATTTTGTATTTTGATGGAGATTTGCAGGAGAAAATGGAGAAACATCCCTAGCATGCAAAAACACAGAAATGGTTACCAACCACCAAATTTAATGAAGAACATCTCAAAACAAGTTAAAGGTCAATACATAGGATTAAATTCATCACTTAGGTTAGGAGAGTAAACTCTCACTCCTCCCTGCCCTAACAAGATTACAGATTCAAATTTATTTTTCACACACTTAGAGTCATCAAAACTTTCCTAAATCATGCCCATTAGATAGGAAATTCTCTCACCTTTCCAACCATATAAAGAAGTCCTCCTAACTCCTTATAAAACTCAAGTTATGGGCCGGCGGAGTTTCAGGGAAAAATTTTCCCTATGGTGGATTGCCAAAGCGGGGAGGAAAATTAAGAATTTTCCTTTCTTTGGCGCAACGGCGCAAAACACCTCTACGCACTCACGGGGCCGATGAATGGGAAACGTGGCACATTCTCGATTGGCATGAGAAGATGTGGAATGGCGGGGCATAATAGAATTTAGAAATTTTTAGGCAAAAAGCCCAATGGTGAAAAAAGATGTGTGCCTCCGCCAAGGAAGACCCATGCCATGTGGTGTCCTATGAATGGATGTGGGTCAGCTATGGGAATTAAAATTTTTACCAAAAGGTTTAAGAAGGCAAAGGACTCACATGGCCCTTGTGTCTGCCAAGACACATGTGTGTCGAGACCCCATTGGTTGGAGGGTGCGGGCCGAGGAGGAAAAAAAATATTTTTCCAAAAGAGCCAAAAGATGAAGTTTACAAAATTTCTCCCATGCACCCTCCAAGCCACGTGTCAACCACGTGATTGGTCATGGGGCCATGGGGTTCTGAGGAAAATTGGGAAAATTTTCCCAAGGTCAAATTTTCAAAAAGTTAAGTTTTCAGAAAATCCCCCCCTTTAAAGTGCCATGTGGCACCATCTGATTGGTTGAAAGGTTTGGAACTACAGACTATTTGGGTAAAATTTTCTAAAGGTAAAATTTTAGTTTGGCATAGTTAGATTAATTTTTGGATGGCCATTTTGAAGGAAAAACTTCAAATGGTCATAAATTTGGATAGTAAACTCCATTTTGGGAAAAAAAGGACTTTCAGAAAATCTCTCGAGTCCTCTTTGCACATAAATCATTAATTTAGGATTTTTATGAAGTTTTGGGGTTTAATTTTGAGAAATAGATCTCACGGGGTTTAAAATTTAAAAGCGCAATTTTCAATAGTAGATAGAAAACGACCCGAGGGAATGGATTTGATTCAATTTTGATTTTTTTCTTCTTCTCAACATGTAAACTTAACATGGAGAAATGGTCTTGGGTAAGTTTAGGATTGTTTTCAAGGTTCAATTTGATAGTTCAGTTGCAAATTGTATCTTTGCAACTTTTGACAGGAAGTTGGTTAAACGAGTTGAAATTTGATTTGATGAAGCCCGTGATAGTCATTTTCAATTGTTAAGTTCCCATTAGGTTCATTATGAAATAATACACCTAAATTTCATTGTTTCATTTCTTAATTATAGTTGTAATTCTGAACTGTACATTTATTAGATAAAAATTCAATTGCGATTTTTAAAAAAAAACCAAAAACAGAGTTCATTCCATAACAATTTTAAAAGTCAGATTGTAACTCCCCAATGTGGGAAAACATTCACGATTATGATCTAAGATATTCAATTGGTCTAATTTATCATTCAAGAGCATATGGCACAATTTGACATCTCAAATTTTTTTATAAAAGTAAGGAACAAAATGTTGTCTTTTCTCCTTCACGCATTTTGTTTTCAACAGAGATGTCATTTTAAAACAACCTTTCCAATTCAAGACAAAAATACAAATTGGAGAAAAAGGCATGTAATTCTTTTATTGATTTCAATCAACAAAATTGTAACTTCATTCTTTCCATAAATTCCAATTTACTAAATACAACATTTCTCATTCTTTCACGTTATTCTCATAGTAGAGTATGAACTGATTATTCTTTACATTTCTCAAATGAATCTCCATTTTTCCTTACAATACAAGACATCTTCTTATTACAATAATAATACATTTCATCCACTACAAGGTGGGAAGAGATACAATAAATTTCTTAAAGGGAGAAGACTGTCAAAACTGGTTTTCTCCAAGCTCCAAAATAAGCAAAGCATGCTATATTCTCCATCTTTTCATTTGTTCATAACAAGGAAGGGGAAGGCAATGCTCTCCACCAAAGCCAAGACATCCAATGGAAAAGAGAGAAGCCATCTTTCCCCATTGGCGCCCGAGACCCAACCATATTGGAATAGAGAATGAACATCAACACATGGCAACAAGGCTTCTTTCACAACAAACAACATTTTGTTCTCATGCATAGATCAACAAAATTCACAATATAAACAAACAAATTAGTTCACAACTGCAATAAGCATCATTCACACAATACATAGGCTTGATCAAGCAAGCCATCAAGAGCAAGAACTATGGGGAATCTCCTTATGACTCCCAAATTGGAATTGGGCATCCACCAAATGCATACCACCAATAACATATCAAACCCATAAACCTTATATCTACATACCCATCCTTATGCCCCCAATTTTATCCCTTATGCCCCCATAGTAAGAAATGCAAGCAGTTTCTTTTCCAAGGTGGATCCCAAAACCAAAACTCCCTCCATAATAGAATAAGTGCCATTGGCAATCCCTTATGCCCCCATATAAGACCCCATAGTATTCTCCTACACCTTTCCCTAAGCATTCTACCCAACCAGCCAGAATGCAAACACAAACATAGTTCAAAAATGCATGCAAGAAAAGGGAAAAACAACATTTTACAAAGGCAAGACCCTACCTCTCCATAGTGGAGATTTTTTTCCCAAACAACAATTCCTTCAGTGCTCAAAATGTAGTCCAACACAAAGCAAGGTATAAGCATGCAAAAGAATTTCCTACTCCTTCCACAATGCAAGCCAGCAATAAAAAAATTCGACCCAAGGATAAGAGAGCAAAGTTTCAATAACCACCAACAAGAGAAGAATTCAAATTTTAAAGGAGATGGAGGGAGATGATGATGTGGATTCCAAGTGGGGTGCCACATTATTCTTACTCAATCTCCAAAAAGAGAAAGTCAACTTCACAAATAAATTACAATAAATGGAGATGACAAGCAACTTACACACTCAAAGATTAACCCATACTTTAACAAGGACTGAATTAAAAATTTGTAAGTAAAGTGCAATAAAGACTTACACATAGTCATTTCAAAATACAATTAAAAATATTAATTTTGACTCCAAAACCATAGGTATGGTTGGTGGATGATTTTAAGAGGTGTGGGACAAGTTTAACTTGTCCCACAAGCCTCCAAATTTGGCCTCAAGGTCAAATCCGAATTCCTTAGAGGATGGAGTGTTCTACACTCCAAAATATGACTTACACAACTTACACATCACTTACACATTCTTACAACATGCATTAATACCTATGACTTCATTTATTACATTCTTTTGACATAATGATTTATTTATTTAACATATGGTTATGCATGACATAAATCCAATTTAATTAATAACTAAGACAACAACTTTATTACATACATTCCACATCCCAATTAAATTAAATAAAATTTAACTATGTGACTCTTACATTAAATTCATCACATTTAAATTAATTAAAAAGGAAGAACATATTACAACTAAAAATACATATAACAATAATACATAAATAAAACACATATCCCATGGTCACATATAATGGAAATTCCCCCCCCATGGGAAATCCTAACACAACACAACACACAAACAATTACAGTTGCCATGGTGACCCCGTTGAGTTCATCCAGAATTTCAATATGGTTAGTCTCCAATCCCCCAAAATTGTTGTGATTTTTAACCTGTAAAATGCAAATACCTCCTTCGGCCTCATGGCCGCATCAGACATCCAAAATGATATAAACAATATTTCAAAATCATCTAAACACACAAATCACAACAACATCATTAATTTAACATTATCATTTTTAATTAAATAAATCAACTATATCATCATCTAAATTCTACCATACCAGATCTACTCAAATATCCAATATCATAAGTCCAAATCAACATCTATAATGTGTCCATGTCACAACAGTATATCATCATCCATATATAATAATGTCTCTAATAATCATCATGCATACTAATTGAATCAAGGTCCATAATAATCCATGGTCTAACATCTACACATCATAATAAATCAAAACATAATAATGTCCAAAATGAGATCAACAGTAGTTAGATCAGTATCTAAATAGTTTCTAAGGAAAGTGGGTACTACATCCCCTCCCCTTAGACTCAACTTCCTCCTGGAAGTCACTGGAACAAATGTGGAAACTACACTCATAACATAGTAGCATCCTCCCAAGTGGCTGCAGTCTCATCGTATCTGTCCCACTGTACCCGTGCCTGATCAATCTCTCTGCCTTGAAGGCCTAGGGTCCTATGATCTATGATATAGATGGGCTCCACTGTCACCTGCCCCTAATCCTACACTTGCAATGATGTCCAATCCAACACATGATAAGGATATGTAATGTACCTCCTAAGGATATAAACATGAAACACATCATATACGCGAGATAAGCTGGGTGGCAATGCTAGATGATAGGCCAAAGGGTCGATAGGCTCCAAGATCTCAAAAGGACCAACGAATATAGGAGCTAGCTTAGAACCTTTTCTATAGCGGATAGGGCTCTTGTGTGTTCTAACATGAAGGAACACCTTCATACCCACATCGAAGCTACGATCAATCCTATGTTGATCCGCGTACTTCTTCTACCTATCTTGTGCCTCCTACAATCTCTACCTGATCAACACTACCTGCTGCTCCATGTCCTACAAAATATATGGTCCAAGAGATACTCTATCCTCCAACCTATCCCAGCTAAGAGGTGTCCTACACTCCCTACCATACAAATCCTGAAAAGGAGCCATGCCTATAGAACTCTGAAAACTATTGTTGTAGGCAAACTCCACTAAGTATAGGTACTCCTCCCACTTAAATTGTTGATCCATCACGTACATCCCGAGCATATCCTCTAAAATATTATTCACTCACTCGGTCTGTCCATCCTGTCTCGGGGTGATAGGTTGTGCTGAAGTTAATACTCATCCCGAGGAAATACCGCATGGTATTCCAAAATGTGAAGTGTACAAAGGGTCGCGGTCACAAATGATCTTCTCGTAGAATCCCGTGCAACCTGACAATCTCATCCAAATATACTCATGCCACTCGATCTAGTTGTATAAGTGGTCTTCAATGGAGAAAATTGGTCCACTTTTGTCAATTTATCAACCGTGACCATAATGGCATCATGGTGATATCTCGACATGGGTAGTCCGATAATGAAATCCATGGAAATGGTGTCCCACTTCCATTCTAGTATGGCATGAGGATAAAGAAGACCTGTTGGATGCTAATGCTCAGCTTTAACCCTCTAGCACTCTAAGCACCATGACACAAACTAAGCCACGTCTTGACGAAGTCCTCTCCAGTGATACAACTATTGCAAAGTGGTGTGCATCTTCTTCACCCCGGGATGGGATGAATAGGGTGCACGGAATGCCTCGGTCAAGATGTCCTACCTTAAGCATCCATCTCTGGGAACATATATCCTACCTTTGTGCTGAGAAGACCATCTCGCCTCTAAGGTGAAACCATCAAACTTCCCCTCAAGGGGTCTCGTGACTCAATCTCGCTCATACCTGTCATGTAGAAATCGTCAAGAGGAATCTGCTTTGAAGAATCTGCTCCGTAAATCTGTGCTCACTAAAGTGGCCATACTCACATGTCTTCATTTGCTGAGAGAGTCTATAACCACATTCTCCTTCCCCTTCACATGCTTTATCTCCATGTCATACTCACAAAGCAACTCCATCCAACGTCGCTGATGAGCGTTTAGATTGGGCTACGTGAAGAGGTGGTGAAGACTCAAATGATCTGTCCTAAGTGTGAATCTCCATCCAAGAAGAAAATGTCTCCATCTAACCAAAGCATGCACAACTACTGTAAGCTCAAGATCATGGGTAGGATAATTAAGCTCGTGATCCTTGAGTTTGCGAGACTCAAAAGCTACAACCTTTCCATCTTGCATCAACACACCTCCAAGCCCTGCTAAAGAAGCATCTGTGCAAACAAAGAACTCACCCTATGGATCCGGCACTACAAGAATGGGTGTTGTAGTGAGGCATTCCTTCAGTGTCCTAAAGGCCTACTCACATCTGTCCGTCCAAACAAACTTCTTCCCTTTCCTCTGAAGGGAAGTGATAGGGTGCGCTATCCGAGAGAAGTCCTGAACAAATCTTCAGTAGTATCCTGCTAAGCCCATAAAGTTGTGCACCTCGGTCATTGTAGTGGGTGCTGGCCAATCCATAATGGCTCTAATCTTGGAAGGATCGAATGCGATACCTTCCCCATAAATAATATGACCCAAATACTACACCTCTGTCTGGAAGAAAGCACACTTCTCCAAGTTCTCGTAAAGCTGCTGCTCACGAAGACACTGAAGAACTTGTCAAAGGTTCCCTCGTGCTCCTCACGTGTACATGAGTATATCAATATGTCATCAAGGAAGATGAGCACAAAGTGATCTAAAAAGGTTCTGAATACCCCATTCATCAAACTCATAAAAACTGCAGGGGCATTTGTCAAACCAAAAGGCACCACTGTGAACTCATAGTGCCCATATCTCATGTGGAATGCGGTCTTATGAATGTCTACCTCCGAAATCCTCAACTGATGGTAGCCCGACTTGAGATCAATCTTAGAGAACACCATGGCTCCCTTCATCTGATCAAATAATTCATTAATGCGAGGAAGAGGATAACAATTCTTGATCGTTACCTTGTTCAACTAGCAGTAATCAATACACAACTGCAATGATCCATCCTTTTTCTTCACGAAGAAAACCAATGCACCCCAAGGGGATACACTAGGACGGATAAGGCCCTTCTCCAAAAGGCCTTCAATCTGCAACTTGAGCTCACAGAGCTCTGGGGTGGTCATCCGATAAGGTTCCCGTGAGATAGGCTCTACTCCAGGGACTAAGTCTATATGGAAATCAATCTCATGTGGGGGTGGCATCCCTAGTAGCTCCCTAGAAATACATCAAAAACTCTCTCAAGATGGGATGATCATCTAGCGATGGTCCACTAGACCCATCCTCTGACCTGTCACTAACTATAACAACATACATCTGACAACCCCGTCACACACACCGCTTGAGTTGCATAGTGGAAATGGTGTGAATATAAATGGGTCTCCTGACCCCTGTAATCACCGACTCTACTCCCAAATCATCCACACAAGATATAGTCTTATGATAACAATCCATCCTGGCCCTATGTGCAGATAGCCAATCCATACCTAAAATAACTCCATACAAACCCAAAGGAAGAATATGGAGATCTGAGGTGGTGGTGAAAGGTCCCAAATCTACAACACATTCCTTGACTAAGGATTCCACAGAGATCTTGGCTCGTGAAGTTATCTTGACATCCCAACTAAGACTCTACCTAATTGCTACTAGCCCGCATCGCTCTACTAAAGATGGTGCAATGAAAGAATCAGAAGAACCAAAATCAAACAATACAGAGGTAGGAATACCACCAATGCTACATGTGGTCTCAATGGCTATGCTCTGGTGCTCTGCTTTTGAGTTCTCAACTGCTACATAGATTTTATGGCTGCACCCCATATCACCAACTTTCAGCTCAGAAACCGGTGCCTTACCCTTGTTAGGGTTCTGAGGGAAATCTCTCTAGAAATGTCCAACTACTCCACATCTAAAGCAACCACCTGATCCTCTCTAAGGAGAAACACCTCTAGTAAGTGCCCTAGAAGCCTATGGTGTGGATCCTAATGATCCGGTTGTGGTCCTGCAGGGCCTCCCGCCGGTGAGCTCCAGCTGACTAAGCTCTAGGTCCACCCTGTGTCCTGACGGGACCCCTAGGAGGAGGCCCCATACTCGACCTCTCTATGAATCAGCTCTATGAGGAGGTCTATATGGTGGGCGAGACTATTGCATTGTTGTGGCCTAAAGGATGACTATGTTGAATGCTTCCCACCACCAGGAAGAGGTACTAAACCTCTCGATCTACTATCTTGTATCTACGAATGTGGCTCGACTCGGTCCCTAGCCTGTTGGGTATTACCCTGAGTCTCCTCTTTAATATAGGCATTCTCTACGACCCTCTGCTAAAGTTTGTGGGAAGTGGATCCAAACCACACCTCCAATGTCTAGATTAAGGCCCCTGATGAACCCGTGAATCCACACCGCTCATCTTGCATATACTCTACATACCGAAGTAGATCAAGAAATCTACTCTCATACTCTGCTACTAAAAGGGTAGCCTGTCGGAGGTCGTGGAACTCATCAATCCTCTATTGGATGAACCTCCGTGATAGATATCTACTCCTAAATATCTCCTCAAACATCTCCTAATTCACTATCTCCAAATCTACGTGGAGCTTATGCTCCTCTATCTTCCACCACACTCCTTCTCCATCCTTCAGTAGATGGATCGCAACATGAGATTTTGTGTTGCTAGAATAAGGACAAAGCTTGAAGCAACCAATCAACCTCACTAGCCGAGGCATCTGCCTAAAATCCACCTGTATAACCTCGGTAATGTAAGGACCTAAGCTTCATGATCTCCCCGATGTGATCCACTCGCTATGGTATGTCGGCCTCTAGGTCTATCTCGCAAGCTCATCCCTAAGCCTAGGGCTCCGAGACCTCTCTCTATGCTCCGAAACTCTGTCACCATGTCTCCTAGGTGGTGAATCCACTCTGATTGACTCCACATGGGATTTATCTCCTCTATGCTCCTCACTGAGTTGAGGAGGTGCATGTCCCTCAATAGAAGTAACTTTATCATGTCTTCCTGAATTCCCTCCTACCGATCCTCCATGTAGAGCGGCATTAACATCTTGAAGGGTCTATAGAATATGAGGTAGAATGGCTGCTACACCCTGATCCGGTGGTGGTGGTGGGGGTGGTGGTGGTGGTGACTCTAAGTCTCTGTGAATGTTCCTCTCGCTCCGTCTGAGCCTCCTGCATAGACCAAAGTGAGAGTTAGTTCATTACTTAAGTCTTCTTCAGTTTCTAAGTTTACTATCATGTTCAATTTTCAAACAGTTTTGTTTTCTAGATTAACAAGTTTGCTAGTTTTAAGGTTTCAAGTCTCAATTTTCTAGTGTGCCCAATGGTCCAAGCTTTTGAACCACTACTCTGATACCAAGTGTAATTCCCACTTCAAACTACCACTTGAGACCAAGAAACAAACTAGGTTTAGCTAGGAAAAATTATGGAATAATTTTTTTTTGTTAAGGGTGTTTGCAAAGAAGGTTACAAGATCATAGTTATCACAAACTAGGTTTAGGTTAACAGTCAAGATGGACTTGTAGAAATGATCCTACAACATCTCAAAACAAGTTCAAGGTCAATACAAGGGATTAAATTCATCACTTAGGTTAGGAGAGTAAATTCTCACTCCTCCCTACCCTAACAGGCTTACAGGATTCAACTTGATTTTTCACACACTTAGAGTCATCAAAACTTTCCTAAATCATGCCCATTGGATAGGAAATTCTCTCACCTTTCCAACCATATAAAGAAGTCCTCCTAACTCCTTATAAAACTCAAGTTATGGGCTGGTGGAGTTTCAGGGAGAAATTTTCCCTAGGGCGGGTTGGCGGAGTGGGGAGGAAAATTGAGAATTTTCCTTTCTTTGGCGCAAAGGCACAAAATGCCTCCACTGCCTCAGTGGATTGACAATGGGACACGTGGTGCCTTTGATTGCACGGGAATTCACGGACCGGCGGGGAATAATAGAATTTAGAAATTTTTAGGCAAAAAGCCCAATGGAAAAAATGATGTGCACCTCTGCCAAGGAATACCCATGCCACGTGGCATCCTGTGATTGGATGTGGGTCAGCAGAGGGAATTAAAATTTTGCACCAAAAGGTTTAAGAAGCCAAAGGACTCACGTAGCCCGTGCCCGCTAGGACACATGTCAGCACCCCATTGGTCTAGGGGGAGTGTGGGGCCACGGAGAAAAAGCAAAAATTTTCCAAAAGAGCCAAAAGACAAAGTTTACAAAATTTCTCCCACGCGCCCGCCAAGCCATGTGTCAACACGTGATTGGCTACAGGGCCGCGGGGTTGCAAGGAAAATTGGGAAAATTTTCCCAAGGTAAAATTTTCAAAATGTTAAGTTTTCAAAAATCCCATCCCTTTAAAGTGACACATGGCACCATCTAATTGGTTGAAAGGTTTGTGGGGTGGCGGACTATTTGGGTAAAATTTTCCAAAGGTTAAATTTTAATTTTGCATAGTTAGATTAATTTTGGATGGCCATTTTGAAGTAAAAACTTCAAATGGCCATAACTTTTGATAGGAAACTCCATTTTGGGCAAACAAGGACTTTCCGGAAAGCTCTCGGAGTCCTCTTTGCAAAGAAATCATTAATTTAGGATTTTGATGAAGTTTTGGGGTTCAATTTTGAGAAATAGATCTGCAGGGTTTAAAATTTAAAACTAGTAATTTCCAACTTGAGAGAAAAACGACCCAAGAATGGATTTGATTCAATTTGTTTTTTATCTTCTTCTCAACATGTAAAATTAACATGGAGAAATGTTATTGGGTAAGTTTAGGATTTTTTTCAAGGTTCAATTTGATAGTTTAGTTGCAAATTGTATCTTTGCAACTTTTGACAGAAGTTGGTTAAACGAGTTGAAATTTGATTTGATGAAGCCCGTGATAGTCATTTTCAATTGTAAACTTCCCATTAGGTTCATTATGAAATAATACACCTAAATTTCATTGTTTCATTTCTTAATTATAGTTGTAATTCTGAACTGTACATTTATTAGATAAAAATTCAATTGCTAGGTTTTTTACAAAAAAAACAAGAAACAGAGTTCATTCCATAACAATTTTAAAATTCAGATTGTAACTCCCCAATGTGAGAAAAAATTCACGATTATGATCTGAGATAATCAATTGGTATAATTTATCATTCAAGAGCATATGGTACAATTTGACATCTCAATTTTTAAATAAAAGTAAGGAACAAAATGTTGTCTTTTCTCCTTCACGCATTTTCTTTTAAACAAGAGATATCATTTTAAAACAACCATTCCAATTCAAGACAACAATACAAATTGGAGAAAAAGGGATGTAATTATTTTATTGATTTCAATCAACAACATTGCAACTTCATTCTTTCCATAAATTCCAATTTACTAAATACAATATTTCTCATTCTTTCACGTTATTCTCAGAGTAGAGTATGAACTGATTATTCTTTACATTTATCAAATGAATCTCCATTTTCCTTGCAATACAAGACATCTTCTAATTACAATAATAATACATTTCATCCACTACAAGGTGGGAAGAGATATAATAAATTTCTTAAAGAGAAGATGATCACAAACGGTTTTCTCCAAGCTCCAAAACAGCAACATGCTACATTCTCCATCTTTTCATTTGATCACAACAAGGGAGGGGGAAAGGCAATGCTCTCCACCCAACCAAGACATCCAATGGAAAAAGGAGAAGCCATCTTTCCCCATTGGCCCCGAGCCCCAACCATATTGGAATAGAGAATGAACATCAACACATGGCAACAAGGCTTCTTTCACAACAAACAACATTCTTTTCTCATGCATAGAACAACAAAATGCACAGTCCAAACAAAGACAAATAGTTCACAACTGCAATAAGAATCATTCACACAATACATAGGCTTGATCAAGCAAGCCATCAAGAGCAAGAACTATGGGGAATCTCCTTATGACTCCTAAATTGGAATTGGGCATCCACCAAATGCATACCGCTAATAATATATCAAACCCATAAACCTTATATATCCCAACCCCTCCTTATGCCCCCAAGTTTATCCCTTATATGCCCCAAAGATAGTAATAAATGCAAGCAGTTTCTTTTCCAAGCTGGATCCCAAAACCAAAACTCCCTCCATAATAGAATAAGTGCCATTGGAAATCCCTTATGCCCCTCCCCCATATAAAACCCCATAGTCTTCTCCTACACCTTTCCCTAAGCATTCTACCCAACCAACCAAGAATGCAAACACAAACACAGTTCAAAAATGCATGCAAGAAAAGGAAAAAAAAACAACATTTTACAAAGGCAAGACCCTACCTCTCCATAGTGGAGATTTTTTTCCCAAACAACAATTCCTTCAGTGCTCAAAATGCAGTCCAACACAACAAGGTATAAGCATGCAAAATAATTTCCAACTCCTTCCACAAAGCAAGCAGAATAAAAATTTGACCCAAGGATGAGAGAGCAAAGTTTCAACAACCACCAACAAGAGAAGAATTCAAATTTTAAAGGAGAGGGAGGGAGAGGATGATGTGGATTCCAAGTGGGATGCCACATCATTCTTACTCAACCCCAAAAAGAGAAATTCAACTTCACAAATAAATCACAATAAATGGAGATGACAAGCAACTTACACACTCAAAAATTAACCCATACTTTAACAAGGACTGAATTAAAAATTTGTAAGTAAAGTGCAATAAAGACTTACACATAGTCATTTCAAAATACAATTAAAAAGATTAATTTTGACTCCAAAACCATAGGTATGGTTGGTGGATGATTTTAAGAGGTGTGGGACAAGTTTAACTTGTCCCACAAGCCTCCAAATTTGGCCTCCAAGGTCAAATCCGAATTCCTTAGAGGATGGAGTGTTCTACACTCCAAAATCTAACTTACACAACTTACACATTCTTACAACATGCATTAATACCTATGACTTCATTTATTACATTGCTTTGACATAATTATTTATTTATTTAACATATGGTTATGCATGACATAAATCCAAGTTAATTAATAACAAATATAACAACTTTATTACATACATTCCACATCCCAATTAAATTAAATAAAATGTAACTATGTGACTCTTACATTAAATTCATCACATTTAAAATAATTAAAAAGGAAGAACATGTTACAATTAAAAATACATACAACAATAATACATAAATAAAACACATATCCCATGGTCACATATAATGGAAATCCCCCCATGGGAAATCCTAACACAACACAACACACAAACAATTACAGTTGCCATGGTGACCCGTTGAGTTCATCCAGAATTTCAATATGGTTAGTCTCCAATCCCCCGACATTGTTGTGATTTTTAACCTGCAAAATGCAAATATCTCCTTCGGCCTCGTGGCCACATCAGACATTCAAAATGATATAAACAATATTTCAAAATCATCTAAACACACCAATCACAACAACACCATTAATTTAACATTATCATTTGTAATTAAATAAATCAA
The DNA here is from genome assembly GCA_018340775.1 of Taxus wallichiana var. yunnanensis. Taxonomy (NCBI): domain Eukaryota; kingdom Viridiplantae; phylum Streptophyta; class Pinopsida; order Cupressales; family Taxaceae; genus Taxus; species Taxus wallichiana. The sequence continues at coordinate 645,898,997 of CM031234.1, read as the reverse complement.
CTATATCATCATCTAAATTCTACCATACCGGATCTACTCAAATATCCAACATCATAAGTCCAAATCAACATCTATAACGTTTCCATGTCACAACAGTTCATCATCATTCATATATAATAATTTCTCTAATAATCATCATGCATACTAATTGAATCAAGGTCCATAATAATCTAGGGTCTAACATCTACATATCATAATAAATCAAAACATAATAATTTCTAAAATGAGATCAACAAAGAGTCGATGAGTATCTAAACAAATGTCAAAGGGAAGTGGGTACTACAACTTCAAGTATGGGCTTTTCCATGGGAACCCATCATTTTGCGAGAGCTAATTAGAAGAATTTGTCGCTGGTTTGAGTTGTAAATCAAATTTGCCCGCATTTTTTTCACTTTTCTTCATTCTCGATTCATGATAAAAAGCCGTTTTGGCTCATTTGTAAAGGTTTTCATCTTTTCTACTCGCCCCCCTTCTTTTCTTCCCTGTGGTTGAAAATGGAGTTATAACCTCCTCCCATGCTCGTAATGGAATTTTTTCCTTTTACCATTAAAATGATGTTCAGGCAAACTTCAAGCAACAAAAATGTGTTTTGTGGTGCATCTGTCCATCCTTGCTCATTTTTTTGCTTTTTTCTTCTTACCTCTCTTCATTGTAGGTATTTTTTCATGTTTGAATGTTCATTACAGGTTTGGAGTTATGTTCATGGAGTTTTGGAACATTTTCTATGTGAAATATATCCTTGGGCCTATGATGTACTTGTCCATCCTTCCCATTGCTCACCTCTTCTTGTTCCATGGAATTTTTGATAGATGATCAACATTTTTATTCTCGGTGTATCACCATTTTATTGTAGGCTTTGTTTTTCCCTCTTTTCTCTCTCTCTATCTCTTTGGCATAGTTAGATTAGGATTACATTAGCTTTCTTGCACTAGAATAGCTTGTGACATGTAGTTTAGGAAGAGGAACTAGCCTTCTCTAGAGAGCTTTCCCCATTTGTAAAGGTCCCACACTTCGGAGAGCTCAATGTTGTGTATTCACACCAAATGACATTGCCTTAGAAAAGCAAAGTTCTAAAGGTCATTTTGGGGGTCGTGAATTTACACTAACACTAACATAGCTAGGCAAGTAAATGTGTATATTCTTACCTAGCTTAGGATTACGTCAGTAGGACAATCCCTTTAGTTTTAGGAACCAGAATGTTTCCTATGTCGTGAACAAGCTATAGTTCATTTGCGCAGTTTTGTTCTCGCCACGATCGAACTAAAAAGATCCAACACAACATATGAATGAACGAAACACATTCACACAACAATCAAAGAACTTGTAACCAACAAAGTTGAGTCATATGTCTTTTGATTCACGTAATGTCAATTTACCATGCGTTCAACAAATCAGATTTTAAAACATTCCTTGGATCACTGAAATTGATCCAAGGATGAGTTAGATTAATAGATAAGTTTACAATTCTTAAACCAAATTGCAACTCACCTATAAGAAGTGAAAAATGGATTCAAGGAAGCCATTCTAATTCAATCAAAGGATCTTAAGAATAGAATATGCTTTATCCATATCAAGCATGATCTCCAAAAATTAAAATAACATATCTTTATAAGGAAAATCACATGTCAACACTTGAAATGTAAAGGAGGAAAATAATAACTATCAAGGGTGTTACATATTTAAGCTTCAACTTTCAACTTTTATTTTTATCGGGAGTTTCTTTTTTAGGGGAGATTTGAGGTGACCTTTGTAAAGGTTGGGATGTCCATGTGCCTTGGGTTCTAGTTCTTTTAAACATTCTCTTGAACTAGTGTTCCTCATGGATTGTGTTTACATCCAATTCTTCCTCTTCTCCTTGCTATTGTGGAGGAGTATCTACGCGCTCACTTTCTACTTTGTCGGTGGGCTACCTCAAGGCGTCTATGGTCCAAGCCTCCACTATCCTCATTGATTTCTCCTTCCTCATATTCCTCTAAGGTTGAGGCAGGATTTGGAGCTGCCACATTTTCAACTGTATGCTTTCCTTTAGGCGGGCCTGGGAGCATGAACTCATTCTCCACGTATTTTCCCTTTTCCAACCTAGGCTTAAGTTGGATATAGACAAGTGCAAAGAAGATCGACCCCAATGGCCAAACTTACTCGGCCTCATACTTATATCATTAGAAATAATCCTCTCAATGTAATCGAGATAAACATAAGTTTTTCTTAAGGTATGGTAGTCACAATCTACCTTGTCTACATTGTAGATTAGCCAAAGGCACATCAACAAACTTGTGTACTACTTCCTAGAAGAATCGCATTGTGAAGGCGTATGGTAGTTTACACCAATAACTCCATGTCCCATCTTTCATTGTGAATCATGAAATGCAAAAATGTTGATACACCATGAATTTCACTACCTTGCCCACCACTAAGGGTAGCTCCTTTGGAATACACCATTCCTCCTCGAAGGCCACACAAAGTCATTCATACCATAACTTTGCCCTTTGCTTGAACGAACCACTCATTGATCCTTCACATAAATACTTTTCAAACCTCTCTATGAGGAACTTCTTTTCCATGGGGTATTCCTAGATTTTGTTGTTTGGCCCATCGAGCACTCCAATTTCTACAAACACAAGTGATAACAGGACAACACCAAAAATTATCTTCTCACCTATGCATGCTTCCTTAATGATTTTATCTGCTATGTATCTTGATAAGTTGTAAACTTCTCCTGTGAAATTTTCTTAGCAATGTATAGCCACATGGTGTTTACTTGTGACCATATCTCCTGATCATTCAAATTGGTGAGTAAGTGTGTGGCCACCTATACCATAGGGTACTTCCTTAACTTGTAAATATCCATTCTCGCGTGGACCCTTTAAATACCCCAACTCTTTGTTGGTGGCCACAACAGTTGCCTTATCGTCGATCACTACTAACCTATGTCCTTGTGCCCTTTAATCTTGTCAAAGTGGAAATTAAGGGCCTTGTGATCCTCACCCATTGCCCAACAAAGTATAAGAAGTCCTCATGGACTCTACTCATAAGCCACTAGTATAGATTCTCTATTTTTCTAAAGTATGGGAGTTCATATAGCTAGTATACCCCTACCTTCTTCGAAAATTTTCTCCAAAGATCATCATAAACTAAAGCATATCATCAACCGTTCACTTGTTATTCTTTCTATTCAACAACACATCCAATTCCTCTTTGTTATCGATGATGCGATGGTTGTAGTCGCTCACCTTACACTTGGGGATAAGTGAATCCCAATCCCTTCCGATAATTACTTCTTTTGGGTATTGCATTTCCAAAAATTATTTTGGGAGCATCCTCGGCCTCATCCTTGGTCACGACCTTCTTATTCCCTTTTGTTCCGCTCCAGTGCCTTCTTTGGTGCCATGATAAGACAAAGTTACACCTTTTTACCTCTAGCAAGCAAGCTCCCATGACCTATCTCAAAACCACTTGCCCTACCCCCTTCTCGAACCTCAATACTCTATTTATTCTCTCTCGCATGCCTATGCTTTGCTCAAACCCTTCTCGAATGGAGACACAAGCCAATTTTTACACAAATATACTCTCCCTTCCCGGTTCCACAACTCTCTACACCTCAATGTGTTGTGCTTGGCTTAGTCACAACTAGCTCACTGAAATACTCATGATGGCAAAGGTAGGAATGAACCCGCATCACATCCTTGTATATAGTTGGGAAAAGTTATCATATTTCTTGCTCCTTTACCTACCACCGATTCTCTCATTAATTGACCATTTATCCAATTTACACACGATACACCCGCACACCACAACTATAACCTTTTAGTATGCCTCGCTACCTTTTGGCACTGACCTCCTTCGTGCTCTTTCATGCACTAAAGTACCTCACCATGATGCCTTCCTCTAATTATTTTTTACGATCGCACTTACTTCGCATTATACTATGCATTCATTTGTTTCTAATTATAGTCTTCTTTAGGAAAAATTTCTTTCTAGTAGCACCTTTCCATATTATCTTCTCTTTCTAACAAGAGAAATCACCTGTAACAATATTTTCTTATATGTACCCATGTTTGAATGATAACCACCCCACACTAAGGGTATGTATGGTCCTCTCGCACATAAAAACACTTCGACTATGATCAGCTTTCAAGCGCGCGCAAACATGCTTATTTCACAAAACACTAAACTAAATTAACAAAGCATAGAGAAAAAGAAAGAAACACATCAAATGAAATATTGTAAGGGAAATCTAATCTAAATGGAAATAATGCCTTATTACAAACACAAGGAAGGCTTATTTATAATAGGGCTTCATCATACTTCCGTTAAAGTAATTGGGCAACCGTGCTCCATCAAGTGCCTCAAGCTGAAAGTGCCTAAAGTAAGGATATAAGTGATAATATATAGTCCCAACCAATGTAGCTTAAGATTACCCGGGTGACGTAGAAACTTTAAATCATAAAGAAGTACCACTTGCCTAACCTCAAGCTTTTTTTCCTTAATGTGTATGTCGCATCATGCTTTCTACCTAGCCTTTTCTTGCTTCGACTCCAACATGTTATGGTTCACCTCTCATCCAGTTGTATTAATTTTTCAATTCTTTCTTCCAATGCTTTCTCATCAGCTAGACCTCCGCGTGCGTAATATGTAAAGAAGGTAACATGAATTCCATGGGAAGAACTACTTCTACGCCAAATACCAATTGAAAGGGTGTAGTTTTATTTAACCTTTGTAGATTGTTCTATAAGCTCAAAGTACAGCAGAAACTTTATCATCCCAATCTTTCCTTCCAACATCACAAATCTTTGTCAAGGTTTGGCTCAATATCTTGTTGAAGACCTTAGCAGTCCCATTTTCTTGAGGGTGATAGGGTGTGGTCTTGTGGTGCATGACCATAAATTCATCCAATAATATCTTGATTGTCTCATTCAAGAAATGTGTGCCCCTATCACTTGTCAAACTCAATGGACATCCATACTGTAAGAATATTTTCCCATAAGAACCTTGTTGTTGTAGCCATTGTGTAATCCTTTGTAGGTGTTGCTTCTTCCCATCTTGTAAGATAATCTATACAAGTGATGATGTAGTGTGATCCATTTGTATACATGGCTGGGGAAATATGACCCACAAATTCAATTGCCCATTTCTCGAAAGGCTCTACACTTGGAATAGGCCTCAAAGGCATTTCATTTCACCGACCAGATTTTCCAAGGCACTAACAATGATCACAAGCCTTACAATAATCTTTACAATCCTCAGACATTGTGGTCTCCCACCATAAACCATCTAGAATAATCTTGCACATGGTAGCTTCCTTGCATAATGTCCACCTACAATACCACCATGAGCCTCCTCCATGATTTTTGTACGCTCATGCTCTAGTACACACCGGTGCAATACTTCATCTCAGCCTAGCTTGTATAAGTCACCACTGATCAACATGAAAGGTGTGGTGCGAATTACAAGATATTTATTTTCCAAGGCTTTCATTCATTTTGGTACCACACTTGTGCATAAAAATAGAAATATCCTCCAATTCCGAGGGTGCACAGTTTAATATGTATAGCTATGTATATGGCATTGTATCTTTAATATTCTCGCACGTCCTCTCCGATGAATCCTTGATAAGTGGTCCGGGCCGAATTGTTTTTCTTGTCTCTACCACGACTATACCTCTATAAAATGGGATTATTTACCAAGTATTTCAATGCCATGTGATCTATATAGAACACAAAAGGCATTGCTAGCAAGTACTTTCTAAATTTATGCGTAGTGTGTAGATCATTGAAAAGCCTCGCACTCTACACTTGTATAGTTCTATTCTACAGAGTCAACTTTCTACTAGCAAAACAGATAGGATGATCTATAATACCTTCTCTGGGTTAAGCTAATACTACACCAATGGCCATACCAGAGACATCCACATGTACGTGAAAAGGTTGGTTCCATGAAGGAAAGCGCATAATAGGTGTTGTAGTAAGCCTCTCCTTCAATGCTTTAAATGTGCATTGTTGTGGTTCTCCCCAATAGAATTTCCCTTTACCTTTTAATAACTCCTCCAAGGGTGCAACAATCTTATCATATCCTTTGATAAATTTTCTGTAATACCCTATGTTTCTCGAGAATCCGCACCTCACTGAGTGGTAGGCTCCTCTAGGCCTAAGATAAATGTAGCCTTAGGTGGATCTACTAACAAGTCCTCCTTACGGATGATATGACCTATCGAGTTCCAAAAGGCGTAGTAAATACACACTTATTGATGTTTAAAGAGATGCTTAAATATATGTACCTCTCAAACATTAATCGCAAGTTGTCACAATGATCCTTGACAAGCCCATATACTTGTTTAATCATCTAAGTAAACTCGTAAGAATTTGTGAATAAAATCTCGGAATGCTTGAACAATAATGAGCAAAAATACTATAGATGCATTCTTCAAACCAAAGGGCATTAATGTATATGCAAAACTTCCCATTCATTTGTGAACATTGTTTTCTCTTGGTATTATTTAGCAATCCTTACTTGATGATATCCTAAAATCCATCTCAGTAAAGGAGTAAATCTTACACCCTACAACACCTTCAAATATTTCTTCAAGAAAAGGAGTAGGAAAAGAATCAATCAAACATGCAAAGCATTCAGCTCCCCGTAGTCCACACAAATCCTAATCATGCCATCTTTCTTTATATTGATTACCATGGGGATAACCCACTCGATTCTTCTAGGGGCTTAATGATATTTCAACATCTTTTCAATTTCTTCTTTAACATTTAGACGTAGATTTGGGTTCATCCCATAAGGTCTCTTCCTAACCTGTGCATGCAAATTCCTTTAACTCAATCTTCATCTCACCCAAAGACTCATTCACTCCCTTTAACTTATGGTAGCCCATAGGAAATAGGTCCTATAAATCACGTAGTAACTAGATTATCTTAGCTAATTTGGAATCAAACCAATAGTCTCCAATTATGGCCTCCTTAGGTTCAACATCCATACCAATGTTCACCTTCATTGTCTTCATAGGTTCATGGTATGCGCGTGTCATCTCATCCGCACTTTCTAGTACCTTATGCGTACCCTTTTGAATAATTAATGTCTAAATTATCAACCTCTTCATCACCCATCATGTAGACCATATTTCCTTTATCCTTCTCAAGGAAAGAGCGCTCAAGTAGTTTTGCATCTGTCTCATCTACTTCATCAAAATGCGCTCCTCAATCAATCACCAAATAACTCTGAATTATTTCTTTAGCCTTTGCACTATCTCCCATATTCAATCACTCCATAACCTATAATGCCTCTTTCCCCTTAAGTTTAGTGGAGAATTAGTCTAAATTATGGATCATTCTTATAGTCAAGTCTTGCCAATTTCCAGTCTCCCTATGCGGTTTCACATAAACATACCAAACACACGTACAACCTTGCAAGGTGGAATAAAGTTTGTGCACCCACAGAAAAGGTGGTAAATATTCCTACCCCATTGTCTGGAGTCTCTCACACTACTGAACAAGATTATTACCATGATATTTGTAGATTTGAGTAGGTGCATTGCTCCTGAGAAACCAGGTTGATAGAGCAATTCTCACTTCTCTCCATTCTATGAGATTATCCTTGTGAACATCCACCAATGCATTTTTTTCCTATGCAAGGTATACACAAACATATTCCTTCTATCCACTTGATCCTTCTAATGTACTTACATGGCACATAGGAACACCTCGGGGTCTCCTTCGTCCGTGTACCTGGGGTACAAGGTTATTACTTATCTTCCTAATACTACGTGAGGTCTTCCCACACATGTAGATGTGCTTCTTACTTTACGCCCAACCATCTCGTAGGTTTTATGTGCCCAATTATCACAAGTAATACTTATAGCATCACTAATGGACTATCCATCATCCCACTAGAGTACTCCTTCCTTAAACGGTTCAAGTACTTCGGATCTCGAATGGTGTGCACATAAAATTTTTTCGTGCCTTCCTCAATTAAAGGTTCAACATAAGGTGTATATTTCCCATCTATCAAAGGGATAATAACTCATTCTTCCTTATTCTCAAAACTGATACACCCCTTGTTGAACCATAGATCAACATTATAAATGGAAAAAAAATGGTGCTAATTTTAGCATCCATTGGTTTTCCATGGTGCATTGTATTCTAACCATTCATGTCTCTTTGTTCTCTATTTACGTTGCTTGTTAAGATGTTCATATAAGTTTGGGAACTCTTCATAGTTATGATTTTTTCTACAAAAAGAACAAGTAATATTCGGCATTCATGTCTCTGTAGTGGTCAAGAGATCCGAGTGTATAACATGTTCCACAAGGAAACTCACCTCGTCCACTACCTCGGCCTCGGCCCTTGAATCCATCACGGTATCCTTGACCTCTACCATGACCTCCTTCAAAGAGCATTTTGTTTTGATCACGGCGCCCTTGAGTGTGATCATGATCATGGTGCTCACTTTTACCCTTAGAATTATTTGAAACTCCTTTTTGTCATACACCAATATCACCGGCATCATGGATCGGATCAATTAGTCCGAAATCTTCAGTATTGTGAGTCGTGGACTAGAAAATCTTATAGTAGCAAGATATGTTCTTTCTTATCATGTGTTACAATAATGGGCATCGGCTTGCATCATGGTCTAAATGACATATCTCGCAATCCAATAATAATGAGCATACTAATCTACGGGGACAACTATCCTTAGTGTGCCCTTCCACTTCACAATCTATACACCAAACTCCCATGCACATCTCATGCATTGAATTGGTTGATAGTTTCTCCAACTAATTTTTCATTGTTATAATCTAAGCTTCCAGAATGGGCTTACTCCAGGATTGTCTATAATTTTGACTACCTCTCACTGTAACGCCGCTTCAAGAAATTTGCGTGGATCCGTATATGTCTTATGTGACAAAGTGTTCTCTCGAAAAGGTTTGATCAAGCCTCCGATGAACCACTGTGCATGTTGGCTTGCATGGATATCATAAGAAAGTTTAGACAAAAGTGTTTTGAAAATGGCATCATATTCCCGAACACTCTCAGTAGTGCCCTGCTTAATATCCTTGAGTGTGCTTATACTTTTCTAATCAAACCGAGGGATATAACATTACTTGAGGAAAGAATCTTATAATGCCACATAATCCACACATGTTTGATCAGGGTCAAACTTCTTGTACCAACTATGTGTGTGTCCCTACAACCTAGTTATAAATTTACTTGCCATACGCCGTAAGACGTGATCCCTTTTGCGCACCATAGTATCTCACACATATACACATGCTCAAAGCAGCATCTTCTATTCCCCTATACTCTGGAAGATGAAGTGATATATCCATGTAAATATTAGGAGTTTGTTGAGGACCATGCCCACCAGATCTAGAACCTCCTATGTTACCTCCGCCTCCAACCAAATCCAGAGCCACTCATGCCCCCTAATCCTCCACTCAGCAAGTATTGAACCAAAGGATGCACCGCCCTATGTCCCAATAGTGGTACTAAACTCGAACTCCAACAATTTGTAAATTTTTGCTACTCCCAGATGTGAGTCCAAATTTCTATGTGCCTATGTTATGCACTAACAACGTGCCTAAAAAAGTACCTCCAACTGGTCCTCTAAATAAAAAGGAAGACGTTTTCACAACCATAAATTTACTTTTTATTTGATTCACTCTTGTACTTGCGATAAGTTAACTCCACCTATTTCTATTTTACTTCCCAAACTAGCTTGTTAACTATTGGTTATACTAGAAACTAGAAAACCAAGCACAAGGGCTAGGTCTCCAGGTAGATTCAGATGCATGCTCGTGGCCCATGTTGTCTCTGTTGATGCGCTCTCATAAGAGGCTAAGGAGGGTTCCTGTCATGCTTTCCTAAATGGGGGAGTTCCAAATGCTCTAGCTCCACATCCTCTACATGAGCTCCAAATCCTTCATGAGCCATCTCTCTCCACAACACCATCCACTCTGAAACCTCTCGTTGCTTCACTAAATCCCTTTCACACGCCTCATTAAACTTGAGCCACCTTTCTTCTTTTTGTCTCTCTGTCACCAAGTCTTTCATCTTTCACCAAACCTACTCCTGCCCCCGTGGGTGGTGGGGTTTACATACCCATTGGCTTCTCTTCCAAATTCAAGGTTACCAACAAGATCTTAATCGCTAGTGGAATTTTGGGCTCTAAAATATTGGCTAAGTACCAAAGGGCACATGCACATAGGACTAGTGAGAATAAGGGCACTCAAGGAAAAGTGCACAAGAAAAAGGGGTTTAAGAAGGGTTTAAGTGAAAATCGGGTGCGCGTGGAAAAAAAACATGAGTTTAAAGGACTTAGCCATACTTGGCATTCTAGAGGCACTTGAGGAAAAGTGAGGACCCGACTAGGTGTGATGAGTGGATAAGGTACCAACCTAGAACCAATATTCCTAGAAGACATCATTACAAAGAGTGGAGGGTTTGCAAAGGGATAAACATTCACTAATTGAGGGCCACATCGAAACTTGGCACGTGATCTGTTAAGGAGAGAAAGCATGGCGGTGGGTGTTGATCCTATTAAAAGAGATGCTCAAAGTAGAGGAGAATAAGAAGATATATACGAAGACATAAAATAAGAGATAATGGGAGATAGAGAGAATGCATAGAGAATGCAGAGAAAGAAGAGGAGAGTACAAAATTTCGTCATAATGCTAGGGTTTAGAGAACTTAGTGCTAAGGGTTTTAAGGGATGCCATAAGCCTCTGTATGGCACTAAGATTTGTAACAAAGGTTAAAATGGGAAAAGTATAGCTAGGGTCTCATATTAAGGAAGCTTATAGGAGTTAAGTCTTTGTCATTTAATATGTATGGTCTGAGATGACCCCTTTTGACTATAATGTGGCTACTATAACTATTTTGAATCAATATATATGGATTCATTTTGTATATCTTACTTAAGGGTGTAAACCCTCATGTTATATGACTATCATGGCTCAGATCTGATTTATTATGCTTATTACAATGTTATTTAGTTTCTATAATGCATTAAGGTGTGGATCTATTAGTTTCTCCTTCTACCTTTTTAAATAAGTGAATGTACTTATACTTCTGTAAATCATCCTTTATTAAAGGTGGAACCTTCTCACAAGCTCACATAAAGGAGGCATTCGGCACTGCGCATGCCTTGGGTGATCACCCAAAGACCCGTTGGGTGATAGGCCAACATGCTTGGGGTTAGTAAAGGTATAAAGGGTAAATAAATGACTACATCTTGGTTTCATTTTGGGACCTCTTTTCGAAGTTGTGAGAATGGTGCATGATGATAGAGCACTTGACCTTGGATAGTGTCAAAGCATGGCTTAAAATCACAGAGGATGAGTTTGCTCAGAGATTTAGTACTGGACCGAGTTTGATGCACATAAATGGGTAGAAGAATATTTGTATCATGAGTTGTATGAGACATTCTTTTTTTGTTTTCCAGTGGAGTTGTATGAATGGATTTTGACGTATGCATCTAGATTGAGATGGTACTATAGACCTTGCGTATGGACTCAAGATGAGTATCAGAGGCTATATGATGCTGATTTGGCTTGGACATGTGTTTTTGATCATTGGTGGAGTAGAGTGTTAACAAGTTACATCTTGGAGTACGCAATTTCTATGTATTCTTGTCTAGATATTGTTGAGTTTGAGTTTTTAAGGGAGCCAAGAGGATCATTCTTGTGTGTTATCCCTTTAGCTATAAATATCCTGATCATTACACTAAGTTTGGAAGCATTTCCTATGGCCGGCTAAGCTTCTTCTGAGTGCTAGGTGAGGAAGCTAGGGTGGAGGAAGATGACAAACCTTGTGGCTAAAAAGGAGAGGGAAGAGAGATGACTCAAGTATAATGAAGCTCATGAGAGGGAGTTAGATAGACAACATGAAGTTATAGGAGTGATGGATTTATGGAGGTAGACATTACGGGAAGGAATTGAGGTTCACATGGAGGACATGGAGCCTGAGTAGTCTGTGTTACCCCATCTTGGCAAGCATGGGAGAGAGACCCCTTCAGCTTCTGATGAGAGCTTGTCACTTGGAGAAAGGATAGCCGTCAGCGTGCATATGAATCCACTTGGTGACCAATCCCTGGCACTTAGTTTTCCAAATTCGAAGATAATTATTACCAATCCGAGTTGGTATTGGTAGAAGTAACTAGTTAGCACTAAGTAGGTATAACTTTTCATTTGGCACATATATGGCTACACAATCATTTCTTGTGTTTGGAGGTATATTGTCTAGAATGAAATTTGGGCAAAGTTTGGTTACACAAAGATTGGGTATTGTGTCTAGAAGTGATATGGGACACACATCTGGTAGTGGTGTAATATTACAAACAGGTTGGTGTGTAGTTCAAGATGACAAAGTGGGGACACAAGGTGCAACCACTTTAGGATATTTACTAGCTAAGGGAGGTGGATCTAGTGTAATAGAAACTAGCGGACTGGTGGACCCGCTGGATCTAGAGGATCCGGTGGGTCGGGGAGGGATAGCACAGGTGGATCTAGTGGATCGGTGGTAGAGGAAAATTAGATGAAATTGAGGTCTCGGATTAGGTGGATAAGGGCCTCAACCACCTCACCAAGTATTTTTTAAATGTCTTTACATCTACCAGATTACAAATGTGTTGAGGATGTTATAGAGCATGTATACAAATATGAGTTTCTATGGCGTGCAAAGGGGATCACTACCCCATAACGGAAGGAAATTTAGTTTGCAATAACATTACAAGGACACACACATAGTTGGTACTGGAAGTATGACCTTTCATCACCAATCCGCACTATGATAATTCTTCACCGAGAACTCCTCGTGTTATGATTATTTACTAATGTACAGCCTTTAGTTTGGTGGATGTAACTGAAACAAAACAACAACATAACACAAGAATACCATCAACTATGATAAGACGGAATGATGAAAAATCTGAAATATCAAAGTAAATTATAATACTAACATGAAATTGTTACAATCTCACCCATTAGGTACTTCAAGTGTTATTGACTTCACTTTCCTTTCACCAAGACTATGGGAGAAACTTTACAATTACACCTCTTAATGGCTTCTTCAACACACCTTTAAACTGATGGCTTCCTTTGCACACTTCCTACAATATTTCTCACTACTTCCTTCTATGCTAAATGAGGGGGTGGCCTCTCTATTTATAGAACTTCCAGGATTATCCATCTTATCTCTAAGATAGGATAAGAAATCCACTCGACGAATCATATTCCATACCTTAACTCTTATCTCGTACATGTAAGCTTATCTTTTAAGATAAGATAAACCTTATCATTTTACATGGGTTCCACATTTTTAGAATTTTTACAAATAAAATACACAAAATATTTATGACCTCACTCCTTGTCCTTGTTACTAATATAATATTTCTAAGTCCTAATCATGTAGACCCTACTTCTCTAATTACCCAAACTTTGACATTTTAACATCACCGGACCACTTACGACAAATATTTACTTTTTACAACATTCCTATTGTACTTTGACTGTTATCGTACTCCACATTATTGGTGGCACCGTACTGATGGCGCCATTATCTTCTATCAGACACTACTACTAATTATACTTAACAACATCCTATTCCTAATACATACATTAATGAAATAGAAATTACGGAGGAAAATTTTAGTGTCGACATCTTCCCCCTTCCTAGCTTCTACTCCATCCTCGGAGTAGACTATTATGGTGCTTGGAAAATATTCAACTTGTCGTGGTTGACCCATTTCGTAATGGGAGTGCCATCCAATTCCTCCAGTCGGTACGTACCATTTTCATGCACAGCTGCTATTTTGTAGGGCCCCATCCATTTTGGAAGAAATTTTTTCTGTCTTTTTTTGTATCTGGAATCATATACTAGAACCAAGTCATTCACATGAAATGGAGACCAATGGATCTTTTGATCAAAGTATTCCTTTTGCTTCATTTTCTTCTTATGGCTTGTATCCTTTGCTATTTCCCTCATTTCCTCTAGCAAATGAAGATGTACCAACCTTTCTTTTACTGAATCACTTTCATCCATCCTTTCATTTTTCATAACTCTCACAGTGGGAATATCAAACTCAATAGGAAGAACTGGATCAATGCCATAGGCCAACTAAAATGGGGAGTATCCTCTTGCTGACTTTGATGTTGCCCTATATGCCCACAATGCTGCATGAATCATTTTATCCCACTTATGTACCTGCAAGGCTGCATCTTTTGCTAGAATTTGACACAACACAAAATTTGTTCGTTCCACCTGTCCATTTGTACTTGGCTTGTATGTTGTTGCCTTCCTGTGCTTAATAGAAAATTTATTGACTAGGGCTTCTACTACCTCATTAATTAAGTGGCTTCCTTGATCCGTTACAATTTCTAATGGGCAACCAAATCTGGTGACAATGCGTTCATATATGAACCTTGCCACCTCATCCATGGAAGTTGTTTTCAATGGCCTAGCTTCAACCCACTTGGTTAAATAATCTGTGGCAACTACAATATACTTATTTTGGCATGAGGTAGTTAGAAGTGGACCTAAAATGTCTATTCCCCACTTTTCAAAGGGACCAAGTGGAAGAATAGGGCATAATGGAGCTGATGAAGTCTTACGGTTACCATGTGTTTGACAAATATCACATGTCTTACAATAATTATAACAATCTTTAAAAAGAGTGGGCCAGTGATAACCTGCATCCAAGATCCTTCTTATTGTAAGTTGTCGAGAAGTTCCCTCCACATGTGTACCATTGTGGAAATTCTTCTAGCAGTTCCTTCCTTGATCATGTCCAACTACCCTCTTGTATTGTCCATCGTGTCCTATTCGAAATAATAATCCATGCGAATAGAATATGGATGACTGCTTGAGTAATCTTTCTCTTAGTCTTTGCATTGGCACCATCTACCATCTCAATAGAATGTTCTACCCAACTTACTTGATGGAGTTCCTTGTAATCAAAAGTGAATAGGTATATGTACCTTCAAAAGAGCCGGAGATAGGATTCCTTCTCACTCTCCATCACAAAGATCACCAATCTTTATTTGTTGGAGACGATCATCAACTTCTTCTTCAGATAATTTTATGGGGTCATGAGTTGGTGTGACTAGAAGGATATCCATGACTGAAACATCAACCTCACTTTCTTCATCTTCAAAGTGTCCACTTCACCGGTACTAGAGTAATCGAGAGGATGTCCAATCATCGGGTTTCATCACTTGAATCCACTGTGTTACGCCTTATGATGTCAAGGGATCACATTTATCTTCACCCCTCTCTACCACATCCAAGTGTCATCAAACCTTCATTCCATTAGTTTCTTGCATGAACTCTCCTTAGCCATGGTCTTCCAAGCAACATTGGGTGCAATAAGCACATACCATTTTTCATCACCTGAAATTCTACCACACATACAACACCCATAACAGATATTGCCACATTTGAAACTACACCTTCTAGTTTAGTTTTTCCTTTATTTAATGACCTTAACATAAGTGTTGAAGGGCGATCAATTTTTAAACCCAACATATTCATTACAGACTGACTGGTCATTACATTAATCGCAGCACCTCCATAAACTAAGGCATCATGAATTGAAATACCATTACATAATACCTCAGCTTGTGGAGCATAGGGATCCACCTCTACCTCTAAAATAGGGACCTCAACCTCCTTTCTTCGTCGAGCATTGAGTCCACTTCGTAGCTCCCGCCTCTTCTTAGAAGACATAGCCAAGAGTTGACCATATGTAATATTTGCAGGCCTTTTGGACAGATCTTCCAAGATGGAGTATGGTCCTTGCCCCTGTGAAATCAGAAAATTTGCACACCCAGCCTTTCTTCTCCTATGTTTCTTATTAGTTTCTCCTTTCATCTTCTTAGGATCATTTCCATCTTGATTATCTTTTTCTTTCTTTCTTTTTATTACAAACACATCTACTTCATTATTTCTACTCTTATCTACTACATCAAAAGAATTCACAGGTTCTTTTCCTTTATCATTATCTCCTTTACCGATGTAGAAGCTCTATCCGGACAATTATATTTATAATGACCCTTTTATAACAACCATAACATACAACTTCGTAAATATTTCTTTTTGGACCTCTATCTCCTCCCGAGAACTAAATTCTTTTCCTCAAGAAGATTAATAGTTAACTCGACCCATCTTTTTGAGCAGATCTTCATACTCGGTAGATGTACTAGGAGAAATATTTTTCTCACCGGGAGTGGTTGTGGATTCTGGACTAAAGATGTTGGTGTAGGCTCTACTTTAGCAACAATTTCTTTGGGCTCCTCTTCCATACTTTCTTCTTGCCTTCTTGCAATCTCCTTTGCTTGATCAACGGTAGGGGCGGTCATACTTCACTCGTTGTTCGATCTCGGCTTCATCCCAAGAATGAAGTGCTTACATAGGAGATTATCCACGCCATTCATCAACCCATCCGCTAATCCTTCCTTCCGGATCCGGGCATAGAGTTTCCTCCTTAGCTCAAGAACACGAGCATGATAATCCCTTATCTTCTCCTTCTCTCCTTGGGATAGCTTTGTGATCTCGATCATGAGATCTACATATTTCGTTGTTCACCAAATTCTTCAAGAAAACTTTCAGTTAATAAATCCCATGAATTTTTCACATTATCACCTAGTGTTTCAAACCACCTAAGTGTTGAACCATCCAAAAAGGTAGGAAAAAATTCAGTCCATTGTTCCCTTCTTATAAGGCCATTACAAATACAAGATCGTTTAAACTCTTGAATGAAAGAAGAAGCATCTTCATTAGATTGAGCTGAAAAAACAGGAATCTTTCCCATTTTCAAAAGTAACCACCGTGAAATACCAACCCACAAGTACAATCAACAAGACTTATGTGCACAAATAATTGGAATCACTATACTAGAAAGTGACTTTACACCTTTCTACAGTAAAATAGAAATGACCACGGTAAACTATGGTAAAACTTGACTTATCATGTAAAACCGACTTTACTTGTGGTAAACACTATTCCCAAAGCAAAAATGACTTTACCATGGTAACTACTATTCATGGCAAAAATGAATTTACCATGGTAACTACTATGCACAGTAAAAACAAGGTTACCCTCCAATTGATTTTTGACTAAGTGGGAATATCTCTCTAGAAAATCCACCAACGAGGAATGGTCCCAGCAACGGAACCAAAATGTCATCACCAATCCGCACTATGATAATTCTTCACCGGGAACTCCTCGTGCTATGATTATTTACTAATGCACAACCTTTAGTTTGGTGGATGTAATCTGGAAACAAAACAACAACATAACACAAGAATACCATCGACTATGTTAAGATGAAATGATGACAAATCTGAAATATCAAAGTAAATTATAATATTAACATGAAATTGTTACAATCTCACCCATGAGGTACTTCAAGTGTTATTGACTTCACTTGCCTTTCACCAAGACTATGGGAGAAACTTTACAATTACACCTCTTAATGGCTTCTTCAACACACCTTTAAACCGATGGCTTCCTTTCGCACACTTCCTACAATATTTCTCACTACTTCCTTCTATGCTAAATGAGGGGGTGGCCTCTCTATTTATAGAACTTCCAGCTTATCCATCTTATCTCTAAAATAGGATAAGAAATCCACTATGACGAATCATATTCCATACCTTAACTCTTATCTCGTACATGTAAGCTTATCTTTTAAGATAAGATAAACCTTATCATTTTACATGGGTTCCACATTTTTAGACTTTTTACAAATAAAATACACAAAATATTTATGACCTCACTCCTTGTCCTTATTACTAATATAATATTTCTAATTTCTAATCATGTAGACCCTACTTCTCTAATTACCCAAACTTTGACATTTTAACATCACCTTAGGACCACTTACGACAAATATTTACTTTTACAACATTCCTATTGTACTTTGACTTTTATCGTACTCCACATTATTGGTGTGCATCGATCTTGTGGCGCCATTATCTTCTATCGACACTACTACTAATTATACTTAACAACATCCTATTCCTAATACATACATTAATGAAATAGAAATTACGGAGGAAAATTTTAGTGTCGATGAGACCCACACCGAGATAGTGGTAGATTACACCACACTATGTAATTCCTTCTTAGCCAAATTTCATATTCCTAAGTTTGAACAGAAGAGCATTAGTGCACTAAAGGAAATTCAACAAGGTATGGCAAAGAGTGTGTGAGAATATGATGCACATTTTAAAAATCTCTTATCAAAATTTTCTTATGATATTCATCCTTCTCAGCATGCTCAATGGTTTGTTGGAGGACTAATAATGCCTTTCAAGAGAGCACTTTCACATAAGACTTTCATAGACCCGCGTGAGGCCTTCGAGGCTGCCTTGTGCACTGAGGTTGTAGGGAGCATGGATACCAAGTGTTTTCCCTTTTCTTGAAGCTTAGATTATTACAATGGCTAAACAAATTTGGAGAAGCTATCTCGCAACCTCATTGCATGAGACTCACAGTGGCCTATGGTGCATGGATTGTGAGGTAGAGGGGCATACAAAGGACTGTTGTCCTCGGAGATCGATACGTGCCATGATAGTAGATAGTGAAATTTTCCATAGATATCATGATGCAAGTGGGTGTCTCTATTGTAACATGTGATTCGTAAGAATGTGTCTTGCTATTGCAAGATTTTCACCTCTACTACTCATGAAACCAAGGATTGTAGATTGATTGACTAGATACATGATGTCATTGATATTAGTGTGCACTAGACCAATTGTAAACAATTCCAAGGAAGATGGTCATCACTATGAAGGATGCATAGATGGAGGAGCTCATGGAAGAGGATTTTATGAAGGATTTAGAGATCGTGGCAACCGCAGAGGTAGAAGAAATGAGTTCCCATGTGGAACATGTTACAATTGTGGGTCTACATAGCACTATAAGCACGAATGCCCTAATTTGTTACAATGATCTTAGTGTGGAAAGAAGCACAAGTATGAGGATTTCCCAGAGCTATTTGAACATATGAGCTAGTAACACTAGAAAGAAAAGGGTGCCAGGATGGTAAGCATTAAGAAAGTAGACTCGCAGTGGATGTCAAGGGTGGCATGTGAGATAGGATTAAAACCTGTACTGGTGACAACACGATGAGGCTACATGCACCCAGTGGAGATACCAAAGAAGAAACCATTGATTACAAGAGAAGAGGTGGTGTATGGGAAGTATCTGGACCCTACCCATCAAAAGGAAGTCTATCAAGAGACCATGGACATAATCAGGAGTCTTTAAGGGGAAATTCAATATCTAAAGGAGAAATTTAAGAAGTTAGGGTAGAAGAAAAGCATTGAGGTTCCTCAGTCAGATATAGATGATGTCAGAGAGGTATGTAAGATGTTATGCCAAGAGAATATCATTCCTTTGTTAGGAGAATGGTTGAGGAATAAGATACCAAGCGCTAGAGCAGAGCATGAGAGGTAATTTTTGCATGCTAACCTTCCTTTCCACATCCTCGACTATGATAAGGAAATTACCTTGAATGCATTTTTTGATGGATGGCTCCTAAGAAATATTTTGATTGACATGAGTGCGGAAGTCAATGTTCTCACCTGGACTTTGGAATCAAATGGAAGGCCCCCATTATAGCCATCTTCAAATGTGTTGTATATGGCCAATAAGATAAAGGCAATGCCCATTTGTGTTTTAAAGGATGTTGTTATCACTATCCAAGGGGAGAAATTCACTGGAGACTTTGAAGTCTTAGCACTTGTTAGGTGAAAAAAATTCCAAGCATTACTTGGGCACCCCTAGTGCTATAAGAACAATGTTGACTTACATTTCAATAAGGGGTATATAATTTTTAGAACAAAGAGGAACAGTTATCATTCCTTTGACAAGATGGGAATTCAGTGCCCTATATTGAGCCTTTAGGAGAAGAATACCTAGACAAAATTTACATGTGCACTATCTGGGACCCTTGAAGTTGTGTAACCAACAAAGGAGGGTGTTATTTAGTGGGAATATGCTCAATCTATAAGTGATACAACTATTGTAGCATGTGATAATTGGGTGCACATGGGACATATGAGTTGGTGAAAGGTAGTTAAGAGGCTCTATGATGAGAGTAAAAAGTAACAAAGGCGTGGAAATAAGTTGCCAAGTTATTCTGGAGGAGCCAACCCTGATGTTTTCCTATGAGAAATGGAGACCCAGTGGAGAAGTGAGATCAAAAGGAGAAGGATTCTAGTTATACCTTACTTGGGACCGTAGCATGTTGGTGGGCAACCCATCGCGATAACCTTCTAGAGTGGTGCAAAGTGAGAATCATGTTCTCTATTAGGTTTTCCAGAGTAATGCACCTACTATCATACAAGATTATCATGGGAAGGAACCCACCTCATTTCACATCCAAGCATGTGAGAAGGCCTAGATGGAAGGCATGGAAGCCTTACCACCTTCTTTATGGGTACATAAGTTGTACTCCACCTTACAAGGTTGCATGCGCATGCATATTGTACATTCACAGAGATGAGATGTGCCATCGACAAGGCGGTAGGAGTTGATGGCTGACCTCCTTTAAGATTTTGAATATCAGAGTACCAAGCCATTGGTGGATGAGGCATTATAGGTTGTTAAGTGCCTAACTATGGGAGATAGTGCCATGGAGGAGGATAGAATATTGGAATTATTGGGTGAACCTGGTTTAGAAGTGTGCTTTGATGAGGAAGAATCAGAGGAGATACAACTTGAGCACGCATGCATGGAGAAAGAAAAAGGAAAATTGGTCTACATGATTGATGGTGAAGAAGTGGAAAATTTGGATGTTAACCATACTGTAGGTACATGTGAAGTTATGGATAGTGTTGATGAGCAAGCACGTGCCTACCATGAACCCCTGAAAACAAAGAAGGTTAACATTGGTTCGAAGGCCGAACCTAAGGAGGATACTATTGGGGACTATTGGTTAGAAAAGGAGGTTTCAAAGATCATTGATCTATTACATGAGTTTTAGGACTTATTTTCATGTGGTACCATGAGCTTAAAGGCATTCACCACTCCTTGGGGAAATGAAAATCAAGTTAAAGGAAGGTGCACCCTAATTTGGAAAGAGACCTTATCGAATGAATCTGAATCTTCACTCAAAGTCAAGGAGGATATTGACAAGATGATTGCATCAGGAATCATTGAGGTCGTTGAGGAATCAGAATGGATAAGTTCGATGGTCATCAACATTAAGAAGGATGGGAGGATAAGGATTTGTGTTGATTACAGGGATTTAAATGTAGTATGTGTTATTGACCCTTTCCAACCCCCTTCACTGAGGAGATCCTGGAAGGAGTAGTGGGCATGAGATCTATTCTTTCACAGATGATTCTTAGGATATCATCAAGTTAGAATTGTAAAGGAAGACCAAGAAAAGATAACTTTCTCCATTGAATGGGGAATCTTTTCCTACACAATTCATGCCTTTTGGACTGAAGAACACACTGTTGTTTTTTGCGCATTGTGGTGTAGGCATTTCAAGACTTCATCCATAAGTTTCTTCAAGTCTACCTTGATGATTAGATGGTATATGGATTAGTGAGGGATCATTGTGACAATTTCTGAGGTTGATGTTTGAAAGATGTCGGTAGTTGAGGATATCCCTCAACATTAAGAAATGTGTTTTTACTACTCCATTTGGAACCCTTTTGGGGCATATCATATGTAAGGAAGGCTTGTTGGTGGATCCTACCAAAGTTGTTCATTATTGTGGGATTGGGGAACCTACCAGCCAGAGCACAAGTGCATGGATTCCTTGGGCATATGGGGTATTACCAGGAAATTTATTAAGGGGTATGCCAAGATCATCATGCCATTGGAAGAGTTTTAAAACACAAAAGTGCATTTCACTAGGGAGAGGCACATAGATGGTGTTTGATACATTGAAGAATAAGCTTATCATTGCACCCATATTATGCTTTCCTTCTTGGGATAAGCCATTCCATGTACATGTTGATGCTTGGGGATGGCGATTGGGGAAATCTTAGCATAACCTGGAGAAGGAATTGTTGACCACCCTTGTGTTTTGCTAGTAGGAAGTTGACACAACAGAGCAGAACTATACTACTATTGAGCATGAAGCATTATCCATGATCTATGCACTGCACAAATTCAAGAAGTATATGTTGGCAACACCCTTTATCTTCTACATGAACCACATGGCATTGAAGTACTAGTAAATAAGCTCATTTTACAAGGGCGCATATGTTGGTGGGTCTTGTTGTTTCAATAATTTGAGTTTACGATTGTTGTGAAACTAGGTAAGAGTAATTTAGGACCTGACCATTTATCGAGGATTGAAGGGAGGATGCACAAGAGCATTGAGGATATAATTCCAGATGCACAACTATTTAGATTTGTGGCATGCCCTCTGACTTGGAAGATATTGTTATGTTTCTCAAAATGGGTGTGGCACCGAGAGGGAATGAAGACTTTGGAAAGGAAAGTAGTTAGCCATATGCATTGTGCCCTACATGTTAATTAGTGGAGACTTATATAAGCTAGGCCATGATGAGGTTTTGTGTTGGTGTGTGTTAGAGCATGAATGCATTGCAATCATGGAGGAAGCACATGGTGGAATTGTAGGAGGACATTATACAAGGAATGCAACTGCGCGTAAGATCCTTTTGGCAGGGATTTGGTGGGAAAGCATCTACCAAGATTGTATTGAGTTTATAAGCATGTGACCATTTCAATGCCTTGGAAAACCAAGAAGAAGAGATGAGATGCCCTTGAGACCGATAGCTAGTGCAAAACCATTTGAGAAGTGGGTGATTGATTTTGTAGGACCAATTTCACCTACCATGCAAAGGACTAGTTTGTGCTATATCATTACATATACATGATTATCTTATGAGGTGGGAAGAAGTGGTGCCTATAAGGGATTACACATAACAACAACAATTAGGTTCTTGTGGGAAAATATAATCAGCAGATATGGATGTTCATTGAGTTTAACAAGTGATAGGGGTACTCATTTCTTGAATGAGACAATTAGAATCTTATTGGTAGCATAATTCATGGTAGCCCACCACAAGACTACCCTTATCACCCCAAGCTAATGGAACTATTGAGGCATTTAACAAGATATTGAGTCACACGTTGACCAAAATTTGTGATGTAGGAAGAAGAGATTGGGATGATAAAGTTTTATTGTGTTATGGTCATACTAGAACTACTTATAAAAGACTGAATAAGGCCACACCTTTTCAATTGGTGTTTGGTGGAAGTGGTGTTACCTATTGAATTCATGTTACCATCATTACATATACACACAGGAGGGTTAGCTAATGAAAAAGTGCTTGAGGAGAGGATTGATAAGTTAATGCAGTTAGATGAGAGGTGGGCTATTGCTCGTTGGAGTCAGAAAATAGAAAAATCTAGGTAGAAGGCATGGCATGATAGACACATCAAGAAAAAAATTTGAGGTTGGGAAGATGGTTCTATTGTATGATTCCAAGTTTTTTGCACCATCCTGGGAAATTCAAAGTCCATTGGATGGGCCCATACATTATATCTTATATACTTGATTTAGGCACTTTCCAATTACAAGTGCTGGATGGAACATGGTTACTAGCCATTTCAATGGGAGTAGGTTGAAGCCCTACTATAAATAAGTCTTCCTTGTGTTTATAAATAAGGTAGTATTGCCATTTAGCCTAGGATTTCCTTTAATGCATTTCCTTTCTTTTGTTTCCCTTTCTTGTTTCTTTTTCCCTTTCTTTTTTTTTGTGTGTGTGTTGTGTGCTGGTAGCCACTTACAATTTCAAAATTTTTATATGCGAGAGGACCACGCATCTATTTTTGTGTGGGGTGGAGTGATGTGACAAGTACTGGAAGTTGGTAGTGGAAGTTGTGTTTTGATGGCCCGGGTTCAAAGGATCAAAAGCACATAGTTTGGAAGAGCACACATGGAAAAGGTGAACATAAGGAGTTTGGTGTTAGGAAGGCTTTACAAAAACCACGTACAAGGGTGAGAAGTGTAGGAACAACATGAGGTAGGTGATGTCAAAAATCAAGGTAAGGATAGAAGAAGTGCCTTCGGTGCTGCAAGCATACACGTAAGGATCTTGGTCAAGTAAGGGTTTTTACATGCCAGAAGGTTGTAGAAGTTTTCATCCGTAGGATTGGGCGTGGGGGTAAAAGTGTTGAAGGTTGGCTTTAGAAGAAAAAAATCCACCTTTATTGCAAAGGTACATTGGTAGGTGGCATGGCATTTATTTATGGGAAAAAGAAAAATCTATAAGTAGAAGGTCGGGTACATTATTGTTTACCTTGCATTTGTGATATCGAAGATCTCTTGTGAACTAGGGCATCCTTGAAGAAAAGTTGTGTGAAAAAGGGTTGTGAAGATTTGAGTGCATAGCTAGTTTGATCAAGTGAACTAGAGTGGAAAAAGAGTACACGAGTGTGAGGGAGAAGGTTGTAGAAGTTTTTGAATCCCATAAGTGAATACATCATCTTGTGGAAAGAAGGGTTTTTCAAGTTAGGGTTCCTGTAGCTAGGGCACATGATTGAAGGGATTTTTGCAAAGGGGTAGAGCCGTAGAGTTGAGTAGAGCCAGGATCAGGAGAAAGAAAGAAATTTTAGTGACCCAAAGAGAAATGGACACCAAGGAAAGAAGCAAATGTTTCACCAAAGAAGGGAAAGGGAAAAGGGAAACAAGTTATTTCCACTAGTTTTAATGAAGAATGGTACACAGAGATGCAATATCTAGATGATGTATTTCTTGGAAAAGAATGGGTGTCTCATGTTAGAAATATGGTCATAAGTGACTACAACCATCGAATGAGCACCACGAGAGAATGAGATGGCATTGGAACTAGTTCACCCTATAGAAAAAAGGACACCAGATGGAATGCCTATCTATGATGATGAGGTAAAGGTGAAGATGGAGAAGGTCAGTTATTACAACTCTATGAGTTTCCCTATTTTGGAAAACCTGAGTGACTGTACCAGTGGTTAATGTCACATGTACATGAAGACCATTTCTACTTCATAGGATGTAGGATGCGAATAACTCCCCAACTGATTTCTAAATTTACTAGTCTTATCTACAAAGGAGAATATTTTGATGATGACTTGGATGATAAGGAGGCCATCAAGAAGATTATTGAAGCCTATGACTACAAGAAGGGTCATGTGATACTTGACATCTCTATGATTTTAACCTGTAATGAGGATGGCCACACACTTGGTCACAAAACTAAATGGGCAGGAGAGATGGACACAGATCAACAAGGCTTGGTTGAACATTTTCGTAAGATCTTGGAGGGGACCATCTATAACCTCTCGGCATTCATAGTAGAAGAAATCATCAATGCCCACGCGTGATGGAGAAAATATCATGTTTGGTAATGTCCTCCTTACCATTGTCTTTTTAGAGATTGGAGTTCCGATGGGCCAGATAAATTTGTTTGGGAGTACCCAGATGAGAACCCTTCCCCTACTAAAATATTTGAGAAGTACACTTGTGACACCATGACGGCCACCCACAAGGCGTGCCTAGAAAAATGGTATAAGTGGATGCGTGATGCATTTGACGTAGAGTGGAGAATACCTGAGTAGTTACCTATTTTACTACAAGGTGAGGTTGAATTCACCATGTACCAACATTTTTTTGTATTGGCAGGTTTACTCTAGAAGATGGTGCAAGGGTCCCTGGTGTAAATTTCCATTCTCCTTCACAACACAATACTTCTAGGCCGGAGTCAATAGATTCAAAGAGGAAAAAAGCTAAGGTTTGACCTCAACATGGTAGACCAAGGATTTTATGTGAGTTGTGTATGACATTGATATATCCAAAGAAGCATGCCTATGTGGAGAAGTATGTCTCCCATGACGTACATATGTTGAAAGCTAGTAACATTTCTTATTTTTGGGAGGACCACAACAAGGGTATACCTATGCATAAGGTATGAAGTATGAGAAGGGTGCTTATGTTAAAATGATGTCTCTATCCTAGAAGACCCCACCATAAGGAAGAAGGCCCCATGCCAAGGAAAAGGGAGAGAGAGGAGGCCCTTGAGAAAAAGGCACCAAGTATACAAACAACAGCATAATCATAGTAGGCATAGGAGTCGGGTGCAAAACCAAGCACCTATGCATGGAGGAAGAAGTCCCCACGTAGAAGAGAGAAGAGAGAGAAGACACCTGAGGAAGAGGCAGAGAAAGAGAATCCCCCTGAAAAAGAAGAGTTGCTAAAAGAAAGAGTCACCTAGGAAGAAGAAGAAAAGAAGAGTCTCTATATTGGAATCACTAGTTAGGAAGAAGCAAAGAGTAATAGAAAAGGTGGACTCGAAGAAACAAAGAGCATGGAGGCTGAAAAGGGTGATGAGGATGATGAAGAGCATGGTGAGGCTTAGGACCATCCTATGTATGATGTACATGAGTCAGAGGAGGAGGAAATGAAGAGAAGGATGAGGATGAAGGAGGTGCTCATGGAAAGGGGGAAGTGAGGAAGTCAACATGAAGGATCAAAGGACTCCAAGCTGACCAAGGAGTAGATAGAGGATGCCACAGAAAGGGAGGTAGCAGGCATCATAAAAGACTTGGTGGATCAAGAGGTGGAGCACAACACCGAAGAAGTACTCAAGGAGATGGAGGGAAGTGAAAGTGTAGAAAAGGAGTATGGAAGCATGGGTGGAGATCCCAGCCTAGCGGTAAGCTTCCCAAAGGTAGTATGCACACAAGTGGAAAGGGTATGGTAGTGCACAAGAACAAGGAATGACTTACATCAATGATCCAAATAAGGTATGTGCATGTGTTTCCAAAGTATTGTGCCTTTAAACCAACTCCTTGCATGGTCTTCTTTTGATGAAGAGGGTGCATACCCATGCACAAGGAAGATGTTGTCTTGGGATTTTGAGTCCCATGTTGATGAGCCCAAATTTGAGGTCAACCATGAGGCGTTGATGAAGATACCAGATACCAAGGGAGTAAACCCTCTAGTGAATGCTCAACAACTATCAGATGAGAAAGTTTGTAATGCACTCAACAAAGTGTCGGTGGAGGTTGAGGTGAGGCTCTTTGGGAGAAATGATAGAGTAAGGGTCTTGGAGGAAGAGATTGAAAAGAAAAATGAAGAGATCATTGAAAAGGACAAGGAGTTAAAGCAGGAGGATCTGATCAGTGCACAATTAAGGGTGAGAATTAAGGGAGGAAAAGGAAAAGGTGTGTGAGATCCATAAGAAAATAGAGATGATTTCAGATGCCATAATCTTGAAGCACCTAGACCTATGGCCCCACCGAGAAAAAATATGAGTCAACCATGTAATGCTTGGAAGACTTGACCCACATCCTCACCATGGAAAAGGTGGCCACTCACATTGGAATCAGAAGAGGCATTGGTGCTAGAAGGAGGAAGAAAAACTAAAGATCGGGAGATAGTTACTCGGTATTCTAAGCTCCTTTCCACTATAAATACCACCACACACAAATGGTGAGGTTTTATATGAAAATCAGCTGATGACAGAGATAGGGTAGTAAGCATATTAGTTGTTACACATGAGGCGGATCTAAAGGAGTTTCAAGAGAAAGAACAAAGGAAACAGGGTGGAGTGGGATAAGATCCTAGCCAAGGTTGAGAAAATTTGGAAGCAATCAAAACCTTGTGGGGTTTGATTAAGAATCGGCTTAAGGAGCTATATCCCAGGTCACTCATAGAATGGACACATTTGGATGATCTTAGCAAGCAAGCTAGAAGGAATTATAGATACACTTGAATGCTAAGAGTGATGAATTGAGTTTTGATGAGGTGAGTGCTCTAGTGGGTGACCTACTTCAAAAGTGCAAGGTGAGGTGGATTCCTAGGAAAATATTGAAGCAACAAAGTAAAGAAGGAATTCCCACTCCTCCTATAGTAGTAGCAAATTCTTCTATTCTTTCATTCTTTATTCAGATTGTCCCTGTTCCACTATTCTTTATTCTTTAAAGAAGTAGGATGTTTTAAGGATGGAGACACACTTAGTGTGGGGTGATGTTGGGCCCTAAAATATTGGCTAAGTACTAAAGGGGTGTGCACACAAGACCAATGAGAAGAAGGGAACTCAAGGGAAAGTGCATAGAAAAAGGGGTTTAAGAAGGGTTTAAGTGAAACTAGGGTGCGCGGGAGGAAGAACATGGGTTTAAAGGACTTATCCATATTTGGCATTCTAGAGGCACTTGAGGAAAAATGTGAGGACTGACTAGGCATGATGAGTGGATAAGGTGCTAGCTGGAACCTTGGAGGTCAAGAAAAGGATATTCCATATAGGGAATATTCCTAAGAAGACATCATTACAGAGAGTGGAGGGTTTGCAAAGGGATAAGCATTCACCAATGGAGGACCACATCGACACTTGGCACATGATCTATTCAGGAGAGAAGGCATGGTGGTGGGTGTTGATCCTATAAAAAGAGATGCTCGAGCTAGAGATAGAGAAGAGAAGATAGAAGAATACAAGAGATGATGGGAGACAAAGAGAATGCATAGAATGAGAGAAGAGAAAAAGAAGAGAGTATAAAGTGTTGTAGTAATGTTAGGGTTTAGAGCACTTAGTGCTAAGGGTTGTAAGGGATGCCATAAGCCTATGTATGGCACTAGGATCTGTAATAAGGGTTAAAATGGGAAAAGTATAGTTAGGGTCTCATATCGGGAAGATCTTATAGGAGTTAAGTCTCTATCATTTAATATGTATGGTCTGAGATGACCCTTTTGACTGTAATGTGGCTACTTAACTATTTAAATCAATATATATATGGGTTCATTCTATATATCTTTTTAAGGGTGTAAACCCTCATGTTATATGACTATCATGGCTCAGATCTAGTTTATTATGCTTATTACAATGTTATTTAGTTTCTGTAATGCATTAAGGTGTGGATATGTTAGTTTCTCTTCTACCTTTTAAATAAGTGAATGTACTTCTAATTCTATAAATCATCCTCCATTAATGGTGGAACCTTCTCACAAGCTCACATAAAGGAGGGTCTCGGCACTGCACGTGTGCCTCGGTGTGAATGTCCAAGCACCCGTTGGGTGATAGGTCGCCCTTTAGGGGTTAGTTAAATTGGTATTAAGGGTAAATAAATGACTTCTTCCTACATCCAAACAAGTGTGTGAAACCTCTAATTCCTTTTATATGCATAAGAAACCAGCCACTCATATAGTTCTATCGAAAGATAGAAAATATACTCTCATATAAACAATCATACAAATTTTGCTCCACCCACGTGCGCGAGTCAAACTCAAATCCAAAGTGTTGAATCTCTAATTGTATTCTTATTCTAGATCTACTATCCACTCCTCAACACTTGATAAGGTCAACCGGTATGTATTCATCACGAAACATCCTGAAAATAACTAAAAAGAGGTCTCGGCAGGTGGAACCAATGATGCAGCCTAGAATTTGTATTAAATGACCAGGTGGCTTGACACATCACTCAATTTGAGTTGAGTGCTCACCCGAAGTGCACAAAGGCACCAGGTCCCTCTTTATATTTTTTTGTATAACATGTTAGCATGATGACGTTTAAACATATTTAGATCCATAACCAATGATAAACAATCCATAGTGCATAATCTAGTCTTAGATCTTAGGGAACATAATAAATGAACTAGACAATAACTATGATAATATTAACCATACAAGAACCAAATTCAGTCATGTCTAATACCATTATCTAGCCAATATATTCCATTGCATTAAATACTGTAAAATACATAAGCTTCTTACGCTACATCAAGATTCCATGAGTCATGTGAGCGCCAAAACTAAGTAGCACAACTTTACAATAATTCACTACTACTAAACTATACAAACTAATACATATATATAGGGGTGGGGACTTTCCCTTCACCACTCATGCACTTCTCAAAATAGGTCACATGCTAATAATAGCCATGCACCTTTATAACGGGATGCACAACATGCAAGTGCTCTAACAATAGATTTCATATAGTTAACTCCAAGTAGAAATCCTATTACTAGCTTAAACTATGAATGGTGCTTATCTCGCCACTTGTTCCCAAAATACCATTGTGTGGGGTACAAGTCTTCACCTCAATGTGTGTGTTGTGCACGCTATCTCCAAAATTAGCCCAAATCCCGGAATTAGCTAAGTCTTGAATTGAAGTGTTCAGTGCACGTTTCCTTCGCTATCTTCTCATACTTCCAAATGCACCTTATTCCCATGTACACATCCTTTGTGTGACTTCTCCTTAGAGAAATATTTTGTCTACCCAATACAATGGCATAGTTCTTTTATGGCCCCGAACCTCCACAATTGAATTTTCATAAAATACGGTATATAGTAGGACAGACTCACCCTAGCCTCGTGCTTGAATTGGTTTAATAGTACCAGGTGATGAAACAAGACAATGGAAAACCTTCCCTCTAGAGTGATATACCTGACCATCATGGGCATTACTTCATCAAATGGCTTCATAATTTTATCATAGATAATGCCCTCCTTAATTTCCAAGCTTTCCCCATCATCAAGGAATATTTTTTCCTCCGCTTCCTTATCAAATTTATTCCTGAAAAACTTATTGCCATCCATACTAAGCCTGGTGATGAAAGAAACAAACTCCTCAGAAATATTAAATTCTCTTCCTTTGTACAGAATTTTCCTATCTTTCAAATTCTCCAAAAATCACAGAGATATGAATTGGTTGTGCCCTTTGATTCTTTAGATAAAATCGTGGAAACCCCAATGCTAAGGGTTTCCCAGAGCTCAACATTTTCTTTTCAATGAGGATCAAAAATGGGCTCAACATGACAAGGAGCTCCTCCCATGGTGTGAACCGATGATGACTACGAAGCACAAAGTTTAAAACAGCTACAAATAGACTTCCTAACAAAGACGTCGTGTAGCTCAAAAACTTGGTAGTTACAGAAATATAACCCGACTCCTTCCCCCAATTCTATTTGAAAGGCCAAAAGTAATCAATTTTGAGATGAATGGGAAATAAGGGCACTTAATTATAATCGCTTCAAAAACCCATGCCTAGGATTCCACACGTGAGAACTCCTCCAACCAAGGATTTGCATTTCCATCTTTAATGACTACTTGGTGACCTTCATGAGGGATGTCTTGAATATCATACCATTCGGTATAATTATTAATGCAAACTTCTAAATTAGCTAAGATGTCTGCTAATTTATTCCCTCTCTATACACATGTTGAAAAATGATGTTAATACCATTGTATATAGATAGGGCTTCATTAATAAATTCACTTATGCTTCTACTAGGAATTTGAGCCTTAGCAAGATTATTTATGATGTTTATTGAGTCACCTTCTACTATGATATTAGCCACTCGAGATTTATAGAAATTTTGATGCCTCTAATTGTGAGATTTTTATTGTATGGCTAAGATGTTCCTAATTTTAGTTCAATTCTTTTAGGAAAAAAAAAAAAAAACATTATTAATAGTCAAGTACATACCAAATTAAAAGTGAACACAATTGTATAAATTATAGGTTAATATTATCCCTTAGTTTCCCTTATAGAATGTCTCTTGATATATTAAGTAATTAATTAATATTAAACTAATATGCACCATTTGTATGATTTTAGGAGGTTGTGTGCATATTTTTTATTAGTAGTTAGAATTAGGAATTATTGATTTTTTTGGATAAGATAAAAAGAGTTTGGTTTTAAGGGGACCAAAAAACCCCATATAAAAAGAGGCCAATTTTAGTAGAAAATCCAATTAAAAGCCATGGGGCAAAGTTAAAAGACTTAACACAGACCTCCACAAAAAAAACCAAACTACCAAAAGTATGCATATTAAGCATTACATTTTTGACTAAAAACCTAAAAAGAGCAACCAAAAGGACAAAGGAAAAAAGGAATCCAAAGGATTTCCATTAGTTCTCCATAGCCTCATTACATGGAACCGGTGCTCGTCCTATCATCCTATATGCCCGCAACTTTAATGATCACTCACTTAGGTCTCTTCTCCTCCTTTGCCACAGTCTGGGTGTCCACACTCGCGGGATCCTTTAGGATTTCCTTCTCATTGTCCTTAATTTTTGTGTTCATGGCCTCCATATCAAAACCCTCATCGTATTAAATTCATCACTATCGTAACTACTAAGCATGAGCTTCATATTGGAATTACTATCCTTCTTGGCCATTTGATCCTGAAGGATAGAGATCCTCTGTTTGTGCATGAAAAAATCTGCTTGAAAACCCCCAATTCTCTTGTTCTGAACCTCTATTTTATGATGACACTCCTTCAGTTCCTAAATAAAATTCTTATTAATGATCGAAATAGTATCAAAGAATCGACTCAACATGTAGAAATCTAGCCTCCTAGTCCATAAAATCCTTATCACTGTTACCATAAATCTCACCCACATTCTAAACCCCCTTTTTCAATTTACACAAAACATCCGCTATCCCCTTAGAAGTATCTTTCCCTTTCCTTTTCTTCATAAATTTGAGGGCCGATGCCAAGGATTCCCGGTCGACTCAGTGGTCACTATTATCCCTAAAGCAGGCAGGATAATGGGAGCCAAAGAATCAGGCCTTGGTGGAGAGGGACTTCAATTTTCTTATTTTTGAAGTCCTCAATGGTAGAAAGAAGAGACTTGTAAAGGAAGAAATCCAGACTCATGGTTCGGGGTTTCTACGTAAGAAGTTTAAAATAAAGATATGATGAGAGAAAATCTTCAAAAAATTACCTTCCAAGGTTAGGTATTTCATGACCACTAAGAAGACGTCAGCCTAACGTGTCGAGCATTATTTTTACCTTGGGTTTTCTTGATTTCTCAAGGGGGTAAAAACTTAATTCAACCTCAGTATGGAGGGGTTTTTGGGATACCCGTGGATGTGGATGGATGTTTTGTGATATTGTGCTCTGTGAAATGAACAATGTTTATTCCATGTAAACAAGCCTAAAAATCAAAGTATTTAAACAAGATGATGTTAGTAAATTATGTGGATAGGTTTCCTAGCAAAATCCAGCTCTGAGAAGCCCAAAGACTTCCTTTAAAGGATATCAACTTGTTTAAGAAAAATTAAGTTTTTTATTGATAATAATAAAGTTGCAATACAATATAGTAAATTGAAACTATGACCAACTAATGTCACTTATTTAGGTGTACATATACATAAGAAGATTAATGACAAGCTTAGAACCAAAGATCAGATTCTTGATCTATATACAAATTTTTAGAGAAGTTGGACCCTACAGAACCAACTAGGTCCTCCTCCTCCGTGAAATAAGACTCTGGTTCATAAATGAAATCATCGGCAAAGAATTCTAACACTTCTTCCTAAGTATCGTATAGATGTGCAAGTGTGGTGTCGGTATTAGGTACATTGATATAGCTATTGGTATCGAACTCGATGTAGTGTGGTAGTCCTCTGGTATGTCTAAACTTGATTCATAATTGTGTTCATATTGTGCAAGGTCTTCTTGGAGCCTTTGAGCCTCGTAATACGCATCCTAAAATTCCTCAGTTGCTTCTTAGATACGTTGTGTTGATGCGAAAATGGCTTCTAGACAATCAAAAGGTACAACTTGAATTACACAAAGCTCTAGGTCATGAAGTAGCTCATACTACTCCTAGTACAAAGGATGATAGATAATAGGAAAAGGTAATTATTACCACCTAAGGCCATCTGAAATCACCATGTTGGGAAACATGTTAGAAAATGATAGAAACCCAATAAGAAAGGTTAGGCAAGTTATAAGAAATAGGAAATAAAACAAATATTGAACAGGAATCACCGACGATCAGGAAAATCATTGGTGATTGCTGTTAATTTTAATAGCCTACAAAAACAGAGACAAAAGTTAAATTAAGCTATGATTTAAAGCAATTATCAGAACACATATGATATGATAATTATAATACAAACAAAATTACTTGCAATTAGTTGTTAGGTTAAGGAGCTAAATAGCTTCACTAGAGCATACATTACAAAGTGACTGGGTGACACAGTGACCGGTATCAGTCAGGAAGTGATCAACATCGGTCAGGTAGTGACCGGCATTAGTCATACAAGAACTAAAGATCGATTACCTATGTGGGAGTGTTTTATTTATAAGTCACAAGATTTAATATAGATTTTATTTTAAAGCAAATCTAAAGGATGTAATTGTATGGCTATTGTGCCCTAAGTTTTTCTAGGCTTATATAATCTAGAAAACTAGGGTTAGAACATTACAAATGAGAAAATAGAAGAATTGAGATATCCTTGGTTGAAAGGATGAAGAAGAAGAAGAATAAAAGTAGATTGCATGAAGATAGGATCTTTCATAGAGAGAAGCTAAACAGAAGGAAAGTGCATGTACACTATTGGTGAGAAGATGGTATTATCTTCTATTGTATTTCCTTTGTATTATTTAGTCTCATGTAATGGCTTACATAGTATGCAAAGCACTTAGTATTTCTTATTATTAGATTCACTGGTTGTAAGATCTTGTTATTGTTCATTCTTATAGATCCACATGTTGTGAGATCTTGTACTACATATCCATGAGATCATGATGTATTGTTGATCCATAGGAATATAGTATTGTAGAGGAAGTTGTCTCCATGTTTGCACAGGTTGATGCAATGATGGAGGAGAGACTTACTTCTTGGTGCATGGATACGGTTGCACATTGGTAGAAATTTCTAGAGGTCTTGTTTGCATATTCACAAAGACAAACGTTGAGAGCTTGGTTGCACGGTGCTGCGGCATGATACGAGGGTATCTTTAGGTATGTGAGATATGGTGGTGTTTTAGAGGCATGGTTTACCTACACTTAGGTAGATCCGGTTAGAGATTTGGAGGAGACACAGTGGTGGTGGTATGAAGGCACAGTTTAGTGTCCTCGTGTATATCCATTAGAAATTTGGGAGGAAGAGATACTCTTGTAGAGATACATGTACTCTTGTGTAAAAGAGTTGATTTATAATCTCTTATTATATTTTATATATGAGATCTATATATTTGGTGGCATAGCTCACATTGGGTGAACCACGGTACATGTTATGTTATGTGTGTGTACTTTTGTGTGATTTGTATTATTCTTTTTTATACTTCCACTGATGTAGATTTTTGGGGATTGTTAGATCCGTATTTGCATGTTTTGGATTTGATATTCTATAGTTGCAAATGTTTCTGCATAGACCCATCCCCAACAATAGTGACCAAAAACAAACAAAAATGAAATGATTACCTTACATCAGTGATCAAATGGATAGAAGATGAATAAAGCTGATTGGACAATGAGAGTGGATGATATGACGATCAAATTGATGATTTTGGAGCAGCGTAACGATGATGGAGCTTGATTGAAGATGATTGGACTCTGAAATGCCTAAGAAATAAAAAATTTTACCTATAACACATGAAAATCCTCCCCAAAAGAGGTCTAGAAACAAGTTTATATAGATCGCCGGCAATTAGGAAAATCATCGGCGATTTCAAAAATCTTAGTTAGGTGTCCAAAAGGAGTGATTTTACTTCTATTTCCAACTCGATTTTGGAGGATTTCAAAGTGGTTAAGATAAGAGATGGGAGAGACTCGAACTTGGGCCAAGTTAGCTAGGATGAGGATGTGAGTGATTTTAGAAGGTTTTTATTTTTAAGTTAGTCCTAACTAGTTAAGTGTGGAGAGGTGGTTAGGGATAAGTTAGGGGTGGTCTAGTGATATTTTTAGAAGGTTTAGTAAATAAGTTAATTATTTATAACTAGTGAAGGTGTTCGAGTTAGCATGGTGAAGTGTGAGGGTGAGATGTGAGGTTACTTATCTATTTTAATTTAGATTAATTAATTAATTAGACTTAGGGTGTGGTGATACATATTAAATTAATCTAATTAAAAGGGACCAATGGGTGTTTTAACATTATGGAGTGTCGTAAACGGGTCATTTTTGGTCGTAAATGAGCTTGAGATAGGGAGTGTAGAATTTTGGTGTCTACATTTTCCATTTTTTTTCGGTGATTTTAGGCAAATCATTAGACAAAAACTACAAGAAATGTTGTGTTGTCATGGGTGATTCTACTCTAGTGCAATATAGTGAACACCAATGTGTTTTGTTTCAAAAGGATGCCCCAATCAAAAGGGGGTACAACATTAGGTACTTGGAGAATCAATTGACAGAGTGGCCAAAGGGCTCAATGCATGTGGATGTATGACTCTTACCAGGTAAAATTTTTGAATGGGAAAACCAAGTGATGGGGGCCAAAGGGCTTGTCTCCCATAGACGAATGGTAAATCCCGATGTTTGATTATGTTGGTTTGGTCAAAGGTTTTGAAGGCTAAGAACATTTTGAAAACATGGAACACTTGGTGCAAAAGGGTGAAAAAGTGATATGGTTTTAGGTAATGTAGACAAAAAGGCCCAAAACAAGTAAATCATCGATGATTAGGTCAATCGTCATCGATTAATGCAATTGTTGGTGATTACATCACGTGAAAAAGGGGTTTAAATAACCCAAATTCATTTTGTTTTTACCACATTTCAATTCAATTGTATCCTTACAATGACTTGTTAGAGTGTGATAAAACATGTTTTTGAGGCAAAAGGAGTGTGGAAATGGCATCATCGAGTCGGAAGCGGAAGCCCGTATTGGCTAAGGTGAGTTTTTAATCCTTTTTGTTTTCATTTTTTGAATTTTTTTGTGATTTTGGTGGCCTGATGCCATATTAGGCACGTTTAATCCCTAAGTTTGTTTTATTATGGGTTTCTAGTGATTCATCCAATCGCTAGCGATTGAGGTGAATTTTTGATTCACCTGTTATAAAAATAGTATGTATTTTGAAGGGAAGAGTTAAAATTTTGGTGAAATTTTTTTATTCAAGATTTGTTTTTATGCATGATGTATGTTAGTATTGATGTTTGTAAGATGATTTTGTTATTTTGACCTCTTATTTTTCAACTTTATTGTGAAGGTTTTGACGTTTGTTTTGTGTGTTTGTATTTTGCAGGTGGATGTGAAGTTGACCATCTAAGATCGTATTCCTCTAATGTTAGACGAGTTCTAGGAGGATCTATCTAATGATGACTGGGAGCACTTGGAGGCAGTGGGGTTTGGTGGCATGAGGTTTTATAGGTAGATCCATAGATGTCACAGTTTGATACTAGCGTTGTTAGAGAGGTGGAACCCTTCCACTAATACTTTTTGGCTTCCTATAGGGGAGATCACTATTACCCTGGAGGATGTTCATCGAATTATGAGATTGTCAGTTAGAGGGTAGGCTATCTATTATATCGCAGAGGAGGGGAGGGTAGATACAATATAGAGATTGTATGGAGGGGATGCCCAGGATATTAGATACTCATCAAGATATTTTGATTACCAAGAACTATATGATGTTGGGAGAGATGGTTTTCCATGGATGACCATGATGATTTTCGATATTTCATGTTTTGTATTTCTAGATTCAGGAGGTGGTAGGTTCCCTTGGATGATGACAGGGTGTAGTTACGGAGATGATGGAGCATTATACATTTTTGAGTGGGCTCTTACCTTACTGGCTTAAAATTTCAGAGAGTTATGGGCTTGGACTGCCCACAAGCATTATGGGATTGATGTTGGGTTTTTTCTATAGTGTTGGGCACATGAGCACATTGTTATTACTCATCCATTGGGGTTGCCTAGTGTTATTGATGTGAGGCACCCGGGTTTCATGAGGTGGAGTCAGATTCTTATTTAGGCCAGGAAGGAAAAGGGGCATACTTATTATAGGGACTTGATATCAGGACTTTAGGTGGGTGATGTGATCTGGAGGCCATATGTGGATTTTCATGATTGGCCTAAGTTCCCTAGTATTTATTATGTTTATAGCGGGATATTTGGATTCGTGGTCGCAAGACTGGGGAGGATGATTTGTTACATTTTAGTCGGGTTAGGAGACAGTTTGGTCTTGTTCGAGTATACCCCAGATCCAGTTTTTTGTACATATGAGAGGATGGGGACACCAAGACCCCACAAGTTGTTGTAGTGAGGCCTATAGTCATTGATGAGTAGTCTGGGTGCCATGGGTTTGGATGAGGATGGATAGATGGTTCCAATCAATGATACGAGGATGAATCCCTATTTTTCTACATGGTGGGCTCGATCATTGAGGATTTTTGAGAGGATGAGGGCAGTAGAGAGGGCTACATAGGAAGTCGTGGTGAGTGCATGCTTGGGGGACAGGAGAGGAGCACAAGAGGTAGAGGAGGAGAGAGGTGAGGGTGATGATATTGTTGCTACAACTATTGTTGATAGTGACGGCCGAGAAGGCCGTGTAATGGAGACGAGGGATACCACTCAAAGGGAGTGAGATGATCTAGCAAGAGTTTGGGATAGCCTTATTACAGAGTGGGATGGTCTGATAGTTGAGCATGATGGCTTACAGTGCAGCTTGTACAAGTGTCTTTTGATAGAGACAAGTACAAGGGATAAAGGGATACATTGAGGAAGGCCTTGGGGATCACGGGACCTTCTATTTCTAGTGTGGAGGTCTCAGTGATGGCTTGACAAGGTAGATGAGGAGAGCATCCATAGCACCTCCTCCTGGCATGGTTTCAACAACGCATTATGATATTGTGTGGGAGGAGATAGACTATTACGTTGAGATGGTCATCAAGAACTACCTTGATGTAGTTTTGTATGTAGACTACTTGGTTGAGAAAGGGCCAAATCTAGTAGGGTTGAGACCTAGTGTGAGTGCAAAGTGAGCATGGGGAAGCCACCTTGGAGGCTGGAGGGTGGTGATGGAGGAGCTAGAGGCACACCTACTCCTAGAGGAGAGGGTGGTGGTAGTACGATACTAGGAGGTGTTGATTTTACTACATGATTGTATATGATGTCATAGGCTCATAGAAGCATTTTCTTTATATGATGTGATTATTATGAGACTTTGATATATATGATGATGATGGTTTTTAGGCTTATATTGGTGTTTGTAGGCTCATAGAATCCCATGATGTTATTTTGATTATGCAGAAATTTGTATACATGACTTTTTATATGATGATGATGATATTGCTTATGGTATTGTATTGTTTTATCGTGCATTTATGGATTATAATGTTTTGATTAAATGTGTTTTGAAAATGTGACAAGTTTAAATCAAGGAATATAATTAAATGAAGTAAAAGTGGAAAGAATGCCCCACTATAAATCTGATATGCATACATAATGGGTTTAAGATAATACTTTGCACTAGTAGCCTTTCAAGATGTTAAATAAGACCATCAATGGATAGTTCATGCAAATCACAATGGATTTGGGTGAAAGGTATTTTTTCTATGATAATGGATGAAGGAGGCCTTGCAGGTGTATATCATTATGGGGGAAAAAATTCTCCTCTTTAATGGGTTTATAGAGAATTGATGCCCCAAATTTTGTAATTTTTGAAGCAAACTGATCAATGCGGGAAGTTTGCTTATGATGGGAAAGTTGATCGATGTGGGAAGATTTCCTGGATGCTCTTGATTTTGTTGCATTTTTTAAGGCTGATCAAAGCAAGAAGCCTTATATATGAGTAGCCATCCTTCAAGGGTATGGTCTACGTTTTTCTTAATTTTTTGCCTTTTTGCTTTGAATGGTCATCCTTTGTGGGATCGGTCCATGATTTTGATAGGTAGTTGTCTTTTAAGAGAGCAGTTTACTTTTTTGATAATTTATATTTTATAAATAGTTGTCCTTGAAGGATCAATCTATTTAAGCATCTAATGAGTTTATTTGATTTTTTTAATTTGAGGACAAAAACTTTGATAAACCATTTTTTGAGGAGGGGATAGATGTATATCTGACCTACACCCACATGCCCTAGGTTATAATACTGATAAATAGGTGTAGTGATTTTGAGGAATTTATGCAAAGGAAGTTGTTATTTAATGATAGAAGGATAGGATTTGATTAAAATTGGTGTCATGATGATCAATCATTTAGCAGTAGAAAGGCTGCAAGTGCAAAGCATTTAAGGGTTCCACCTTAGGTTCCCCATCAAGAGAAGTGAGATGATATTCCCTAACCCATACTTGTGTGTGATAACATAGGGACCAATCCAATTGGGGGAAAACTTCCCATGTTTACTTCTGCTCTAATGTAGTAACATTTTGATTTTCTTTAAGTACAAGATCACCAATTTTAAAATCATGCTCTTTGACATGCTTATTATATGCTTTGCTAATACGTTGTTGATAAACTTGATGATGTTCAAGGGCTGCTATATGTTTCTCATCTAACAATTCTAGTTGTGCTAAGCGATCTTGGCAATATTCATCATCTGGGATAAAATCTTTGAGAGATATGCAAAGTGATGGAATTTGGATTTCAAGAGGCACAATGGCTTCAGAGCCATAGAAAAGTGAGTAGGGTGTAGCACCCATAGGTGTGTGGATGCTTGTTCAATAATCCTAGAGATAAAATAGGATCTAGAGATGTCAGTTCCTACCGCATCGTCTACTATTTTCATGAGAATTTTGTTAAGTGTTTTGTTAGAGGCCTGTTAGTGCAAATCTACAGCACCCCCTAAATGACCTTCAGATCTACAGTCCATAATTGGGTCATTTAGTTTGATTGCACAACATTGAGTTTTCTCCAAGGTGTGGGACCTTACAAGGTGAGAAAACTCTCCAGAGAAAGTTGGTTCTTACCCCTCTGTTTAGGTGTATGCATGAATTTGCAGAGGTTCAATGCTAAATCCTACTCTAAATTCCGAGGAGAAAGAGTTGAAGATGCAAAAAGGGGAAACAAAACTAAGCTAAAATGGTGATACACCAAAGGAGTGATGAAATTTTGTCTTGCAAGTAAACATAGATCATAAGAGTGTCACACAGAATATGCACAGATTGCCAAGATATAATGAAGGGTCATAAGACAATAATAACACATGAAAGGATTGAAAAAATCATTCACAAAGCATGCATTATCATTTCTAGTTTTTAATACGATGCATTACAATGGAAAGGAGGCAAAAATATGTGTTGCATGGCTGTTGTAGACACCAAATTTGGGTCTTACGACACCCCGTACCCGTATCTCGTCCCGCAACTTAACCCTACCTCACCACCTAAACCTTACACACTTAATTATTTATTAATTACCTTATAATTAATAAATCCACATCTCCAACCCTGCCACCTCACCTCGCCACCTCACTATGACCTAGCCCTAACCCTAAACTAACCTAATTAAGACCTATGACTTGGTCCAGACCCACACCCATGACTCATCACCCCTCACCCGCATCAAAATGAGCCTAATAATGACTTGACCAAGCCCACCACTAACCCCTGGGAGAAAAGGAGGGAAAGTTGGCTATTTTTAGTAAAAATAGCCAACTTTGACTTGACCGACACTCGGTCCCTACTCGACCGCCATCGGTTATGCAACCGCCATCGGTTCCCTATAAATGACCTACCCCAACCAAAATGTAAGGATCGGAATTCATTTGTGAAAAAGAGACAAGTGAGAGAGAGAGAGAGGAGGTTGTAGGGAAGAGCATTGAGTTCAAGACTGTAACTGATCAATGAGATCATTATCACACTCGTCCAAGCATTGGGAGAGTCGGAGGATAGCTTTATCACTCACTTTCGATTGCGAGATCACCCCACACCGGGCTTGGCTTTCGTCACCACATTCCTCGGACCGTATCCTCATCATAAAGTAGTAAGTGGTATCTTTATGCTCCTAAACTCCACTTTGTGAACTTTTGATTCATAGTAATTATAAGCTCACCCTAGATCTAATACCCGGCAAAGATCCCCGCACCTAGCCTTCATTCATCCATCCCTATATTGCCTAGAAGATAGCTTTCTCACTCTCTCGAGTCTTCTCCATTGCCTTACTAATCCCCCAACCCTCTACCAACCTTAAAAACCCGTAACCACCCTACAATCAACCTTTACCTAGAAGCCTTTTAATCATCGCCCCTACCGATATCGGTTATCCTCTACCAAGAGTAGTGGTGATATAACCGTGTTCGGTTATCAAGTGACCTGCACGGCCACCGTGACTTATACCAAAACCAACCTTTCACCTATTTATCTCCTAACAACCACAGATCCATCCTGGTCTATCCCTGTAAGTTGATCTAAACGTATCAATAACTAGTGACCAAATAAACGAGAATGACGTTTTATGATTGGTAGTTTAGTCTCTATTGCTTTTAGTAACAAGGTACCTAAATCATGATTTCACAATAGCTTATTTATTACCATTCACAATAATTTATATTAAAAGGGAACTCACCACCTTCGAAAGGAAGTTTAGTATTTCTTGGGCCCAAGGCAGTTCCACACTTGTTGTCTAACTAAAATCTAGTGGTCTTGCATTCTTATTTTCAGTAGTCCTTCCTGCAGGAAAAAGGAGTTCTTCACAATCAATCTGATCTCTCTACTGCACGCACACACCTTCCCAACACTCAACAGGTATTCCTCCTAGCCCTAACCCTTATCTCTGTTTCTCAATAGAATGAAAAGATAGAAGTAACTCTATTCTGGAATGAAATTCATGTGAAACATTTTGGCATGATTTTAGGTGGGACCCTATTCGGGTTTCTTTCTTTCTTGCTTGTTTTCATATAGGAGCACTCTTGTTGTTTATTTCTTCTAAATATTCACAAAATATTTTGTCATTTTGGTAAAAGAACTTGTCTTTCTTTCGCATCTTGGCATTAGTGAAAGTCATCTTCTTGATCTCTTCTCTTTCTTTGCTTCATCGAATATCATTTTCAATTTGGGTTTAAAAACGTTCATCACATTCTTGCTTGTTGTTTTTAATTCTAGTGAACGTAGATTAAGTAACAGGTCATACACATGGGGGTGATATCCACGGTATTGACAAGAAATTAATCTTACTCTCACTACACAACACATACCAAATCACATCATAATCTACACAACATCTCAAACATCCCCCCTTTCCACGGTATTCCTCCGCCCGATTGAGGTAGCTTTACAAGACAAAACAAACTTGACATCTCCCTTAGGTCTTTTGTTTAGGATTGACATCATCTTACGTCTAAGGCATAAGCCCAAAAGTGATTAAAACTAATCCTAGGGTTAGTCTCTTGATTTCTTGTGCATCTTGCTTGTTTTCTATTTTCTTTTAGTTATGTTTCTTTGTTATACCATGTCTCATTATCACTTCGAGACATTTTGGTGGGTATACTAAGCCTCGTTATCCCCATACCAAGACCTCTTACATTCTCTCTTTGCCTTCACAAAGTGACCGCCATCGGTCCTATTCTACCGCCATCGCTACTCGACCGACACGGTTCCCATCTGGCCGACATTGGTTACGGACCAATATCGCCATCGTGTTTTACTGAGCTTCGACAAACCAACAACCTACCAATTCCAACATTTTGTTGCGTTTTCTGTTCCTGATTGACTAATTCTCTGTTGTATCCTCTTGTCCATGGTTGTTATCACCTGGCAACAAGCCGCAGCCATGGTTTCCCATGCTTGTTCCATGTCTTTGCCTGAGTCACCCCCTTCGCATCCTATGGGGATCCTACGGACACCAGTGCTTTTCCCAAGATCCCTGTAGGAGATAAGGACTTTGCCAAATTTTTGGATGCTAATCCTAGCATTGTACAGTATTATTTGTCTCATACCCCTGACCGTACACCCGACGGTCAGCTCCTCTTTGGTATGCCTATTAGTATAGCCGCTCACTTAGCCCCTTCTCCACCTAATAACTCCGCCTCACCATCTTCATCCTTAGCCCCGTCTCCCACTCGGTTGGCTTTGGTGGTTCATACCGCACCAATTGGCTTTCCTCCGGTTAACTGGGCCCCACATATCACTACCGTCCACCGACCCTACCTCATCTCCCTCACAGTCAGTTGCCTCCTTCATAACTTGTTCTCTACCACCTATTCACACGAGCTTTCCCTCTCAGCTCCGCCCACCTTTTCATTTCCGCAACCTCATCCGGTGGCCTCAACATCTTATATAGGACATCCTTATTCGGTCGCCCCAACACATTCATCATCGATACCTTATCAACATTTAACCCCACCATTGTCTAGTAGTGGCTCTTGGCCCAATCCTCCTCCATTTATGATGACAGCACCATCATCTAACCCAACCAATGATTTAATTAAACAAATGATGGACAAGATGCAAAATCTTGAGGCTTCTGTTTCAGGAAACCGTAACACCCTGACATACGAGAAAGTTTGTCGGGAGCCTATTCACCCTTTTGTCCCCCTTCATACATATCCTCCTCAATGGGAATTACCGAAATTTACTTGCTTTAATAGTAAGGAGGACCCTCAACAACACTTGTGATCATTTAGACATGCCTGCTATCTGATTGCTCATGACGATGCCTTACTACTCCGTACCTTCCCATGTCCTTATCAGGACCTGCCTTGGAGTGGTATAGTGCTTTAGCCCAGCACTCAATCTTCTCCTTTAACTAGTTAGCCCAATCTTTCTTGGATCACTTCTCCATCAATATTTCCAAGAAAGTATCCGCACGACCTCTATGCCATCCGACAATTTGAAGATAAGTCTATCGCAGATTTCATCGACGATGGCGGGGCCTCATCAACAACTTACTTATGCCTTACCTCAGC
The DNA here is from genome assembly GCA_018340775.1 of Taxus wallichiana var. yunnanensis. NCBI lineage: Eukaryota > Viridiplantae > Streptophyta > Pinopsida > Cupressales > Taxaceae > Taxus > Taxus wallichiana. The sequence continues at coordinate 645,854,459 of CM031234.1, read as the reverse complement.
CGAGCTCATCAAAATATTTACACGGGCCTCGTGCTAAACACATTTCTCCCACCCTCCAAATCCAAACTTTTCGCACCTTTGATGAGGCCTTTACTATGGCTTAGAAATAGAGATTCGAGCCTTAGAGGAGGAGAAATTGAAGTTGCGTAACAAAAACTCAAATTTATGAACCCAAGACTCCACCCACAAACCCAACACCACCAACTCTCACGCATCGCCACTTCAAAATCAAAAGGAATCTGTACACGTGGTGACAATCAAATCTCAAGCACTATCTTATACCCACCAAAATCCACCTATAAGTATAAAGCCGAGCCCATCAAATACACTCCCTTGGGAGAAACTTATGATGTGATCTTGGACAAATTGCTTAAAGCTGGAGCTATCACCTTGCCTCCTGTTAAACCTCACTCCATGTTTGATTCCACCCATACTATACCCTCTTGGTATAAATAAAATGACTTCTGTAACTTCCATCGCGTGAAGGGACACAGCCATGAAAATTGCAAGATGTTGAAAAACATAGTGAAGGAAATGGTTGATGTAGGGGATATAACCCTCGATAATCCTAATGCCCCTGCTAATCGAAATTTACAAATCTTCAACAAACCATTTCCAAACCATTCATCTCATAGTAACACAAACCAAGAAACCTTAGCCGAGGAGAAAAGTGTGCATGAGATCCATGCGGTTTTCAACTCCCAACCAAGGGCTTCTATCGAAGAAATTTTGAATCGAGCCTCTACACTTACACAGGAGTCCTCACCTACTTCTCCTTCATCAGAACAAAAGGACAGCCCCACCATTCCTTTACCCATAAAGGAATCAACCGCCCAGAGTTCTCTTCTCACAAAAGAGCCTTCTTACACCACATCCCTGCAAGACTGTGAGTGGATGTTATCCAACTTATCTATTTCCCAAACATCTCCTTCCACCACTCTTGCTACAAAAGAAGAAGGATCATCACTTTTTCTGTCATCCTTAGAGGAGAAACCCTTCGAACCTACTTCACCAAACTCCTTAACCAAGACAGATCCTTTAGAACATGCCCTCCTCCCTATCAGTTCTTCATCGCCTAAATATTTCCAACGACTGGTTGACCTCTTAACACCCATTGATACAGCGCCTCATTCACCCCCTGTATCATACCCACAGTGGACCGGAATCACAACCCACTTCTCTTCCATACCAAAATTCTCGTCCACACATGAAGATTGTCATCCCCCAGAAGATAGATGACTCTTATAGGAACGTTTGAGTACACCATGCTCTACTCAAATACAGATGACTAATCCTGACACCTCTACCATATACCCGAAGTTTTTACAAAAGCTCAAAATTCCTATGTTCTCACCTTCACCCCCTCATCTCCACCAAATGCCTCATCAACCTCTATCAACCTAACCAAACCTTCCCCTATGCTTGGGACTTTACCGATACCCAGCCTGACGCACCCACCTAAATGGTTAGACTTATCCAAAAATAAAGCCATCAATCCACCTAAGAGACAGACCCAATCTCCTCGAGTCCAATCTATGCCTCTTCCACAACTAAAACCCTCATCCCCGATCACACCAGTACAGCAGGTATGGCTTCAACCCTCACCGTCACACCTACCTTCTATATTGGCGCCTCACCCCTCCACCTTGCCTCAATACACCATGCCTCCCACGTCCTCTTTAACACGACCAGCACCTTCTGCACCCATACAGAAATCTGCAGGCATCTCAACACCATCGCCTCAAGTATCCTACCTACCTACCAACCCTAAGCAAACTCGATCATCGAAGGACTTGTTTACCGCCACTCCTCTTTCCCCGTGGTTGTTTCCTCGCCACCACGTCATCTCGTGGCCTCATCATCTAACCAAATAAAACATGACTTCTACGTAAGAATCCATGCCTAGTTCAACCCAATCATCAAAATTCTTTGCCTAAACCACCAACCACACGAACCACTCGTGCCCAACCATTACCAAAACAATCAATTATTTCACCAATAGCCTCATCTTCATCTGAATTTGACACCCTCAAAGGATCTTACGCCAAGATTCTGGATATGTTGGTAGGGGATGCGACCATTTCTTTACCCCCACTTAGACCCTATGATCCATCTAAACCTCGACCTATAGGTTATGATGAATCTAAAATCTGTGCTTACCACCGCACACCAGGGCACAATGTAGAAGGATGCAAAGCTTTGAAAGCCATCCTTCGCCAGTCACCTATCTCAGATAGAAAGTCTAAGAAAGATAACTTACGGAGAGAGAAGCCCTTAGCTTCGATCCCTTCTCCTATACCACCTATCCCCACCTCGCCAAAATCTATCATCATTGCAACCTCACCTCTCGAGAACAATGACTTATCCCTGCCATCTTCCTCCTCTCATATTCATGAGATCAACATGATTAGCATTGCTACTCGAGGTCAGAAAAACAATGGAAAAGCTAAAGAGAGCACACCGTGGCCTCTCTTTCTCCTTTCGCCATCCCGATCACACCACCACCTAAAGTGGTTATTCGTGGACCTACCTATCCAGTCTCTAATGGATTTGCCCATCGTACCATGATCAAACAACTTCACCAATCTCCTGTAAAAATGACACTCTATGATCTCATTCAAACATCTAAATCGCATCGACAAGCTCTAATTAAGATCCTTCAAGGGATAGAGGTCCTACCTAATGAAACATTTCCCGTCACCTCCATCTTCACACCCAACCATTTTGCTTCTCTCACCAAACAACCTACCTCCATAACCACCTCTATCCCTATACAAGAAACCGCCTCATTGTCAGCTTTTTCTGAAGAAGAAATTGTCATCTTTGGTGCAGAAGATCCTGACCCCACTCTTTTCATCTCAGCTTACGTCTGGGACATCCGGGTACATCATGTTATGATCAATGGGGGCGCTAGCCTAAACATCGTCTCTTCCAAATCCTTCCAATAGATGAATATCCCTCCTAGTTGCATGTGTGCCAACCCCACCATGTTACATTCATTTAATGATGTTATTACTTCTACCCTAAGCACCATGATCCTTAACATCTGTGTAGGGCAACTTACCTTACCCGAACTCTTCTATGTCCTTGAGGGAGAATTCCAATACAACATGTTGTTAGGCCGCCCTTGGATCCGGGCTATGGGATGCGTTCCCTCCACCTTACATAGATGCATAAAATTTGAGTTTGAGGGGAAGTCATACACCGTCACATCTGACGCTTCCCCCTTCAAAACCTGTAATATGTTATACTACCCTAATGATGTGCTTGTACCAGTCAAGACACCCATTGATCCAACCCAACCATCTACTTCAACCACGCCTCAACAATCCTCCTTAGCCACACCCACACCTTCGACCAATGAAACCACCGATGCAAATACTTCTTCCTTGTCTCATGGACAACATCCCAACCTCGGATCCCTTGGTAGGTGTTTTGCAATTCCTTACGCTAGGGGAGTATCACCTATACAACGTTAGCACCTTTCATACCCCAAAAGAGTATGGACAATTACACAGCGCATCCTACCTACAATCTGTCGTGGTGGGGGAGGTAATCCCCTATGGACCACCTAATTGCCGCACCAACCTAATGTATGGGGTGTCGACGCATCCTCTGTCACCCCGAACCCCCTGGTGTGGTTCCCTTCAATCAGATTTTCAATATCTAACCAACCGTTGTTTCGCCCTCACCTTCCGATGCGCTCTGTGCTTGGAAAGGTTTTGGTTTTGATCTTTATGAGCAAGGATGACATACGATTATTCCCATGACTACACGCAAAACACAAAGATCGTAGTGGTCTTAGGTTTTCGAACCACTTACACTAAAGAAACCTCATGTCAATTGTATCTAGGAAGATGACACAGTCACCCATTCCGAACAATCATCGCCCATTTTACCATCTTCACCTACTGAGTCGATAGACCCATAATCTATCCCTCCTAACTTTTTTTTCATGAATGTTATCTTCCTAGGCCCTCTCCTTATCAACGTGATGGTGAGGACCCATCTTCTCTTCCCCTTTACATCCGGACATGATCGAAGAAGACCGCCTTGATTAATGTTGTGGAGTGCCAGATGATGACTCCATCCTCACCTACCAAAAGTGCGGATGACTCTTATATTCAACGTGCCTTACCATCTAAAACCCAAACCATGTTGAATGAGTCGACTATAGAAATCAACATCCACACAGAGGACGATCCTCACATTGTAAAGATCAGACAATCTCTCGACGCATCAGAACAAGCCGCCTTCACTACCTTTCTCCGTGCCCGCAATCAAGCTTTCGCTTGGTCCTACGCCAACATGCCAGAATCGATCTTGACATCACTATCCATAAAATCACTGAAACCGGACTCTAAACTAGTTAAATAGAAGTGAGAAAAATACATCCCCGCATTGCCCTCTTAGTTAAAGAAGAGATTCAACGACTCCTTTTCTGTTTCTTTCATCTTACCTATTGACTATCCGCAATAGATTTCTAATGTAGTACTTGTCACTAAAGTAATGGGGGACTTCAGATATGTACTGATTTCAGGATCTTAACCTCTCGCTTGCCCAAAGGACGACTTCCCCTTACCTAGCATTAATCAACTTTTTGATCTCACCGCGGCCATGAGATGCTTTCGCTCATGGATGGTTTCTCGGATATAATCAAATTTTAGTAGCCTCACTGATCAACATAACACCACCTTCATTACCCCCTGGGCACCTTTCGCTATCATGCCATGCCATTTGGCCTTAAGAATGCCTGGTGTGACTATCATTAGGCTATGACTTACATTTTTCATGACATTATGCACACTATCCTCGAGGATTATGTCGATGATCTTCTTGGAAAATCCAAACATCGCAGTGAACATCTCGATGTTTTAACCATTATTTTCGATCACCTGTTACAATACTGTGTTCGTCTTCAACCAAAGAAATGTGTCTTTGGCATCCTTTCAGGAAAATCCTTGGCTTTATCATCTCTTTGCGTGGCATTGAGGTCAACCCCGCTAAAGTCAAAGCTATTTTAGAAATGCCCCACCCACTAACCTAAAACAATTGCGTAGTTTACAGGGAAAACTCCAATCTATCCGTCATTTCATCTCACAACTCTTAGATCGATGTCAACCTTTCCATCATCTCCTTAAAAATGACATTGTCTTTCAATGGAGCGAGGAGTGCCACCAAGCCTTTGAGGCTCTTAAAACTTATCTCTTGCAGCCACCCGTGCTTATCCCACCTCAGGACAATCACCCTTTCTACCTTTACCTTTCTGCCACCGACCATGCTATAGGAGCCATGCTCGCACATCGTGACTCCAAGCATCGAGAACAAGCAGTTTATTACATAAGCTGTACTCTTGTGGATTACGAAACTAGGTATACACATGTCGAAAAGTTGTGCCTAGCCCTATCATTCGTGGCCACCAAACTCGACATTACCTCCTGAATCACAAAACTTTTGTCATCACCAACGCTGACCCCATACATTATATGTACGCCAAACCTCATCTAAACCAATGCATCGCCCGATGGCTTATGCTCCTCACCGACCTCGACCTTGAGTTCGTACACCGTAAATCGGCCAAAGGGAAAACTATCATAGACCAACTCGCTGAAGCCCCTTTACCCGGGAACAATTTACCAATTTTACTTTCCCTAATGAACTCATCGTAACTCTTTCGCTCAATGATGTGTCTTATCTGATGACTCTCTTCTTCGATGCATCTAAATGCCAACGTGGCAGAGGGGTGGGTGTTATTCTCATTCCTCTTGAAGGTTAACCTATGCCTCTTTGTTTAGGCTTGATTTCCCTACACTAACAATACAAATGGAATATGAGGCCCTTGTTTTGGGTCTCCACGTTGCTACACTTAGGTGTGAAGTCTGTTAACATTTTTGGTGATTCTCAATTGGTATTAAATCAAGTTACTAACATCTACAAATTTAAAAATGAGGAACTTCAAAAGTACAAATGTTATGTAGATTCACTTTTGACCTTATTTACCCATTATTCTATCCAAACCGCTCCACGCTCAACTAATAAATTTGTGGATACTATGGCTTGCTTGGCCTAGCAAATTCCCACCTCACCAACCCGACTCGACATATTTGTTTTGGTCCAACAACTCTTTACCCCATCTTACTTAGTCCCGGATGTTTGTATGGTAAATAATGTATCTGTTGATTCACATGATACCTGGTATCACCAATTTCACGCCTACCTTATAACCTCTGTTCTCCCACCTAACCTTACTAGTAATGGCAAACGTGCTTTTCTTAAAATTGTTTCTCATTATGTCATCATGGGGGGACTCCTCTATAAATGTGGCTTCGATGGTATCCTCCTTCGCTGTCTAACCGGCGCTGAAATCACCCATACTATCCAACAAGTCCATGACGGAATTTGTGGTGGGCACTTTAGTGGCTTTGCCATGGCCAAGTGAATCCTTCACCTAGGATATTATTGGCCTAATCTTAACAAAGACTCTTTTGTGAATATGTTAAGTGTTGTGTTATGTGTCAACAAAGCATGCCAACCTTCAACATACTCCTAGCCACCCGCTATAGGTCGCACGAGATTTTTGGCCTTTCTCACAATGGGGTTTGGATCTTATTGGTGAGATTCATCCGCCTTCTTCACAATGTCACCGTTGGATCATCATGGCAACCGAATATTACACTAAATGGGTGGAGGCTGTTCCACTCATTTCAACCAAAAAGGAGAAAATTGTTGAATTCATCAATCATCACATTATTTGTTGTTTCGGTGTTCCTCATCGCTTGATAACCGATAATGGCAAATCTTTCAAAAATAAGCTGTTACGAGCCCTTTGTGACAAATTTGGTATCAAACTTGGCTTCTCATCACCCTACTATCCACAAGCAAATGGACAAGCCGAATCTTCTAACAAAACCTTAGCCAAAATTCTCATGAAAGTCATTAACGATTTCGGGAAAGATTGGCATGATCACATCCCCTTTTCCCTTTGGGATAATCGTACCAGCCTTTGTACTTCCACTAATGCCACACCATTCTCTCTGGTGTATGGAACCAAGGTTGTCTTGCCTCTCGAAATACAAATCCCTTCTCTCAGAATATCTCTCCAGGATATTTTCACCAATGATGACTTCCGCCAAGATCGGTTAGCCCAATTAGAGCTTCTTGACGAGCGTCGTCTTACCGCTCTTGACCACCTTCAAATTTATCAAAAGCGCATTAAGCGTGCTTATGATAAGTGAATTCATGAGTGTACCTTTAAGATTGATGATCTTGTCCTCAAAGAGAATCAACATGTAACCAAACTAGAAAAGAGAAAACGTGGAAAATTTACTCCTAATTGGATTGGGCCTTACATTATCACTCACACTTATGGATCAGGTACTTATAGTTTAGCTTCACTTAATGGTAAACTGAGCCTAAACCCCTTAATGCCTTGCATCTCGACCATCTCTTGTTGAATTTAGTGTTACATCATTTCTTATCTACCTTGCGCTCATCCTCGAGCTCATTTACCACCTCATACACCTTTTTTAGTCGTGCATCTCAAAGTAAAATCAAACCCACATGGTTTGATCATCACATCCTCTTAAAGATGCCTTCTCCTTTTTATTCTGGTCCATGACTTACAAGTATCAAAATAACAAGTTCTCAATTATATAATTTTGGGATATTATTGAGTCAAACTTCATACAAAACTAGATGCTTCATGCCAAATGGACATCTAGGTCTCTCGCACTTTACAATAGACTCGCTCCTCGAAGGACAATGACTATGTGCAAAGCCACATCTCTCACCTGTAAATAGACTACTCCCTCAAAGGATAGCTATGTGCAAAGCCGCATCTCTGCTACTATAAGTAGACTATTCCCTTAAAGGACAGCTATACAAAGTCAAGATCTATCGAAGCTTCTCGCATCGATCGCCTTCGTGAAGACCTCAAGAAAAAAATGCATATCCCCTATAGACTTCCCGCATCGATCGTCTATATCCGTAAAAATAAAAGTAGTATTCAAAAGAACTTTTGAGTCATGGACTTGTCTATTTAGGTTTAATTATCTTTCGCCGAATAATACTTATAACAAGTTCTTTGGGCCCCAACTATACCATCCACCTCACGTCACCATTCTTCAAAACAACAATACTCAAGGGACGTGACGTATATCTGATATATTGTGATTATACAACTCTTTTCACCTATCGACATCTCGCCTATGCAAGGTACATAGGGATTCAAGATCATCCTATGATAATACGTGGTTTGTTTAGCTCTTTCCAACTATGGGACACTTTTGCCTCTTTTACCTAAATCTAGGATTATGTGTTGACCTTAATTAGGACATGATTTCCTATGCTTGGGTAAGCTAACCCTCATTTCAACTATACCCACACAAACACCAACAACATTACCCTACCAACATCACATTTTTACCAACCAACAAATTGCCTAACCACAACCAAATTGCATGAATTCACTTCTCCCTGGTCCTAAGGGAGAACTACATCGGTCTGAGGCCCCTCCTTGCTTTGTGTAATGGGCTATGTAGGCAGCACTTAGGAGACATGGGGTCTCCAAGGTTAGCTCAACCATCCCCTACCATCACCTATCATGTGTTGTATTTTACTCAAAACATATAAATCTTTTCGCATATTTATATTGATAACACTCACCTTTGTCCTTTTTCAATCCAAACATTCAAAACACAAACATTCCGATTATTATCATAAACTCAAATCAACATACATATTTTATTTAGATGTTAAATAAATACATCTTCTCTATCATCAACGCGCAGTCGGCATCCTTATTTATTCTTCTACCCCTATGCAAATTCACTTAGGGCACTGCGCCTCATCTTGAACTAGGTAATGATGGTGATCGCCGGCGCCACTCACCCGGCCTCTCTATCCTCAAAGGTGCCTCTACTATTGGTTCCTCCCACCGATCTTCCAATTTCTCCTGTAACATATGAATACGCCCTCTCACGTGGAGGACTCTTGCCTCTAGTCTCTCCACTCAAGACCGCAAAGCCTCTAATAATCATGTGGTCTCGTTCACCCGTGTTTGCACTGGTGAACTAAACCCGAGAGTGGTCCCTCTCCACGGTAATCACAGATATGTCGGGATTATCATCCCTCTCATGTGTACTTCACAGCTCTGCTGCCCACCATAATCTATAAGACTCTGTCACTCCTGCATCCATTACCCTACGATCGGGCTGTCTCTTCTAGTCCTTCTGGAAGTGTCGACGTGGAGGTGAGAATGGTGCCTCGGAATCGATCCTCATGTATGGTCTATGAGCCATGGGTATATACTTGAACAAATCCAAATTGTCACCACACGTGATCTAGAGGAATCCTCTTGTACTCACCGGCCTTGTGTCCCGCAATCCACCTCAATCGCTCTACACCCCTCAAATCCTCGGCTATGTTCGCCGTCACCATATAGTTCCCGTAAGGCCTCCAACGGATATCCGCAATCATCACCATCTCCCACATCTACCTATAATACTAGGCGTCATTTGTCACGGTCTCGGATCTCACCTCTTGCTCTATCTCGAACCCATCACCTACCCCCTACCTTTACTACATAGCCTTATTTTGAATTCATTGGCCCAACCCAAGGCCGCAACCAACCAATCGGCCTGACCCAAGGCCGCAACCACCCAATCGGCTCGACCCAAGGCCGCAACCACCTAATTGGCCTAACCTAAGGCCGCAATCAACCAATCAGCCCGATCTCATGCCACACCCAACCAATCGGCCGACCCGAAGGCCGCAACCAACTAATCGCCCGACCAAAGGCCGCAACCAATCAATCGCCCAACCCAAGGTCGCACCCAACCAATTGGGCTGACCAAGGCCAAATCAACCAATCAGCCCGACCCAAGGCCGCAACCACCCAATCGGCCCGACCTAAGGCCGCAACTAACTAATCAGCCCGACCCAAGGCCACAACCACCCGATCGGCCCAACCTAAGGCCGCAACCAACCAATCGGCTCGACCCAAGGCCGCAACCAACCAATCGGCCCGACCCAAGGCCACACCAATTAAGTACCTAGAGACCACACCCAAGAAATTACGATTTTATCCACCCATCATGTAGTTGTTTGTTCAATCAAGCTCACATGTTCGTGTTTTAGCATGACTAGGATACTTGAATTGCTCACCACCAGCCTTTGCCTAGACCAAGATCGTGATGTTTATCTCAACCAAACCAACCATTCGGGTACTGCAAACATGCCTAAACATTCTAGTACTTTACCCATTATATCCCCGGAGTTACTTCCTATGCCTTGGATACAAGGATTATATCAACCTTGTTTGGATGAACTATCGCCCTTTGCTTATGAATTGCTTGTTTGCTCTTCAAAACCTATACCTTGGTCACACTACTGCATTTCAACGTGCGTCGACTTCCTTGAACTTACCCCACCATCTTACCAAAGATCTCATCATGATTCACCCTTTATCAACCCTATCCCCGATTTCATGTCACCTCAATCGGTGATAGATTTGAGGGGGATTACCTATACCCTTAACTAGGGCAAATACTTTTATTATTGTCAATACCGCTTTACAAAACAAGCTACATGACAAAAGGGGGCAAATGTAGACACCAAATTTGGGTCTTACGACACCCTGTACCCCGTATCTCATCCCGCAACTTAACCCTACCTCACCACCTAAACCTTACACACTTAATTATTTATTAATTACCTTATAATTAATAAATCCACATCTCCAACCCTGCCACCTCACCTCACCACCTCACTATGACCTAACCCTAACCCTAAACTAACCTAATTAAGACCTATGACTTGGTCCAGACCCACACCCATGACTCATCACCCCTCACCCGCATCAAAACGAGCCTAATAATGACTTGACCAAGCCCACAAGTGACCCCTCGGGAGAAAAGGAGGGAAAGTTGGCTATTTTTAGTAAAAATAGCCAACTTTGACTTGACCGATGCCGGTCCCTACTCGACCACCGTCGGTTATGCAACCGCCATCGGTTCCCTGTAAATGACCTACCCCAACCAAAATGCAAGGATCGGAATTCATTTGCGAAAAGAGACAAGTGAGAGAGAGAGAGAGAGAGAAGGTTGCAGGAAGAGCATTGAGTTCAAGATCAGAATCGATCAATGAGATCACCACACACTGGCCCAAGCATTGGGAGATTCAAAGGATAGCTTTATCACTCACTTTCGATTATCGGATCACCCCACTTGGGCTTCAGCCTTCGTCACCACATTCCTCGACACTGTATCCTCATCATAAAGTAGTAAGTAGTATCTTGTATGCTCCTAAACTCCACTTCGTGAACTTTTGATTCATAGTAATTATAAGCTCACCCCCGGATCTAACACCCGGCAACATCCCGCACCTAGCCTTCATTCATCCATCCCTATATTGCCCAGAAGATAGCTTTCTCACTCTCGAGTCTTCTCCATTGCCTTACTAATCCCCCAAACCCTCTACCAACCTTAAAACCCCGTAACCACCCTACAATCAACCTTTACCTGAAGCCTTTTAATCACTACCCCTACCAATATGGTTATCCTCTCTGGTAGCGGCGGTGATATAACCGCTGTCGGCATTATCAAGTGACCGACATCGGTCACCGTGACTATACCAAAACCAACCTTTCACCTATTTATCTCCTAATAACCACATGAGATCCACTGGTCTATCCTCGTAACTTGATCTCGAACGTATCAATAACCAAAGTGACCAAACAAACAAAATGACATTTTATGATTGGTAGTTTAGTCTCTATTGCTTTTAGTAACAAGGTACCTAAATCGTGATTTCACAATAGCTTCTTTATTACCATTCGTAATAATTTATATTAAAAGGAACCGAACACCTTTAAAAGGAAGTTTAGTATTTCTTGGGCCCAAGGCAATTCCCACACTTATTGTCTAACTAAAATCTAGTGGTCTTGCATTCTTATTTTAGGTGGTCCTTCCTGCATAAAAAGGAGTTCTTCACAATCGGTCCGATCTCTCTACCGTACGCGCACACCTTCCCAACACTCAACAGGTATTCCTCCTAGCCCTAACCCTTATCTATTTCTCAAGAGAATAAAAAGATAGAAGTAACTCTATTCTGGAACGAAATTTTGTGTGAAACACCTATATGAGAGGTCTAAAACTCCTTCAAATATACCTACTAAGGAGAAACTGAGAGCTTACAAGAGAAAAACGTCCAAAAAAATGAAGGATCAAATCCTTTACATTTATAATCAAGCAAGGACAGAGAAAGTAGAAGAGGAAGAAAATCAGATCTCAACCACCCACCATTAATCCTTTCAAATCACCCTGCAAACCCGTCAAATCAAGCTTTGTTTCTACCTTGCATGTTGGAGAAACAAAAATAGTAAATAGAATAAAACGTTGTCTTGAAGCAATCTGATCTCACATTTATGGCGTGAGAAGACATTTTAGGGTTTTCCCCATCAAATCGAGTTGATTCTCCATCCTTGGCATGTGGAAGAAGGTAACCATGGCGGATCGAGTAGAAAATGACCTGTTCTAAGAAATCTGATACGCATTGAAGGCATGAAAGATGTTTTTAACATTTTCTCCATCGAAACCTTAAAAATGATGTTTTTATGCCTCTAATGCATAGAGGAGATCGAGATCTTTCCAACAAGTCTAATTTTCCCAAATCTGATCTCTAGATCGAAAGATATGCCCATCTAAAGATTTAGGGCAAAATTAGGGCATAAATTTGGGCACAAATTTTGAGGCAAAAATTAGGGCACACTTGGTGGAAAAATAAGATTTTGAAAATGGGTCCACGGGCTGAAATTTGACTTTTTGCACTTTTGAAAAAAATTCCCAAAAATCTCTGCATCTCCGCCGCTCCAAGACATGTGGCACCTTTTGATTTGTCTCGGGTTCAAAGCAACTTTTTCCTTCCTTCGCGAATTTGGAAAATTTTCATAAAACCTCCACTGGTCCGCCACATGTCCGCATGACACGTGTCGGCTTCTTATTGGCACGGAGCTTTGACAATTTTCCTCCAACTTCTCCTTTACGAGCTTGTGGGCTGATTTTGGACTTTGAGCCTTTCACCCCAAAAGCTAAGTGCCAAATATTTCTCCCCAGCCCCGCGAGTCCACTTTGTTCCTTCGGCGGGCCTGCGGGCAAAATTTTTCCCGCGCCCTTTTCTCGCAAAAGGGCTAAGTGCCCAAATTTCTCCCTACCTCTGCCAACGCGCTTCCTTCCCCTCCACGGGCCCTGCGGGCCACTTTGTGATTTTTGTGCTTTTAGCCAAAAGGTGCTAAGTCTTAATTTATTCCTCCACTCCACCAATCCAGACACGTGGCATCTTTTCATTGGTTGTGGGCCTATCTAGGGAAAATTTCCCCTCCAAACCCCACCAAGCCATAACTCAAAAATTACAAGGGGTTAGGAGGAAATTTTTATCTTTCTGGAAAGGTAAGAAAATTCTCTATCTAATAGAATCATACCCAAAAAAAAATTGAGTCCCTAAAGTGTGCAAAAAAATCATTTTAAGTACCAGCAAAGGAAAAGGAGGAGGAGTTAGCCAAAAATAAGCATGGGTTTATTTTTATAACACTTTTGGTGACTCAGAGGGGTCATTTGCCTACTAGATGAAATGACCAGCTGCCTTGAAGCCTCCATTAGGCATGGAGTCATGAACTCAACTGCTTGTTACTCTCAATTCAATAGAAAATCTCTAAGATGAAGATTGTGAGAGTAGAAAAACACTTTGACTCGGAACATGATCTCGCAAAAGATGCATCCTTCAGAAACAAACCATGTGCCAAAGCACTTAGGGAAATGTAAATCTAAGATACAACAAAAGAATGTGCATAAGCACTTAGAGGAATGAAAAAATCTAAGCTAATATGTACAAGGTGAGAAGTTTCCCTTCTAGTAGCAATGTTTTAGATGGATTCCATTAACTGGAATTTTTAGTTCCTCACCATCCAATGTAGACAATTGGAAGGCATTGTTGTTTTTGCATTTTTTTACCATGTAGGGGCCACTCCAAATGGAATCAAATTTTGAATGCCTTCCTGGATTTTCTCTTCTCGCATCCCATTTCAACACTAAATCTCCAACTTGGAAAGTTCTAGCCTTAGCTTTCCTATCAAAACTTCTCTTGGTCAATGCTTGGTCCTTTTCCATTGTTTGAGCTGCATGCTCTCTGGTTTCTTGGAGTTCCATCAATTCTACATATCTAACCTCCATGGGCTCACACTCCAACAATTCCAATTGCTTTATGAGTTCCAATGTTGGCAACTCAAGTGATATAGGCAAGACCGCCTCTTTCCCATAAATAAGTCTCGAATGGAGAGTTACTGTGGATCTCTTAGGAGTTATCCTATCAGCCCATAGAGCTGACTTGAGCTTAGTGTGCCAAGTCCTCTCGAATTTCATCAAGATTCCTCTTGATGATTCTTAATAGATTCTTGTTTGTGGACTTAGCTTGGCCATTACCTTAAGGGTAATAATTTGATGAATTGCTCATATAGATCCCATTTCTAACAGCCCATTTAGTTACCTTTGATCCTATGAATGCCAATGCATTATCTCGATATTATAGTGGCAGGTATAACAAATCTGGTTGTTATCCCCTCATAGAAGTCTAGAATACTAGATTAATTTTCCTCTTTGAGTGCCACCGCCTATCCATTTGGTGAAGTAGTTTGTTGCTATTAGAATCCATTTGTGCCCTTTTTGAGTTTGGATTAATGACCCCAATGAAGTCTAAACCCCATTACATGAATAGTTGGTCAATTGAGATTGAGTGCAATGGAAGTGTTGCTAACCTCTCTTTTCCGTGAAGAATGCACAATTCTTGCACCTCTTGATCCATGCATAACAATCACTAAACACTTTGGGCCAATAATAACTAGCCTTCATGATCTTGAGAGCTATCACTCTTGGAGAAAAATGGCCCCCAGCTGATCCATTATGGAACTCTTCTAATATTTTCTCAATCTAATTTTTTCCAATGCACCTCAGCAACACTCCATTGATATATTTTTGAACAAGACGCCATCAACAAGTACATACGTAATAGCACCTGCAATCTGAAGTGTCTTCTTTTGGCTTTGTTCATCTTTGGAGGGTATAGGCCTATTTGTAAGAATTGCATTATGTCTTGGGTCCAGCAAGGAGTGAGCACACCACCATTTTCTTCTTGAACATCTCTTTGTTCTTGGTTGTCCTGCAGCACCAAAACAACATTCTTCTCTTTTTTGCTTCAATTGGTTGACTCAAGGCCAATTTCTCACACAATCCCTTTCCTCATACCAGCTTGGTGAATTTATCTTAATGTCATACTCCATGACATGAGTAACCCACCCCGCACGTTTTTCATTTAGATATTTGTTGAGAAGGAAGTCTTTAACTCTCGCATGAGAGACCAGCAGTTGAACCTTGTTGTTTGAAACTAGATGCTTAAATTTCTTTAAGCTCCTAATCACTGTAAGAACATGCTTCTCAATGAATGAATACCTTACTTCATAGTCCTCCAAGCTTTGGCTAAAGAAGGCAATTGGCTGCTCTGCATTTTCTTTGTTCTGTTGTACTAAAATTGTAGAAATTGTATCACCGCCGCCAAATGCATAAAGGATAAAGTCTTTGGAGAAATATGGGTTAATGAGAGTTTGAGCCTATGAGATAGATTCTTTGATTGCCTCAAAACTTTCCTTACCTTCAGCTATCCATTTTAATGCCACACTTTTCTTCAACATCATAGTTATTGGCTTGATAAGGGCTGTAAAGTTTGGAACAAACCTTCGAACAAAATTGATTCTTCCCAAGAAACTTTGAAGAGCCTTCTTATGACTTGGCAATGGCAGTGCTCTTATTGCTTCAACCCTCTCTAGATCAATTACTAACCCTTCTTTAGAAATAATGTGGCCTAGGAGTTTGCCTTCATGAGCTAGGAATATGCATTTTTGGGATTCAAGGATACTCCAAATCTTCTACATATTTGGAACACTTGTCTCAAATGAAAGAGATGGTCTACAACACTTTTAGAAAATATAGTAATATCATCTAAGTATATCAGCACTATTTTGTTGATCAATCACTTGAATGCCATATCCATTGCCCTTTGGAAAGTAGCTCGGCATTAGACAGCCCAAATGGCATTTTTCTATATGCATAGGTTCCCCATTTGGTGGTGAAGGTTGTTTTGAACTGATCATCTTCCTTTACCATGATCCGATTATACCCTCGAATAACCATCTAGAATGAAAACATCTCAAAGCTAGCAACAACTTGCAAAATTTTCTCCATAGAAGGAAGTGGGTAGTGATCCTTAAGGGATGCTCTGTTCAAATCTCTAAAGTCTACACATAACCTGATTTCTCCACTCTTCTTTCTAACTGGAACCAAGTTTGTAACCCGGCTTGAATGCTTGATGGGTAATATGATACTTTCGTTTATTAACTTATTCAATTCCTTCTTCATGAGAGGCTCAATGAGTGAATTGACCAGTCTCTATTTTTTTCCTGATGGGCTTAGCACTTGGATCTAGTTCAATTGTGTGTTGAGATAGCTTGGGATTGAAACCTTTCAAGTCTTCATAGCTCCAAGAAAATACATCCAAGAACTCTTGGAAAAGTTGCATGAATTCATACCTTTCTTACTCAGTTGCCACTTTACCAATTTGAAGTGACTTGCCTTCTCCAACTAAGATGGGCTCTGAATCCTCTCCCTTGACTTGGATGTTTTCTTTCTCCTTCCTAAATTGATCATTAAGATTGAAGATAGACTCTAAAGTCACAATTCCTTTTGGCAGTTTGTTGGTTCTCAGCTGTACCACTTGATCACCGTACTGCTGTCCCAACTTTTCCTGATTTTTAGCTGAGAACTCAACTTCCTCTTGTAAGAAATTGATGATTTGTTGGTCACTCTCAAACACTTGACAACTTGCATTATTGTTTGGAACTGATGGCCTCACAGTCACATGGATGTTTGGCTACATCTTATCTCTTTTGATACTCTCCACAACATCAAAAGTTGCTCCAACTGCTGCAAGCCTATCAGCAGCTTGGTTCTCTTTCCTAGGGATGGAGTTGATGCCAAAGCCCTCAAAATCCTCAATGAGATCCCACACCTTATTCCTATAACTTTTGAGCAAGTCATTCTTGGCAGCATGTTGTCCTTTAATTTGATTAACAATCATCTCACTATCACCAAGGACTTGTAATTTTTTTATGCCTCTCTTCCTTGACCAATGCAATACATGTATCAAAGCCTCATATTCAGCAGTGTTATTAGAAAATGCAAACCTGAAATCTAAAAGATGAATAATACTTAATTCCTTGAGTTGAAATAAGCATAGCTCCTCCTCCGCACCTTGTCTACTTCTTGATCCATCAAAGAACAACTTCCTTATCTCATTGTTATCTCTATGGTCCGGCTTGGTGATGCTAGGAAGAGGCTAATTTTCTTCATGCATGTAATAGACTCTTAGTTTAGATTCCTCCATTTCCTTATAGGGATCAAAAGCATGTACCTTGCTTGCCCATTCGTCAAGAGTAAAATATACGATGCTTCCAACTTTGGTGTCAGCTTCATGTGTGTTTGGACAATCCTCTTGATCAAACGCTGAACAGTTGACATTGATTGGGCTTGGAGTATGAGGCTCAATGTGAAAGTTTGCAATAGGTTCAGACCTAATTGTGGCCTTGGATCCATACCTTGTCCTAAATAGCATGTGTGACCAATCAGTAGATAGGTAGCCCCAATTCTAGTTGTGAAATACCTTGAAAAACATATGGCAAAGAGTGGTGGAAAATCTATCACCGACACATCCTGTAAAATAGTGACATTAGGGCATACATGCAAAGTAAGGATAAAATATTTAACTACCCCAACTGTTGTTACTGATGTCCCATCTAATTGCACCACCCCCTTGGATCTAACTTCATATTAAGGCCGGATGATCATCTATTTTCTTGGGCATCATAGAACTACTTGCCCCAGAATCAATCATATAATTATGTACTAGTTTATCCCCAATGATCAATGAAACATAGAATGGAGGGGGCTTCAAATTTTTACCTTACTGTCCTCCATGATTCCCCTCAGGATGAGTAGAATTTTTGAGTACCTTCTCTTGCATATGAGCTAGTTGATTTGAGGTTGACCAATTCTTCATGGTAGCTTGTAATAGATCCCTTTGTCCTGGGATGGATAGTGACTCCCACATAGATATGTTCACATTGGTCTTCTTCATTTGTTCAATGATGTTAAATGGGGATGAACCATCTCTTTGTTTCCCTTTAGTCTACACATTCTTTTCTTATACATGGGCTACAACAACTAGCATTTAAGCTAGTCTAGAAGGTGGATTGGGCTGTCCTTGCACATTTGGAATTGCATTTTTCTTTCCAACACCTTGTGGAGTGATGGAAGGTTTTGAATCACTTGGATCTAATGACTTCCCTTCACCAATATTCCTCTCCTTTGACTGTGTGTTAGCTACTACACTCTAAGAAGGTGTTTGATTCATACCAAAAAAATCTTCATCCTACCAATTCACAAGTGTAGTCTCATTTGGAGTTGTATCTTGTTGATATGTCCCTTGTTGTTGGTTTGTTTCTTGACTCACTTCACTCTCTACACTAGTTGTTGTCACCATCAAAGCTTGGTTCAAAGCACCATTGAATCACATAGATTGGTTGTGAGGTTCATTGCATGGGAAACGCTAGTCATACTCTTGAGCTATATTATTTTTCACTGGCACTAAGGCTTTAGAGGTAGATGCAACATTGGGGTTATAGGGCTAAATGGTCTATTGGCGGGAAGCCTTACTTGATTTTGATTTGTAGCTGGGTTGGGTGGCCTATTAGGCTGCCTATTAGGCTGAGTTTGGGGCTAATAAGAAGGCCTCAAACTTTGAGCTTGTTGTCTCTTGAGCGAAACCAACTCATTGCCCAAAATTTGCAATTGTTTCATAACATTTTGAAGCTCATTTGAGGCACTAGAGGATAGAGTAGTAGTTTCATTTGAACTCTAATTTCTAGGAGTGGGAATGGGAGCTAAAGTAGGTGATTGACTAGTACTTGGGTTTCCCAACTCTAGATATAAGGCCATAGGAGGCCTAGGTGCAAGTTTACCAACTTAGATCAAACAATTATCAGCCCTAATGGTGATGTTGTAAGCTGTAGGTAGAGTTGCATCTCCCATGGATTGGATCAACATAGAAATGTCATAATTTAAAGCCTTGAGAAAGTATAAGAAAGCACCTTGAGCTGTTGGCCTCACTGCCAATGGGATTCTATTCCATGTTCTTTGAAATCTGAAATTGAAGTCTGTTAGCTGCTCATTGGGAGCTCTCTGGATAGTTTTCGTTGCTCTAATAGAGACAAGTTGTCCCCTTTCTCTCCAAACTGGTTATGGAGGGTTGTGCACAATTGGTTCCAATTTTGGATAGAGCCTGCCTCAAGGCTCCTGAACCATTGCAAGGCTTTCCATTTGAATGAAGATGCCAACAATTTGACAATAATTTCCATCTCAACAATCTCATGGATTACATAAACATTAGCAATGTCTTTGACATGATCATCGGGAGTGGTCTAATTTTCTCAAAGTAAAGTATGGGATGTTCTTCAATGCTGGAATTGGAACTAGGTTTCGTGCATTGAGAGAAAGTGGGACGTTGTCAGATTAAAGTTAACATAAGGATTGGGTTGTGCCATTATGACTCGGCTTGAGAACCCTTGTTGATTGGATGAAAGGTCTAATATGTGGAGGAGTTGATAGAGTTCTATTTGGTGGAGATGGAGACCTTTGAATTCTTCTTCCCCTTTCTCTTCTTCTTCGGGATAATTGTAGATAGTTAGACAATCCCTCTTCTCTAGCCCTTAACCTTGTTTGGATCCTTCTCATGAATCTTCAAGCTTAGATCTGTTGAAACCAGCTTGATTCTATTCTTTTGGACTCACCGGATGTGCAAATAAAGTCTCTTTCAAGCAAGAAAATTACAACAATTACAAATCAACTTTGTTGTAATGAAGATGAAGACCTCTCAAGTCCCACCGGGCATGCCAAAATTGTTATTGTAAATCTACAATACCCCTAAATGACCTTCGATATATGCAGTCGAATTGGGCCATTCGGTGTGATTGCACAACATTGAGTTTACTCCAAGGTGTGGGACCTTGCAAGGTGAGAAAAATCTCCAAAGAAAGTTGGTTCTTACCCCTCTATTTAGGTGTATGCATGAATTTGTAGAGGTTCAATGCTAAATCCTACTCTAAATTCCAAGGAGACAGAGTTGAAGATGCAAAAAGGGGAAACAAAACTAAGCTAAAATGGTGATACACCAAAGGAGTGATGAACTTTTGTCTTGCAAATAAACACAGATCATAAGAGTGTAACATAGAACATGCACATATTGCCAAGATATAATGAAGGATCAAAAGACAATAATAACACATGAAAGGATTGAAAAAATCATTCACAAAGCATGCATTATCATTTCCAATTTTTAATATGATGCATTACAATGGTAAGGAGGAAAAAATATGTGTTGCAGCCTGTATGAGAGGTCTAAAACTCCTTCAAATATGCCCTTAAGGAGAAATGAGAGCTTACAAAAGCAAAACATCCAACAAAAAAAAAAAGGATCAAATCCTTTGCATTTATAGCTGAAGTAAGGAGAGAGAAAGCAGAAGAGGAAGCAAATTAGATCTCTAGGCTCAACCACCTACCATTAATCCTTTCAAATCACCCTGCAAACCCGTCAAATCAAGCTTTGTTTCTACTTTACATGTTGGAGAAACAAAAATAGTAAATAAAATAAAACATTGTCTTCGAAGCAATCTGATCTCACATTTATGGCGTGAGAAGACATTTTAGGGTTTTCCCCCATCAAATCGATTTGATTCTCCATCCTTGGCATGTGGAAGAAGGTAACCATGGTGGATCGAGTAGAAAACAACACGTTTCTAAGCAATCTGATACACATTGAAGGCATGAAATATGTTTTTAACATTTTCTCCATTGAAACCTAAAAAAAAGATGTTTTTATGCCTCCAATGCATAGAGGAGATCGAGATCTTTCCAATGAGTCCAATTTTTCCCAAATCTGATATCTGGATCGAAAGATATGCCCATCTAAAGATTTAGGGCAAAATCAACGCATAAATTTGGTCACAAATTTCGAGGCAAAAAATTAGGGCACACTTGGCTGCAAAATCAGATTTTGAAAACGGGTTCATGGGCTAAAATTTGACTTTTTGCACTTTTGGAAAAATTTCCCAAAAATATCCGTGTCCCCACCGCTCTGAGACATGTGGCACCTTTTGATTCATCCGCAGTTCAAAACAACTTTTTCCCTCCTTTGCAAATTTGGAAAATTTTCCAAAAACCTCCACCGGTCCACCACAGGTCCACATGACACGTGTCAGCTTCTTATTAGCATGGAGCTTTGACCATTTTCATCTATCTTCTCCTTTGTGGGCTTATGGACTGATTTTGGACTTTGAGCCTTTTGCCCCAAAAGATAAGTGCCAAATATTTCTCCCCAGCCCCGCGAGTCCGCTTTGTTCCTTCGGCGGGCCTGTGGGCCAAAATTTGTCCTTGCACCCCTTTTCCGTAAAAGGGCTAAGTGCCCAAATTTCTCCCTGCCTCCGCCGTGTGCTTCCTTCCCCTCTGCAGGGGCCCGCGGGCCACTTTATGATTTTTTTGCTTTTAACCAAAAGATGCGAAGTCTTAATTTCTTCCTCCGCTCCGCCAATCTAGGACACATGGCATCTTTTCATTAGTATGGACTGCCTAGGAAAATTTCCCCTCCAAACCCTATCAAGCCATAACTTGAAAATTACAAGGAGTTAGGAGGAAAATTTTACCTTTCTAGAAAGGTAAGAAAATTCTCTATCTGATGGAATCATACCCAAAAAAATTTGAGTCCCTGAAGCATGCAAAAAATTCATTTTAAGTACCAAGTAAAGGAAAAGGAGGAGGAGTTAGCCAAAAATAAGCATGGGCTTATTTTGGATAATAAGGCCTCAAATTTATCCATTTGCTTGGGGATAGTATGGTGATGAAAAAATAAGTTTAATGTTAAATATGTCCTGAGCTATTTAAATTCCTTGTATTTAAAGGATTTCGGTTATCTCGTGATGAGCTTATGTGGGATGCCAAAACAACATATAATATGTTGATATATGAAGTTGATGATAGGTCCGGATTTTGTCGAGGTCAAAGGAATAGCTTCAACCCACTTAGTGAAGTATTCAATTGCTATGATTATGGAATGATGTTGTTAAGATGATTTTGGATTGATTGCACCAATGAGGTCCAACCCCTATTAAGAGAAAGGCCATAAGTCTTGGGTAGGTTGTAATGCTTGACTAGGGATGTGAATAAGATCTTAATGGAGTTGACATTTGACACACTTTTTTATGTATGCACAATAGTCTTTAGTGATAGTAGGCCAATAATACCCTAGTCGTATGACACATTTAGTGATGACATTGCCACTGAAGTGACCGCCACAAATGTCATCATGGACTTCTTTGATTTCCTTGGTTGATTCGTGTGTTGTAAGACATAGTAATAATATACTGTCGAAAATGCATTTATAAGGGATACCTCCTACAATAACAAAGTAGGTGGCATGTTTAATAAATGATCACTCAATAGACTATGATAGATCTGATGGGATTTTACATTCAAAGAGATATTCATATATCTGTGTGTACCATAGGTCTGATGGATTGTTGTTAATGGTATTGATGGAAGGAAACTCATTTTGATGTGAAGGATGATCTAAGCATTGAATTACTATGGACATTTTAGTGTCATCTTTCGATTTTTTTCTTCAAAAGGGACAAGGGAACCGAGGGATGCCATGGTGTCTACAAATCTATTGTAAGATCGTGGGATGGCTTGGATGGTGTAATGATCACCAAGGAGAAAGTTGATGATGGATTTATATTTTTAAGGATCTCATTTTTACATTGATATTCTCCCTTGACTTGACTAATGAAAAGTTGTGAATCTCCATATATTTATAGGATGTGGACACCTAAGATAATGGTGGTATTTAGACCCATGATTAAGGCTTCGTATTCTACCATGTTATTAGTACACTCGAAGTTAAGTTTAAATGATAGCGAAGTAGAATGTTCCAGGGTGGTATAATGAAAACTCCTGCTCCACCTCCTTCTTGGCACTTAGCACCATCAAAGAAGAGGGTCATTTTACAAGGATGAAATCAAATTCACCGTTATCGGACTTGTCGATAATTTTGATGGATTTTTCAGGAAAATGTTCATGAGGTTTTTTATTATCTCTGGGAGGGGTGCGTCGGCAAAGCTGATCTACAATGGCCTAACCTTTGATAGATTTCTAAGATATGATTTCAAGATCAAATTCAGTCATGAGCATAAGCCATCAAGTTATGTGATCATTTTGATAAGGTTTAGCATGCATGGATTTGAGTGGATTAAAACTAGTGATGACATGTCTTATGATTAAGGAGGTAATGTCAAATTTTAGAGGTGGAAAAATATAATGCACAACATAGCTTTTCTACTTCAATGTAGTGTGTTTCATATTCATGGAGTGTGCGACTAATGTAATATAAAGCTTGTTCACAACCTTTGTTATCATGGTGGGTGAACATCACTCCTAAAGCATGCTCAAAAGTGGATATGTAAAGGAAAATGGCTTCCTTCATGATGTGGAGTAATCGTAGGCATGTTTGTTATCCATTCTTTACACCCCGAAAAATGGATTAACCTACGTGTATGTGCATTAATAGTTAATGAGAGCATTTTACAGGGTATCTCGCGGTGATCTTGCTCACCGCAAGAAAGTTTGGAGCAGGATTTATTTTAATAAGCAAGCTCACAAATGTATAGATTTTCACCTCTTTATCACACATCCCCTTCATCACATGTCAAAGCACTTTCTTGTAACACATCCCCTTCATCGCATGGCGTCAACACCGATTTCTTGTCGTGCGTCCCCTTCATCATGCATTAGCATTGCTTTCTTATCATGTGTCACCACTTCTTAAGCGACGTGTCTCAATTATTTCTTCTTGATGCATGCCACCACTTTCCCCTTGTCATGTGATAACTCCCCTCCTTTACGCACATCATTCTATCTTCCCTATCATCATCACCTTCTCATCACATGTCGGTGTCACTTCTTGTCACACGTCGCCAACCACCTTCGCTAACCCGCATCAACCTCTCCTCATTATCACCCGACAACATTTCTTATTGTCATGCAACAAGTCATCCCCTCATCAAATGGTTGTTTTCGTCGAGAGATAAGGAGTTTCAGGTATTGTTGGGCATTAATGGCATCATATAAGGTAGCTCAACAACTGGGTTTAAGGAAGCATGGCACCCTTGTTTTCCATGCCGTAAAAGTACCATTAGAAATCGAACCAAGTATGGTCACCCATACCTCTGTGTAAGTAATTAATGAATGATGTTGGTTGGTAGCTCCTCTCCTCTATATATATGTAAATTCCCCTCATTTGAAGGGGGAGATTTCAAAATTGTAAAGGAACTCTACCAAAATTTTCCCAACACTTTTTTGAGTCAGCAGCCTCAAATTTAATCATTTTGTGAAGGATTCTTTCCTTGTGCCTACATTGTAATGGATTGTGCATCATTTTAAGTAATAAAATTAATGTTTTGTGGCTTTTCTTTCCCTAGCTTTATTTATATTGCATTTATTGTCTTCTATTATATTTTGTAGGTATATTGTGCATATTGTGTTCCTTTACAGGGTTTAAATTTGTTGTGCTCCACGAAATTGGAGGTTTGAATGTGTTTTGGGACTGTGGCACTTTGTCTACCCTCTTCCTTCTCATTTTTCCCCACTTTCACTCATTAGGAATCCCTTTAGCCTTGTTTTTGTGTTATCACCTCCCTTAGTTTAGGATTTACATTTATGTATTTCTCTTCCTCAGTCCTTTGGAATTAGTAGTTTAGGAGTAGGTTAGCATTAGAATAAGTCAGGAACCAACATTCTCTGGAATTTTGTCTCAATCACAAGGGTCCCACACCTTGAGACAATCCCATGTTAGTCAAAAGTATGGTTTTGTAATGTGTAAATCCTAGGGTGCTACTTTTCTGACATAATAGTGTTGTCATGCAAATTTGCAACAAGGAAATTGTTAATTTCCAAGCATGGCAACTATACCCCTGTGCCAAATTTTCCACAATTTACACTTCCAAGGCACCCGAGGTCTACTCAATTAGTTTTGATGACCTCCCATTTGATGTTAACATAGTCCCCTAGGTGAATTAGGAAATTCAAGTCAATCCCCCTAGGTGATTTTAGGAGTTCTTGAAAAATGTTATCTTTGGGTAGTGTTGGGAAGGGCTATCACTGGCCTTCCTAGGACTGGAGAAACCCCTGGAGCAGAATGGAGGATCCAAATCTAACATGAAGGTGAATTTAATGCCTAGAAACATCATGGAAGTGATTTTGGAAGATTCAGGGAAGATTTGGAGAGTTTGGAGCAGTTTGATCAAAATTAGGGTTCACAAGCCTAAGCAGTGCATAGGCCAAAACAATCTGTTGAGCTTCCAAAGGTGATTCCGAGAGATCCAGGTGGATTTAGGAGAAAAATGAAAAAAATTGAAAATGGAATTACAATCCCTACAAGATGGTGGAATTAATTTTTTCATAACACTTTGGTGTAATGGGTTTGAAAGCATAAGTGGAGTACCAGATCACAAATCCATTTTTTTAGGGATAAAATGGAGAAATAAATACCTAATACCCCAACCATTGGATTTACAATGACATTTCCATTCAATATCATATAAAATATCATCAAACAATTCCTTCAGGAGCTCAATTTATTGTCGTTTCAAGTTGCCCTCTTGGAGCAAGTTCGGGAGTTAGTAAAATTTTGAAAGGACACGTGTTAGCTCCAGGAACCTAGCGGAATTTTATGTCCCTCACATCCCTCAAGGTTAGGTACATAAAGGTTTTAAAATTCAACTATCCCCCATAATCTTGCTGGACCCTCATGCAACCTCCGGGTGCGATTCAACCCTCGGGTCTTTGCGGGAGCTCAAAGCCTTCACCGTTGGATCGCTGCCACATGTCATCACCTAGCGCATCATGAAAATTGATTTCCCTCATTTCCCTTTGAGGTGAGGGACATAATACATGAAAAAATTAACCCATACCCTAAGGATACTTCTAGCCACCCATGTGACCTCTTCAAAAGTGAATTTCTGCCCTCAGGTACTTGTCAAACCTTCATTTTCAACCGTCAGATCAAGTGCCACGTGTCATCACCTGTGCGCCATGAAAATTGATGTCACTCATGTCCCTTTGAGGTGAGGGACATCATACCCAAAAAAATATGCCCCACCCTTGCTCTGAAATTTTTAAATGTTTGAAATCCAATACTTAGTCGTTATTTCCCCCATTTCTCCTTCACAACTTCACACCACGCCATAGCTTTGTTCATGCTTGTCAGACACCCAGTCCACCATTATTGATTCAAACCAGATCTATCATGGCCACAAAATCCTCCACTCTATGAAAATATGTAGGTTTCAGGGAAGGGATGATCAAAAGTGTTGAAGAAATGAAGAATGAGGAGAAAATGAAGATGTTTTGCCAGATAACCATGAAGTCTACCAATCAAAAAATATTCATATCCTACAAAATATAATTCTGATTGAGGTGTCATATTTTGTATACTTCCACATTTTCAAGATGATCAAGATGCAACAAATGGGAGGTCAAATGGTGCCTTGAAACATTTGTTCCAATAAAAATCCCATTTCATGCCCTAACTCATATTCGTCAGATTTCCCATCAATCCTGGCAGTCGGATCGAGCTAAAAACTTAAACACATACTTCAAATGAAAAAAATATCACAATGGAGTTTATTTCATCATGATTAGAGACAAAAATCATACCTGTAAATTTCAAGCTCCATTGATGGCCGCTGTAAGGCAGCTTCGTGCTTGAAGCC
The DNA here is from genome assembly GCA_018340775.1 of Taxus wallichiana var. yunnanensis. NCBI lineage: Eukaryota > Viridiplantae > Streptophyta > Pinopsida > Cupressales > Taxaceae > Taxus > Taxus wallichiana. The sequence continues at coordinate 645,827,485 of CM031234.1, read as the reverse complement.
ACTACCAAGTGAAAATTTTAAATTTTATTTCCAAGCATTCTAATGAGTGAAATCATGTGAAATTTGGAGGACGTGACCACAATGATGAGCCGAGTCCAAAAAAATATGTTTCGTCACAAACCAAGCAATGGAAGTCCACTTTCTAAAAATAGTAAGTTTTCCTATACAGACTTGCTATGTTTGGGAAGTCACCATCAAAAGCAGCTATGGCAAAGGTAGTGTGTACTAAAGATCACCAGGAAGCTAGAATGATTGTCCAAAGTAGAAAATAGTGAAAATGACCACTTACTAAAAATAGTAAGCCCCCTATATGGGTATTTACTAAAAATAGTAAGTCACCCCAAGAAGTGGTCAAGGCGAAGGTAGTGTGCGCAAGAGTGAATGATGGAGTTCATCACATCACGATGGTCAAGAAGAGGCAAAAATCACCTCTTACCAAAAATAGTAAGTCTTCCATCTAGGAACTTGCTATTAATAGTAAGTTACACTCAAAGGGTAGTTTTGACACAATGGGACATAGAAGGATAATCATTCAGGGGGACATCATTGTTCAGATCATCTATGGGTATTTCTTACAGGGCATTCGAGATCCATCTCAGGTAACTTGACAGTGTTTTTGACACTCACTACTTGGTCCAGTCACATGTATATCATACGCAGGATGGAAGTTGTGGTCATCGGTGGAATATTTCATTCAACTTGGCAAGCATTCGTGAGCTAATTTGAAGGAGTTTCTTAGGGTGCAAAGAGTTTGGAGATGTAGAGTTCACTATAGTGGCACACTTCATCGATCATCATCGACAAGGATCGAGGCACTCCTCCTTAGTTATTTCTCTCCCCTTCTTCTCTCTTCTCTTCCCCACTTTCTCTCTCCCCATTCTAATTCTTCATTGGGGTTGCACTTTTTCATAATGCCTTTAATTAATTTAAAATGACTTTTTTAATGTAACAAGTCACCCTTAAGTCATAAAAGGGGACTTGATCTTTTCCTAAGAATGTAAAAGGTCATAAGTTGTAATAAGGCATATGAAAAGGCATTAGGGGGTAGATGATGAGTCACCTCTCATTCTATAAATTATAAAGCCATTCCCATTTCAAAGGGTTGGTGATTGATTTTGTAAACTCAAGAGTGCATTGAGAGAACAAAGGAGATAGCCAAATTCTTCCATTCCCCCATTCTCAAATTTCCTTCATTTCTCCACTATGTGCAACTTTTGTTTAAGAAATCAATACAAGAAGAAGGAGTTTCTATCATGTTTTGACCGAGGGATTTACTCATACTTTGCGCTCATAAATTCTAATTTTTCTTCTTGTTATTTAAAGAGTTGTTTGTTCTCATAAATGCATATGTTGAAATTTCTAACTAGTGTGTGCAGGAATCTGATTTTCTACATGCAACATTAGTTCTTCTATCTCATTTCTCAAAGCACCCTTTCCCACTTTACAAACAAAGTCCTCTCTAGCAAGAAATTGCTAGCTTTTCCGCAGGGTCAGTGGAGCACCCTATTGGATCCATGACCATAAGGCCACTAGGAAAATCCACCTTTTTCACTCATGCATGCATATACAGAAGCTGCAACAATTAAGTAGAGGGACTTAGATTCCCGTAGCATTGGCAAGAAATCCACCAATTTGTCCCTGAAAAATTTTCTTGCACTTGATTTTTGCAGTTTTGGCACCGTGGGGTAGATTTAGTAGCATCTACACCCAAAATACGACTGCAAGGTCCAAAAATTCAAAAAAATCAAATATTGAAAAAAAAAGATTTCATGAAAATCCATTGCTGAAAGATACATTTTCAAATTCTTGCACTTGACCTTTCATACTCCACTGTGTTCTTTTGTATTCCCACTGCAAGAGTTTCCAAAATCTGGCTGAAGGAAGATACACTAGGTTGAATAGATCGAGAGGAATTTTTGACCCCACTTTTGAGGCTTCGCAAAACCAGCAAGAACGAGTCAGAGACAATCCCTACTCCTTTTATCAAGCCCCATCCCCATCTGGGTCATCAAGTAGTTCACCTGGAAATCCCATCCAAACTCCTATTAATACTCCCCCTTCAAATTCTCCCATTTTTCAACCACCATTGAGAATTGAGTTATTAAAGGAAAAAGAATTTGAAGAATAATTTGTAGAAGCAAGAGCGGAAACATAAAAAATAATGAAAGACGAAGCAAAAAGACCTCAACCCATTGTTCCATGGGGAAGAAATACAGGCCATTTTCTCTTGAACCACCTCTTCATGATCTACCAACAATTTCCCGCAAGAACTTTCCAAAGTTAAAAGGTGATGGAACACAACTCCCTGAAGAGCACATATCGGCCTTCACCATATCATGTGGGATTCTTGGTGTTCAACATGAAGATGTCGTTGTAAGATTGTTCGTGGAGTCTCTCCAAGAAAAATCAATGGAATGGTTCTACCTCCTACCTACCTGATCCATCACTTGCTTGAATGACATCAAAAGGAAGTTCAAGGAAAGATTCAAATTTCTTCGAGGACTATCAATACCTCCTTATTCAATTAGCACAAATTTAAAAAGTAGAAAATAAAACTATGAGAGACTTCGTGGCTCATTTCGACCGATTGCTCCGTAGGATACCAGAGGAGGATTCACAATCAGAAAACAACATCAAGAGATTCTTTATTACTTCTCAATTACCAGAGGTAGTATTTTTCCTATGAAGAGTTCAACCGAGGGATATTGCAGAAGCACAAATATTGGACATTGAACTTGATGATGATCTCATCCTATCTAGAAAGATCAAAAATCCCTCAAAGGGTAAAGCTCAACGTCCTGGAGATGAAAGAATCAATCCTTTTTTGTAGAAAATGGAAAATGAAATGGTGTTGTTAAGGAAGGAAATATTTGAACAAGTTTCTTCTCAAAGAAGCAACGGAAATCAGATTGCAAGAGCACCCCAAAGGCTTGCCTTGGAGACTCCACTGTCAATGCAAGTTGTAGAGTAATGAAAATGAAGAAGAGATTGAACAAGAAAGTGAAGGTGGTGATTTCTTAGAAATTAATGAGTTTGAGAATGATACACAAATCAGATTCTTAAAGTTATGGAATGAAGAGATGGACCCTCAAAAGATCATCCCGGTATCTACATGGACTCATGTGTCATCCCCTTCCTCGGATGCATATGAATTTGCTAACTATTTTGTTGTGCCCCTCCTACAAGAATTTTACCCATAAAGGGTTGATAATAGAATGAATGATTGATCGAGCCATCTTTCATGTGCACTATTCATTCATTGTTAGTATGAGAAAGGGGTTCTTCCTCCACTATTGCAAAGAAAAATAATACTAAAGATCCTCCTGTTGTAACTCTGCAAAACAAAATAATCCGTCAAGGATCTCTCCTCCCACCATCTATGGAGTCTGCATTGTTGAAGCCTGATCCTATAGTAAATAAGAAGTCTCCGGAAATTCCAAGTAAGTATTTTATGCCTCTTTTAATTCTAAATCTAAATTTTCTCTTGTAAAATCTAGTACTTTGAAAGCTCCTAGTGTACCTTTCAAGATCCCCTCTATTCCTAAAAAATCTACTCATGCTTCCAAACCTGTCCTAAATCCAAAAGCAATCCCTTCATCACCCTCACCCATCTTCTCCTTTTGACTTCATAGAATATGCGAACAGAGCCAAGGTGTAGATTACTAAAACTGAATATCTACGGACTCACCCCAAACAATTCGAGAGTTTTGTTCAGTACATCAGCGGTGGTAGTTTAACACCCAATGATGTAGCTCCTAGTTCTAAAGGAATACTACCAAAACCACCTACACCTCCCTCATATAACATGTTTTTTTACTGCATCAAAGACTAATAAGGTTAACCTTTCTATGTATTCCTTACAGTTTGGGGAATATGTATACAATTGCATAATAGATTTGGGTGCCGTAGATAATGTCGTGCTCGTGAAGGTTTCCAAAGCTCTTAAACTCCCCATGACTCCACCTAGTGGCTCTTGTTACTTTATAAAGTCAAAAGAGGTCCCACTTGTAGGGAAGGTAAAAAATGCACAAGTGGCTCTCGTTAAAATTCTAGACAAAGAAATTTTTAGCGATGATTTTAATAGAGACATCGCAAAAACATTTGGAATGTTGTTAAGTCAAAGCTATTGCTAAGAAGTGGGAGGAAAATTCGAGATGAATTGGTCATCCGCAACCATACCAAGTAAAGAGAAACATGGATAAATTACTTCTAGAGAAGAAGATGAGGTACATGATGCGAAAGTCTAGAAGCCCAAACACCAACATCTCATATCAAGATAGCAGGCAGATGAATTACTTTGTGACAACCAAGGAGGAATAGGATATTCCCATCTTTATAGGGCCAAACATTCCTTTCTAGAGAGGCATGGACTTTGAAGAAGCATTGAGGATATTTGAGTTACAAGAGAGCAGCCCGAATTTCCAGATGATGTAAACATGAAGAAGAGGAAATGGTTCTTGATGATTTTCAAACTAGAAAAATCAGCTTATGTGTTTATCCATGATGAAGATATATTCTCATTCCCATTCAAAGATGAGGACTCCATTAATCATGTCCCTCAAGAAGTGACCAAGACATACTGTAATGAGCCCTCAAATAGTGGGAAAGAACCATCTGTACAAGAACTGCTAAGAACCGCAGAAGAAATAGAATACCCTAAGCTCAGTTTTGAACTCTTGATGCAAGCCATGAATCTTCAAGATAAGCGTGAATCTGATTTGAAATCCTTAACTAGTGTGAAGGTTGGCCATGTTGAAATAAATCAAGAGGAGAAATATGATGCCCCTCTTGAGCCAATGGTTGATGGATGCAATGATGAAATCAAGGTATTTTCTTTCCCATTTGAAGAGGAATACTCTTTCCATGATGAAGAAATTGAAGTAAGGAGTTTTGAGGCCTTTAAAGCTAAAGCTCCTCTTGATGAAGGAGTGATAGAATGTAGCAATTCCCAAGATGATGAAGTAATCCCTCTGGATAGTTTCCTTGAGCTGAAAAATAAAGATTCTTCAAAGGCATACAAAGATGAGCTACAAGAAGTAACAAAGGAGATCTTGTGCAAGAACTATTGGATGCAGTAGAAGTTGCGGAAGATCCGAGTTGATTCTTGATCTCTTAACTCATACCATGGCCATACAAGACAAGTATGAGTTTGCCTTTGATTCTCCCGCTAAGTACAAGATAAAGGATGAATCTAAGGTTTCTCATGGAGAATATATCAATGAGCATAGACCAGGAAAGAAAGTAACTCAAAATATTCAAGAAATTTGAACGAAAATCAGCTTTGGGGAAGTGATGAGATGCTCAATGAAGAATTAGCTATGTGGATAAATACGGAAGGTAACTAGTACAATGAAACCAATTTTAAAGAAAACAAAGGCAATGGAATTTCTAAGCGAAATCCTAAGCATCAATAAGCTCATGTAGACTCACTCCTAAAAAGTACACAGACAATCATGGAAGCACTGGATTTCATAAATAGTTAAGGAAAGGAGGCTACTTTCTGGAACCAATCAATGGCTTCAGAACAACGTCACTCAAGGTTTCCCACTCAAGGGTAATTTTGAGGAATGAAAATTTCTTCGGTGAAAGCGGGTTGTCCCCGCCTTGTACCATAGGTGATTACTAGGTGTGTTTCCTTTTTTCATTTCCTTTCCATGTGCTCTCTCTCTCTCTCTCTCTCTCTCTCTCTCTCTCTCTCTCTCTCTCTCTCTCTCTCTCTCTCTCTCTCTCTCTCTCTCTCTCTCTCTCTCTCTCTCTCTCTCTCTCTCTCTCTCTCTCTCTCTCTCTCTCTCTCTCTCTCTCTCTCTCTCTCTCTCTCTCTCTCTCTCTCTCTCTCTCTCTCTCTCTCTCTCTCTCTCTCTCTCTCTCTCTCTCTCTCTCTCTCTCTCTCTCTCTCTCTCTCTCTCTCTCTCTCTCTCTCTCTCTCTCTCTCTCTCTCTCTCTCTCTCTCTCTCTCTCTCTCTCTCTCTCTCTCTCTCTCTCTCTCTCTCTCTCTCTCTCTCTCTCTCTCTCTCTCTCTCTCTCTCTCTCTCTCTCTCTCTCTCTCTCTCTCTCTCTCTCTCTCTCTCTCTCTCTCTCTCTCTCTCTCTCTCTCTCTCTCTCTCTCTCTCTCTCTCTCTCTCTCTCTCTCTCTCTCTCTCTCTCTCTCTCTCTCTCTCTCTCTCTCTCTCTCTCTCTCTCTCTCTCTCTCTCTCTCTCTCTCTCGTTGTAAGTTGTATATGAATCCATAGGGCCCAATGGATAAGGCACTAGTTAATGGATTATATGGTCTAAAGTTAAGATTATGGATTCTCCATTTTATGTCTTCGTTGTGATCAGTCCATGTCATGTCCCCAAGCTAGATCTAGTTATTGTCATGCAAATTTGTAAAAAGGAAATTATAAATTTCCAAGCATGAAAACTATACCCCAGTGCCAAATTTTTCATGTTTTACCCTTCCAAGGCACCCCAGGTTTACTCAATTAGTTCCGATGAACTCTCAGTTGATGTTAACACAACCCCCTAGGTGATTTTAGGAGTTCTTGAAAAATGCTATCTTTGGGCAGTGTTGGGAAGGGTAATCACTGGCCTTCCCAAAAAAGGAGCAACCCCTTAGAGTGGAATGTAGGATCCAAATCCAAAATTAAGGTGAATTGAATGCCTAGAAACATCATGGAAGTGATTTTGGAATATTCATGGAAGATTTAGAGAGTTTGGAGCAGTTTGATCAAAATCAAGGTTCACAAGCCTAGGCAGTGCATAGGCCAAAACAGTTGTTGAGCTTCGAAGGTGATTCTGAGAGCTTTGTATGGAGTTAGGAGCAAAAAAATCATCTCCGAAAAGGGGATTCCAAGCCCTAAAAAATGCTAGAATTATTTTTTTCACAATACTTTTGTGTAATGGGTTTGATATCAATTTTTCTGAAGTATAAGTGCGTACAGATCAAAACTCAACTTTTTTCAAGGATAAAATGGATAAATCAAGACCTATGATCCCTTCCATTGGATTCAAAATTCCATTTCTAGTCAATATCATATACAATTTCATCAAAAACATCCATCGGGAGCTCAAGTTATCACCATTTCAAGTTGCCCTCTTGAGCGAGTTCAAGAGTTAGTCAAATTTTGGAAGGACACATGTCAGCTCTAGGAGCTGGCGGGATTTTGTGTCCCTCACATCCCTCAAGGTTAGGGACATCAAGGTTGGAAAAATTCACCTAGCCCCCATAATCCCTTTGGACCCTCATGCAACCTCCAGGATCACCAGTTCAACCCTCAAGTGCTTGCGCAAGCTCAAAGCCTTCACCATTGGATCTGCCACATGTCATCACCTGGCACATCATGTAAATTTATGTCCCTCATGTCCCTTTTAGGTGAGGGACATCAAACATGAAAAATGCACCCGCCCCTAAGGAGACTCTGGTCACCCATGTGACCTCTTTAAGAGTGAATTTCCAATCCTCAGGTGTTTGTCAAGCCTTCATTCTCAACCGTCGGATCGGGTGCCACATGTCATCACACCAGGGCACCATGAAAATTGATGTCCCTAATGTCCCTTTGAGGTGAGGGACATCAAACCTAAAAAAATTTACCCCACCCTTGTTGTGTAATTTTTAAATGTTTGAAATCTGGCACTTAGTCGTTATTTCCTCTATTTCTCCTTCACAACTTCACACCATGCCATACCTTTGTTCATGCTTGTCCAGACACCCAATCCACCATTACTGATTCAAACCAGATCTATCATGGCCACCAAATCCTCCACTCTATGAAAATACATAGGTTTTATGGGAAGGATTGATCAAAAGTGTTGAAGAAATGAAGAATGAGGAGAAAATGAAGATTTTTTGCCAAATAACCACAAAGTCACCCAATCAAAAAATCTTCATATCTTAAAAAATACAAGTTAGATTGAGGTGTTGTATTTTGCAAAATTCCACATTTTTCAATATGATCAAGATGCAATAAATGGGAGGTCGAATGGTGCCTGAAACATTTGTTCCAACAAAAATTTCATTTCATACCTAGCTCATATTTGTCAAATTTCCCATCAATCTGGTAGTCGAATCGAGCTAAAAACTTGCACACATACTCCAAATGAAAAACCTATCACAATGGAGTTGATTTCATCATGATCAAAGAAAAATCATACCTACAAATTTCAATCTCCATTAATGACCTTGTGGTAGCTTTGTGCTCGAAGCCACTTTGCCAGGTGAAAATTTTAAATTTTATTTCCAAGCATTCTAGTGAGTGAAATCATGTGAAATTTAGAGGACGTGACCGCGACGATGAGCGAGTCTAAAAAATATGTTACACCACAAACTAAGCAAAGTGGAATTCCACTTTCTAAAAATAGTAAATTTTCCTATACATACTTGCTATGTTTGGGAATGTTGAGCAGATAGAGTATGATACTAAGGAGAAGGCACAAAGAAGATTAGCACATAGGAACAAGGTGCATTTGAAGTCACGAAGGATAGGGAAATAAATGTGTGCCAAGACAAGGACTGATTCAAGACTCAGCCATTTTCATGGATATGGGCTATTTTTGGAGATAGCGTGCAAAGCACACAACGGGATGGAGACTTGCGTGACACATAAACTGTTATTTTGGGATAAGCGTTTACTAAGTGCCATGCATGATTTTGGGCTAATAATATGATTATTACTATCGTTAACTATAGGAGGTCTATTATTAGCGCACTTGCATGTGTGTCATTGTAAATGCGCGTGGCTATTATATGCATGCGACCTATTTTGGGAAGTGCATGAGTGGTGAAGGGTAAGTCCCCACCCTTATAAATATGTATTGAACTATGTAGTTAAAGAGGTTAGAGGATGAGATATATATATATATATAGAGAGAGAGAGAGAGAGAGATTGTGTATGAGAGCTATGTTGTCAGATACATTACGTGCATAAACTTATGGTAATGATATATGATGTAAGGAGCTTCTGTATTTACTTTGTTTAATATAATGGAGTGTATTAGTTGAATTATGGTGTTAAACATGACTATAAATGGCTCTTGTATGGTTAATTTCATCATGGTTATTGTTTAATTCATGATTCTTTAAGATCTAGATTTGGAATATGCTCTATGGAACGTTTATGCTATTTATGGATCTGCATGCATTATCTCTTCATCATGCTAACATCTTGCACAAGCAACCCTAAAGAGGGCATGGTACCTTTGCGCACTTCGGGTGAGTGCTCACCTTAGAATGAGTGATGTGCCAACGTGCCTGGGTTATTCGTGGTGGATTCTAGGATACATCATTGGTTCTGTTGTCAGGACCTCTTTTTCAGTTATTTTCAAGATGATTTGCGATGAAGACGTACCGGTTAACCCTAGCAAGTGTTGAGGAGTGGATAAAAGATCTAGAAGAAGAGTATGCATGGAGGTTCAACACTGGATTTGAGTTTGACACACACACATGGGTGGAACAGAATTTGTACGATTGTTTATATGAGAACTTCTTTGCTATCTTTTTGGTCGAGATGTACTAGTGGCTAGTTGCTTATTTGTCTAAATGGGCTGGAGGTATCGCACACTTGTCTAGATGCGGGAATAATTTTAAGCCCTTTATGATGCTAATATACTTTGGACATGTGTTATGGATATGTGGTTTCATGGTGTTTTGAACAGCTATATCTTGGATTACTCAATTTCCACTTATTCTTGCCTAGAGGTAGCTAAGTTCTAGTTTTTACAATATCCCAAGGGAACTTACTTGCAAGGCATTCCACTGGCGATCAAGATCTTGATGGTAACCATGAACTTGGAAGACAAACCTATAGCTAGCTAAACCCCACCACACGTGGGGCAAGAGAAGGTTTGGAGAAATATGGCGAGCACGTAGCAGAAAGGTAGAAAGAAGAGAGGTGTCTTAAATATAATTAGGCATGTGAGAGGGAGATAGAGAAGTAGTGTGATGTTACAAAGTGGATGACATTGCGGAGAGAGATGACTCGTGAAGGATTTGAAGCTCACACAGGAGGCATGGGCAGAGCATCCGGAACTCCCCATTTGGGTATGAATGTGTTTCACACGGAATGTTTCAGCTTTTGGGAATAGAGTTTCTTCTATCCTTTCATTCCTTTCAGAAAAAAATAAGGGTTAGGGCTAGGAGGAATACCATTGAATGTCGAGATGGTGTGCGCGCTGTAGAGAGAGATCAAGTTGATTGTGAAGAACTCCTTTTTGTCTTGGAAGGACTACTGCGCAAATAAGAATACAAGACCACAAGATTTTGATTAGACAATAAATGAGAGAACTGCCTTGGGCCCAGGAAATGTTAAAACTTCCTTTCGAAGGTGGTCAGTTCCCCTGCTAATATGAATTAACACAGAAGATTATAAAATAACAATTAAATTGCCTCATTAAAACAAATAGGGGGAAAGGCTGGTTTTTGGTTTTGAGTCACGATAACCGATATCTGGTTGATGCTAACCGATATCGGTAGGGGCTATGTTTTAGGGACTTTTGGAGAGGGTAGGTTGCGCAGGTGGTTGTATTATTTGTAAGGCTAGTAAGTGATTAGGATTAGGTAATGGGGTGATGAGAGGATAGAGAAATGATGGTTAGATGTAATGTGTTCTTTGGGTAGTAGATCTAGAAATAGATTTATGATGGCTGTGATTCAAAAGTCTAAGAAATGTTATCAAAGAGAACACACAAGATACTACTTACTGGTTATTGACGAGAATGCAGGTTCAAGAACTGTGATGACAGAGGCAAAACTCAGATAGGATGTCCCGACAATTAGAAGAAGAGATATCTTCCCTCCCGATGATCAGCTGAGTGTCACAGGGCTCTGGTTATTCAGTTGCAGTCTTGGGCTTGATCTCCTTCTCTGCAAACTCTTCTTCTTTCTTCACTTGTCTCTGCTCGGCCAAGTAAAATCTAGATTTCTCGATGGCTTCTAATGATCCTGATCAATTCCAAAATCCTTCGACCCTTTGTTTCTGATTAGGGAAGGTCATTTACAGGGAACCGATGGTGGTTACGTAACCGACGGCGGTCGAGTAGGAACCGGTATCGGTTAGGAAAAAGTGGGCTATTTTTAGTAAAATAGCCAACTTTCCCTGCTTTTCTCCCGAGGGATTAGTTGCGGGCTTGGTCAAGTAACTACAAGGTCGGTTTTGGGTGCGAGTAAGGAGGAATTAGTCATGGGTGTGAATGTAGACCAAGTTATAGGTCTTAATTAGGTTAGTTTAGGGTTAGGGCTAGGTCATGATGAGGTGGCGAGGTGAGGTGGCAGGGTTGGAGATGTGGATTTATTAATTATAAGATAATTAATAAATAATTATGTAAGGTTTAGGTGATGAGATTAGGTTGCGAAATGGGATGCGGGTCACGGGGGTCATAAGACACAAATTTGGTGTCTACATTAGCCCCTTATTGTCGTGTAGCTTGTTTTGTAAAGTCTGCACTGACAATAATATGAATTGGTTACCCCCTGTTAAGGGTATAGGTAATCCCCCTCAAATCTATCACAGATTGAGGTAGCGTGAAATCGAGGATAGGGTTGATAAAGGGTAAATGGTGTGGAGATGATGGCAAGATGGTGGGGTAGGTCCAAAAAGCGACGCTTGCGTTGAAATGCGGTGAGTGCGACCAGGTACATGATTTGAAGAGCAAACAAGCAATTCATAGGCAAAGGTCGATAGCTTATCCAAACAAGGGTGATATAATCCACGGTATCCAAGGCATAGGAAGTAGCTCGGGGTATATAACGGGTAAGGTACAGAACATTTAGGCATGTTCGGCGAAGTACCAAATGGTTGGTTTGGTTGAGATAAACGTCACGGTCTGGTCTAGGCAAAGTTGGTCGACATATCAAGTCAAGGACCCTAATCATGCTAAAACACAAACAGTGAGCTCGATTGAACAAAAAAGCTCTAGGATGGGTGAGTAAAATTGTAATTTGTTGGTTTTGTAGGTGAGGTAGTTGAGTGGTGCGGCCTTGGGTCGGGCTAATTGATTAGTGAGGGTCGTAGGTCGGGTCGGATTGGATGAGTGCGGCCTTGGGTCGAGCCAAGTGGTTGGGTTGCGGCCTTGGTTCGGGCCAAGTAGGTTGGTTGCGGCCTTGGGTTGGGCCAAATGGTTGGGAGTGCGGCCATGGGTCGGGCCAAATAGGTTGGTTGTGGCCTTGGGTGGGCAAGTAGGTTGGTTGCGCGCCTTGGGTTGGGCCTTGAGTTATGATAATAATAAGAATGTTTGCATTTTGACATTTTTGTTTTGAAAAAGAATAAAGAGGAATGTGATTGAATAGAAATACAAAAAGATTTATATTGACCACACATGATAGGTTATGGTAGGGGATGGTCGAGCTAACCTTGGGAGACCCCATGTCTCCTAAGTGCTGCCTACATAGCCCATTGCTCAAAGGAGGGGCCTCAATCGATGTAGTTCTCCTTATGACCAGGAGAGGTGAATTCGGAGAAATTTAGGTATGATTTAGGCAATTTGTTGGTTGGTAAAAATATTGATATTGGTAGGGTAATGTTGTTGGTGTTGGTAAGGAATTGGCGATGTTGGTATAGGTATAGGTGAAGCGAAAGTTAGCCTACCCAAGTAGTAGGGAACCGTGTCCTGATTAAGGTCAACACATAATCCTAGATTGGAGTGAAAGAGGAAAAAGTGTCCCGTAGTTGAGAAGAGCTAAACAAACCACATAATAATGTAGAAAGAGCTTGAACCCCTTAGGTACCGTGCATAGACGAGGAGTCAATAGGTGAAAAGAGTTGTATGATCACAAAATATCAGGTGTACGTCACGTCCCTTGAGTGTAAACAAATAGTGAGGTGGATGGTATAGCGGAGGTACGGAGAACTTGTTATAAAGTGAGTGTTTTGACGAAAGAAAACCTGACCTAAATAGACAAGTCCATGACTCAAAAGTTCTTTTGAATGTGGCTTTATTTTACTGAATATAGACTGATCGATGCGGGAAGTCTACAAGGGATATTGATTGTATTATTCTTGAGGTCTTCACGAAGCTGATCAATGCGAGAAGCTTCTGATAAAGGCTGACTGTGTATAGCTGTCCTTCAAGGGAGCAGTCTATTTATAGTAGCAGATGCGGTTTTAGTGCATAGCTGTCCTTCGGGGGAGCAGTCTATATATAATAGCAGCAAAATTTTGGCATATAGTTGTCCTTCAAGGGAGCAGTCTACATATAATTTAGAGAGCTAGATGTCCTTTTGGCGTAAAGCATCTAGTTTGGTAGGAAGTTTGACTCAAGAAAAATCCCATAAGCATATAATTAAGAATGTGTCATTTTAATACTTTGAAGTCATGGACTAGACTAAAAAGGGGAAGGCATCTTTAAGGGGAGGTGAGAACCAAACTATGGGAGCTTGATTTTATTTTGAGATGTAGGAAACAATGTGTATGTGGAGGTAAATGAGCTCAAGGGACGAGCGGTAAGTAGATAAGAAGTGATATAACACTAAATTCAACAGTAGAAAGGTCGAAGATGCAAGGCATTAAGGGGTTCAGGCTCAGGTTTACCATTAAGTGAAGCTAAACGATAAGTGCCTGATCCATAAGTGTGAGTGATTATGTAAGGCCCAATCCAATTGGGAGCAAATTTTCCACGTTTGCTCTTTTCTAGTTTGGTTACATGTTGATTCTCTTTGAGGACAAGATCACCAACCTTAAAGGTACGCTCATGAAGTCACTTATCATAAGCACGCTTGATACGTTTTTGATAGATTTGAAGGTGATCAAGAGCTGTAAGACGATGCTCGTCAAGAAGCTCCAATTGGGCTAACCGCTCTTGGCGGAAATCATCGTTGGTGAGAATATCCACAAGATATATTCTTACGGAGGGTATTTTTATTTCGAGAGGCAAGACATGCCTGGTACTATATACCAAAGAGAAAGGTGTGGCATTAGTGGAGGTACGAATGCTAGTACGATAAGCCCAGAGGGCAAAGGGGATGTGATCATGCCAATTTCTTCTGGAATCATTGACAACTTTCATAAGGATTTTGGTTAGGGTTTTATTAGAAGATTTGGCTTGTCCATTCGCTTGTGGATAATAGGGTGATGAGAAACTAAGTTTGATACCAAAGTTGTCACAAAGGTCTTGCAACAACTTGTTTTTGAAAGATTTTCCATTATCTGTTATCAGGCGATGAGGAACACCAAAACGACAAATAATGTGGTGGTTAATGAATTCTACAATTTTTTCTTTTTTAGTTGAAATGAGTGGAATAGCCTCCACCCATTTTGTGTAATATTCGGTTGCTGTGATTATCCATCGATGACGTTGTGAAGAAGGCAGATGGATCTCACCAATAAGGTCTAAACCCCATTGTGAGAAAGGCCAAAGATCTCGTGTGACCTGTAGCGGATGGCTAGGAGTATGTTGAAGGTTGGCATGTTGTTGACACATGACACAACGCTTAACATATTCGAAGGAGTCGTTATTAAGAGTAGGCCAATAATAACCTAGGCGAAGGATTCGTTTGGCCATGGCAAGGCCGCTGAAATGTCCACCGCAAATACCGTCATGAACCTGTTGGATAGTATAGGTGACCTCCGCACCGGTTAGACATCGAAGGAGGATGCCATCAAAGCCACGTTTATAAAGGAGTCCCCCCATAACGACATAACGAGAAACACGTTTAAGAAAAGTGCATTTTCCGGTACTAGTAAGGTCAGATGGGAGAATAGAGGTTGTAAGGTAATCATGAAATTGGTGGTACCAAGTATCTTGCGAATTAGCAGACACATTATTTATCATACAAACAACCGGGGCTAAGTAAGATGGGGCAAAGAGTTGTTGGACCAAGACAAAAATGTCAGAGTCAGTTGATGAAGCTGGAATTTGCGAGGCTAAGCAAGCCATAGTATCCGCAAATTTGTTAGTGGAGCGGGGAATGGTTTGGATAGAATAGTGAGTAAATAAGGCTAGAAGTGAATCCACGTAGTGTTTGTACTTTTGAAGTTCCTCATTTTTGCATTGGTAGATGCCCATAACTTGATTGACTACCAATTGAGAGTCACCGAAAATATTGATAGATTTGACACCTAAGTGTAACGCAACCTGGAGACCCAAAACAAGGGCCTCGTATTCGCTATATTATTAGTGCAGGGGAAATCGAGTCGGAATGAAAGAGGCATAGGCTCAGCACAAGAGGAATGAGAACAACACCGGCTCCTCCGCCGCGCTGGCATTTGGATCCATCGAAGAAGAGGGTCATTAGATACGACTCCTCCCTGAGGGAAAGAGTGGCGATGAGTTCGTTGGGGAAATTAAAATTGGTAAATTGTGCCCCAGGTACAGGGGCTTCCGCGAGTTGGTCGGCAATGGTTTGTCCTTTGATTGATTTCTGGTGTATAAATTCAAGGTCGAGGTCAGCAAGGAGCATAAGCCATCGGGCGATGCATTGGTTTAGATGAGGTTTGGCATACATATAATGAATGGGGTCCGTGTTGTTGATGACGAAAGTTTTGTGATTCGGGAGGTAGTGTCGGAGTTTGGTGGCCACGAATGATAAGGCTAGGCACAACTTTTCTACATGTGTATACCTAGTCTCATAGTCCACCAAAGTATGACTTATATAATAGACGGCTTGTTCTCGATTCTCGGAGTCACGATGTGCAAGCATGGCCCCTACAGCGTGGTCAGTGGCGGAAAGGTAAAGGTAGAAAGGGCGATCATCCTGAGGTGGGATAAGCACGGGTGGCTGCAAGAGATAAGTTTTTAGAGCCTCAAAGGCTTGATGACATTCTTCGCTCCAGTGAAAGGCAATGTCCTTTTTAAGAAGGTGATGGAAAGGTTGACATCGATCCGAGAGTTGGGAGATGAAACGTCAGATAGATTGTAGCTTACCTTGTAAACTACGCAATTGTTTGAGATTAGTAGGTGGGGGCATTTCTAGGATAGCTTTGACTTTAGATGGGTCGACCTCAATGCCATGCAAAGAGACGATGAAACCAAGAAGCTTTCCCGAAAGGACACCAAAGACACATTTCTTTGGTTGAAGACAGACAGAATATTGTAACAGGCGATCAAAAATAATGGTTAAAACATCGAGATGTTCACCACGATGTTTAGATTTTCCTAGAAGATCATCGACGTAATCCTCAAGGATAGTGTGCATAATGTCATGAAAAATGTAGGTCATAGCCCGCTGATAGGTCGCCCCAAGCATTCTTAAGGCCAAATGGCATTACACGATAACAGAAGGTTCCCCAAGGAGTTATGAAGGTAGTTTTATGTTGATCGGCAGGGGCAACCAAAATTTGGTTGTATCCTGAAAAGCCATCCATGAGAGAGAGCATCTCATGGCCTGCAGTGAGATCAACAAGTTGGTCAATACTAGGTAGGGGGAAGTCATCCTTAGGGCAAGCGAGGTTAAGATCTTGGAAATCCGTGCATATCCGAATTCCCCCGTCGCTTTAGTGACGGGTACGATGTTAGAAATCCATTGAGGATAGTCAATGGGAAGGATGAAGGAAACAGAAAGGAGTCGTTGAAGCTCCTCTTTGACTAAGAGGGAAATGCGTGGATGCATTTTCTCGGTTTCTATTTAATTGGTTTGGAATCGGGTTTCAGGGTAATGTTATGGACAGCAATGTCAGGATCGATTCTGGCATGTCAGCGTAAGACCAAGCGAAAGCTTGGTTGCGAGCACGAAGAAAGGTAGTAAAGGTGACTTGTTCTGATGCGTTAAGGGATTGTCCGATCTTCACAATGTGAGGATCCTCCTTTGTGTGGATGTTGATTTCTATAGTAGACTCGTTCAACATGGTTTGAGTTTCAGATGGTAAGGCGCGTTGAATATAAGAGTCATCCGCACAAGGTAAGTGAGGATGGAGTCATCATCCTGGCACTCAACAACGTTAATTGAAGGCGAGTCCTCTTTAATCATGTCTGGATACAGAAGGGGGATAGAAAAGGGGTCCTCATTATCGCGTTGATAAGTGAGAGGACCTAGGAAGATAGCATTTATGAAAAAAAAAAAAAAAAAAGTTAGGAGGGATAGATTCAAGATCTATCGACTGCGGGTGACGAAGGCAAAATGGGTGATGATGGTTCGGTAGGGGTGACATCGTCCTCTTCCAGAAGACAACTGACATGAGGTTCCTTCGGTGTAAGTGTTCCAGAAAATCCAAGACCACTACGATCATTGTGCTTGTGTGTAGTTACGGGAATGATTGTATGTCGGCCTTGTTCATAAAGACCAAAACCAAAGCCTTTCCAAGCACAGTGAGTCAAGAAGGTGAGGGCGAAACGACGATTTTTCAGGTATTGGAAATCGGATTAGAAAGGAACCACACCAAGAGGAGGTTCAGGGGTAACGGAAGATGCGTCGACACCCCCATATGTTAGGTTGGTGTGACAATGAGGTGGTCCGTAGGGGATTACTTCCCCCACACGATGGTCATAGGTAGGATGTGCATGTAATTGTCCGTACTCTTGTGGAGTATGGAAAGAACTAACGTTATATAGGTGATACTCCCCCAGCGTAAGGCGTTGAAAAACATCCACTAAGGGATCTGAGGTTGGGATGTCGTCCGCGGGGAGGGAAGTGGTATTTGCAATGGTGGTTTCATTGGTTGAAGGCGTAGGTGCGGTTGATGTGGATGGTTGGGTTGGATGAATGGGTGTCTTGATTGGTACAAGCACATCATTAGGGCGATATAACATATTGCAGGTTTTGAAGGGGGGAGGATCAGCTTTTACGGTGTAGGACTTCCCCTCGTACTCAAATTTTATACATCTATGTAAGGTGGAGGGAACGCATCCCATAGCCTAGATCCAGGGGCGGCCTAACAACATATTATATTGGAACTCTCCCTCAAGGACATAGAAGAGTTCGGGTAAAGTACGTGGTCCTACACGAATGTTAAGGATCACGGTGCCTAAGGTAGAGGTAATAGCATCATTGAATGACCGCAACATGATGGGGTTGGCACACATGTAGCTAGAAGGGATATTCATTTGTTGGAAGGATTTTGAAGAGATGATGTTCAGACTAGCGCCCCATCAATCATAACACGACGTACCCGAATGTCCCGGACGTAAGCTGAGATGAAAAGAGCAGGGTCAGGATCTTCTGTACTAAAGTCAACAATTTCGTCTTCGGAGAAACCATGCAAAGCAGCACTTGTTCATGCGAGAGAGACGAAGAAGTGGTTAGGGCAGTAGGTTGTTTGGTGAGGGAAGCAACGTGATTGGGTGTTAGAATGGAGGTAACAGGTAGGGTTTCATTAGGTAAGACCTCAATCCCTTGAAGGATTTCAATGAGAGCTTGTCGATGAGATTCAGAAGTCTAAATGAGATCATACAGTGTCATTTTTACAGGTGATTGGTGAAGTTGTTTGATCATGGCTATGTGGGCAACTCCATTAGAGACGGGGGTAGGTAGGTCACGAATAACCACTTTAGGTGGTGGTGTGATCGAGATGGTAAACGGAGAAAGAGAGGCCGCGGGTGTGCTTTCTTTAGCTTTCTCATTGCTTTTCTGCGCTCGAGTAGCAACACTGATCATGTTGATCTCATGAACATAAGAGGAAGAAGATGGTAGGGATGAATCATGGGCTTCGAGAGGTGGGGTTGTAATAATGATAGATCTTGGTGAGAAGGGGGATAGGTGGTATAGAAGAGGGAATTGAAGCTAAAGGTCTCTCCCTTCGTAAGTTGTCTTTCTTAACCTTTCTATCTGAGAGAGGTGACTGGACGAAGGATGGATTTTAAAGCTTTGCACCCTCCACATCATGTCCCGGTGTGCGGTGGTAAGCGCAGATTTTAGACTCATCATAACTCGTGGGTCGAGGTTTAGACGGGTCATAAGGTCTAAGTGGGGGTAGGGAAATGGTCGCATTCTCCACCAACATAGCAAGGATTTTGGCGTAAGATCCTTTGAGTGGGTCAAAATCGGAGGAAGATGAGGGTATTGATTGAGCGGGTTTTGGTAATGTTTGGGCATGGTTGGTTCGTGTGGGTGGTGGTTTAGGCAAAGGGTTCTGATAATTGGATTTAACTAAACGTGGTTTCTTTGGTGCAGGAGCTACTTTTAGCTGGTTAGATGATGAGGCTCCAGATAACGTGGTATCCGGAAACAATGGCGGCCAAAGAGGAGTGACGGCAAACAAGTCCTTTGATAATGAAATTTGTTTAGGGTTGATGGTGGATAGGATACATGGGATGACAAAGTGTTGATATACCCTTAGATCTCTCGTATGTGTGCGTAAGGCGTAGGTCGTTGTAAAGAAAACGCAGGAGGTATGATATATTGATGCAAGGTGGAGGGATGAGGTCCCAATATGGAAGGTAGGTGTGACGATGATGGTTTTGATTGTGATAGAGGCACAGATTGAGTTTGTCTCCTAAGTGGAGGGGCGGTTTTATTTTGGATAAATCTAGTCGCTTAGGTGGGTGTGTTAGGACCAGGTATTGGTGAGGTCCCAAGTGTAGGAGAAGATTTGGTTAGGCTAATAGAGGTGGATGAGATACTTGTAGAGATGCGGGGTGGAGATGGGTACATAGGCATTTTGAGTTTCGTAAACATTTCGGGTATATGGTAGAGGTGTCTGGATCGGTCATCTGCATTTGAGTAGAATAGGGGTACTCAAGCGTTCCCATAGGACTCGTCTATCTTCCGGAGAATGATAGTCTTGGTGTGAATTGGAACTTTTGTATAGAAGAAAGGTGGGTTGTGATTCCAGTCCACTTTGTGAGTGTGATATGAGAGGGTAGATGAGGCATTGTATCAATAGGCGTTAAGAGATCAACCGGTCGCTAAAAAGATTTAGGTGATGAAGGACTAATAGGCAGGAGGGCATGTTTGAGAGGATCCGTTATGGTTAAATAATTTGTGATGTCGGTGCAAGAGGTTCCTTGTCTAAGGATGACAAAAGGAGTGGCGAGCCTTCCTCTTGTGCAGCAAGAGTGGTAGAAGGGGACGTTTGGAAAATAGATAGGTTAGATAACATCCGCTCGCAGTCTTGTAGGGATGTGGTGTAAGAAGACTCATCTATGAGAAGAGAACTCTGGGTGGTTAACTCCTGTATGGGTAAAGGAATGATTTCACCTTGTCTTGATGGTGGTGAAGGAGGTTCGGGCCCCTGTGTCAATGAAGAGGCTTGATTCAAAATTTTCTCAATAGAGGCTTTTGGCTGGGAGTCGAAGACTGCATGGATCTCATGAACACTCTCCTCGGCTAAGATATCTTGGTTTATGTTACTATTAGAAGAGTGATTCGGGAATGGTTTGTTGAAGATTTTCAAATTTCGGTTAGCAGGGGCATTAGGATTATCGAGGGTTATATCCCCTGCATCAACCATTTCCTGCACTATGTTTTTCAACATCTTGCAGTTTTCATGACTATGTCCTTTTACGCGGTGAAAGTTACAGAAGTCATTTTCTTTGTACCAGGAAGGTATAGCGCGGGTGGAGTCAAACCCGGAGTGAGGTTTAACAGGAGGCAAGGTGATAGCTCGACTTTGAGCAATTTTTCCAAGATGACACCATAAGTTTCTCCCAAGGGAGTGTAATTGATGGGCTCGGCTTTATATTTATAGGTGGTTTTTGGTGGGGTATTAGACGGTGCTTGAGATTTGACCATCACCGCGTGGACATCTCCTTTTGATTTCGAAGAAGTGGATGTGTGAGGAGTGGTGGTGTTTGGTTTATTGGCGAACTGGAGTTCGAAATTGGGGTTTTTGTTGCGCAACCGCAATTTCTCTTCTTCTAAAGCTCGAATTTCTAGTTTCCGAGCCATAGTAAAGGCCTCGTCAAATGTACGGAAAGTTTGAATTTGAAGGGTAGGAGAGATGTGCTTAGCGCAGGCCCGCGTAAAAAGTTCGATAAGTTCAGTCTAAGGCAAGGCATATGTGAGTTAGTTGATAAGGCCCCGCCATCGTCAACGAAATCTGTGATGGATTCATCTTCAAATTTTCGGATGGCATAGAGGTCGGTGATAGATACTTTCTTAGCAATGTTAATGGAGAAATGATCCAAGAAAGATTGGGCTAGTTGGTTAAAAGAGAAGATTGAGTCTTTGGGTTAAAGTAACCGTATGTACCACTCAAGGCGGGTCCGATAAGGACATGGGAAAGGTGCGGAGTAGCAAGGCATCATCATGAGAAATCAAATAACAAGCATGTCTAAATGACCACAAGTGTTGTTGAGGATCCTCCTTACTATTAAAACGAGTAAATTTTGGCAATTCCCATTGAGGAGGATATGAATGAAGGGGGGGAAGAAGGGTGAATAGCTCTCGAAAAACTTGCTCGTATGTCAAGTGCGATACGACTTCCCAAGCGAAGCCTCAGATTTTGCATTTTGTCCATCATTTGTTTGATGAAATCCGTGGTTGGATGAGATGATGGTGCGGTTGTGGTAAACAGAGGCAAATTAGGCCAAGGGCCTCCGCTAGACACTGGTGGGGTTAAGTGTTGATAAGGTATGGAGGATGAATATGTTGAGGCGACCGAATAGGGATGTCCTATATAAGATGTTGAGGTCACCGGATATGTGTATGGGAATGAAAAGGTAGGTGGAGCTTGAGAAGGAAAGCTCGTGTGGATAGGTGGCAGAGAGCAAGTCATGAACGGAGCAGTCTGCAAGAGAGATGAGGTAGGAGCAGTCGGTGGTAATGATATGTGGGGTCCAAGATTAACCAAAGGAAAGCCAATCTGTGTCGTATGAACCTCTGAAGCAGTCGGATTGGGAGACGGGGCTAAAGATGCAGAAAGCAAGGTGGTGTTATCAGGCGGAGTGGGAGCTAGATGAGCAGCTATACTAATAGGCATGCCAACAAGGAGTTGACCATCGGGCATACGGTCAGGGGCATGAGACAAATAGTATTGTATGGCGCTAGGATTAGCATCCAGAAATTTGGCAAATTCCTTATCTCCTACAGGAATTTTGGGGATCTCACTGGTGTCCGTAGGGTTCCCTATAGAATGTGAAGGGGGTGATTCAGGAAAAGGCACAGAGCAGGCATGTGAAACCATGGCGGCGGCTTGCTTCCGAGTGATAACAACCATGGACAAGAGTACACAGGAGGGCTTCAATCTATCGGGAATAGAAAAAACTTGACCTCGAGAATGGTGAAATTGGTAGGTTCTTTGGTGTGACAGAATTGTAAAAGACAACCGGTATCGGACCGATGACCGATGTCGGTTAGACTATAATCGACGTCATCGGCACTAACCGATGTCGGTGTAATAAGATTGGTATAAGAAAATATAAGAAGCTGCTGATTTGATCTTTAACAATGTTTAGTACCTTTATCAATTTGTTCTGAGGTGATCATGAAGACATAGTATAGACAGAAAATAGAGGCGAAAAGAAGCAAGATGCACACGCAAATCCGAGAGATTAACCCTAGGTTAATTTTAATTATCATGGGCTTATGCCTTTAGACGTAGAATGATGTCAGAAATCCTAAACAGAAGACTTAGGGGAAATGTCAGGTTTGTTTTGGCTTATAAGGTTACCTCAATCGGGCGGAGGAATACCGCGGAAAAAGGGGATGTTTGAGCTATTGTGTTAATTGTGAAGTGATTCGGTATGTGTTGTGCAGTGAAAATAAGATTAATTTCTTGTCAATACTGTGGATATCACCCCCATGTGTACGACCTGTTACTTAATCTATGTTCACTAGAATTGAAAACAGCAAGCAAGAATGTGATGCACGTGTTTTAAACCCAAATCGAAAATGATATTCGATGAAGCAAAAGAGATGACTTTCACTAATGCAAAGATGTAAAAGCAAAGCAAGTTCTTTTACCAAAAATAACAAAATACCTTGTGAATATCTTTAGAAGAAGAAAACACAAGTATGCTCCCTATATGAAAGCAAGCAAGAAAGAAAGAAACCCAAAATGGGTCCCACCGGGCGTGCCAAAATGTTTCGCTCGGAATGTTTCAGCTTTTGGGAATAGAGTTGCTTCTATCCTTTCATTCCTTTTAGAAACAGATAAGGGTTAGGGCTAGGAGGAATACCTGTTGAATGTCGAGATGGTGTGCGCGTACCGTAGAGAGAGAGATCAGGTTGATTGCGAAGAACTCCTTTTTGTCTTGGAAGGACTACCTGCAAATAAGAATACAAGACCACAAGATTTGATTAGATAATAAATGAGAGAAGCCGCCTTGGGCCCGGAAATGTTAAAACTTCCTTTCGAAGGTGGTGAGTTCCCCTGCTAATATGAATTAACACTAGAAGATTATAAAATAACAATTAAATTGCCTCATTGAAACAAATAGGGGAAAGGCTGGTTTTTGGTTTTGAGTCACGATAACCGATACCGGTTGATGCTAACCGATATCGGTAGGGGCTATGTTTTAGGGACTTTTGGTGAGGGTAGGTTACAAGATGGTTGTATTGTTTGTAAGGCTAGTAAGTGATTAGGATTAGGTAATGGGGTGATGAGAGGATAGAGAAATGATGGTTAGATGTAATGTGTTGCTGGGTAGTAGATCTAGAAATAGATTTATGATGGCTGTGATTCAAAAGTCTAAGAAATGTTATCAAAGAGAACACACAAGATACTACTTACTGGTTATTGATGAGAATGCAGTTCAAGAACTGTGATGACAGAGGAAGAACTCAGATAGGATGTCCCGACAATCAGAAGAGGAGATATCTTCCCTCCCGATGATCAGCTGAGTGTCACAGGGCTCTGGTTATTCAGTTGCAGTCTTGGGCTTGATGTCCTTCTCTGCAAACTCTTCTTCTTTCTTCACTTGTCTCTGCTCGGCCAAGTAAAATCCAGATTCTTCTCGATCGCTTCTAATGATCCCGATCAATTCCAAAATCCTTCGACCCTTTGTTTCTGATTAGGGAAGGTCATTTACAGGGAACCGATGGCGGTTACGTAACCGACGGTGGTCGAGTAGGAACCGGTATCGGTTAGGAAAAAGTGGGCTATTTTTAGTAAAATAGCCAACTTTCCCTGCTTTTCTCCCGAGGGATTAGTTGCGGGCTTGGTCAAGTAGCTACAAGGTCGGTTTTGGGTGCGAGTAAGGAGGCATTAGTCATGGGTGTGGATGTAAACCAAGTTTTAGGTCTTAATTAGGTTAGTTTAGGGTTAGGGCTAGGTCATGATGAGGTGGCGAGGTGAGGTGGCAGGGTTGGAGATGTGGATTTATTAATTATAAGATAATTAATAAATAATTGTGTAAGGTTTAGGTGATGAGGTTAGGTTACGAAATGGGATGCGGGTCACAGGGGGTCGTAAGACACAAATTTGGTGTCTATAGAATGACAGGGAACCCTCATCAACCTCACATGGAAGTGTGCCAACAGAGATGAAATGGGCCGCAAGCACGCATCTGAATCTACCTGGCAACCTCACCCTTGCGCTTGGTTTTCTAGTATTTGGTATAAGGGCAACTTCGTGGTTTTTTGAATATTTATATGGAGATGTCTCTTCTTCTCTTATAGTATAGGGGCATAGAGGATGTTGTTGAACACATACACATGTGTGAGATACTATGGAATGCAAAAGGGATCACAACATTTGAGTGCAAGACAAGTCAATTTACCACTAAAATATAAGGACACACACATAGCTAGTACAAGAAGTTTGACCTTGATCAGACTTGCGTAGACTATGCATAGCATTAAAAGATGCTTTCCTTAAGGAGTTTCACATCCTTGAGTTCAAGCGAGAAGAGCATAAGTGCGCTCCAAGATATTAAGCAAGGCACTACCGAGAGTATTAGGGAGTATGATGCCCGCTTCAAAACCCTATTTTGAAGCTTTCTTATGACATTCATGCAAGTCAACATGCACAATGGTTCGTTGGAGTTTTGATCACAACTTTTAGAAGGGCCTTGTCAAATAGGACATACATTGATCCGTGTGAAGCACTTAAAGTAACTTTACACGCTTTGAGGCAATTAGGAGTATGACACTTTGGGGTAAGCCCATTCTTGGAAGCACATGATTGTAGCTATGGAAAAGTAGTTGGAGAAATTATTGGAAAATTCAACCCATGAGATGCGCACTAGGACTTGGTGTACAGATTGTGAAGTAGAAGGGAACACCAAGGATAGTTGTCCCCATAGATCAGTGCATTCATTATTACTAAACTGTGAGATATGTCATTTGAACCATGATGATAGTGTTACCCACTATTACAACATGCAATCGTGGAAGAATGTATCTTGTTATTGTAAAATTTGTCGATCCATGACTCACAATATGGAAGACTCGCAGTTGATTGGTCAAATCCATGATGCTATAGATATTGGTGTGTTGAGATAGAATCGAGATAAATTTAAAGGAAAGGGTGAGCATCTGGATCACAATCAAGCACACTATGATTGGAATGAAGGGATTTTTAAGGAGGTCATGACAAAGGTCGAGGATACCATGGAGGATTTATAGGTCGAGGTCGTGGTGGTGGATGAGGTGAGTTTCCTCGAGGAACATGTTTTACATGCAGATCTCCTAACCACTACAGGCACGAATGTCCTCAGAATATTACTTGTTATTTT
Organism: Taxus wallichiana var. yunnanensis; assembly: GCA_018340775.1. NCBI lineage: Eukaryota > Viridiplantae > Streptophyta > Pinopsida > Cupressales > Taxaceae > Taxus > Taxus wallichiana. Next base: position 645,802,027 of record CM031234.1, on the reverse strand, counting down.
TGTGGGAAGAATCATAGCTATGAGGAATGCCCGAAATTATATGAGCATCTTAGTAAGTAGCATAAATAGGAGAATAAAGGCACAAGGATGGTTAGGATACAACGTGCTGTGGAAAATCAGTGGATGCCAAAGTTGACACCGGAATCTGAAGTATTACCTATAAAGATTACTACACGCGTTGAATCTGTGCATGACAGGGACACATTACAATGAGAATCCTACCATCACTAAGGAGGAGGTTTTACATGCCCGGTATCCAGATCCTGCTCATCAAAAGGAGGTTTATCAGAAACCATGGAGGTACTTGAAATATTCTGTGGTGAAATACAATGTTTAAAGGAGCAATCACAGAAGATGGAACAAAAGAAGGTAGCAGAGACGGTCCAGTTGGATATTGATGACTTGAAGGAGGTATGCATAATGCTGTGCTAGGAGAATATCATTCCATTACTAGGGAATTGGCTAAAGGAAACACTCCACACACAGGATTGAGAATGAATGACAAATCCTGCATGCAAATATTCCCCCTCACAACTTGGATTATGATAAGGAAATCACTCTAAATGTTGTTTTGGATTGATGTATTTTGAGTAATATATTGATGACACGGGCGTGGAAGTCAATGTACTTACTTTAGATGCATCGGTATAAATGGGAGACCTCCATTATAGATTTCTTCCAATGTGTTGTTTATGGCTAATTGGACTAAGGCCACTCCCATCGGAGTATTAAAAGATGTATCCATTACTATACAAGGGGCCAAGTTCTGGGGACTTTGAGGTGTTAGCACTTGAGAAGAAGATAGCTTCCCAAAGCTCTACTTGGGCACCCTTGGTGTTATGTAAATAATGTTGATCTACGGTTTAACAAGGGATATATCAGTTTTGAGAACAAGGAGGAAAGAATTATTATCCCTTTAACAAATGGGAAATCTGCGCCCTATGTTTAGCCTTTGAGTGAGGAAGATCTAAATAGGATTTATGTACACGTCATCGGGACCTAGAGGTCCCTGAGCCATCAAAAGAAGGCATCCTTCGGTGGTAAGATGCACGGTCTATTAGTGATACTACCAAGATTGCTTGTGATAATTGGGCTCATGGTACTTATGAGATGGTAGGGCGCAAGGTAAGAAGCGCATTTACATGGAAGAGTAGACCTCATTATATTAGGAGGATAGGTAATAACCACGTACTCTGGTAATGGAGAAGAAGACCCTACAAGTATTCCTACTTACCATAGAGAAATAGTGGCTGCAGACCAAGTTGTGAGAAGAAATATTTTTGCATATACTCACTTGACGGGACAGAAATACACCTGGTGGATGGTTCACAAGGATAATCTTATAGCCTGGAATGAAATTAGACTTTCTCTAACTACTCGGTTCTTTAGGAGCAACGTACCCACTCAAATTTTCCCATATTATGGTAATCAACCCTGCTCAAAGACCATGTTTAGCAAAAAGTGAGAGACTACGGATGCGAAGGGTAGGAAGTTTTACCACCTTCTCTATGGGTGCACAAATTTTACTCCACTTTACAAGGAGTTGTGCATGCACGCGCATGGTATGTATATGCATAGCTCCCAGAGAAACCGGAAATTGGTAGGATTTGATTGTAGGAATGGTCCAAACCTTTGACTACTTCTCTATTAAACCTCCAAAGAGAAGAGACATTACGGAATATACAACGATTAACTATGGGAGACAAAGTGCAGCAAGGCGGAATAACTCATTCAAGAGTTATTTGGTGGTGAGGCAGAACTTAGGGGCACGCTTTGATGAAGAAGATGAGAAAGATGCCATGTTACTTAAGTGTGCTTGCTTTGAGATTGAAATGAAATATGGTCTACATAGTGGATGATTAAGAAGTAGAAAATTTGGATGTCAATCATTCAAGTGTACACTCGAGGTATGGACGGTAAGAAAATAAGAACACACATGCATACTAGGAACCTATGAGGACAAAGTAAATATTGGCATGGGTGTTGAACCTAAGGAGGCAATAATTGGGGATTATTGATTTGACTCAAGTGGGAAAAATCATTGAGTTACTACAAGATTTTTAGGACTTATTTCCTAGGGATACCACAAATTAAAAGGTGTGCATGAATCATTAGGAGAGATGAAGATTAAGCTTAAGGAAGGTGTGCACCCATTCAGAAAGATACCCTATAGGATGAACCCTAACATGCACATAAAATTTAAGGAAGAAATTGACAAAATGTTGAAGTCTAGTATCATTAAGCCCTTAGAGGAATCAGAGTGGGTTAATCCCATAGTTAGTGTGGATTACAGAGAATTGAATATTGCATGTGTAACCGATCCATTCCCTACACCTTTCATAGAGGAAATATTAGAAGGTGTTCAAGGATGCAAAATTTATTCTTGTATAAATGGATTCTCTGGTATCGCTTAGGTTTGAATTGCACAAGAGGATCAAGAGAAAATGACTTTCAACACTAAGTGGGGAAGTTTTGCTTATATTGTGATGCCTTTTGGTTTGAAAAATGCACACCGTTATATTTTTCACATAGTTGTCCAAGCATTCAAATAATTTATTCACAACTTCTTGTAGGTTTACTTGGATGATTGACGGTGTATGGGCTTGTTAAGGATCATTGTGACAATTTGTGCTCAATGTTTGAAAGATGTATACAATTGAGCATCTCATCAAGATCAAGAATTGTGTGTTTACTACACCTTTTGGCACTCTGTTGGGGCACATCATCCTGCAAGGAAGGTTTGTTAGTGGATCCAACTAAAGTTGCAGTTATTTTCATCGTGGAAGAACCTACTAGTCCGAGTGAGGTACGCGGATTCTTGGGTCACACTGGGTATTATAAAATTTTTAGCAAAGGATATGCTAAGATTGTTGCACCCTTGGAAGAGCTACTCAAAGGAAAAGGGACATTCTATTGGGGAGAACCGCAGTAGCATGCATTTGAGGCATTGAAGGAAAGACTTACTACAACACCTATTTTGTGCTTTCCCTCATGGAACCAACCATTTCATGTACATGTGGACGCTTCTGGCATGACCATTGGTGTGATGTTAGCTTAGCCTAGAGAAGGCATCGTAGATCATCTTATTTGTTTCGATAGTAGAAATTTAACTCCCATAAATTAGAATTATACAACAAGAGAGCGTGAGGCCTTTCGATGATCAACGTTACTGCATAAATTCAGACATTACTGCACAAGTAACACCTTTTGTGTTTTATATTGATCACATGGCATTAAAGTACTTGGTAAACAAACCTGTTTTATAGGGATGCATATGTCGATGGGTGATCTTATTCTAGGAATTTGATTTCAGTTGTGGTAAAACCAAGTAAAAGTAATTCGGCTGAGACCATTTATCAAGGATTTGGTCAGGGGATGTTATATATCTTACATTTGATGTATATAGACTTGTGGCTATCATAACTTCATATCATTATATATCTCTTTCATATATGTTATATTATCATGGGTGGTCGGCCTTGGGGATGGCCATAACATAGATAGTATAAATAGGGGTTAGTAGGTAGTAGTAGTGGATCATCATATTGAGCATTTGAGTCTTATTGTATGTTTTGGAGGTTGCCCCCTCGAAGTGGCTAAGCTATTATACTTGCATATTGAGATCATTTATCTACAATATTGTGTTATTTGGTGTTATATTTCTGGTGATAATCAGATTTATACAAGTAATTTCATTACAAGTGGTATCGGAGTTTGCGATCGGGCCAAAATTAGGCAAAAACCCTAATTTTTTTGTTTCACCATATATTGTGAACGGAGCGAATTGGTGGGAGATATTTTTACCAAAGTTGCGAAACATTCCAAGTAAGGTTCCCTGAAAATTTTAGACTTTTTAAATTTATTTTTACAAAAGTTATTACAAATTTAGGGTTTTTCATAAAATCGCTCCCTAGGCTGCAAATTGTGGAATTTTTCAAGTTCTTTACATTTTTCGGAAAGAGAAAAAAAAATTAGTTGGAGTTTGTTCTTTAATTTTTTTATATTTGGCGAAATCTTATCGAAATCTGAAACCCTAAAATTTGACCTTGATCCTAAATCCTACTATTTTGGGGCATCATGGCGGGGCCTTCCACAAGAGGCAAAAAGAATCCCATCACTAGGTAAAACACCAGAAAAGGATGAGATAGTAGTTGAGGAGTTGGAGATAGAAGAGATAACTACAAATTCCTCAGGGTTAGGGTTTACTTGATGTAACCATAAAGTAAGCCAACTTGAGTTTAACCTGAGAGACCTCGAATCTCGGGTGGCCAACAAAGAAGATGTGGACAGGATTGGACAGAGATTGGAGGAGTTCATGCAAAAATTCAGTACGCATATGATGGGTAATCATACTTCTATCAATCAAGGTGGATCTTCAGGTCAAAATAATAGACACATGAGTCAGGGTGGATCTTCGAGCATGCCCAATCCAAATACGAGCACTCTGTAGGCCCGTAATATGTTTCCAAAAGTGGAGATGTGCAAGTTTGATGGAAAGGATCCACTCAATTGGATCAACCAAATGGAGAATTTCTTTGAACTACATCAGATTCCATCAGGACAAAAGGTGACCATGGCATCTTTGTATCTCGAACCTGACCAATTAATTGCTAGTATCGATGGTTATGTGCTCAAAGGAAGAAAAGAGTGGTCTCAATGTTACATGGACAGTCTTCACTGAAGAGTTGTAATTACACTATAGTTCTAGTGTGTCAGATAATTACTTCATCCAATTAGCAAAGTTGAGACAAACAAGATCATTAAGGATTACATTCATCAATTCCAAAACCTTTCTCTGTGGGTGGAAAATATTACTGAAGAGAATCTGAATGACCTATTTCTTGGGGGTCTTAAGGATCACATTGAGCATGAGGTGTGTATGTTTAATCCTCATAAGGTTTCTGATTCTATGATTATGGCACGAAGGGAAGAGGAGAAATTTGTTTCAAGTAGGAGACAAAATTTCACTAATACCAGAGATCACAACACCTTGCCCCAACACTCCCTCGGCCAATTAGATTGACACCTCAACAAATTGAAGAAAAGAGAGAAAAAGGGTTATGTTTTAACTGTGATAGTAAATATGGACTGGACATAAATGTGTTGAAAAGAAGTTGTTCTACATTGATGGGCCTAGTGAAGATGAAGAGAAGGATGAAGATGCAGAGTCAGAGGTCTTGGTCGAGCCAGAGGAGGAATCAGGAGATCCCCACCAACGATCTCATGCCATGAAATTTTAGGTATTAACACCCCCAAACCTCAAGGTGGTTGGATTCTTAAAAAAGAGAGGGTCACAGTGTTGATTGATTCAGGAAGTACTCACAACTTTATCAATCATAAGTTAGTAGTATGCCTAAACTGTTTTATTTATCTAGCTCTGAATGTCAAGTAATGATTGTTGATGGAGGTATTGTTACTTGTTCTAGAAAATTCCATAACATTAAGCTTGCCATGGGAGATTACATACTAAATAGCCCCATGTATGCCATTTCTATGGGAGGAGCAGACATTGTGTTAGGAGTTCAATGGCTTACCACTTTGGGAACCATTGAGATGAACTTCCAAGAATTGTTCATGTGATTTCAGTCTGAAGGAAGGAATTTTGAGCTAAGAGGCTTAAGAGAAAAGTCTCCACAGATAGTGAGCTCTCATCAGATGCACAAAATGCTAAAAAAGGGTGCAGAGGGATTTGTGGCACAACTATTTTCATTGGAGGCGCATCATTCTAAGGACATTATACCATCAGATATGCAAGCAAAGTGTTGGATGCACACTCTGTTGTGTTTGAAAATATACCAAAGGGCTTACCTCAAAGAGAGATCATGATCATGTTATTTAGTTAGTACCAGGAGCCAACCGCCTAACATTAGACCTTATAGGTACCCATATGTGCAAAAGAGTGAAATCGAGAAGATTGTATAAGAGATGTTGGAAGCAGGAATCATCCGTCATAGTCAGAGTGCTTATTCTTCTCCAGTAGTGATGGTACGGAAGAAAGATGACATGTGGTGCATGTGTCCTGATTATAGGGAACTTAATAAGTACACAATCAAAGATAAGTTTCCTATTCCTGTAATTGATGATTTGCTTGATGAGTTGCATGGTGTTGTTTATTTTACAAAGCTTGATCTTCGTTCGGATACCACCAAATCAGAATCAAGGATGAGGATGTTCATAAAACCACCTTTCGGACACATGAAGGCCATTATGAATTCTTGGTAATGCCTTTTGGACTCACAAATGCACCTTCTACATTTCAAAGTTTGATGAATTCTATTTTTAAGTCATTCTATGGAAGTTTGTTTTAGTGTTCTTTGATGATATATTAATTTATAAAAAACATGGGAGGAACATTTGCATCATGTAAATAAGTTTTTGAAACCCTTGAGCAACATCAACTTTATAGAAAAGCCCTCTAAGTGTTCTTTTGGAGTCAAGGAGGTTGAATATTTGGGTCACATTGTCTCTCATGAAGGGGTTAAAGTGGATCCTAATAAGATCAAAGCCATGATGGAGTGGAAGGTTCCAAAAACCCTAAAGAATCTATGAGGATTTTGGGGCTTATAGGTTATTACCGAAGATTTGTAAGGCATTATGGAAGAATAACAACACCTCTCACAAATTTATTAAAAAGGACTCCTTCCATTGGAATGAGGATGTAACCAAAGCATTTGAGCAACTAAAGGAGGCCATGTGCACCACTCCAGTCTTGGCTACTCCAGATTTTTCCAAAACATTCATTGTTGAATGTGATGCATCAGGGGTGGGTATGGGGGTAGTTCTCATGCAAGAAGGTCATCCTATTGCCTTTTTGAGCCATCAATTCAAAGGTAAGAATATTTCAAAGCCAACTTATGAGAAGGAAATGTTAGCCATACTTCATGCAGTAAAGCAATGGAGACCATATCTCATAGGAAGACACTTTAAAGTGAAGACAAGATCATGATAGTCTAAAATACTTCTTGGAGCAGTGTTTATCATCTGAAGAACAACAAAAATGGGTCTCAAAGATGTTGGGATATGATTTTGAGATTATCTATAAGAAAGGGAAGGAGAATGTAGTGTGGATGCTTTATCGAGGAAAGATGACTCAATTGTAGCATTGTTATGTGCCATATCCATATTACAAGAAGATTGGATAGATGAGGCAAGGTCGAATGGAGAAATGACCCAACCACACAAAACCTCATTCATAATCTCTAGAATGATCCAAACATGTCTAAAAAATTTGTATTGAAAGGGGATGCTTTATGGTATAAAGATAGATTATACCTATGTAAGAACTCCACTCTTAAAAATAGGATTCTATCTGAGCTTCACTCTTCTCCAGTAGGGGGCACTCTGGATTCTTGAAGACTTATCATCGAGTTAAACAAGATTTCTTTTAGGAAGGGCTCAAAGGGGATGTCCAAAAATTTGTGGTTGAGAATGCATGGTTTTTAGGAAAATAAGGGTGAAACAGTTTGATCCCAAGTCTTCTATAACCTCTATCTATTCCTAGTTAGCGGTGGGAAGAGGTTTCCATGGACTTCATCACAGGATTGCCTAAATCTGAAGGAAAAAATGTCATCATGGTTGTGGTGGATAAAATCACCAAATATGCTCATTTTTGTGCCTTATCACACCCATTTGCTACAAGCACGGTAGCAACAACCTTCATGGACACAATTTAGAAGCTTCATGGGACACCAAAGATTATAGTAAGTGATCGAGACCCTATATTTACTAGTAATTTTTGGACTTGATTTATTCTCATGTTTGGGTACTCAGTTAGCTTGTAGCTCTTCTTATCATCCCCAGTCTGATGGGAAAACAAAAGTTGTAAATAAGTGTTTAGAGGGATATCTCCATTGCTTCATGTTAGATAAACAAGCAAGATGGGTCCAATGGTTGCCACTTGTAGAATGGTGGTATAACACTTCCTTCCATACTTCATCTAAAATGTCTCCTTTTTTGGCACTCTATGGGTACCATCCACCATCCATCACATCATCATTGAGAGGACAACCGTGGGTTAGAGCAGTAGAAGAACACATTCAATATCAATAAGAGGTCCTCTCTAGTCTCAAGGAGAACTTGGCCATGGCACAAAACCGCATGAAGCAATAGGCTGATCAACATGCACGGAAAGACATTTTGAAGTCGGTGATTGGGTTTTTGTGTGTGTTACAACCATATAAGAAAATGTCTTTGAAACAACAACAAAAGGATAAAAACTTTCACCGAAGTATTATGGCCCCTATCAAGTATTACAGAAGATTGGTACTGTAGCATACAAATTAGAACTTCCACAGATCAACCAAAATACATCCATTCTTTCATGTTTCTTTCTGAAGAAAGTAATTGGACAGAGAGTATCATCCCAAACAATGTTACCTGAGCTCGATGAGGAGGGGAGAGTCATCTTGGAACCTGAATGCATCCTTCAAACACACACTAAAATATTGAGGACACGGGTTATTACTGAGTACTTGATCAAGTGGAAGAATATGGACAATGAAGATGCAACATGGGAAGATATGACATTCCTACAGTAGCACCCAGAGCTTCTCAACATTGGGGAAATGTTGCTTTGAAGGGGAAGGGCATGCTACGCCCTTAATCATATATCTTACATTTGATGTATATAGCCGACTTGTGGCTATCATAACTTCATATCATTATATATCTCTTTCATATATGTTATATTATCATGGGTGGGTCGGCCTTGGGGATGACCATAGCATAGGAGAGTATAAATATTGGTTAGTAGGTAGTATTGGATTATCATTTAGAGCATTTGAGTCTTATTTTTTGGTTTGGAGGTTTCCCCCTCGAAGTGGCTTTTCTGCTAATAATCATATTTATACAAGTAATTCCATTACAGGAGGATGTGCGACAATTAAAGATATAATGTCGGATGCACAATTATAAAGGTTATAACACGTGCCTTCAAAATTGGAGGACATTACTATATTTTTACATATAGGTATGGCACCGAGAAGGAAAAAAATCCTTAGAGAAAAAAAAAAATTGCAATTTGTGCGGCACCTTATATGTTGATTAGTGGTGACCTATACAAGTTAGACTGAGATGAAGAATTGTGTTGGTGTGTACTAGAGCATGAACACATGGATATCATGGAAGAGGATCATGGTGGTATTACAGGTGGACACTATGTAGGTGAAGCCATTGTATGCAATATTCTACTCATTGGATTATGGTGGGAGACCCTATACAAATTGGTAAGCCTGGGCAAAGAGATGAAATGCCCTTAATACATATTCCTAGCGCAAAGCCATTTGAGAAATAGGCTATAGACTTTTTGGGACCTATTTCACAAGTTGTGCATAGAATCTGGATCGCGCTACATCATCACTTGCACAAATTATCTTACAAGGTGGGAAAATGCAACACTTACCAAGGATTGTATAGCAGCTACAATAGCCAGGTTTTTATGGGAAAATGTTCATACAAGGTATGGATGCCCACTGAGTTTGATAAGTGATATGGGCACACACTTTTGAATGAGACAATCAAAATTATATTGGATGAATTCATGATTGCACACCAAAAGACTACCCCTATCATCCTCGAGAAAAATGGGACTACGAGGCCTTAACAAAATTTTGAGCTAGACATTAACAAAAATTGTGATGTTGGAAGGAAAGATTGGGATGGTAAAAAAATTCCGTGAGCGTATAGAACCACATACAAGAGGTTGAACAAGGCCACACCTTTTAAGCTAATTTTTATCGTAGAAGTAGTTCTTCCAATGAAATTCATGTTACCTTCTTTGTGTATTGCGCACGTTGGAGGTATAGCTATGAACAAGCATTGAAAGAAAAGATTTATAGATTGATACAATTGGATGAGAGGTGAGCCATATCATGTTGGAGTCAAAATCAGGAAAAAGCCAGCGAAGGCATGGCATGACAAGCACATCAGGGATAAAAAGCTTGAGATTAGATAGATGGTGCTTATTTATGATTCTAAGTTTTTGTGCCATCCAAGCAAGCTTAAAGTGCATTGGTTGGGACCATATGTTATCACTCACATACTTGAATCAAAGGCGTTTGTTAGTTAGAGGTACTTGATGGAATACGGTTACTTAGTTACTTCAACAGGGAGTAGGATGAAGCCCTACTATAAATAAGTCTTCTTGGTGTTTGTAATAAGGCAGTGTTGCCATTTAGAATAGGATTTCATTTATGTATTTCCTTCTTCATCACTATGCTTTGTCAATTTAGTTTGGTGTTTTGTGTAATAAGCATGTTTTTGCGTTGGAAGCTAATTACCATTTGAAGTATTTTTATGCGCAGAGGACTGCACATACCATTGGTGAGGGGGTTGTTATTTTCAACAGGGGTACACATGAGAACAAATTGCTACGGGTGTTATTCAAGTTTGGAGAGGAATTATTAGAAAAAGGTTGCTTTTTAGAAATGACCGTAGATGGAGATAAATGAGGGAATAGTATAATGCAAGTAAGCAAAGCGGCCATGGGGAATACCAGGGGAAGGCAGGCACGGAGTGAGGTACTTGGGTGCATGGAAGAGCAATCGAAGAGAAGTTTGTATCCGAAGGTAGGAATGCTAGAAGGTTATGGGTGGCGCAAAGATGTACCGAGTGGATATTATGAAAATGGTCAATTAATGAGAGGATTATTGGTAGGTGGAGGAGCAATAAATGAACTAAATTTTTGAAAATTTATATAAGAATGTGATGTGGGTTCATTTTTACCTTTGCGATCACAAGTATTTGAGCGAACTAAGTGAAACTAAGTTGAGCGAATCATGTTGAGGTGTAGAGAGTTGTGAAACCAGATGTGGAGAGTAGAATATTGCATAGAAGAGGCTTGTGTCCCCATTGGTGAAGGGTTTGAGTGAAGAAAAAGCATTGAGGAGGAGATAGGGCATGCGGTTTCAAGCTAGGGCACATAGATTTGAGCTAGGGTTTGAGTTTTCTCACTATAGAAGACAGAAGGTGAGATTTTCAAATGGCACCAAAGAAAGCACCTGCCACATGCACCAAAGGAAAGAAGAAAGTAGAAGCATAAGTTGAAATTGCTCCGAGAGTAATTTCTCGAGATGCAATACCCAGAAGGTGTGATAATTGGACAAGAATGGGATTCCCACATCCGTAGGTGTAAAATAAGTGATTACAACCACCGTACATTTGACAACAAGAAAGAGTTGGACACGTTATTAAGTACAAAGACCAACAAGCGCACGATGGAGGACATGCCAGTGTATGATGACATTGGGGAAAAATTGTTAAAGCGGTAGGAGTCTATCAGTTGTACGAGCTCCTGTATTTTGGCAAGTATGAACCTTTATACTAGTGGTTGATGAGTAGATTCCATGAGGACTTCTTCTATTTCACCGGATGAAGGGTTAGAATCACAACAGCCCTAATTTCAACACTGACAAGATTAAAGGGCACATGGGTAGACCTTGATAGTGACCTAACTGATAAAACAATAATCATGGAAACATGAAAGGAGTTAGGGTATACAAAGGTTCGCGTGGAATGGACATTGATAAATTGAAGAAGTACCCAGTGGTATAGGTAGTTGCACATCTGGTGACCAAGTTAAATGATCAAGAGAGATGGTCACAAGTAAATACCATGTGGCTCCATATCGCAAGGAAAATGTCTTAGGGAGTAGTCTATAACATAGTAGGCTACATTGTAGAAACCATTATTGAGGAAGCGCACATAGGTGATAAGATCGTTTTGGCACTATCTTACTTTCTCTAGTATTTATGGAAATTGGAGTGCTCGATGGGCCAAAGAACAAGATTTGGGAGTATCCCATGGAAAACAAGTCCCTTGCGGAAAGGTTTGACAAATATTTATGTGAAGGATCAATGAGTGGGTCGTTTAAGCAGACGGAAAAGATGTATTATGACCGGCTTCACGTGACATTTGAAGTGGAGTGGCGCATCCCCAAGGAGCTACCTTCAGTAGTGGGAAAGGTAGTACAATTCATGATGTACCAACACTTTTGCATCACACAGTTTTACTATGAGGATGGGACATGGAGCCCATGGTGTAAACTACCATATGACTTTACATTGCGCTACTTCCAGGCATCAGTCCACCAATTTATCGATGCATACTACGATTTTTAATGGAGACAAGGTAGACTATGACTACCACACTCTGAGAAAGACATATGTGTATCTAGGATGGAATTCCTACATTGAGAGGCTCATCTCATATGTCATAAGTATGAAGTTAGTAATCTTGGCTATTAGAGACACTAAAGCGGTGCTCGTATACCTTGAGTTAAGCCCGAGCCTGGAAAATAAAAAGTATGTGGAGGATGATTTCACGCTCCCAAGGCCACCTAAGGAAAACATATAGTGGATAACATGCCAAATCCAAAGCCCATAGAAACTATAGAGGTAGATGATGAGGAGGAAGAACATGAAGATAGTGGAGGTTTGGATCATAGGGGCGGAGGGCGCCCATGGGCAGAGTGGAGGCGAGTGTGCATATACTCCACCTCATGCGCATGAAGGAGATGAGAACTTAGACATAGATGCAGCCCATGAAGAGTGTCGAAGAGGGTATTTAAGAGAACCATAACCCATAGCATGGGAACTCCACCACCCAGTAAGAAGATCACCATGACTCTCTCCCGAAAGAGGCAACCGAGAAGAAGAGGAGAAAGCTAAAGCTAAATGAGGAGGCAGAGGAGTCTGCGCAGAAAGTACGCATGACACCCCAGGTGCCTCTAGAAGATGTGGAGGATCCCATGGATGAGGACATGAAGGATGAAGAGGAAGGAGTGAAAGAGGCGAGAGGAAATAAAGCATGAGAAAACTAACAAGCGTGATATCTTGCTCGGGATGTTGAAGATCCAACTCCAAATCTTGCGCGCAGTACCTAAGGGGTGAAGAACGAAGAGAACAAGTGGGGAATATGTTGTTTGAGTATGGACTATGTTGGGGACACAAGTAAAATTTTCGCACTTGTTTTGAGCAAAGTGAGCCTTAAGGAATTATATGTGTTATCTAAATTCGCGCTCACTAAAAATTAGATAACAAGTAGATTCATGTTGAATTGACCCAGTGAGCTTTAAGATTCCTATAGATTTGAATCCCTCCAGAGTCAATCCTTGATAACATGGAAGAAATAACTATCTAAATCAATGATAAAAAACTAAGTTATGACAAGCCAACTCAAAATAAAGTAGCAGACTCGTGAAAAATGTCAAGTGTCAACCTAGCGCAAATTCTAGAAAGCAAAAAGTGGGAGAAGCCTCAAAATCCCATGGGGCTTACATGTGGATTCAACTATGAGTGTCCCGCCCAAGAAAAATTCTTTGCATTAATATGTGGTAGGTCCATTACTTTCTCAAAGAAGAGCAACAAGCTCCCGGATGACACCAAGTGTAGCCCAATGCACTTCCAAAAACTACAAAGAAAGTAAAGACCCTAAAGAAACACTTGACCTCCACGTGGATCTCACTATAAATGGGCTCCAAGTTTGAAGTAGGTTGTGAAATATTGGTGATAAGCCAAATACCACGTATGGGCAATTATGAAGCATATCTAAATCTTTTAAATGCTCAAGATTTTTCAAAATATCAAAGGCAAAAGGTCATTTGGCTTGTCTTTTCAGTAATAAAGTTAATGCATAGTTCCGTGTAAAGAGTGTGAACCTACGAATACTCAATTTGTTCATCCGCACTCGAAGGGTCATTTTAACGAGAATGAAAAAAATAGGTGTCGGCTGGAATCATGAGCCCATAACTTGATGCACAAATGATTGAAAGATTCGGATATGTAATAAATATTTGAAAGGATGTTCCTCAAAAGGTGAGTCCGCTTCAAGGGATTCGGTTGCAAAATAGTTGAGAGATGTATTAAATGGGTTTGGCTCTGACTCCTTAAAAAATAGATCATGGGGAAATGTGAGATAAATCTCACAAATCTATTTCTGTCACTTCACACCATTTATCATAATTGAAAAAGCAGTTGGAAAATGGTTTGAGAATTATCGTTTATCTTCTTCTCCTCCTATATATTGTAATCAAAGGTTTCATGAGAGGGAGAATTGATCGGGAGTTAGTCCATTTTTCTTTCCTACCTCGGTTCCTCTTTTGTAAAGGCGGGGACTGGAGCTCTAACCTTCTCTCTGAACTTTATAATAGCACTCTTGCCTCTTATCAATTGTTGTATTGTGCACATTTTTGGAGTAATATAATATGCCATGTGGTGTATTTTTTCCATCCTTTGCATATTTGTATTGTCTTTGATAGCCTTTATTTTGATGTTGGTATATTGTGCATGTTTATAATGTTATTACTATTTTAAGAATTTTTGCTTAAGTAGTTTGAAGCGGTGTTCTATGGGAATCATCGATGGCACGTGGTGCATTTCATCTCATCTGCAATTTTCATTGCTCACCTTTTCCCTGTTTTAGGTAGTTGCATTATTGGTTAACTTCTTCACTTTTTGGTGCATCACTCACGTTAAGTTTTATGTTATGTTTTATTTTTATTTTACCCTCATCTCACACAACAGAGAAGATCCAACTTCTTTAAAATCTAGAGGTTACCTTAGGGTGCATGTCCCACTAACCTAAGGTATCCAACGACTCTGACGGTTCATCCGAAAGGAAACCATCAATAGTTTTCCTAGCACGCCCAATAGGACAATTTGAAGCACCTTACCACTTCATTTCATCAAGTTGGTGTGTTCTTGGTGAGATTCAACCTTTGGAGGCATATGCAAAGCACATCTAGTGACTCCATCTGGTTTGAACAACCCATTCTCTAAATTTACAAAACTTCCTTTCATCCATCTCCATTCATATTTCTTTCCACGTCTCTCATTTTCCTCCATGAATTTATGAAGTTGTGCAATCATGACTTCATTCCCGATGGAATTCATACTTTCAGAAAGACAATCAGCCTTTAATGAGCTTCACAACTCCTCCAAATCAGCATTATAACCAGATTAAAAATACTACGCTTACCCATATGAGCAACACCAAAACCGGTTGGCTATGGAACCTATCAAGAACACAGGTATGCATATGATGACTACAACCAAACAAAGGATGTTGGTACGCTTGGGCATCTGTGTGTATGATGAAACGGCACTGGGCACTGTGTTGGTAGTTTTTAGCTCATTTTTGAAGTTTTGACTACAACATGGGTGCACGAGTGCTGTCTGCGGCAAGTGAATTTATTACCTATATTCCAGAGGCCATAATGTTTGCTCGACATCGAAACGACTCCATTTTTGTGTTGGAAAGGTATCAAAGTGAAATATGCAATGCAAACATAAATTTGGGGTTTTGAAATTGTTTTACTATTTTTTGGGATTTTGAGTTTGTCTCACCAATTTGTTTATTTGGATGTTTTGAATTTTCCGACTAACATATTTGAATGTTTTGGGAGTTTTCTATGAAATATATTTGAATGTTTTTATTTTCTAGAAGTTTTCTGAAGCTATGTATAGGAAATGAAGAAACATGGATTCCCAAAGAAAGACGGGATGTACAAGGGCAGAACGCCACGCGCATGCGTAAGAAAGTGAAGATGTGAAAATGCCCCAGCGTTAGCTGGGAATATACAAAGGAAAACTCTTCACACACCAAATATGGATCAAGGAAAATATGGATAGGTTCAAAATGATGATGAACATAACCCAATGATGTGCTAGGAAGGAGCAAGGATGTGTCCACCGTAATCTAGCCAAAAATCACATGATAGAAAGAAGTAGAAGATTGTTTTGAGAAAGGGGACAAAGGTGCCCACAAACATGAAAAAAAGGAAATATTATACACATGGATGTTCTGAACAAAGTAGAAGAACGATGTGAATGTTTTGAATGTAGCTTAGAATCCTCACGATGAAGAAGTGATTAGCCAAAGGCACGAATTGTGAGACAAGATACATACTAGAGTAAGAGTCTAAATAAGGTCCAAAAAAAGACACTTGGTAACATATTAATCATGTTTTCTCATAGAGATCCAATGTGTGCACATGGAAATTTATTACCTCTTGGAGGGAAGATTTGATAGACAACAAGTGAAGACACCCTAGCCAATGTGTAGGAATGATTTATTTTTCAAAGTTGATTTTTTTAATGGATTGTGGAAGGAGAGCCGTACATTGTTGTCCTTCTAGCCGAGGCATCCATAACCCAAAACTCGGGCTATGGCCGAAATGAAGGCATCCAAGATTGGTTACAGGCACCTTTTCCATGGGAAGGCCCTTTCTAAGACAATATAGCCCGCAGGACAAGCTTTATTTCTTGGATGAAATATTCCCCAACTTACACAATGAATCGAGGGTATTGAAACATATGAGAAAAGTACAAGACAACCTTGTCAATGAGTAGGTCAATCACCAGCTCTTTTTCTTCTTTCTCTCCTTCCCAAACTTTAAGCCCATTATATGTTGATCCAAATGTTGAGTTCCCTTCTCCATCTCCTAGTCTTTCACCCCACCTCGATTCTTCTACCCTTTTCCCTTCCTAGAAGACATCCCCTCCTAACAAATGAATTCCAATTCCTTCTCCACCACAAATGGTTACAAAACCTATTGTAACCCAACCCAACCCTCCTCTTGTTGTCTTAAGTTTATCTTGTGAAGAAAGCAATACTAAAATAAGTCAAGAGAAACTGAAGGAGAGTCCAATCAAGAAGAAAAAGCTGAAGATTGGAAAAGATGGGCTCATAGTTTTGGGAGTGATAAAATGCCCTTGTTGGTTAAAATTATGAAAGAGACAACACCAAATCCACAAGAAGAGGAGCATGTGCAAAAAAAGAGGAAAATCTCCCTAAAATGCAGGATGTGTCAACAGAATGCAGAGAACCTCATTGTCCTGCATGCCTAGAGCTTGCTACAGTGTTAGAAGGTTGCATTGAGCCACCACAATCATCATCATCGACTATGAAAAAAATGGAGAGCTTCATGTTGTGGAGGAAAACAAATCAGATTTTGGATCCTTGAATGAAGAAGAAATCATAGGAAGCTTCTTTCTTTCTTTAAATGATAAAATTTTAGATTCTTCTTCTATCACATCTTTGCAAGAATCTAATTTTGTAGAGGATTTTGATCTCTCAAACTTTATGTTTGAGGAGGATGAAGAATATGATGAAAACATGACCAAATCAGTCATCATTGAAAGGGTAGTGTGGGAAGAAGCAAAATTAATTATAGAGGAGGAGTAACATTCGAGATCATCTTGTGAACAATCACCTTCTTCCAGAAAGTCTACAAAATGACTCCATTCATGGAGTTGGGATTCAATGGAATGGGAAAATCAAAAGGCTCGGCCCATTGATCCCTAAGGCCCCATGTCCAATAAAGTATTTAGCTTCTTTAGAGCCAATGGAGAAGCCAACACCTGTCATGCTCACTTAAAAGCATGAGGATGATCTTCAATGCCCCAAGGGTCAGCTACAACACCTCTAACCAAAAGATGAGCATCTTGAGGAGGTATTCATTTTGTTTGTTGATACCGACGGGTGGAAGGGTGAAAGGTAATTTTTCACTCTTATTACATGCCATATCTATTGCTAAATTAATTGCATGGCCATGCTTTATAAGAAAGGGAAGATATTTCTCCCTTCCTATTTTAGGTTTTGTTTAGCTTCTCCCAAGTCTGGTTAGCTTAGGAGTAGGAGTAGATTGCTTTCAGCTAGAATAAGTGCTTGTGTGCACTCTGCATGACTCATTTGAGGCATGTATGTTTTGTCTCTTTGTATAGGCCCATGTTCATATTACTATAATAAAATGCACCAAACCCTCGGTATTCATGGCGGGGAGACCCCACGTTGCTTATATGATCACAAAATTCAATTCAAAAACATGCAAAGCAACTAAAATCAGCTAAGGAGGTAACCTTGTTGAATCTCTCGAGAAAAAATTACACCATGACCTCTACACCTCTACATATATCGACTAATAGCTCGATTGAGAATCTACTCCATTCTTGACCTCAAAATCACAAATGTGAGAATGAGTTAAATTCGATGTCAAAACAATTTTCTACTCTCACAAAACAAGTTGCAGAGTTTCCTTATAAGAATGGGAAAGCACAAAGATTGGCTAGTAGCTATAGAGGCTCAACAACACTTTAGATATTGTGAACTAAGGTTTAGATCAGCTCATAACATGATTTTGGGCCCAATGAATAGTGGGAGATTGTGGGTTATTTCCATTTAGTAGGCTAATGGTCCCCATGAGTCACCAAACTATTATCTAAATTCCGTCGCCGCTAAAAATTAGATAACAAGTAGATTCTGTTGAATTGACCCAGTGAGCTTTAAGATTCCCGTATATTCGAATCCCACTAGGGTTCAAGCCTTTTAGTAACACGAAAGAAAGACTTAGCTGAATCAACAATAAAACTAAACTAAGTCGGGACAAACCAACTCAAAATAAAACAACGAGACCCATGAACAACGCCAAGTGTCAACCTAGCGCAAGTTCTAGAAAGAAAAAGGGGGAGAAGCCTCAAAATCCCACGGGGCTTACACGTGGATTCAACTATGAGTGTACCACCCAAGAAAAAGTCTTCACATTAATATGCGGTAGGTCCATTACTTGCTCAAAGAAGAGTAGCAAGCTCGCGAGACGATGCCAAGTGTTAGCCCAACGTAATTCCAAAAGCTACAAAGAAAGTAAAGACCCTAGAGAAGCACTTTTCCTCCATGTGGATCTTGTTACAAATGGGCTCCAAGTTCGAAGCAGGTTGCGAAAGATTGGTGATAAGCCAAATACCATGTATGGGCAATTATGAAGCTTGTCTAAAAGTTTTAAATGCTCAAGATCTTTTCAAAAGATCAAAGGCAAAAGGTCATTCGGCTTTTCTTTTCAATAACAAAGTTAATGCATAGTTCTATGTAAAGAGTGTGAACCTGTGAATACTCAATTTTTCACCTGCACTCGAAGGGTCATTTTAATAGAATGACAAAAATAGGTGCCGCTAGAATCATGAGCCCAGAACCCGATGCATAAACGATTGAAAGATTCAGATATGTAATAAAGATTTGAAAGGATGTTCCTCAAAAGGCAAGTTTGCTCAAGGGAGTCGGTTGCAAAATAGTTAAGATATGTATTAAATGGGTATGGCTCTCACTCCTTGAAAAATAGATCATGGGGAAGTGTGAGATAGATCTCACAAATCTATTTTTGTCACTTCACACCATTTATCATAATTGAAAAAGTAGTTGGAAAATGGTTCGAGAATTATCGCTTATCTTCTTCTCCTCCTATATATTGTAATCAAAGGTTTCATAAGAGAGAGAATTAATCAGAGTTAGTTTTTCTTTCCTGCCTCGGTTCCTCTTGTGAAAGGTAGGGGCCTGGAGCTCTAGCCTTCTCTCTGAGCTTTGTAATAGCACTCTTGCCTCTTATCAATTGTTGTAATGTGTACACTTTTGGAGTAATATAATATGCCTTGTGCATTTTGTGCATCCTTTGCATATATGTATTGTCTCTGATAGCCTTTATTTCGATGTTGGTATATTGTGCATGTTTATAATGTTATTACTATTTTCAAAAGTTGTGCTTAAGTAGTTCAAAGTGGTGTTCTGTGTGAATCATCTCGGCTGTGGTGCATTTCATCCACCCTTTTCATTTCTCACCTTTTCCTTGTTTCAGGCACTTGCATTCTTGGTTAACTTCTTCATTTTTTGGCGCATCGCTCCCATTAAGTTTATGTTATGGTTTATTTTTCTTTAACCCTCATCTCACACAACAGGAAGAGCCAACTTCTTTAAAATATAGAGCTTACCTTAGGGTGCATGTCCCACTAACCTAAGGTATCCAACAAATCGATGGTTCATTCGAAAGGAAAACCATCAACAATATAGATGGGAGTAGATGGATGCACACATGGCCACCGTGTGCACAAGAAAACAATTATCCTAGTCTATACAGACACATATGGACAAACCAGACTTTGACGTATGTGAAGAATATTGTGTGTCAAGGAGAATAAAGAAGGCACCCCAAAGTAGACACATGAAAGTAAATCCCACTATTATGTCTGATGAACAGGTGAGTAATGCTTTGGTGAAGGTATCTACAGAGGTGGCGTGGAGGAACATAGATAAGACTACCACTATTATAGTGCTACGAGAAGATAACAAGGCCAAAGCTATAGAAATAGCACGTCTAAAAGGAGAAAAGGACTTAGAGCAGAAAAAGAATGAAGCCTTCATCAAACATGGTGGAAGAAATTGGCGATCATGTCTTGAAAGCAAGACCGCACTTGGAATCTAAGGTACCTGAAAGGTTTCCTTCAACTATGCATTATGTGCATACCTTAGTTGATTTGGTGCTTGAGGATGGACCAATTCGTATGCCAGTGCCAAAGGACCCTGAACATGAAGCGAGAGAGAGAAAGGGCCTCAGTGGTTCAAAATATTTCATCTTACGAGGCATTACTCCAAACTTTGCAAGAAGGGTTGAAGAAAGAAGACTAGGCTTTGAACATATGTGCAGCTCCAGAAGCGGTGATCGGGATTAGGACTATGGCTAAAGATAATGAAGTCTTTAAAGCAATGAAAGATGAGACTTTAGGGTGTGTTGAGAGATTAGCAATAGTAAAGCAAAAGTGCAAATCCCTTACATCAACACAAAACCCTCATAAGGAGAGGCTAGATGAAATTGGGAAGCTTATAGCAGCACGAAGATGGATCTTACGGAGGGACGGATGTCGAAATAGCCAACATTGTCCTAGTACTATAGAACAAAAGGGAGAGATGACCTAGGATGAGTTGGAGGCATCACTGCAGATGTCCCAGAGAAGACCAGGAATGCGTTGGATGATTGGCAAGATTTGGAAGCTAAAATTAAGGAAGAATATCCAAAGTTGATTCTCTGGTATAAGAGGAGGTGTCTTTGAAGAGTAAAGTCTATTCTTTGTATAGTAATTCTTTAAATTCTTATTCTTTATTCTTTAAACATCTGTAAGGAAAGGCAACCATTGTTGGGGTGGCAATGCAATTTAGTGTGGGGTAATGTTGAGAAAGCAGAGTATGATACTAAGGAGAAGGCACACAGAAGATTCAAGTATAGGAACAAGGCACATTTGAAGGCACGAAGGATAGGGAAAGAAATGCGCGCCAAGACAAGGACTGATTCAAGACTTAGCCATTTTCATGGATACAGGATATTTTGGAGATAACATGTAGAGCACACAATGGGATGGAGACTTGCGCGACACGCAACTGCTATTTTGGGATAAGCTTCTACTAAGCGGCATGCATGAGTTCGGGCTAATAATAGGATTACTACTTTGATTAACTACGGGAGGTCTATTATCGGTGCACTTGCATGTGTTCCTATTATTGTAAAGACGCATGGCTATTCTATGCATGCGGCCTATTTTGGGAAGTGCATGAGTGGTGAAGGGAAAGTCCCCACCCTTATAAATATGTATTGAATTGTGTAGTTAAAGAGGTTAGAGGATGAGTGAGAGAGAGAGACCTGTGTATGAGAGTTATGTTATCGGATACATTACGTGCATAAACTTATGGTAATGATATATGATGTAAGGAGCTTTTGTATTTATTGTGTTTAATATAATGGAGTGTGTTAAACATGACTATAATTGGCTCTTATATGGTTGATTTCATTATAGTTATTGTTTAATTCATGATTATTTAAGATCTAGATCTAGAATATGCTCTATGGAACATTTATGATATTTATGGATCTGCATGCATTATTTCTTCATCATACTTACATCCTACACAAGCAACCCTATAGAGGGGTCTGGTACCTTTGCGTGCTTTGGGTGAGCACTCAGCTTAGGTTGAGTGATGTGCTAACGTACCTAAGTTATTTGTGGTGGATTATAGGCTACATCAGGAAAGTCACCATCAAAAGTGGCTATGGAAAAGGCAATGTGTACTGAAGATCCCCAAAAAGCCAGAATGATTTTCTTGAGCAAACAATAGTGACAATGACCACTTACTAAAAATAGTAATCCCCCTATATGGGTATTTACTAAAAAAAGTAAGTCACCCCAAGAAGTGGTTAAGGTGAAGGTAGTGTACGCAAGAGTGAATGATGGATATCATCACAACATGATGGGTAAAAAGGCAAAAATTACCTCTTACCAAAAATAGTATGTCTCCTATCAGGCACTTGCTATTAATAGTAAGTTACACTCAAAAGGTAGTTTCGGCACAATAGGACATAGAAAGATAATCATTAAAGGGGACATCATTGTTCGGGATCATCTATGGGTATTTCTTACAGGGCATTCGAGATTCGTCTCAAGTAACTAGGACAACATTGGCTATTCTTTAACATCCTTCTCAAGTAACTAGAACAATTCATTTAACTTGGCAAGTGTTCATGAGCTAATTTGAAGGAGTTTCTCGGAGTGCAAAGATTTTGGAGATGTAGAGTTCACTAAAATGGCACACTTCATTGGATCATCGACAAACATCCGGCGGTCCTCCTTAGTTATTTCTCTCCCCTTCTTCTCTCTTCTCTTCCCCCAATTTCTCTCTCCCCATTCTAATTCACCATTGGGGGGTTGCACTTTTCATAATGCCTTTAATTAATTTAAAATGATTTTTTTAACGTAACAAGTCACCCTTAATTCATAAAAGGGACTTGATCTTTTCCTAAGAATGTAAAAGGTCATAAGTTGTAATAAGGCATATAAAAAGGCATTAGGGGTAGATGATGAATCACCTCTCATTATATTAATTGTAAATTTGTTCCCATTTCAAAGGGTTGGTGATTGATTTTGTAAACGCAAGAGTGCATTGAGAGAACAAAGGAGATAGCCAAATTCTTCCATTCCCCCATTCTCAAATTTCCTCCATTTCTCCACTATGTGCAACTTTTGTTTAAGCAATCAATACAAGAAGGAGTTTCTAGCCTTTTTTGACTGAGGGATTTATTGATACTTTGTGCTCATAAATTCTAATTGGTCTTGTTGTTATTTACAGATTTGTTTCTTCTCATAAATGCATGTGTTGAAATTTCTAACTAGTGTGTGTAGGAATCGATTTTCTACCTGTAACATTAGTTCTCCTATCTCATTTCTCACTCCCCTTTCCCACTTTCTAGACAAAGTCCTCTCTAGCAAAGAAATTGCTAGCTTTTCCGCAGGGTCAGTGGAGTACCCTTGTTGGATCCTTGGCCGTAAGGCCATCAGGAAAATCCACCTTTTCACTCACACATGCATATAAGGTAGCTGCACCAATTAAGTAGAGGGACTTAGACTCCCAAAGCATTGATAAGAAATCCACCAATTTGTCCTCAACAAATTTTCTCGCCAACAAGGTGGTGACAATATGTATCATTTGATTTCATTGAAGGCTTTCTGGAAATTAGAATCCCACTATAATTATATATCTTTGTGAAGAAGATGGTGAAATGGTTGGCAACGATCAGAGAGCTGTGATATGAAACGTCGAATGGACTACAATTTACCTTAAAGGCTCTGCAGTTGCTTAAGATTGAATGGAGGAGGCATTTCAAGAATTTCTCTAACTTTCGTTGGATCAACCTCGATACCTCGGATGGATATGATGAACCCAAAATATTTCCAATGAGGACATTGAAAACACATTTTGCGGGATTAAGACAAAGACAAAACTGGATGAGACGAGAAAAGAGTGATTCAAGAATGTCCAGGTGGTATTTTCATGATTTGGATTTTCCTAAGAGATCATCAATGTAGTCTTCGATGATTTTGTGGATGAGATCATGGAAAATGTATGTCATGGCTCATTGGTAAGTGGCCCCTACATTATTAAGACCGAAAGGCATGACAAGGTAACAAAAGGTTCCCCAAGGGGTGATAAATGCAATCTTATGTTGATCCTCAATAGTGATGAGAATTTGGTTATAACTAGAAAATCCATCCATGAGGGAAAGAATTTCATGGCCGGCTGTTAGGTCGACAAGCTGATCTATGTTTGGAAGAGGGAAGTCATCCTTTGGACAAGCAAGATTGAGATCCCTGAATTTTGTGTAGATGCGTATTTTCCTAGGCTTTGGTTATGGGGACGATGTTGGAAACCCATTGTGGATAATCAATGGGTATGATAAATTTATCTAGATAAAAGGCATTGCAACTCTTCCTTAACAAGGAGAGCTATACTGATCATCTTACAAAATTTTTTTGTTTAACTAGCTTGACATTGGGGTATGTGACTATGTTGTGTATGACAATGTTAGGGTCAATCCGGGCATATCACTATATGACCATGTGAAAGCTTGATGATATTTTGTTAAGAATGTTGTGAAATCCTTCAATTCTTGTGGACTCAAAGATTGATCAACCTTAACAACATGGGGATCTTGTGGGGTTCCTAAGTTAACATCGATGGTTTATTTGTTGAGAAGATTTGGTGTATCGGAGGGTAGGGATTTAGAAAACGATCCTCAAGCTCCCATATGAGAAAGAATATCTTGGTCATCCTGACACTGAAGGATATCTATAGTGGGTGAATCTTTCATCAACCATCTCTAGCCAAAAAATGTAGTGATTTGGTGGAGTGACCAGATTGATAAGCAAGTGGTCCTAAAGATATGGTATTGATTAAAAAAAGTTAGGTGGGATGGGTACAATGTCATCTATGTCCATGGGATCTTTAGGGTTTGTTGATGGTAATAGTTTTGGTTGGAAATAGTTAGGGATGTAGCAAGTTTGGACATAGTGGCTTTGCACATGTCAACGGTGAGTCTTTTATAGCCTAGTATGCTCCTCTCGTGAGCTTTAAGGGAATGTAGAATGGGTTGATCATGGGTTCCTTGTTCATAGCGTCGAGGCCAAAACCTCTCCATGCGCAAAGTGATGAAGATACATGTGGTGAAATTTGGATTATTAAGAGATTCAAAGTTTGATGTGAATGCATAGCGTGGTGTGTATTTATGACATGGGATGGAGGATTATCAAATCCCCCATAAATGAGACTTGTTTTGAGATAAGTGGGACCATAGGAAATCACATCTCCTATGTTTGGGTCATACATGGGTTGTTTGTTGGGGTGACCATATGTTTTGGGTGAAGGGATAGAATTGAGCATGAGGAGATGATATTCCCCAAGTGTAAGACGCTTTATGGCCTCACCAAGAGAATAATCATCTAGTAATTTGGAAGAGGGGATAAACATATTGGTAGATGTTTGGTCAGATGATTCGGGCATAGATTTTGGCACAAGGACGTCATTTGGATGATACATCATATAACAATCAACAAATGGATTTGGATCAGTGGGAACAGTATAGGTTCGTCCTTCATGTTCATATTTGAGACATCGGTGGAAGGTGGAAGGAACAAAATGCATGGTACGTATCTAGGGGTGTCCTAACAACATATTGTATTAGAATTCTCCTTTGATAATGTAGAAGAGTTTTGGTAAGGTTTTGATGCCTACTTTGAGTGGGAGTATAACAGTGCCTAGTGTGGGTGTGATAGTGTCGTTAAAGGATCACAAAAGAACCAATTGGCGTTTGTGTGACAATGGTGTTGGGAAACTTGAGTTGGTTAAAAGTGAGGGATGATATGATATTGATGGTGGTGCCACTATCAATCATGACTCTTTTTAATGGAGATATCATTGATCTGAGAAGTGATGAAGAGTGGAAGTCATGGTCTTTGGGTCTGAGAGAAGGAATTTTAGATGGTTCAAATGATATGGAGGTAGATGTTTTAAGAGCCCCTAAAATTTGTAAATGGGATCGAGTCATTAGTTGGTATAGTGATAGATTGAAGGGCTTCTATCATGGCATGTTTATGACTAGGTGATGTTTGGACAAGCTCATAAAGTGACATCTGGATAGGAGATTGATGTAGTTGTTTGACGACCACTTTTTGAATTGCAGTGGAAGGTGGTGTTGTTGTTTGTATAGAAATTTTAGCTTTTGATGAATGTTTGATTGGATTCTTTAAGAGCTAAGGAAATGGACACCTTAGGCTTATTAGGTGGAGTTAATAGCTCAGAGGTGGAGGTATGGTGACAAGGAAGCCTTATCTTTCTTAGACTTAGATGATCCTTTTGGTCGTATTCCTACGAGTGAGTGGTGATGTGGATGACATCGACTTGGTGAATTAACATTTTAAAGGATGGACTCTTCTGGTGATGTCGATGTTGATGTTGACGTTGTACTTGATGAGAAGGAAGGAAGAGCAAATTGCCAATCTTCTAAACTTTCTGATGAAAGGCTCTATAATCTTCTATGGAGTGGCCTCGTGTTCTATGGTAATCACAAAAGGCATTAAAGTCATACTAGGAAGGTTTCCATCCATGATGATTTGATGACTTGGGGGTGGTAATGTGATGAGTGAATTTTGTAATAAGTCATCCAAGATGGTGGCGTAATGCCCTTTAGGCCCGAACATGGATGGTAATAAGGTTGAGCTTTCATCCTTCCGGGAGGAGGTGAGACAAGTTGTTTAACAATAGGTTGTTTATTTGTTAGCTGCAGAGGCTTTCTAGTTATTATAATAGAAGATGGAGGACGAGGATCCTGTGTGGGTGATGGTTTGGAGAATAACAAGGATTATTTAGGAGATGGAGGGTGAGGGTCTGATGTGGATGCCCTTTGCAAAATGATAGATGTAGAGTATGGACTCACTGTGGGAGCTTGGTAGATGGGATTTTCCCCTGTAATAATAGGGTGATTAACCGGTATGAGAGAGAGAGAGGACCGTGTGGGGAATTTTGATCCAAGAGGGACATAATAAGGACCCTCAAATTCTCGAATAGTGTCTTGTTTGGAAGGTCTCATAGGCCTGGTCTTGGCATGACAAGAGGGTCTCCAAAAGTGGGGACGCCCCTCATGTAGGAGGAGGTGGAAAAAAGGTGGAGGACCATGGAAATGATATGTTTCATCATAATAAGGACTTTTAAAGACCTGAATAACACCTTGTTTATTAGGCCCTTTGAGGTTTTGGATGAACTAGGTGTATTTGTTGAAGTTGATGCTAGTGAAGGAAGAGGAGTTTGGATGATGTGATTAATGTAGTCTAAATGATTTGTAGGTTTTAGATCGTTTGTTTTTGTGGATTGGGGATGACTACAACCTATGGTTGGCTTAAGCGGAGGTGGTTGTGCTAAGAATGTTTCAAGAGGTATCATAGCTATATTTGTAAAGCCAGATGTAGGTGTGTAGTACAATGTACTAGAGGATGTGGGTATAGGTTTAGTGGTGGTGTGTGATGAGAGCATAGGGATGGTTTTAGTAACAAGTGGTGGTTTAACAACTTTGAGTTTTTGGACTCGGTGTTGATTTTGTGGGTGTTGATTCGTTAAGTGGAAAGGATGTAGGAAGGGTTGAGTGATGGTTTCAATAAAGGAGGCTCTGTAGTCATAATTTTAGGCTTGTTGGTTATTGGTGTTGATTCTATGGATTTTGTTTCATTAGGTGTGCAAGGGTGGACTGGGAATAGGCTCAATTTTTGTTATTGCATTAATGATATGGAAACATTCATTTGTGGTTGGTTAGAAGATGAAGGATGGTTCGGAAAAGGTTTCTTAAATATGTCGAGGTTTTGATTCGGAGGTGCGTTTGGATTGTCCAAATGAAGGTCACCTTTGTCGATTAGATCTTGGAGCACGTTGTGGAATGTATGACATCTTTGATGTCATGACCATTGACCCTATGGTATTTACAATAGTCATCATCCCGGTACCAAATGGGCTTGGATACTGATATGTCGATAGGTTGAATGGGAGGGAGAGATATCATGTTGGAAGCAAAGAAAGTTTGTCAAAAACTGCTATAAGTCTCTCCTATAGTTGTGTAGTTATGTTGTTGATGGGGACACTGATGGCAGGTTTTTCCTTGGGAGAAGATTTGACTATGATGGTGTTGGAAGATGTTTTTGACTTGTCATTTTTGGATGGTGATTTAGGTGGGAATTCAACTTTTGGTTTCTTGGGATGAAGCTTTACCCATCCATCTTCTAGAGCTCGCAATTCCAGTTTATGGGCCATGGTAAAAGCTTCATCAAAAGTTTGAAATGATTGGATTTGTAATGTGGATGAGATGTGTTTAGTGCATGCATGATAAAAGACCTCGATTAACTCTATTTATGGTAATGTAAATGACAGTTGATTGGTGATGACCCTCCAATGGGTGACGAAATCGGTGATGGACTCATCTTCAAATTTTCTAATGGCATACAGGTCATTAATGGTGACTTTATGGGCTATGTTGATAGAAAAGTGGTCTAAGAAAATTTTGCAAGTTGTGCGAAGGAAAATAGGGAGTGTTGTAGAATGTTGTTGTACCAGTCTAAGGTGGGACCGGCGAGGGACATGGGGAAGGTCCTCAACATCAAATCTTGATCATGAGCTATTAAATAACATGCATGATGGAAGGCACATATGTGTTGTTGGGGATCTTCTTTTTGCTGTAAAATTTGATAAGTTTAGGAAGTTCCCAGTGAGGTGGATATGGTTTGAATGGTATTGATGGGTGAATGGGCTCATTGCAAATTTGATCATAAGAGTGTATTCTTAGATGAGGATGAAGCAACTTCAAGAATGGATATGGCTTAAAAGGCCTAGAGGGAATCTGATTGTGTTTTTTTGTGAGGATGAGCCAGGTTGGAAATAGGATGAGTGTGCTTGGTTTTGTTGAGGGATGTTTTGTTGGTAGAGAGTGTTTTGTTGATATGAAAGCATTTATGTTGATATGATTTGTTTTGTTGAGGGATATGGTATTGTGGAATGTTTTGTTGAGGTGTGTTTTGTTGAGGGACTCCATATTGAGGAATGTTTTTTGTGATACATTATGTTGATAAGGAACATTTTGTTGAGGGATGTTATGATGATAAGGGATGTTTTGTTGGGATGTTTTTTGATAGGATGGGAAGCTTTTTGTGAAGCTATAGGCTGTGAAGTTTGAATATACGATATTGCAATGGCATCATCGTATACGTGAGTGGCTGTGAATATATGGGTGTTTTTGGGAGTACATAGCAGAGGTGGTAGAGGATGGTGCCTATTGTGGAATGCTTTGTTGTGGGATATTATATTGTGGAATGTTTTGTTGATGTGTTGATTGTGGCATGGAAATCAATGGTTGTGAAAGTTGTGGTATGTATGTGAAACATGATGTGTACTAGAAATGACATTGGTATTGACTAGTGGTGTGGTTGTGGGAATGGACATAGTGATATTTTGGATGGGACTAGTAACTTGTTGGGAAGACATAAATGTAGAAGGGGCGATGAAACCTAATGGAGGTGTTTGTACTGTGAGGAGGTTGGAGGAGTGGATGAGGAAGAACAATGGTACTACTTAGAGGAGATGTGGATCCTATAGAAGGACTCGAGTGAAGATGTGGGTTGTTGAGAAAATGTATTTTGATGAGATCATGTGAAGGTCATAAATAGGAGATGAGGAGACATCGGGTGCTTTGGGTTGATTGGTGAAAGATTTTTCATTTGATGTTTCAAAGGGGTTAGTAGAGCTGGTAGAGATCTGGGGTTGACTATTGTTTGGTGTTTGGGTTGATTTGAAGTGTATGGATATAATTATTGGACAACAAGGGTTGGTTTTGATCAATGAGTTTATGCAATGGAAGATGAAGGGTTATGAGTGTATGGAATAGATTGGGGTGTGAATGGTTACATTTGGACATTTCTCACTAAATAAGCATTGAGAGAAATGGGATTTGAGTCTAGCATTTCTTCAAAATAGGGTCTCCTCTATTGTAGAAAGGAGGCTTGGATGTTCTAGGAGAGAATGGATGTTCTGATTCTGGTGTATGAGGAATCTGGCCATGGTAGTGTTGTGGAGAATAGAAAGATTGTTGTTCTATTTCGTTATTATAGTTGACTCTGATTCATTCCAAGTTTGTTGGTGTGTAGAAAAGGGATTGGATGTGTCCGTTTGATAATAAGGGATTTGTTGTTGTATTGGTGTTGAAAGTGTTGTGGTGTAAAATGGGGCATGTTGTTGGAATGTAGGGGTGGAGTAGACATGTCTTCAGAGGTCTGGTTGTGAAGTTGTTGTCTAGTAAATACCATGATAAGAAAACACACAAACACCTAGGAAATAAAAATTAACTAGATGGGTTGATTTACAAACAATAAGCACAAACAAGCAAAATGTTGTTTTGTATTAATCTTGATTAATTATAGAAAAAGTGAAATGTGTAAGATGGTTAACAAGGGTCCTAGGAAATGGTAAGCTATAAATAGTTTTAGGTATGTTAAGGGCGGAGTCCTCGATATACCCAAAGGTACGTGAGACCAACTTGTACTATTATCGGTACGGGCGTGGTATTAGAGCCTACCCCCTCACTTCACGGTCCCATTGTGATAAGGGAGTTGGGTGTTGAGCCAATATATACCGATAGACAGGAGATTATACTCAGCCAGAACACCGAGTCAATTTCCTATTGGGTGATGAAATCCCAATTAGTTTCACCTAGGTGGAGTTGTTTGAATGCATTTTTTATTTTAATAGTGATTTGGTTGTGTGTGAGGGAAGAGAAGTGAATGCAACAAATTTACCTCCTAATTAGAACTAGATGATCAAGAAGTATGAAAGAGTTTTTTAAAACCCCAAAATGAAATATTGACTTCGATGAGGACCAGCAAACAAGAATGCAAAATGAAAAGTTAAAAGATGGTTTTAGAACTTACCGTGAGAGCGCTCCTATTTTATTTTTATTCCAAATTTTAGCAATTTTTCCAAAGTGTGTGTTTAGAAAATACAGAAAATAAAAATTCTAGTAAAAGAACTCTACAATCAGATTACAGAAGTAGAAAATAGAAAACAAGAAATAATAAACTGATTATGAGTTGATAAGAAAACAACACAGGGAATTGTTGGCGATCGGGCTAATCGTAGGTAATTGAGCCAATAATAGCAGGTGATTGGTAGTCAATGAAAACAATAATAATTCTAATGATAAAATGAAGTAGTAAAAAGGGACAAGGGTCCCACCGGGTGTGCCAGAATGTCAAGCATGGTTTTACCTTGGTTTTCTTGATTTCTCAAGGGGGTAACAACCTAACTCAACCTTAGTATGGTGGGGTTTTTGGGATACCCGTGGATGTGGATGGATGTTGTGTGATATTTCACTTCGTGAAGAAAATGAACAAGGCTTATTCCCTACAAGAAAGCCTACAAATCAAAGTATTTAAATAAGATGATGTTAGTAAAATTATGTTAGAAGTTTTGGAAAAAGCCATCCCCGAGAAGCCCAAAGACTT
Source organism: Taxus wallichiana var. yunnanensis (assembly GCA_018340775.1). NCBI lineage: Eukaryota > Viridiplantae > Streptophyta > Pinopsida > Cupressales > Taxaceae > Taxus > Taxus wallichiana. The sequence continues at coordinate 645,770,858 of CM031234.1, read as the reverse complement.
CCTTCAAAGGATATCAACCTGCTCAAGAACAATTAAGTTTTTTATTGATAATAATAAAGCTATGATACAATATAGTAAAGTGAAAGTATGACCAACTAATGTCACTTATTTAGGTGTACATATACATAAGAAGATTAATGACAAGCTTAGAACCAAAGATCAGATTCTTGATCCGTATACAAATTTTTAGAGAAGTTGGACCCTACAGAACCAACTAGGTCCTCCTCCTCCATGAAATAAGACTCTGGTTTAGAAATGAAATCCTCAAGCAAAGAAGTCTAACACTTCTTCCGAGTATTATAGAGATGTGCAAGTGTGGTGTCATTGGTAGCAGGGATGGTGATATAATTGTTGGTGTTGAACTATGATGCAATGTGGTAGTCCTGGTATGTCTAAACCAGATTCATAGTTGTGTTCATATTGTGTAAGGTCTTCTTAAAGCCTTTGAGCCTCGTAATACGCATCCCAAAATTCCTCAGTTGCTTCTTGGATACATTGTATTGATGAAAAAATGGCTTCTAGATGATCAAAAGGTGCGGCTTGAATTGCACAAAGCTCTAGGTCATGAAGCAACTTGTACTGCTCCTAGTACAAAGGATGACAGATAATGGGAAAAGAGCCAATGTCAGCAGTAGGGTAATTATTACCACCTAAGGCCATTTGAAATCACCATGCTATACAATTTAATGAAATTACTTGTATAATTCAAATTAAGAGCAACAATAGAACACCAAATAACACAATATTTCAGAATAATGATCTCAATATGCAATTATAATAGCTTCGCCACTTCGAGGGGCCAACCTCCAAACCATATAATAAGACTCAAATGCTCAAATGATAATGAAATATACATATAATCCCCTATATATACTATTCATATGCTATGGCCATCACCAAGGCCGACCTATTAAGCATGAGAAAGTATAAATGATATAATAAAATGATATGGTAAGCCACAAGTCGGCTACTCATATCCTAATACAAGCAATAGGTTAAGGGCGTAGCATGCCCTTCCCCTTCAAACCAATGTTGTCCTCAACGTTGAATAATCCTGGATGTTGTTGCAGAAAACCTTCATCCTCCCAAGTGGCGTCTTCTATGCTCAGATTCTTCCACTTGATCAGATATTCCTTAATGTCTCTTGGTTCTCACCTCTTAGTACGTGTTTGCAGAATCTTTTCTGGCTCCAAAATGATTCTTCCTTCCTCATCAAGTTTTGGTAACTTTGTTTGGGCTTCAAATTTCTATCCAATAACCTTCTTTAGGCATGAAACATGGAATATTGGGTGTATGTGTGAAGATGGAGGCAACTCTAGTTTATAAGCAACACTACCAATTTTCTGTAGAACTTGATAAGGGCCATAATATTTAGGAGCAAGTTTGTTTTCCTTTTTCTGTTGCTTTAGGGACATCTATTTGTAAGGTTGGAGATGTACAAAAACCCAGTCACCAATTTCAAAATGTCTTTCACTACGGTGTTGATCATTTGTTGTTTCATCTGTTTTGTGCTAATGCTAAATTCTCCTTCAAACTAGCCAAAACCTGTTGTTGATGTTGAATGTGTTCCTCAACATTTCTGACCTTAGTTTGCACCCTCAAGGAGGAAGTGATAGATGGTGGATGGTAACCATATAATGATAAAAATGGGTTTCATTTGAGAAGAGGTATGAAAAGATGTGTTATACCACCATTCCGCCGGTGGTAGCCATTTAATCCACCTTTCCCGCTTATCTCGATACAAAACAACGTAGATACCCTCTCTAAGCATTTGTTGACCACTTACGCTTGCCCATCGGTTTGAGGATGATAAGATGAACTATGAGCTAGTGAGTACCCAAACATGAAAATAATTCTATCCAAAAATTACTTGTGAAAATAGGATCACGATCACTTCCAATTATCTTTGGGGTTCCATGCAGCCTTTGAACTGTCTCCAAAAAAATAGCTGCGACTCTACTGGCTGCAAATGGATGTGATAGGGAAAAAAATGGGCATATTTTGTGAGCCTATCCACAATCACGAAAATAAAATTCTTACCCTCTGAACAAGGCAATCCGTGATGAAATCCATGGAGACCTCCTCCCATCTTTGGCTAGGAATTGGTAAGGGTTGCAACAGACCTGGTGTCTTAATTATTTCCCCTTTGTTCTATTGGCACACTAAACACTCTAATACAAACTTTTGTACATCCCCTTGAGTCCTTCCCAAAATAATTCTCTTTTTATTCTATGATATGTCTTCAAAAACCCAGTGTCCTCCACGGGTGAGGCATGTAGCTTTGCAAGAATCTTATGCTTCAACCCGAGAATCTTTACTCAAGTATAACCTATCCTTGTACCATAGGGCATTACCTTTCAACTCAAATTTGTTAGATGTCATAGATCCTTGCTTGATATTATGTATTAGAGATTGTGTATCTTTATCTTGATTCCATTCCAATCTTGCTTCATCCACCCAATCGGCCATCAACATGGACATTCCACATAGTAAGGCATCTGCGAGATGTATCCCTTTTCCGGACAACGCATCACCTACTACATTTTCTTTACCCTTTTTGTATATGATTTCAAAATCATAACCCAACATTTTTGTTACCCACTTTTTTGTTCCTCGATGATAACCTTTGCTCCAAAAAGTATTTGAGACTATCATGATCGGTTTCTACCTTGAAGTGTCTACCCATGAGATAGGGCCTCCATTGCTTGACCGCATGAAGAATAGCCATCATTTCTTTCTCATAGACGGTTTGAGAAGATCTTTTCATTGAATTGGTGACTCTCAAATGTAATTGGTCTTCCTTCCTGCATTAGAATTGCTCCCAATCCACGATCAAGCGTCACATTCAACAATGAAGGTTTTTGAGAAGTTAGGAGTAGCCAAAATTGGGGTGTTGCACATGGCTTCCTTGCTGCTCAAAGGATTTAGTGGCTACGTCTATCCAATGGAAGGCATCCTTCTTTAGCAATGCAATGAGTGGGGTTGCTATTCTACCATATCCCCGCACAAATCTTTCAGTAGTACCTGTTAGTCCTAGGAACCCACAAATATTTTTAGATTTTGGGCCTTGGCCATTCCACCATAGCTTTGATCTTCTGAGGATCAACTTTGATGCCTTCATGGGATATAATATGACCCAAGTACTCTACCTCTTGTACACCAAAAGAACATTTGGATGGCTTTGCATACAAAGTATGTTTCTCCAAAACTTCCAACACTTTATTTACATGTTGTAAGTGTTCTTCCCATGTCTTATTGTAAATCAATATGTCATCAAAGAAAACTAATACAAATTTCCTTTAAAATGGCCTAAAAATAGTGTTCATCAAGCTTTGAAAGGTTAAGGCGCATTTGTAAGACTAAAAGGCATTACCAAAAACTCATAATGGCCCTCATGAGTCTTGAAAGCCGTTTTATGAACATCTTCCTCTTTTATCCTAATTTGATGGTACCCCGAACGAAGATCTAATTTTGTGAAATAAACAGCACCATGCAATTCATCAAGTAAATCATCAATTACTGGAATAGGAAACTTATCTTTGATGGTGTACTTGTTGAGTTCTCGGTAATCTGGACACATCCTCCATGTTTCATCCTTCTTACGTACCATGACCACTGGTGAAGAATATGCACTCTGGCTATGCTTGATGATACCTACCTTCAACATTTCCTCCACCATTTTCTCGATCTCACTTTTATGGGAATATGGGTATCTGTATGGTCTGATGTTAGGTGTTTGGCTCCTGGAATCAACTGAATGGCATGATCATGATCCCTAACTAGTGGTAGTCCCTTTAGAATTTCATCAAAAATAGATGAGTGAGCATCCACAATCTTTTGAAGATCGGGTGGCATTGAAGACTCTGTATTTTGTACTTCTATGGAAAATAGCTTTGCTATAAAGCCATCCACTCCTTTTCTGAGAACCTTCTGCATCGATGAGAGCTAATAATCTATGGAGACTTAGCTACCATCCCATTCAATTGTATTGTCCTTCCATCTGAATGAAATCACATGAACAATTCTTGGAAATTCATCTCTATAGTACCTAAGGTTGTGAGCCATTGGACACCCAAAACAATATCTGCCCCTCCCATAGAAATAGAAAACATAGGTGAGTCTAACATGTATTATCCCATGGAAATCTTGATACTATGGCACTTTCTCTGTGCACTTGACTGTCCCACCATCCGCAATCATAACTTGCATTTCTAGAGCTGGGTAAATAAAACAATTGAGGCGGGCAACTAACTTACTATTTATGAAGTTATGAGTACTCCCAAGTCAATCAACACCATCACCTTCTATTTTTTGAGATAGCCAATAACCTTGAGTGTTTGAGGAGTACTAATACTTGACAATGCATGGCAAGAAATTGTAGGTTGGTGATCCTCTACTTCATCTTCTACTGGTTCCTCACCTCTCCTATAATTTCAGCTTCCTCATCATCCTCATTACCTCTGTCAATATAGAACAACTTCTTCTCATCACATTTATGTCCCGGTCCATATTTGCTATCATAGTTAAAACATAATCCTTTTTCTCTCTTTTCTTCCATTTGTTGAGGAGTCAGTCTAATTGGCCTAGCAAATGAAGGGGAAGAGATACTACGGTCTCTGGTGTTAATGAAAGGTGGCCTCCTACTACAAAGAAATTTTTCCTCTGCATGACATGCCATGATAATAGAATCAAAAAGCTTGAGTGGATTAAACATACGTACCTCATGCTCGATGTGGTCCTTAAGACCCCAAGAAACATGTCATTCGATTCTCTTCGAAATATTCTCCACCCTTAAGGATAGGTTTTGGAATTGATGCACATAATATTTGGTGATCATGTTTGATGTAACTTTTCTAATTGACTAAAGTAGTTCTTTGAGACACTGGAACTATAGTGTAATTGCAATTCCTCAGTAAAAACTATCCAAGTGACACCTAGACCATTCTTTTGTCTCTGAGCACATAACCATCGATACCAAACAAATTGGTCGGGTTCAAGATATAGGGATGCCAATGTCACCTTTTGTCCTGATGGTGTTTGATGTAACTCAAAGAATTTCTCCATTTGATTTATCCAATTCTGGGGATCCTTACCATCAAATTTGTGCATATCCACTTTCGGTATCATGCTCCGTGGTTGCGCAAATAAGTTGGATTTTGATTGGGACTGGAAAAGTGATCTAATATGGTTAGTTTATCCATGATTTGAACTGAAGGTCCTCTTTGGTTGATATGGGCCAAATTTGGGCCATCTGGTTACCCTTTACATGTTGCATGATATCATCCAACCGATGATTGATTTGGGCCATGTCTCCTTTAGAGGCCATCTCAGATTGTGCATTTCGCAGCTCATACTCAAGTTGGCTCACCTTATGATCAATCGATGTAAACCCTAGTCTTTGAGTAATCTGTATTTACACCTTCTGACTCCATCTCTTCAATCACTACCCCATCTTTATCTGGGGTTTTACCCGGAGTAACCGGATTCTTTTTTGCTCTTGTGGAAGGCCCTGCCATGATGTCAAACCTTAGGGTTTAGGTTTTATACAATTTCGGTGAACAGGAAAAAACATAGAGAAGATACTAATACTATTTTTTTGAGAGCTTTCCGAAAATGTAAAGAACTTGAAACTTTTCCACAATTTTCACCCTAGGGAGTGATTTTATGAAAAACCCTAAATTTGTAATAACTTTTGCAAAATAAATAAAAAAGTCTAAAATTTTCAGGGAACCTTACTTGAAATGTTTCTCAACTTTGGTAAAAATATCTCCCACCAATTCTCTCGGGTTCACAATATGTGGCGGAAACAAAAAATTAGGGTTTTTACCCTAATTTTGGCCTGAATCGCACTACGATACCACTTGTAATGAAATTACTTGTATAATTTAGATTAAGAGAAACAATAAAACACCAAATAACACAATATTTTAGAATAATGATCTCAATATGCAATTATAATAGCTTCGCCACTTCGAGGGGGCAACCTCCAAACCATATAATAAGACTCAAATGCTCAAATGATAATGAAATACTACCTATAATCCCCTATATATATTATTCATATGCTATGGCCATCATCAAGGCCAACCTAGTAAGCATGAGAAAGTATAAATGATATAATAAAATGATATGGTAAGCCACAAGTCGGCTACTCATATCCTAATACAAGCAATAGGTTAAGGGCGTAGCATGCTGACATGTTAGAAAATGATAGAAAACCAATAAGAAAGGTTAGGCATGTTATAAGAAATAGGCACTAAAATAAATATTGAACAGGAATCACCGACGATCAGGCAAATTGTTGGCGATTGCATTAAACATTAATTTTAACATCCTACAAAATAGAGATAAAAGCTGAATTAAGTTATGATTTAAAGCAATTCTCGGAACACATGATATAATAATTATAATAAGAACAAAATTACCTGCAATTAGTGACAAAAAAACAAACAAAAATTAAATGCTTACCTTGTGTGAGTGATCAAATGGATAGCAGACAAACAAAGCTAATTAGACAATGAGAGTGGACGATATGACAATCAAATTGCGATTACTCCGGAGCAACGTAACGATGATGAAGCTTGATTAAAGATTATTGGAATCGAAATTCATAGAAAGAAAAACTTTACCTATAACACACGAAAATCATCCCCCAAAAGAGGTTTGGAAACAAGTTTATATAGATCGTTGGTGATCGGGCAAATCGTCGGTGATTTCGGGAAATTTTAGTCAAGTGTCCAAAAGGAGTGATTTTACTTATATTTCCAACTCGATTTTGGAGGATTTTGAAGTGGTTAAGATAAGAGATGGGAGAGACTTGAACTTGGACCAAATTAGTTAGGATGAGGATGTGAGTGATTTTAGAAAGTTTTTATTTTTAAGTTAGTCCTAACTAGTTAAGTGTGGAGAGGTGGTTAGGGATATGTTAGGGGTGGTTGAGTGATATTTTTGGAAGGTTAGTAAATTAGTTAATTAGTTATAACTAGTGAAGGTGTCCGAGTTAGCATGGTGAGGTGTGAGAGTGAGATGTGAGGTTACTTATCTATTTTAATTTAGATTAATTAATTAATTAGACTTAGGGGTGTGGTGATATGTATTAAATTAATCTAATTAAAAGGGACTAATGGGTATTTTAACGTTGCAAAGTGTCGTAAATGGGTCATTTTTGGTCGTACATGAGCTTGAGACAGGGAGTGTAGAATTTTAGTGTCTACACAATGATTAGGAGGAGGCAAATACGGGCTATACTAACATCGTAAGCAACAATATGCTCGTCGGTCTAAAAAAGTGGCAATCTTGTGTTTTTTGCGAGTTTTATCCTTATAGATTTTGAGCCCATCCATTTTAAGGCTCGTTATCTCAGTTATGACATCCTCAGAGACCATTGGGATTTCCATTGATTATAATAGAGAAGCTTGGGTCTTTAGTACGAGGATTGGATCATTTTGATGAAGTGGGGATGGTAACCCAATCAAATTAGAAGGGAGTACAAGAAATCCCAAGATATCTTGTCGTAGGCTTTTTACATGTCCAACTTAACAATCATAACCTCCCTACTTGAGAGCTCCACAGAGTGTATCGTCTCATGAATAGTGATTATGTTGTCCAAAATTTGTCTGCCTGGCATAAAGGATCCTTGATTTGGGGAAATAAAGTTACTTAGAGTCTCCCTTAATCTGAAAGACAAAATTTTAGAGATTAGCTTATACATAGTATTGCATAAACTAATAGGTCGAAGTCCCCAAGATCTTTAGCTCCTGGATTTTTGGTATGAGAGCAATAAAGGTGTGGTTGATTTGTTTGAGCTAGGCTTCCAGATCGGAAAAAATCTTGGACCGCTAAAACCACTTCTTTCTTAACAATATCCCAATACATTTGGAAAAAGAAAACAGGGAAGCCATCGGTCATGGGCTTTTGTCACCTTCCATAACATCAAGAATAACTTTTATCTCTTCCTCAAAAGGAATGACTACGAGTTCACTATTCTCAACTTGGCTAATAACTGGTTCAAAAAGATTAAGGATTTCAGCTCTAGAAATCTCATCTGAAAGTTGTTCTTCAATAAACAAGTTCCTAAAGAAGGAGATAATGGTAGTAGAGATATCCTTATCCTTTGTATCCATTTCACCATTATCTTTCTTTATTTCTTGAATTCTTCCTTTGTTAGCTTTAATGGTGGCAGAGATATGGAAGAATTTGGTGTTACGGTCACCTTCTTTAAGCCAAGTAATTCTAGATTTCTGCTTCCAATATATCTCTTCTTTGCGTAATATATTGTGGTATTTAGCAAGTAGATCTCTTTCCTTTAATTTGTCCTCCATCCTATTCCTCCATCCTCCTTGTTCCATAACTTCTTCTATAACTATGAGATCTTCAACAATTAGGAATTATTGTTGCATCTATCAACTTTAGACTATTATATTTGTATTCAATTTTGATTTAAAATTCATTTTTGGTAAAGGTAATTTTTCCATAACACTTGTATATATGTTTCTTTATTTTGTTGTCGAGGGTGGCGGTGGATGATAATGTCTATGAGATGTTAACACTTAATGGCCAACATTAAATTTGACATCAATTTGATCATCATAAGGCTATTTCAAACTTAAATTTGATATCATATTCATTATTATATAAAAGTTTATTCTTTCTTGCTTGGAAAAGGCAATGGAAAATTATAATATTTTGGGTATACGTTGGAGTTTGGAGCATTTTTTTTACCAAAGTGCAACTACATTAAAGCCATATATCACAAATAAATATGAAATTCATAAAGAAGATATATTGATTCAAGTGTCTCAAATCTTATGTAAAATAACTAACATCTCAAAATTAATATTTCTTAATATTTTTCAAATAAATATATTTAAGAGACATAGTAATTCAAATAATGTATAAAATTAATATGTTCGGTTTATACATATTTTAAATACAATTTTTGAATTTAACTAATTTTTCTTTAATAACCTTAAAAGTGAGAATTTTTATCTTTTAAACAATAACGCAAGATGAAATCATTTTTAGATTTGATTAATAAACTATATGAAGTAAAAGTTATACTTTCTTAACAAACTCTAAACATTTCATCCATTTTTGACTTTTTCATCTTTTACTTTTAAGTTTTCTAAGTTAAAGGAGTTTCCAAACAACTATCATATTGATTTCACCGAGCTCCCCAATTAGGAGTTTGTTCTTTTACTTCAACATGCTATTATGCTAGAGATTTAGTGTTATGAAAATTTTAAACACCAATCCTACAAGCGGTCCTTCACATGTTTTCTTCTCAAATTTTAAACATCGATTCCTTTTTTGAACACTTTTTTCTTTATTAAACGGTTGTGTCATGCCTTCTACCATGCTTTCTTGAAAATTTCACTCCAATGTGCAAGAACACACTTTTAATCTATTTTCAACAATATTGTGATAGAATATTCATCATATCATCCTGAAGATGGCATGAAAGAATGACATACAACGAGAATAATTTACGGGCAAGCAAAGAACACGTGGAGTTGTAGATGGAGACCATCACAGGGTCTGAAATAATACATCTCTAGGTTAGAACCCTATAGTTATGGAGATAATACATTACAAACTCAGTACAGTCCCACCCCTAGTCAAACCCAATGAAAAATCTCTCTACGTTCAATCATAAAAACATTAATAAATTAAACGCTTATTCTAGACATAAATACAAAAGCCAAAATGAAAAGCTTTATATCATATAGGTACCTCGTCTCAATTTAGAAGCGCAGATGTCGGTGATATTTTGAGAGTGAGCGGGAAATTTACTTTCGCATTCAAATTAAAATATCTAGAAGGGTTTAAATACGGTATCGATTTCAGCCCCCTTGCATTAGGGCGGAATTAAAACGTAGAAATTTTGTTGTTCAGAGAACGAAATGGCAAGTAAGTTCGATAAGATCGTGAAAACCATACCCCGGAGAAGTAGAAGCGGCTGGAATGCCGAAAACAGAGCTCTCCCCGTAGCTCACACGCATACCAATTCAACTGCACCGACAGAACTCGTTCACAGAGTGCTATCACCAGAAAGAAATTTACTGCTTCAACCAGGATTTAATGCATTGTCGACAGCCGCAGCTGCGACTCTGAACGATATGGAACGCACAGTGAAATTCTGGAGAGACGGCGCATTGCCGACGTCACGAGGAGAGAGCGCCAGGTTATCAGTGCCATCCGGAGAGAAATTTTTGGGACTTAAATTTTTAGATGCTCAGAAACCCCAAGAAGATGCAATTGAAGCAGAGGCTCCTGTGCGGTTACTTATATGCGCCCTCCAACGTTTAACGGAAACATTGGCTCCCCTAGCTGACACCCTTTCACGTCCACAGGCTTCCTTGGCAAGAAGAGATAGCACCCTTTCACGCCCACAGGTCCCCCTGGCAAGAAGAGATGGCACCGTTTCAAGACCACATGCCCCCTTTCACGCCCACAGGTCCCCCTGGCAAGAAGAGATGGCACCGTTTCAAGACCACATGCCCCCTTTCACGCCCACAGGTCCCCCTGGCAAGAAGAGATGGCACCGTTTCAAGACCACATGCCCCCTTTCACGCCCACAAGCCCCCTTGGCAAGAGATGGCCTAAAAGTTAAAGAGAAGGCTCTCTGTAATTTCAGAGGCGTTCGCCAACGTATTTGGGGAAAGTGGGTAGCCGAAATAAGGAAACCCAAGGGACGCAAACGCGAATGGCTCGGCACTTTCGACACAGCCCGAGAGGCCGCTCTCACCTACGACCACGCCGCGCGCACTCTCTACGGCTCCCACGCCTGCCTCAACCTTCCAGACCTAACGACACCAGCCACCACAGCCGCCGCCGCCAATTCAAGAGATGACACCCAACCCCTTGCAACAGATGCGATGAAGATACTTCTACAGGCAGTCGAAGCAGAGTGCTTAACAGAACCAAAGGCGCCCGATGGCACTCGACCACTACCGGATGCCCCAGATATAAAATCAAGATTAAGAAGCAGTAACCGTATACGCTTAACAAAAACCCCTTCGAAGGGTGCTATTGCAAAAGGCGCTCGATCAAGAACCCCCATGCCCGCATCATCAAAATACTACAGCTATATCTTTAAGATTAGAAAAGATGTTGATGAAAGAGAGGATGCACATTTCTCCGCCAAGAATGTGATGAAAGAATATGTGGAAAACATTTGCAACTCACTAGCTGATGCGCTCCATCTTCCCCACAGGAGGTAAGAGGTAAAGTATGCTTGAAATTGACTGGTGATTTGGCAATGCAAAATGCCACACCAGCATCAGCTGACGTGCCGGCATCATCAACAGGAAATCGTGGTGATTTGGCAATGCAAAATGCCACACCAGCATCAACAGTACTACAAGCTGACGAGCCGGCATCATCAACAGAAAATCATGATCATTTTTACAGGGTGTATTTTTTTGAAGTGTCTTCTACAATTGACCCCGTCCCTTCTATTCACAAGACTGCCAGGTCTGTAATTGATTCATACATGGCCGACTTGCCTCTCTTACTGGTAAGGCATTTGAACGAGGTATGTGACAAAACTAAATACAGAGTTATAGCTTCAGATGAGACACAAAATGTGGTAAGCCTTTCTTTTATCGGGGATCATCAATGCCACCCTTGAATTGTGGATAGACTTTTTTTTTTTTGTATTTTCATAAGATTGTACCCAGTACCTTCAATTTTGTAACTGTGTTTTCAGGATTTTTTCGCTCTGCAGTTAAATTTTCAAGAACAATAGCAATATTAGGGTTTGCATTCCTTGACTTTAGTGGTGAAATTGTGGAGATTCCTGTAGGTAACGTCCCAAAACATGATGCACTAGCTTATGTACTAAGGAAACTTTTTCAATCCCAGGAAATTTGGTTTAATCTGGGTTTGCAAATACTAGTGGTTGTTTAGGGTCATCTTTTGTTTATTTCAGGTTATAAAAACCGAAGCTAAAAGCATTTACCTTGTATAAAGCATGATCTAAATTTTGGTTATCTTGTTTTCTTGTTCATCATTCTAGCTTACCGTTATTGCAGTTGGATCTACTGGATTTAATTCCTTCTGTTTTGGATATCTGTTTTGTTTGAGTTTTCTGTTGCTGTGTACAGACTTGACATGAGTATGAGGCTTGATGTTACCTTATTTTAGAAACATAAAAAGCCTCCCTATTATAACATAGTTATACATATATAGAATCTTTTAGCAAATATTTATAGAATGCCTACCAACTTCATGAAACCATACCCTCGATCTTATCTTCTTCATCCCCTGCTCCGAGTATCATTTCAAATACTCCTCCTTGACTAACAAACAACCCACACTCTGAATTCTAACTTATGCTCTCCAAAGGTGCTTTGTCAAGTACTATGTGGGCCTTTTCCCAAACAAGATGACAACTCTAGATCTCCATTAATGAAACTGTCATTATCCCTACTCCCCATGCTCTCAACTCAATCATCCATATAATCTTAGACTGTACTTCTCACACACTTCATCTATCAACTTCATTCACTCTCTCATGCACACACTTCAAACACAGCCTAATGAGGCTTATCCTAGTTCCACCATGCTAAAACTCTTCTCTATGTTTCTTATCATGCTAGATTGGTCTGAGACCTCTGACTTCACCATGCCCAAGATGATTAGACCCTCTGTTCACTCATTACTTAGCCAACCAACCTAAATCTCAGAATTAGCCCACTTAGGCAAATTAGGTTGACTCCTTTGTACATACATTGGCTTTTGTAACTCTGTCTTAGGAAAATTAGGTCTCTTTTAGGCATCCTATTATAACAGTAGGTATTTGAGGGTGTAGATTTACCTGAAACCCAACTGAGCCACCTCTGAATTGCTCCCAAGATGATGCCTACCAATTTTTATAGTCTGCATCCTTGATTTCTCTCCTCATGCACCTCAATTTGCATAATTCTGGTACTGTTACAGCCTGCAACATAAACACCCTCACACCACCTTCACACGTGTGGCTCTGAGTCTGAAACTTGGTACACTCCTAATCCCCAAGACACTATTCCAGATGCATTGACGGTGCATGATGAGACGGCATGCCCAACCACTCATTCAGAGGTACTTGCTCAAAGGACAGTAGAGCATGAACTTGCTCATTGTGTTGTGAAAGATCTTTCCCAACAGAGGGGGATAGATGAGCAAATGGATAAGGAGTTGGTTCTCACTCCTACTATTGCGGAAATGGTTATTTCTCCCATTGCTGAGACAGATGAGAGGGAGATGGTTATTGCCATTAGTCTCAATGTTGCCTTTGAGTTTGTTGTGTTTTCACAGAATGGTTACCATTTCCATATTGAGTGAATTGCTCCTTATATGATGTCTTATTTGTTGTGAATTGTAATGGTTAATCGTTCAAGCATACTGATCTTTTATTTTTTGTCTCAGTGATGGTTTCACTGCTATCTTCCTCTAATGGGTGGTTGATGCATATTTTGATTAATTAAACATTGGTGTCAAGTGCTCAATGGCAGGGTTCCACATCAATCTTATTGTTTAAATTTGGTTGTATTATTTTTGCATCTTGTCTTGCAATTTTTATCCAGTTCTTATTATATTTTAAGTAGCGATTGAGGAATACAAAATTGAGGCAATCATTTCTGCTTTGAATAGTTCTTGTATGATTCATTTTTAGTTGAGCCTATTTATACATTGTTAATTTGTGGCGCTTCATCACCCTGTTTCTGCAAAGAACTCCTTTGTAACACTAGCTCATTTTTTGTCAGTTGCTTATCTCTCTGCAATATATAATATTTAATATTTTCCCATTTTCCACGTGATAGCCAGATTTCCCTTTTTACTCGACATAACAATAATATTTCCTATTTTAGTTCACAAAATGGTAAGATTTTCCATTTTGTGTCGTGTAACATTAGAATTTTCTTTTGAAGTGTTATTGTGGGAAAACTTAAAAATTGTTAGCGTGGATTCGAGTTAATACAAATAGATATATTGTTGTTTGAGATTTCCTAGATTTGGCTGTGAACTTAATGAACCTTGGCAAGCAAGATCTGGCTTTTTCTTCAACCCATGGTGTTGTTAAATGTATTTCATTTGTCTTGCTAACAACATTTTAGAATACCGTAGACCATTATTACATTATCAAAATTTGTTCTTTTCATTGTGCCTACTGTCATGATTGAAAATTTCCATATATTGAATTATGTTTTAATGTCTATTTTCCATTACGAATGATAAATAATTTCTGAATGCTAATAATTGAAAACAAGTTGTAAATCAAACATTTTTGATGAATTGTGGTAGTGGATTTTTATCTATAATTGAATTACATATTATTACATGCCTCAACTTGGATATTCCTGAAGATAACTATTTGTACACGATTTTGTTTTTGTGAGAAGGATAAATTGAAAAAGTTATAGGTGAGTTGCCAATCCTGAAGTTGAGATGGAAAACATTATTTGGCTATTGTTGCAAATTGATTAAAATAGTTTTCATTGCAATACATATTAAAGTTCACTAGTGAAGTCACACTTTTTGTTGACTAGTTAAATTATTTTCTAAGTAACCATTCACATGCCAATTCATTATGTATATGTTCAATTCATTGTTAGCAAACATGGGTTTGTATGCAAACATTGATCCAATATTTTATGTACATATAAATTTAAGATTTTTATTTGGTTAAGGTGCTCCATTGTATCATGGAAATGTCTTACAACATTGGCCATCACTATTCCCATCCTATTGAATGTATACATATGAATCTAAATCACCGTGATCTATGTATGCTTGCTAGGTGGTCAAAGTGATTATCCCCTTACTCCCTCTTATTATAGATTATGATATAAACAGAGGACCATACTAGAGCCACATTCACTATCAAAGATGTAGGGTTCTAAAACCCATATCCAAGATATGAGGATAGAGTCTTATTATGATCTTTAGTGTTGTAAGAGTTATGGTAATAAGCAAGAGATCATCCTCAATTAGGGTTGCAATGTCATTTGGTGGCAAGCATGCGTTGTAAAGAGAACAATAATGTAGTTAGACAAAGATATGCTACACCATCCTTATGTAATAAACTAAACATTAAAAATTCACTCAACCAATATAAAAACAAGGGTTTTAGGTTTAAGAATAGTTATGTTTGCATGGACATTATTGGTGTGTTAATCCCCTTACTGTGTTAGTAGCACCTTGTGAGAGAGTGTTGTGGGTGGATCATAAAATGGACAAGTAGAAGATCTAAGGAGATCATAGTTAGGTACTCCAAAGAAAGATACGGTAAGGTAGATTACCCTAGGAGCCTTAGTGGGACTGGTAGAAAATAATGTCAAGTATCATGCATCGTGTAATAACTTGTGTATAGTTTGCATTCAGCTCAAAGTACTATGTGAAGCGCGCGTGTATATGTAAAAGGGTAGAACATTCTATGAATCAAACTAACATGAAAGATTGAGTGGTTTTGCCTTTCATTTTGTGGGTTTTCATTTCTTATGCAAGTTGCCATGCATGTATAAAATTCAGATCTGCATTGTAATATTTTATAAATTATTTAGAAAATTTTCTTTGGATTGGGGTTTTGTTGAAAATCCATTTGGGGGTAAAAATGTCCATTTGGGGTGGAGGATAGCCGAGTCGGTGACAAAGGTGTGTTGTAAGGTGTAGTGTCAGGGTTATGATCCCAGTGCTACATCTTTGATTTGACTCTCACCATGGTTTACCAAAACCCATTTATGCTTCATCAAAAAGATGAGTGCTTGTCTTTGTTCTTCTCTTAAGGAAAATCTCAGACTCTTTAAGGGAAAAATAAAATCCCCTTGTCCTAAGAAAGAGGTTTCAATTCTTAAACAGTTCTCCTCCAGCCCACCCACTCTTAAGCTTCCTCAAATTGCTATAAAATGGTCCAAACCGAATATTAATTGGGTGAAGTTGAATTTTGATGGTGCCCCAAAGGGTAACCCTGGTTTTGTTGGTGGTGGGGGTATCCTTAGAGATCATGATGGAAATTGTATTTTTGCTTATGTTGGACCCTTAGGTGTTCAAACCAATAATTTTGCTGAAGCCATGACGACATTATGGGGTATTAATTTTTCGAAAGAGAGGTTTCAAGAGGATCCAAATTGAAGGGGATTCCCTTCTTAAAATAAACACCCTGAAAAGAGCCAGGATTCATAATTGGATTCTAAGCAATATCTTCATGATATTAAGGAATTGACAACTTTTTCCTTCACATCCCTAGAAGTGGAAATAAATGTGCGGATTCTCTGCTAATTTGGGTGTGATGGGTAATGATTTCAAAGTTTGGGAAAAGGGGGCAAGATCCCTAATAATATTAATAATATCATTAATGATGAAAAGTATTGACTTGAGGGTTGCTTTTCTCCCTCGTATGGCTTTGATCCTTGTCATCAATGGATTCATGGAAGGAAAGACTAATGGCACGTGCGAGATATTTGCTGGATTGCTATTAATTCCGAGGATTATGGGTTATACTAATTATTTGTTTCACATTTCTCATTTCGATGCGAGTTGGGATACCATGGGAGGTGGCAGACTCAGAACTGAACCTTCTACCTATGGGGCTTTGAAGGATAATCCTTCAGTTGTGGCGTATTTCTAAGATTGGGGGCTTTAGAAATTTCATTTCTAAGCTCACGGGGGTCTGATCCTTTCCTTGCACTGAATTTTGGCCATGCTTGGGATAGTAAAAATGTGGTTGTTCGAGGTATGGAGATTCAGGTTTTGAACAATCAATTGTGCTGGCGATCGGGATGGAAATGAACGTGTTAAAGATCTACAAAGACAGGACCCGACGTACCCATGAAATCCATATTTTTTCAAAGGTAATGAAAAAGTCTACTTTCTTGTTGATGGTATTGCCCATTATTGTATCCCTAAAATTTGGAACACGGTTTGCTTACATTTGATGAGATATATCACCCTTGAGGGCAAATACAAAAAAATTATACGCATCATCTTTCTATGCTCAATATGTTCCGTCATAAGGTTGTCACGAGCCTTCCGTTTTAACTGCTTATGTCTCTCTCGACTTCTGTTAAGGACTTCCAGCAGGGGAAGACCAAAGCCCTGCATCACAGTCTTATTCTCCTTCTTTACAAAATTGGTAAGACAATTTTGGCTAAGGAATTGGAGCCAAAATTGGAGGCTTTGATGACAATTGCACTCTGGCAGAACACATGAATAGACTGTGGAAGAAGAAGGGTAACGACACTCATGGGGAGGGAGAGGACTGTGGCCATGATTACTCTCTCATGCGTGAAAGGGGAGTCTTAGAAGGCAAAGAAAAGTTGAATTAAGATCGGGGCTTAGCTTTGGACAAAATTACCCTTCGGTACAATAGGTGGAGAAGGATGTTGATTCTCTTGTCGAGGCCGGGTCCAACTTCGGGGATAGTGTGAAGAACTATATTGAGGCTTCAAAGAGTATGTGTATTTTTCAAAATTACATTAGAGAGGAACTCACTGGGTTAAAAAACATGGTTATAAATATACAAGGGATGTTGGTAAATCTGGAGCAAGGATGCAAAAATCGTAGGTTAAAGTTATATCTCAGCAGCTCTGAGGAGGATGAGAGGGTGAAGGATGGTACCCAAACCCTGGCTGACCAAGATGACAACAAAAAGGTCAAGAGGTGCACCACATTGGTTCGTACAAGTGCTTGAAGGCCAAACAATTTTAGGCCTTCTGAGTTGTTGGCGGATTGTTTTTGGAATTTTCTCTTAGGAGGGTTGTTTCTCCTTGTTATTGTTGGCTTCGGCCTATTTGTTTTTCTTCCTTCTGGTTCTTCTCGTTTATGTAATGGTTTTTTGGGCTGTGGTTTGGGTTAAGCTTTTTTAGCCTGTTTCATTTGGTCCTGTTCACGGTGTATCTTATGCCCTTGGAGCCATAATCCATGTTCTTACCTTATTTAATAAAAAAGATAACATGATAGGAAAAATGCAACGTGGAATAGTATAAGCAAGCAATGATACATGCAAGCAAGATCTAAGCTAATTTTTTTGTACTTTTGCCAATATTTGTATGGTTTCGAATTATTATAATATGAAATATTATGGCTATGGGAGGAGCAAGGTTGCCCTTTAGTGTATGTGTGTAGAGTGAGGCTCATGGAGGTAAATACACCCTCAGCAGTCGTGTTTGAACCTAGAACACGAGTGACGGGAGAACCCTATAAAGTCCAAGATTCCAACTGCATGAGTAGTAAGTGTAATGGAATAAACAATAAGAGTGTTTCCATTGGGAAAAAACTATAATAGGTGGAACATTGGTAAGCAATAGGTGTAATTTGCAAAGATATGAAACATTAAAGTTGTATGGACTAGCCCCTATGACTATAGAAGAAATCATAGACATAAATGTGGAAAGAGGGGGTATCGATTGTCCCCATGGATGCAAAAAGATGAGGTATAACATGATCCAGGCATAAAATTTTGAAAAGTGAATGAGTTAAGAGCATTCAAAATCATTATCGAATAAACACATTGTGGTCTAACTTGTGATGAGGAATGTGCGACAAGTGATGTAACATTGGAATCAATAAGCATATTATCATTAGAAGTGCATCAATAATTGTGCCAAACAACAAATTTAAAATCCAAGGTCATGGTGACATTGTGAAGAGGGATATGAGTGTCTCCCAATATTGTAGATGTAACAACCATCATAGGGGATAAAGCTCTAGATATAAGTAAGTGTGCAACAATATGCATTAGGGATCGGGCATCACGTGGATGAGAATGATGGGCAATGTAAGTAGTGTCTTCATTATCATGTATGAAAGGGGCATCATAAATATTAGCAACATGAAGTGTGGAATCTATTGTAGCATTATCTATGGGAGAAGGTGTGGCGAGGGCATAGTGTGTTATGGCATGGGTAGAAAGAGTTGTATGCATATCATGTATCCAAGGATGACCTAGAAGGATATTATAAGGGATATTTTTAGGCATGATGTGACATAAAACATTAAAAGTACAAGGTTATATAGTAATGGATAGAGTGATTTCTACCAACACTCACTTAGGTGTATTATGAAAACCAGGAGCATATAAAGTAGAAGGATTTAGATCAGTGGAAAAATCCCTATTTGATGGAGAAAAAAGATGTGACATACATTAAGACCATATATATTATCAACTAAAGCATGATTAATAAGTATATAATGAATGCAAAAATGAATATAGAATGGCGAGTATTGTTAACAATTGTTTGGGAGTGAACAATAGACTCAAGAGCTTGTGTGTTAGATGAAGATGCATGGGAGCTATGATAGCTAGGAGATGTGGGAAAGCTAGATAGATATTGATAATGATTCCTAAGAGTCGGAATGATGAATGAAAGATATTGAAATCCATAACCAAAGAAAGAAACCCTAAGGTCACTAGGGTTAGGGATACGATGTTCGATGAGAGGGTTGGGTTCACCAAATGATTTAACTGAAATTAAATCTTAATTAGAGGACTAAGATAAATAAGATAATATCATAAATATACAAGATATAACATACAATGACAAGCAAGTATTAGTAACAAAAGGATAAGAGTGACTTAGATGATAACTTGTTGTTTGTATCATAAATAAATTGGAATAATGATGGAACATGCTAGATTTTGGTTGTATGTGTTTAAATGCGGAGGATTGTGATATGCATGTGTGTTGGACAATAGCACCCACGGAAGGGGACATGACCACCCCAGGCGCTAGTGTTTGTACTAGGTGCTAGTGTCCTAGTAGCAAGCATATATTTGGTTCTTTTAGGGTCTAATAAGCCAACCTTCACTTTGTATTACATCGATTCATTGTAGGGTTTTCCTATCACACATGTACTTGCAAAACAAACCCTAACTACATGTACAAGGCTCAAACACACATTAGACTAAATAAAATATGCATATGCTTTTGTCAGAATGAACTCGATGATTACCCCAATGTGATTGTCACTGAGCGTTGCACTACATTTCAGACTCAATGTAGTTCTGTTGGTGCGTGTGATAGAATCGTGTCCCTTGAAGCTAGGTTTCCCTTGTGCCAGTCGTACTAAGATAGCGGACTACAACTAATTTTCCCCAAGATAATGTGTGTGATGATGAACTTCAAAATTTTCCCTTCCTATGCAGTGAATAATGCAGTTGAATTGCAACCCTCAAGTATTCCCTTTGTTCAAGTAGTAGATAGAAAGTAATAGCCCAATTGCTACCATGCCATCTAGAATAGTTAGTAGGTCATGTATATATATGATTCCTTTGCTTGAATGTTGTCATTAACAACCCTAAAAGCCGAACCAAAATGATAAGTAGAAATTAAGAAAAGATAACAATTGATGTGGCACTTAAATCATAAGAAAACAGGGAAAATGACAAAAGTTCCCAAAGGGGACAATAGCACTGGCGCTCCTATCGTAATGTCCCATTTCCTACGCCAAAAGCCTAAGGGCCAAATTTTAGTCTTAGCCTTGGTCATACCCAAGGGCTAAAGACTCTAGAGGCTATTGGGTATAGATGACTTATTACCACATTGGGATTTTTCTTATATTTTGTTGTTGACATTAAGTTGAGCAACTTGGTGGTAATAATTGTTATATTTTGTCATTGGGGGAATCATAGTACTTTATTATTCTATTTCTTTGTTGGGGTGACTTATGGTACTTTATTATTCTATTTCTTCGTTGGGGTCACTTAATTTTAGGTTGTGGAGCTGTTTTCATGTGAGAAAGTGTTGAAGACTATACACTTTACACATTTGTCTCGCCGGGGTTTAGGGCGCAACCCTCGAGAATTTTTTTGGCCTTAAAACGTGCACGATATCTTGGGAAACGCATTTTTCTCATATGGGCGGGATTTTGACCCATAGGTTTATGGAACAATTTTGGCCCATGGTTTTGATACCACGATTTTGTAAAACTACTTAAGCGATTGTTTACTTATATGGTTTTATGCATATGGTAGGTATTATGTAACATTGAAGATGTGTTTTGAATTGGGTGTGAATTCTGTAGAGTTTGTTGAGCATAGCTCCAAATAGATCGAGTATTGTATTGAGAGAGTGGTGGCTTGTAATAAAATATGAGCAAGTGATTCTTGGTGGATGTAGCCCAAATTAGGTGAACCACGTTAAATCTTTTGTCTCTTTATGTTGTGTTATTTTATTCTGCAATTCTATTTGAGATCGTAATATTTTCTACTATTAGTTTCTCTTTGTTGCGATTACGTGAGGGATTATTCCACATATTTTATTCCTTATTTCCTATCAACTTAAGTCACGAGAATTAGTGTCGAAGAGCTCTGTTGACGAGGGTTCTTCATTGTATTTTGAGATAGCGCTGAAGACTTGAAGTAGCCGAGAGCAAGGAGCAGAACCACACATAAAAGGGTAAAACCGCGAATAAAGGTGGAATCCGCATATAGAAGGAAGAAGCCACACATAACTAGAAAAAGCCGTAGAAGACTAGGAAGCAATGCGATAGGGGAAAAGCCACATTACATAGTAAGAACCCACAAAAGTCGCGTAGAGCCACAAATTGAAGACAAATCAAACCAATACGAGATAAAGGCCGAGAGACATGAACCAAAAGAAGTGACTTTTGGATGTTATGTATTTTGTATATTTATTGTAATTAACTTTTTGTATATGGGCGCATGACAAGGAATGAACATGTGAGTGCCATATTGAGAGAATTGTATAAGGAATGAGTTGTATAAGAGAGAATGAGAAGGATATGAATGTAATTGAGACTAATGTAATGATTCATAAGGAATAAATAAAGATTGAAGTTTGAGGATGAATTATGTTATGTGTTTTCAATTTCGTTAATAGTTTAGATCCATTTACTTTTCCCGCATACATCCTTAACAGAAGGTCGAACATCCTAAATCCCACACTGTTGTCGAGGTTTTAGGTCAAAAAATCCAAAGATAAAACATAAAGTATGTAGTTGGGTGACACATTGTGCAATGTCCAAAAGTAAAGGGGTAATTCCAGAAAAGTAGAGGATGAAAGCATGGGAGGATAAAGCAATGTCAAAGTAAAACAAAACAAGTGTTGTCAATGTCTAGTTTTCTTGCTTAGGAATCATGCATAATGACATACTAGAGGTGTGGTGTAATAGTACTAAGTGCATAATTTTGTATCTACAATTACAAATCTTGGAAATTGGGTAATCACCCATTTTGGAATAAGTCATTTCTCGAGTTATCTTGAAAAACCTTTGGAATTAGCTCAAATAGCTAAAAATCGATTGAAGGGATGGTCTAATTTTTTTAATATGTAATAAACCTTTGTAAAAATGTGTTTAAAGTCTTGTATAGTGCCTTGAAGGCAATACAAAATCTTGGGAAGCTTGGCAAGAAACCATTAATAAATGTAGCTTGCTAAAGTCACAACCCTTTCTTCCCATTTTTCACTTATTTTTTCAATCCAAAGCACGTCAAATAGTTTGTGGTAGTGGTTAACAAAATGCTCTATGCATCATTAAGGATTTCTAGGGGTTTCGTTAGATGGAGGGCTAAGATTGGATGATTCATATGGTGTAAGATGAAGCAATCCAATGTATGGGATCAAATTGATCCAAGGGTATAGATTAGCCCCTACACTTTTAGGATGGGAATGGGATTTGAATTTCATGCGAACTTTAACTAAGTCAAATAGGAGACTCGTTGAGTCTTTAAGTGGATACAATTTAATAATGCCTAGTGGGGCCGTGTTGTTAAGTAGTCACTTAAGTGACTTAGCTAGGGATGTACTTTTGGGTAAGTGGCCTCATACATAACATTGATTAGATTTAATTATAAAGTACATACATTTAATATCAGTTCTAGAGTTTCAATTTAAAATAAACACTTAAATAAGTTTGTAACACTTAAAATACATTTAAGTAGGCTTAGGAAAATGTGAAAACTGAATTCAACTAGAGTTCTATCAAAGAGAAAGTGAACATGATTTTAACTATGGAAAACATTAAAGTGAATGTTAAACATCAAACTTAGTGTAAGCTTACTCTCTTTGTTCAACCCTCCCTAAAAATTTAATTCAAATATATTATTTACATGAAATATCACATGGATTCTTTGAGCCAAATAGTTCAAGAGGAAAAGAATGAGGGTTGAGTTGGTGAGAAGCTTGATGAGCTCAACAAAGGATTCAAGGAGCTCATTTTTGGCAAAACAAAAATTTTGGGGTTAATTTTGTTGGCTTGAAACCCACTTAGGGTTTGTTTAGGAGTTTTCAAATGCAGCCTTTTTGGTATCCTTTCATTATTTTAGGTGGGGTTATGTGAAGCAAGTGCTAAGAAGCACATGGAGAGTTTTTACATGAAGTTTGTAATTCTAGTTAGGTGAGTCAAGTAGGGCTCTTATGGGTTATCAAGTTAGAAGTCTAAGTTATACTACAACTCAATTTTTAGGATAAATTTCATAGAGATTCTTGGGAACTGTGCATGGAGTTGTGCATAAGCGCGATCGAGCTTGTATTCATTTGGGAAAGTCATGGTCTAGGTGGGAGGGGTCCTTACAAACTTAGTATTGAAACTATTTTTCAAGGGACACGGAAACCTAGAAAACTTTATTTAAAACAAGACTTTACTCAAAACACAATGAGCGTTAAACATGTTTTTACCCCTCCAAAAACATTGAAATTGAAGCTGTGACATTTATTGTTTGTGTTATGTTTTGACATGCACGTGTTTAATCATAAAATTTTAAAAAGTAACACCTTTTTTGACTTGAGTTTTTCTAGGCATTACATTGACATCCAGTATTGTATTTTCCATCACAGTTGAAACATAATCTTTTTGCTCTTTAATTTGTTAATGCATTAAATCTGGTAGGTTGAGGAAATGAATATGTCGAGGTGTTATGATCTTAGATGCTATTAACTGCTAGTCTGCTTGTCTCATGATAACAAAAACCTTTTTCATGTACCCTTCTAGCACTAGTGATAGACTTAGAAAAGGAAGGCAAATCAAACAAGTGTCACTAATGTTGAATGTAGTCATTCAGTCCTCTTAGAAACAAGCCCTTCAATTTTCCCTCTATAGAATTCTCCTCTCAAAGTAAAGTCTAAAATTGTTGAATATAGACGTTGATGGTACATTTTAATCTTAGCTTGGCTGGTTAGCTGAAGTAGTTATCCATCACATTTTATATAGTGCGATGTAAGCCCCTCCAAAAAGATAGTCTATAGACCACGTGACAATACAATCGTATTTTTCTTTTTCTCATCATAAAGTCAATCATACCGAATGTTTAATTGAATGGGACTTGGTGCAAGTATACAAAATGCTCTGTTAGGAAGATTTAATTAAGAAAATATTTGCCATCGAATTTGTGCATGTTGATCTTCGACACAAAGCGTCTAGATCCAAAATTATGATTGGATGTGTGTTGCTTTGGAGCTTTATTATAACATGCAGTGTCTTGAATTCGCCCATATCAGTAATGTACAAATCCAACGATTCACTAGCAACATTAAAATCATTTGTTTCTAGAGGCTTGATCTGTCACACCAAATAGGCGATATTAGTTGTGAGCTTAATTCAAACTGACTTGTATGCTCTTTCTTAGCAATATATTTCATTTCATCCTTGGTAACCATGGATGCTAAACTTGCTTTTGGGTAAATTATATTTGATTCCACCTATGATATATCCTCATATGAAGCCGTCTTGACTTATAAATCTTCTATGTTGTGGATGTTGTAAAATTTAAACTTGTTTCAAGTCTACCCGATCTTGTCTCCAAGCTATTAACACTCTCTTCCAAATTCAAGTGCAATCCTCTACCTAAAATTGTATCATCTTTGGTAGGAGTCTTCCTTGATGTGGCTTGAATATCACCCTTTCCTCTAGTAGAAGCTCCCATCATGATGTTGTTTGCCTTGAGGAAGAAAACATGGATATCTGACACCTACACTAATGGGATCCCTTCACCGAGATAAATCTAATGCTCAAGGGTAAACAAACTTGGAATCCAAAAGCCCAAAACAATTCCTAAGATTTTATGATTAGTAAGGACCTATATTGCTATGATTGCATCACAAAAATGAATTCAATTACTTTTATATTTCCCACGACCATGAAACCCCGATTCTAGAATTCTTTTTAACCCATATTACCCTATGCAACTTATTTTTAACCCATATTACCATATGCAACTAAAAACTCTGAATTTCCCATAGTTCATTTTTTTTTCAATTTTGACCTATAAACAAAACACAAGACAAAGTGATGAAAAATTCCCACCATACAAAAAAATATAAGAAAACAGAAAAAAAGAGCAAGAAAAAGATTTGATTTACTCGAAATAATAATTTTTGCTTCCCTCTGTATGCCTAGATTTGGATCACCTACAAGATGTATTAGTTGATATGAAATCTCCAAATATTTTACTAAAACAAAATGGGATTATTCTTCCATTGTGAAGAGAATGACAATTATGGGCTCTTTTATGAAATAAAGTGGGTAAAACTCTTCCAAATTTGAATCTAAACATGCACATAAACATACTTGGAAAATGTTAGTTATTTTTTATGGTTAGGGGACTTGTCTCGATCAGATACCTAACCCTTTTAAGGAGATAAAAGACATTTTATTGATTAAAATGATAAAACAATAAATGAAAATGAAAAATATGCGACTCGAGATCACAGGACAATTGCGGTTACGATTCATCGAAAATCGCAAGTCAATTACGATTGCGATTCTCACTTGTGTTGGATTTTCTCTAAAACAAGGTTGCAACAAGTTGTATCTTTCTTTTGTGATGCAGGAGCATCATCGGTTGAACATAAAAATTGGCAATTTTCTTCATTTATGATGGAAATAGGTGTATTAACATGTGTTGGGATCACGAGAAGAGGTAATAGGTGGACAAGAAGTCACAAAATTTGAAGTGTTGTATTTCCCTCCATTTACAAATTCAAATTTCACCATGATGTAAAAGAGAAATAGAACTTGTCAAGAGATGGAAGGGTGTTTGATAAGTGTATGGAAGTTAGGACATGTAGTCATGAGTCCTAAGAAGTATCTAAACTAATGAAGTGATAAAGAAATGTAATTTTGTGATGTATGAGGATGGTGACTCATTATGAGTTAGTCAGGGTATGAGTAGAGAGGCAGGATGAGTTTAAATTGAGGGAGAATCGGTTGAATAAGAGGAGAGAAGGAATCCTGAGAAGGCATGAAATCTTGTATAAAATGTAAATATGTGAGAACTCTGTCTTTTTGGTTTTAATAGAATGTGTTTTTTCTTGCAGTGTTCACTTTTATGTCAATCTATGTGGGAGGTTCATTGTGTAGATATTGATGAAGCTTTTATCATATGGGAAATATCATTTCTTATGCTATTGTGAAGTGGGTTGAATATTTATACCTGTTATGATATATGAATGTAGTCTTGTTGTGATATGGATAGGATTTGTATAGTTTTCTTGAGCATTTTGATGAGTAAATAGTTATTCATGTAGTGTAATGATTATGATTCTCAATCATTGGGGAAGAGTTGAAGTTTACCTTTCATTCTTTTTCATTGCATGATGAATGGATCCTTAAGGAAGCTAAAAAAGCTATGACTGTGACTAGTTTGGGAGTATTATTATTGTTTGTTTAAGGCATGAAGGAACTCTTCTTCTAACTCTTGACCATGAAAACAATTGGATTTGAATTATTGATATTATAACATCCTCAGGAGAGTTTAGTTGTTGTTGACAAAGGAAATAATGTTTTAGAAACTTGTTAACTATGCTCATGACCACCTACATGTATATGAAATAAGTATCACTGTAATTCAATTCTTTTAAGTCCTTTCTTGCATCCATTTATAACACAAAAGGAAAGTATGGTGTAGGTATTTGGAAGGAATTCACAACTGATCTAGGAAGATGTATGAAGTGTTGTGTATAGTGAATTCTTGCATGCATAATCTTTGCACACCTACAAGTTGACTAAGAAGAGAAAGTGATTACATCATTCAATGGAAGCATGAAGCCTTTCTGGTAATTTGAAATCGAATGATATGTTGATGTAGAATTTAGGTAAGAATCGGGACCTTGAAAATACGTTTGCAAGATTCTACAACAATTTCTCTCTTTTCGGGTTTTATAGACCCTAACTAGGGTTTGCGGTTTGTAGGCTCGTATGAAGGAATTAAGACTTGAAAATTGATAGTAATGATTCTTAGGACTTCTAATAAGAGATTTGTAAGGAATTTTGATATATTTGGTGGAATGAAATTTTAAGGAACCCCCACGAAAAAGCTTATAGAAATCGTGGCGAATATACCTGTAACTTGATTTTGTGGTTTTGGCGAATATCCCTATAATTTGTTTCGTTCTTTCAGCAAAAATGGTATAAATATAAAAAAATAGTTGGAAATCGATTGGTGAATCTCCTGTAGCTAGTTTAGCAAATACCCTCTGTCGAATAATGAATTTGTATGTAAAGGCCCAAAAATTTCATTTATTTTACATAAATTTATTGAATCGGTTCATTTCACATGCTTGGAGTCCGGGAATGCCTTTGCCTTGGGGAGGCCCAAAATCCTGCCACATGTGTCTGTCTAATGGGCAGGGAAGGACTGATAACTTTAATAATAAGGCAAAAATAACTTATATTTAATAATAACATAAATTATAACATATTATAAGTTATTAAATTATTAAATAACTGACTGCCCTTTATATTAAATAACTAAATCCTTTTTGAAATATATAACATCTAAAAATAATTTCATAATTTAATAACTTAATAACTTATAACATATATTTCAAAATTATAAGTTATTAAATTATTTTTATATGTTATTAATTTTTACATTTATTAATTATCTGTCCATTTATTATATATTTGTCAATTCTTACTTAAGTTGTTTTAACTGATAGAAAACATGAGTATGGAGGAAACATTGAGGAATCTCTAATTTAAATATTATTGTTCTCAAACTAGATTGTACCTTCCTAAGGCAAAAAAGAACATTTGTGTACAATTCAGACATACCTCTCATATATTTGTTGAAACCTATAATTCAAGAAGTATAAGGTTATTGAAAAGATTTTTATAAATATAATAGAACACTATACATTTTTTGGAATAGGGTGAAGTGGGGGTTTTGAAAGGACCCTCATCCTTTTACAAAAAATCCCATCCAGCTAGATATAACATAAACATTACATATCATAACATAGGCATACCAAAAAAGCTATAACTAGATATAACATAAATATTACATATCATAATAGATTTTTAGTTCTTGTACCACTTTCCTAGCTACATCAATATCGATCTTCTCCACCAGAGTGTCAGCCAAGGTTAGTATCTCGACACATTCTTTATCAATGATAGCTCTGGTGTTGTCTGTATAGTCTTTCAAGTTTTAAGCACTTCAAAATCTCATGTAACTTTGCAAGGATGGAAGACACCATTTTGACTTGACTGTCCATCTGAGGGGTCACCGTTGGGGGTTGATTGTCATCAATTTCCTTATCCACATCATTTGTAGCAACATGTGGAGAATCCATAGGTTTTGGGTTAGGGATTCTGGATAAAGAATAGAGAGTTCCAGTAATACTTTGGGAATTAGTTGCTTAGACAGGGAATCTAGTTGGAGCTCTACAGGAGAAGTTCAGGAGAATGAAGGGGAACAGGGAAGCAATCGACTAGCTAGAGAGGGGGGTGGAAGCACCATCAGAAGGAGAACTAGAAGCAGAGAGGGTGAATGATTTCCCAACAATAACCACATTTGAGTCCATATCAGAAGAAACCTCGACATCCTCCATGTATTCATCGCTTGATATTGGTTCGATGCGCTTAATTTGGCCCCCCATGATTTTGAAAAAGACAATAAGTGTCGGAAAATGACCATGGGCCTTGAATTTATAATTATGAGTGATTTCTTCGACTGGACCTTTACACGTTTAATACGATGGTTAATATTAAATGCAAATCTTGTCCAAAATTCACTTTTAAAACCGATGCATCACTATCGCACGTGCCTCCACCTTTTAAACATCCTTTTATCATGATGAATATGATATCATTAAGGATATAATGTTATACATTGAATCAATAATAACTTCTTAATAAACATATCGAGTAATATATTAAGGGAGAGGAGCCAA